>CM031235.1:889207942-890407942 GCA_018340775.1 Taxus wallichiana var. yunnanensis
AATGGACATGACATTTTTTTGGTAGATTTTGTTGTTTTAAGTGCTATGGTAGACATTATGCCACTTCTAGAGAAGACATGTGAATCGCTTAACAAAATGCCTTAGCGAAATGTGATCTCTTGGATAACGAGTATGTCCCACCTGCTTGAGATCTAGAGCACCTTATCCACCACTTCCTCATCAACATACATGGATTTCTCTCTTTTTCATATTTCTCTTTTTAGTTTTCCTTTCTAATCGTGATCGAAATTAAAACCAAATGATGAGTATGTTTTGGTTAAATAAAACGACTTTTGTTGCTCAAAATGTTAAAAATTACTTTGATTCTGCACAACTCGAAATGACTTTTTTTTAGTGTTAACCTTGCTCACAAATCATGAATCAAGACGAAATGAAAACTTAGGCGAGTTAAATTGGAAAAATATATACGATTTGAATGTTGGGTTTTATTCAAACACTCCTCCTTCTAGCACCTTGCAAAGTTAATAGAGACATTTTGAAATGACATGCAAAGTACCTTTCTAA
The DNA here is from genome assembly GCA_018340775.1 of Taxus wallichiana var. yunnanensis. Taxonomy (NCBI): domain Eukaryota; kingdom Viridiplantae; phylum Streptophyta; class Pinopsida; order Cupressales; family Taxaceae; genus Taxus; species Taxus wallichiana. The sequence goes on from CM031235.1 coordinate 889,208,468, forward strand.
CTCTCATAGTGGAGAAGTCAAGGTTTAACCTTATTCCCTGGTGATAGGGAATGTCACATCAACCTTTAAAACAACTTAATATGATTGCTTGATCAATTAATGGCACACAATTAGGATCCCATGTGGCTATTTTCGTAGCTTGGGACAAGCCGCAAAAGTTGGGAATTTGTTTTGGTTTTGTCTCGGGGTTTAGGGATTTGTGTTGGGAAACAAATTTCTACGCACACATACCTCTATAGTTTCACTATGACAATTGTAATAAACTTTAGTTTTTATAAAACCACTTTGGGAACTAGTTTTGAAAGTGGGTTTTGTAGACTACTTGTCGTGTTGCAACGAGAACGAACTGGTATATTTACGATAATCAACTTTGAAAAGGTAGGCATAGATTTAACCTTGGTTTCCATAAATGAGTTCCATTGAATCTGGTGGTTTCTTTGTATATATGGGAGTGGATGGGAACTAACAAAATGTGTGTTTGAGTCTTGGACATTGGTTTTTGAATGCAATTTTGTATGATATGAAAGAACATTTGTATGTGGTAACATATATTAATATCATCATAAGAAAGCATGTATCTAATCATGCAAGATGCCTTTATGCTAGCCATAATATAATCAATGTAAGTAAAATAACTAATTCATGCCCTAAGTGAGAAGATATAAATCATGTAATTTAATTAAGATAATGCACCAAAATAGGAAAGATAAAACATTATAAGATCATAATAGGGTGATTCCCTAAGCCATAAAAGATGTAAGTAATGTAGGAATTTAAAGGATATTCCCAAAAATAAACAATGTGGTCAATACGATGTCCAATATGTTAATGTCATGTATAATTTATGTGTCTTCAAGAGGCGCACCATGTAGATCATAACAACACGAGCAAGTAGTAATAAAGAATTGAGCATGATACAAATCATGACACCATAATCCCATCATATTCATTATCAATCTAGCCATAAGATATGACTATATCAAGTATATAAAGGAAATTATAGGGACAATGATCTTGTGGTAAGAATACATGCTAATCATGGAAAGTATAGATAATAACAACGACACATTAAGAATAAATAAATCAAAAGAAGCACACTAAATCATATCAATCACATGATAAATCTAAGCAACACATAAATAATGTCACATAGATAAGTAATCATGTGTAGAAAGAAATTTAGGAATAATGATCATGAAGTAACAAAAATCCATATTGATCATACAAAAATGCATAAAATAATGAATAAGCTTTGATCCTAAACAAGCAAAGAAAACACATCAAGCACATCAAAGAGAAGTGTGCAATCCAAATAAGATTCCCACACCAAACAATAGTACACATCGAACAAGATTATGCATGAAAAATAGGATTACACACACCCAATTTACATCAAATAAGAGTACACATGTGATTCATGAATATAAGATGTAGACCAAGCATAGTTAAGGCATAAAATATAGTGTCACACACACTATAAACATAGAATATACAATAAAATAAATACATAGGAAGAACATGATATCAATAGGTGTAAGATATCACATGGATGGGTCATACTAGATCATAGAGAATACAAATCATTTATTTTGGTAGATAATTTGTCTAATATGGCACACTTCATAGCTTGTAAAAAGACAAGTGATGTCACTAATGTTGTTAATTTTTTTCTTTAAAGAAGTAGTAAGGTTACACCGATGCTAAAGATGATTGTCATATATAGGGACATGGAAATTTTGGGCCAATTTTAGCACACTTTGTGGAAGAAAAACATATGGAAAAGATAAGCTTCTCAATGAGGTGCTTGGTTGGAAAGAAGCCAAGACTATGGGGTTCTACACCGACATGTGATTTAACATAAAACTACTTGGTGAATTGAAGTGCATCAAATAGCCCTTTCAAATTGTGTTTTGGTACAATCCTAAAGGCATTGATGAGTTGAGAAGTTCTATGGTTTTGGGTATAAAAATGTTGTAGAGGATTTTTGAGGCTATATGCATGAGGTACACCAACGAGTGAAGGAAAGCTTAGAGAAGAACACATCAAGATATAAGATCATGTTGATGCCAATAAGGAAATAAGAATTTGAAGCTAAAGAGATGGTCTTTGATAAATTAAGGAAATAATCCCAAGAGGAACTTATGACAAGTTGAAATGAAAAATATTAAGCCTTATAATGTCTTGACTAAGTATGCATCAATTTCATGTGAGATCGAGCTCCCATAAGGGATTGGTATCTTGGTTATTTTCAATGTTTTTTATTTGTTCTCTTACTACGAGGGACAAATAAGAGGAGGAAGCACAATTTTATATTTTTCATTAATAGATTGGGTATAATAATTTCCTAAGAAGGTAAGAGATGAGGTAGAATCAATGATTGACTCATGAGTCACCAAAAGACAAGAGGGAAGGAGTACAAAATGTATTTGGTGATGTGAACTAATAATAAAAAGAAATAGACAATGTGGATGAATGAATGAAAGTTTCTAGACTGAATATTTTAGTTCTTGAAGTCAAAGAATGTTCATGAACAAGATTTCACATTTCATTTCATTCACCTAGCATGTATGATTCAAGAACATTTGGGTCCACAAGTAATCTTGCATCACCCAAAAAGACTACATATGTGTTGTGTGTGTATTGATGATGAATTGGTATCATGTGACTTCTTCATTCATGTGGAAGTTGATAAAAATAATTACTTATTGTTCCTAAAGTTCACTTGTATAGGAAAATTCTTTTAAGAGGGGTTTTAAATGGTTTCTTGTGTCCTGGGACCTTTCCTTAGTGAAAAATGAAACTACTGGTTTATGTAGGTGGTAGTTGTAAAAGGGTCAATCAATATAGAAACTTATAATAGTTATGAAACCTATGCAATGGTTAAAAACTATTGGTATGCACAAATATGTGATTATGCAACATCGCGGTAGTTTTTCTCACACTCTTTGTGCACACAAATAACAACCTAGAAGTCCAAATTTGTAATAATGGGTATGCTTCCAATCATCTTGGGAATGCTTAGAGTTCTGAAAATGTCAAAAAAATCATAAGGACTGTTAGGGATCAAAGAAGCATCTATTTTAGTTTTCCAAGGGGGTTGGATCAAGAGTAAGGAAATAAGGATGGGGTAATTTAGCGAAAAAAAAAAAAAGAAAGTAAGAAAATATAGAGCTTATTGAGGGGATAATTGTGATCGTAGTCTAAGAGAGAGTTTGATAGCGCAAAGTCCATCAAATAGAATGTCATAGTCATCTTCATATTTATGTGTTTAGTTTAATAAAGGAGGGTGTTTCGTGTTTTATAAAATGTCTCGTAGTTGGTCTTTGAATAAATAAAAATCATTGTTATAAGAATTATCATGGGGTCTATGTGATACATAAATAGTTAGTGTAGCTTTAGGAGTTTGGATTGGGAAGTAAGGTAACCATTATCTTTCCCCTCATATTTTCATCATCATGTACTTGATTCCCTTGATGTGCATTATATGCTTATATATCCATCTTATTTATATGTTTATTAACCCTACATGCATGTTATATTGGGTGTCATTTTGATGTGCCTATGTTTTAATATGATTGCATGTTTGACTTCCTATATGCCTTTGATGTGTATGTATACCCAGTTTGATTTCCATATGTCCTCCATGTTCTATAATATAACTACATTTCATATGTTTTTAATGTGCTCTCCTTGGGCTTGGTATGTTTCCTTGCGTTAAATATGCCTCCATGTGTCCGATGTGATTTCACTTCCTAATTTACTTCATTATGTTTAATGTGCTTCCATGTGCTCTACATTATTTCATTGCCATATGTGCTTTCCATGTGCTTGAGACTATTCCAATGCCTACTTTTATTTCATATTCATTTCCATATTTATGATTACATGAAGTGTCTTTTGTGTGCCTTATCACATGTATAGTTTGTTTTCTATGTTCCTTGTTATGTTTTTATGTTTTTAGTATGTTCCTTACTTTCCGATGTTTATGTCATTGTTGTATAACATTGCATTGGGTATCTATTAATCATTTCCATATTTTGAGTACTATGAACTCAATACTTTGACTTTGTATATTACTATGTTACAATTTGATCTAGATATCTTCGAGGTAAAATGGGGCAATATATCTTTGATGTATATTACTAATCACCATATCTTTCCAAAATTATTATATATTTTCCTACCCTAATATTATACCTAATATCTTTCTCTTTGATATATGTGTTTGAATCATTGACCTCATATCTAATAAGGGGGTATACACCTTACTAATTATAATAAGGACATGCTTATGTTGCATATGCATAATCACATCCAACATGGTGAATTTGAAGGTTTGTGTTTGATATGTTGTTTAACTCCAATTTCTAGTTATTCCTATTTTTTTCATATTTGGAGGCTTTGTCTAATATGGTATTTTAACTATGATTTCCAATGAATTTGATTTTTTCAAAATTTAGATTCATGTGTCTAATAATGTGTCCGACTCTATTTTTTAGTGATTCGATGTGGATACATGTGTCTAATAGAGTTTATAACTCCACTCCATCTTCATGTAATTTTCAATGAAGTATTATTATTCCAATGTTCAATATTTCAACATTATTTTGTTTTCCCTTATCCATGTGTGTGAAAAAAAAGTAGTTTTAGAAATTTTCAAGTGCATTTGTGTTAGTTGTGGAAATTTGAATGTGCGGTTGTGTCCTTTATATATCTTTCTTGACTTTGAAGTGCATGCTTACACAAACACATCTCAAAGTGGGGGAAATGTAGACACCAAAAAGGGCCCGGGGCATTTTTAAGTGCAACTTCATAAGTTTTTTTGCACTTGTTTATCTCACAACTATTGGTATAAATTAAGCATTATTAGTGCATTTGTCATCTTCCACTAGTCCTCTTCCTTTCTTATTAATTCCCAAACATTTATTGGCATCAGTATGTGAATGATATAATAAGATAAGGGATTTCTTCAACTTTATGCCACAATTGCCCAAACACACCCGATATTTTTCAAAAGTGCCCTGGTGCCTCTATCTCCTTTTGTTGGTCCTTATTAAGTTGGGGTACACTCTTCCCCTTCATTTGATCTTTTTAAGTTATAACTATGAAGGTTAGTTTACACGCTAATATGGTCCTAATTTGAATTTAATTATCTATAAATGTATTTATGTGTTGTATTTCATTTGAACCACAAGATTCACAAATCATCTATTTGTCACTCACATATAAATCATAAACACACAAGGGTGATCAAACAATCATAGAGTTTTTAAGTAGCACTTTAATATAGAGCAATTTTGGTGCAAAAGCTAAGGTTTTATCTATGGTATTCAATTTCTATATTTTAAGTTTTTCATTTAAGCATTGTATTATTATCTTTCACTTAGTTCCTACCTCATTAATCTTATGAGAAAACAACTAGTTAATTTTACGATAGTCACTCACTTGTTTTGACTATTTTATGCACAACCACATAAATAAATCAAATGATGTCCTAATTCAAATAGTTATTTTGCTAAGGGTACTTGGGGACATTGTTGAGCCCTAACTTCGACATTACACCATACCAAGGATGTGAGATTTAAACATTGTATTTGTCCCCACGATTTCAACTACATTATCACGCCTCCCCACTAATGTGGTGTCCATTGAGGGTGGGTTGCATTATCACAAAGGATTTTATCTTAGGTCTTCTAATTTAGGTTATTAAACATAGACAATAAATTATAATAATATGAACATGAATTAGATTTTAATTGAATATTTATAATGACAACGTAGAGAGATAATGTTATAAAGTATGCAAAGGAAAGGTTAAACCTTTTTTTTGCATGGAGTGATGTACAAAGAATGACAATGAGTGGAATCAACTTTGGAAGGTAATTTTAGGGGCTCAAGTGAAAAGTAGAGGTAAAAGAGTTACCTAAACACTGCCAACAAAGTTGGATGACTCCATCTAACAACATTTTTAGGTTTATTGGTAGTGTTTAAAGGGGTCATAGGCCCGAAAATAGTTGGAACCCTTCACTTGTGTCTATAATCTAGTTTTTGATGTGTTCATCTCTTTGATTTGATGTGATGAAACTTATACAATCTCTCTCCTTTTTCCAAACCTTAGAAACACATTTTTTATTTAAAAGAGGTTATAATTTTTATTCGATTGATCTCAACACACCCATGTGGTTGTTGAGTGTTTCATATATATTGCTACTCTAAAGAGAGCTCAAATGGCATGAATTTCTCCCACCTTTATGAATGCGTGCAAAATCACTGCAATTTATATGTGATCCTTTCTTCGAAAATCAACTCTTGGCACTTGAAACTTTGACCTATTTGCATACAAATTTGGATAATTGAACAACTACATCGTTGATCTTTGAAGATTTGAAATGTGCTTATGAATTGTGTGTAATGATCTCTAAGAAATGCAAGGGTACCTTAGGTAATAGGGATGCTCTAAGAGAGATAAAAGAAAAGGAATGACCTTAAGGGTCAATTTCATATATGGGTGACTCTTCCATTTGATTTCCCACCATATCTAACTCACAAAAATGTCTAGGGTGACCTAATGAATTTACCAAATTTGAAAATTAGTCATTAAAGACTCTTAGATGCTATGGAAGAGTAGGACACATCTAACAATCAATGGTGTCTTAGGTTGTTGGTATTATAAAAAGAGCATGGATATGATGATTAGATAATGTGTGTTTAGGATTTTGAGGTGTTCTTGTATAGAATGTGTTGATCTTGAGTAAGTATGACTAGAAAATGAAGATTGCCAAAATAGTATATGGGTAAATATATATGAGAAGTGTGCTAAAGAGTCAAATATATGCCAATTGTCCACGTGTGCTAAAAATGTTATCGACAAGTGTCAAAGAGACAAAATTTAGGTGTTTATGTTACCCTATCATAACTTATTTTCTTACTACTCCAAGGAATATATAATTCAAGTATCGAGAGTACATTGAATTTGTTATAGGAAATGAAGAAATCATATATTTCTAGCCTATTTTGTGAGCGTTCACCTCAAGATGGTATTTGAAAGTGTCAAATTTAGATGATTAACTTTAGATTCATGTTTAGATATTTTTCTACAAGCCAAGATATTTTTCTACAATCCTAGATATTTTTATGTTCTAGATATTTACAAATCTCTCAATTCGTTTCAAATCTCTTAACCCTGTATAAATTTTTCATTACACTTATTTTGAGATCCATCCTCACCTTGGCATAATATTTTAGTGTAGAAAACACTCCCTTCTAGTAGATTTTCAATTTCAATTCCCTGTGCTTCTTCCACCGTGATCTTCTTCACGAATCACGGTCCTTTTATATCGTTTGTTAGGCTTTGAACCGTTTCTCTTCCACAAACACGACCACAAAATACTAAGCAAGCAGCCCAAGAATTTCATCGAGATTTTCGGGGAGAGTGGTATTGGTGAACTCGTCGGGGAAGAGCCCAAGTGGATAAGAGGCGCTATCATGTAGTTCATGAAGCTTCTAAAGCCTTGCGAAATTCATGGGAAGAATGGAATTTTCATTTTACAACATTTTACCTTTGTTAGGAAGGAAAAGACATCATTATGAGATGCCAATTGATGAAGAAGCTTACTTTTCAAGTTCGCTTACGATCTATTTTTTTTAGTTTGAGCTTGACAGTCTGAGAGGGAAACTTTGGCTAATGAATTTAATACTGTTGTGAAGGGTATTTGGTTTGTTCCTTTGGATTTTGCGAGGGATATGCCTTTCTGATTTGAAGCTCGTTTAATGTATCTTAGAGGTTATCTTTGATGTGGATGTGAGGAGATTTCAGTAAGGCAAGGCCTCACCTCGCCAAGACTTAATGTCATGTTTTTCGACAATGAAGGATGAGAATGACAAGCCCACGATCAAGAGGAGATCTTAGATATCGTTGTAGTGGTGATGATAAGAGGCCATACACCACTTACAATTTTCTAACTCATCTTGTGAGAGGATTAATATAGCGCTCAACCCAAATATCTACCAAAATATTCTACAAGATATTTTATTTTCAATGTTTCCCATTGGTTTTATGGAGCTCACGATTTCAATGATAGAAGTTCAGGATTAGTTTAATTTCATTGATATTGTGATCTGCGCAACGACTCCACTCAGGTGGTTTTCTCCGACATAGTGGAAGCGCTTGGAGCTCCACATATACATTTGCATTTCCTTAAATAGTAGCCTCGTTAATCTCTGGTTTGGCGATGGATCAATTCCATCTCTTCTAGCGGTTTTTCTATCATTTCGCGAAAATATTTTTGTTTCAGAATCAAAAGACTCCATTATTCTTTTGTCCAAACCTTCCTTGTGGTGTAACCCACACCGAGGCAAGAAAGTAGCAGCATACACTAAGTGCGCGTGATTCGACCCCTGACCTCCTTTGATAATTCTTTCTACAAATTAGAAGTTTAAGGTATGGGACCGTGGAATAATTCATGGAGCACATATCTATAGATTGAAAACTTAAACATGAATTGACCGAGATTATTATTTCCTCTGTGACTTCCAGACAACATGGAGTGGAAATCGAATGTTAAACTTGATCTGTTGGGGTAGGATTGTGATAAGAATGAAGAGAATAGATCTATGTTCGGGAAGGTAATTTTAAGGCCTTGAGTATAAGTAAGAAAGAGATCCAAACTCAAAGTTGTGATTTTATTTCAATTTATTTTTTAGTTTAGAAATAGATTATTATAATTTGTATAAGAAGTAAAACACAATGACCCTTCACTGACGATATGCACAAAATGGTTTTGCTGAAAATGCTTTTGAAACTTTTAGAAAAATGCAGTTGGTAGGTTTAAAGCCACACTCCACAACCTTTTTGCTAAAGCTAGAAACCAGCCTATTTAAAATGAGAGATGAACAATGTGTGGACATCCATCAAAGCACTTGATGGAAAGCTATGTTTTTTAGATGGATTGGCAAGTGCCTTAGTAGACATGTATGCAAAATGTGGAGGGGTACACAATTTACATAAACTCTTCAAAAAATGTCTTAAATTATATGTGGCCTCACGGACTTGTCATGATTAAGATATGTATGCAATGAATTATGCAATGATTCTTTCAAAGCATTGGATAATTAGCAACTATCATGGAGTTGACTTTTGTCATATGTTTAGTTGAATCATGTGTAGATATGTTTGTCAATGTGTAAGTACCTTAGGTAAGCCATATGAATAAAACTCTCAAAATACCGACCTTCAAAGGGTCAAACTTATGTTCTTCTTATCAAACATCTATGCAAATAGGATCCATCATTTCACCTAAAGAATAATTTCTTGTAGAAATTAGTCATTAAAGACTATGTAAAACGGGAAGACGTAGACACATGACTAATTTAACAAGGTGCGTCATGTCAAACCAACAATTATATGTAAAGATTGAAATTTATGTATAGTTTCTTTTAAAATAAACCACATGGTGATCTAGACCACATTGTTGACATTGAACTTCTAGAAAAAAATTTACACTATCTAGAATGCTAAGTTGTGGAGGTGGAGAAAAGGGAGGAAAAAGGAGTGGTATCCTAAGGAGTTAAAGATGCTTCACAAAAAGATAATGTGACAAAAGGTCTTACAATCAATTTAATGTGTTTAAATGATGGAGAGATCATCTCTTGATGGTTCTTATGAGGTCAAGTGCACATACAAGATTATGCATGGATATCCCTTCCGCGTAATAGGAACTCATGTGCAATTGCATAGTATAGTACATAGGAGTTAGAGTGTGTAAATTAAAGTGAGGAAATCAAGATCAGAAATAGGTGAACCCGATTGTCAAAATAAAATTTCAATTCTTTTTCGTGTCAAAAGTGACCTTAACACTCCTCACACGTGTTTAAGCACCCTAACACTCCTAAGACAATATCTCGATTAGACAAATATTTATAAGTGAAGTTCTAAGCATGTTCAATAATGAAAATTTTGTGATTGAGATTTATTTAAGTTATATCGTAAAATATATGTTTTAGTCCTCGTATATGATTTGGATGATTAATTAGGAAGTGTTATCAATATTTACATTTCTTTGTTTTGTCCAATAAGATATCAATAATTTATTTGCATAAAGACAATATCATCGTTGAGTTTGAACTCTCATTACTATGGAAACATGAAAATTAATTTGTAGACTAAAAAAAAAAAGTGAAACTCAATCATAGTCAAGTGTAGCTTATATTCAACTTTGTTCACCATTCGAGAACAATTTTCTATGATTGAATATTACTTCATTTTCAATCAATGTTTACACAAAACAAGAAACCTTTCAATATAAGTAACTACATACATGCGATTATAATGTGTATGTTGACATCTGGCGATTAGAACATAAGTACATTTTGTAATAAAAGATATTTTCAAATGAACTTTACACCGTGAGTAAATTGTCATAAAGCAAAGATATTAGTAAGTAGATCTTCCCATTGAAAACAAGTCAAGAAACCACCATATAATAAATGTAAAACCATAAAATTTTGATTATCAAAACTATGTTATACTAAAATTATAATTTGAAGTTTATTATCTATGATTTTTACAAAGCAATGCATGTTAATGAGACTCACAAAGAGTTGAGACTAATAAGGAATATGACAAGTTAAAAATATTTTATAGATACTTGACATCTAATACTAACGCTATAGAAGTTGCAAATGCATATTCATTATAGTAAAAGACATGCTTATGTTGTATATGTATTATCACATCCAAGATGGTGAATTTGGGGTCCAATTTTGATAGGTTGTCTAATTGAGACACAAAATCACATTCTTTGGGTCCTTTATAGCCGTTTGAGCATCTTATCTTTTTGGTAGTCGTCCTTTTCAGGGTTACTTACGAAATTCAAGTAAGGGAATCATATAAATAGAAAGCTATGTGATCATAATAAAGGACCAATCACTGAGAATTAACTATCACCGCCTAAGGTTGCATCCATCAAGGCATTTAAAAGATCCATTACATCCATCTAACTCCATCACAAGGGACATAAAGGTTGGTTTTCTGCATCACACTTCATAGGAGGGAAGTTCATTATATTCCATGCACACATTTACTACATTCTACATCTAGTTACTTGCTCATCGTCCAAGTACGAATGGAAAAAGAGAAACTTAGGGCACAATTCTACACACACACGTAACTACAACGCTCAATCGTAAGTTCACCATTTAAATAGCCGAGGACAATCGACCTCATTCTATATCTTTCTTGTTTGGGATTTGATGTCTATTTGAGGGTTATGCAGGTTCATTCTTCATTGCAGGTTTCAAGGACCTCGAAATCTCGGTGTGACCTCAAAGCGATCAAAGGTGACTAAAGGAGAACACCTTGTGACACCTCAGAGGAGGTTTTTTGAGCATTTCCACAGACCCAGTGCCTAGAAACATGTCCAGGGAACTCGCGGTGCCCATGTTCCTCTCCGTGCACCCCAATCTAGTATGTTCCTCTCATTCCCGCATTTTTTGAGTTTTAGATGCGATGGTCGCTGCTTTGTCTTTTCCAGTTTTACAACTCTATGCATTCTCCATAACTCTGTGAATTAGCTAAGTCTTTTTATCCTTCCTTTGCACCTAGGGTTTTACAATTTATTTCTTAGTTTACTTGGGTAAATTGTTGTACTTAATTTATTATTCATTTATTGCAATATTGCTATTTATATTCATATTAGGCATATAAATTACATTTTAGCTTAATCACTAACTCCTATTTCTACCTACTCATATATTTTTTTATATTTGGAGACTTTTATTAAATATGACATCTAACTCCAATTTCCGATGATTTTTAATTTCGTTCAAAGTTGGAGGCATGTGTCTTATAGGATGTCTAACTCTAATTTTTAGCAATTCATATAATTGATAATGAAAACTAAGGCATGTAATTGATTAGTAATACAAAATTATAGATGAAAACATAAACATAATACTTACCTACTTAAGGGATGAACCCTTCTCTACAAGAAAGAAAAATCACTCATCCCATGAATGGTCTTGAGGGTGGGTACCCTTGCTACAATATAAAAAAAAAAAGTGCCACATAGTGGCTTATTTTTATTATTTTGATAGGTAGATTGAGGGATTTATATTGGGGTTGTCACACCCATGAATTAAAATTGACAACACAATGCAAGAGAGGAAAGAGAAGGGAAAGAAGTAGGACATCAATATATTGCTTGTCAAGCAAACAATCACAACTACAATACCAAATACACTAAAAGGAAACTACATTTCTGAAGAGAGAGAAAAAAAAAGAACAACCCGACCAAATACTCTAGTCCAAAGGAAACTAATCCTAAGAATAGACCAACCGAGATCTAGAAAGAACTAACTGTGCATACATCCAAAAAAGACAAAAATATCCCAATAAAGCAAACATAAAAGGTAAATTAACAATGACTACATCTTAAAAAAAAAAGAGCTAATGGCATTTTGGGAACCTGTCTCCTCCCACTTTGGGAGAAAAGACCCTTGAATAATCATGCGAGCCAATTTCAAACCTACCCTTTCAGTATCAACCATAATCTCTCTCTCTCTCCATCCGATGATTTTTGCACTTAACTAGAGACTTGCGCAAGGAGTCAAGCCTATCTTGTAAGCTGGATGAGGAGAGGTAGGTTGTGGAGGGATGTTAGGGTCAACCTTCACTTTAACACCCATAATTATCTGGTCCTACATCCTCAAGGCTACTTCCATTATTGGGGAAATGTGCACTAAAGGTATAGTTAGAGGCATAACTAGTTGAGAGGGAGTTTGAGCGTGCCCTACATAGAATTGACCTTCGTTCCTCCACATAACATCTATGTCAATGACATCGTTCTTCAAGTACCATGTTAGATGAGGATCTAGTTTATGAGGGTCATAATTTTGAGGGACAAATTGCCACTTTGTGCCTAGATCATTGTAATGAAAGCATCTCCGAGGAAGGCCTTCAAAATTCAAGTATCGTGTCCACAAGCCTTGAGAGGATACTCGTTTGATGGATTAAACCAAAGGCTTAGATAGGGCCACTAGAGTACAATCCTCATAAATTTACCATTCCGTAAGGCTTTGTCAAATATAACAAGTGGACCCACATTTTCCACCATTGTTTTGAGGAGCCTTGTATTCTTCATGATCGGGGGAAGGTTGTATAATCTAATCCATAGATGCAACTTGGTAATTGGGGTAGTAGATGTGTCGAAGAAAAGAGACCAAGGATAGAGAAAGACCCCATGACAACCATAAAACCACGACCCTTTTGTCCAAACATAAGCCTTGTCTTTAGGAGATTTGGAGATCACATGGAAGAAGCCATTCTTCAAATGATGGAAGGAAGGTTCTACAATATTCCCCAAGTTGTTCTTGACCAAGAGGAAAGGTTTGTAAGGGATGTTTTGGAACCTAAGCATTTGCAATAAAAAATCAAATTTTTTTCCGCCCCATCTTCCTTTCTACTAAGACTAAATCATCATTTGGAATTTCAAGAATCGGTTCAATCGAGGAGAAAGAAATGTGAACATCTTCGATAAAGAAAGCTTCATTTCTAGGGAGGTAGGTAACTCCTTTCAAGGAGATTGATTCAACTAGCTCGAGAGGGTTTTCCTTCTCTCTTGCGACGCTTTTTATACGTAGTGACTTATTATTGTTGAAGATATTGGAATTGAAATGGAACATGTTGAATTGTATTGAGTGGATGTTTATAGTCCCAAATTATTATTTTTATATTTATTATTTGGAAGCATATTTAGAAATTAAGTTTGTGCAAATATTCCATTTAGTCCATATATATATATATATATATATATATATATATATATATATATATATATATATATATATATATATATATATATATATATATATATATATATATATATATATATATATATATATATATATAATATGGTATGGGTCTGTAATTGCTATAATATTAGTGTATTTGTGTGTTTATTAATTATTGGTATGAGAATAAATTGCTTTATAGTATTTGTGTATTTTGTGTTTAATTTTTTTTTTTTGTGAGACTAGGCTCAATTAATTTACATGATATTATTTTATAGTATTATTGTACTTCTTGTGTTTATTAATAATTATTATGGAACTAAGACTAATTAATTTATGTGTGTTTATAATATAAAGTTATGTACTAGTGCGTATGTGTATATTAATTGTTGGAGTGGGTTTAGTTAATTAATAATTGTTATGTTATTGATTGATTTATGAATTTATATTGTTAAGTTTTGACATGACTCAAAATGGAATATGCTAGAATAAGACCTAAAAATATCTTCTTTATTTTCTAATGTCAAACTTTATGATTTCTAAATAATATGTTACCACTAACATTTAATAAGATGACATGTTAAAATTATTTGATCGATTTAATGCCTTCGATTGTAATAATAATAAAAATAACATCCAAAATATCCCACTAGTTGAGAATTTCATTCATTAGAACATGCTAATGATAAAACACTTTTATGTGATTAAACAAGTGCCACGTTGTGGCTTATTCCTTGATTTTTTTAGTTCCAAGTTTGTAGCTAATCAAGATTAATGGTTCCATAAAAATGTGTTAATGTATCTATATTCAATGGATGTTATATTAACCATTGCCCTCAAAATATTATATTAGTTGTTTGGAAGCATCTTTAGAATATAAATACGGTCAAATATTTTATTTAGTCCATACACATTTAATATCTATATGGGGTGAGGTAATTGTAGCAATGTTAATGCATTTATGTACTTATTAAATATTGGTTCAAGAGTAGTTAATTGTTATATTATTAATGTATTTGTGTGTTTATTAATTATAAAAATTTAACGTGACATATTAAATTACTAGATACTCATGTATTTTCGTGTTTATTTATTTTTGATAAGGGTGAATGCTTTTGACCAGTAACTATGAATTGGAAACAACTTTTAGCAAGAGTTGAGAACTAGTAAATTAGGGACACAATAGGTGGCTTGGTCCCCTAAAACTCAAAACCAAAAATAAGGAACCAAAAAAGAAACCTAAACAATTATCCATAACTAAACCACTCCAAATAATAATAGTTATAAATAGATTAAGATCGAGAGATAAGAGTGTTGAAACGAAGCATCAGTTGTAAGTAAAAGGACACCAAATTGTCAACAAGCAAAGGAATGGACTAAAAGGACTACCGGCTCTCCAACGAGCCTATCTATGGAAGGAGGAGGTCAAAGCGCTAACCATAGGTGGTGATTAATCTTCTCCCTTGATGGGAGAGTAGGTCCTCACATGATCCATTGAAAACCATCTTTCACTAATTCCTTTACTTCAAACCTCGGTCTACCAACTTATGATCTACACTCTTTTCGTTTTGACCTAGAGCCTACATCATCTTTTGGCCTCGAGCCATTGGATAAATAGGGGAAGAAGAAACTCCCCACAATCCATATTACCCACACCGGGAGGGACGAGGCTTGAAATAACACCATGAGATTAAATCACCTTCTCTTGAGCTATGAGCCAAGGAGAGACCAAAGGATCTATAGATCGAGGAGAAAAGGGGGAAGGAGTTTCTAACCAACAAAAAAACTTACCATAGTCACGCCAAATGAAATCGTGTTAGGGCTCCATCCTTCTTCCTCCACCTCAACTTAAAGGTGGAATATGGAGCATAGGAAGAGAAAATGGTTGCACTATTCCGAGAAGATTGCATCGACATCATTTGAAAGGGAGGCCTTCAAAGCTAAGAAATTGTGTTTAGATTCTCTCGTGAAGAGATCAATTTGACCAAATGAAAGAGAGGTTTGTAAATATTTATTAAAGCACAAGTCCTCACAAATCTTTTACGCAAGGAGATTTCATCAATTTTACCAAAATATCCAACCATGTTAACCAACATTTTGACTTCACTTTACCCTAGTAAAAAAGGGGCCCAATATAGGAAAAAAAAATCAAAGTTACGAAATAACCAAGGACCATAAGACTAAACAAAATCTCTATCAAGCGGATCTATGGAAGACAACTTGGAAAAAACCAAAATCAAGTAGAGAGAAGGATGGAGCTTTAAATGAACTCCACATAAACGATGTCATGTTGGGAAGTTTGGAAGTTGATAGATGGAATCCCATACACTTGTTAACCAATGATTAATTTGGTTTATGTTAATTAATTGTTAATACGAGACTAGTTAATTATTCATTAATCTTAAATGTAATATAATATTTATTTAATTGAAATTGATAAAATTACGAGTGAATGAAGTTTTTTTGAAATATTTTGATTATAAAAAATTAGAATTTAATTATGGTAATGGTTTAGATTTCAAGTTACATTATTTTATATTAAACAAATACTATCAAGAGGTGTGCGAAAATACTTAACTACATGTATTTTAAAGTAAATTTAAATTTATTAAAATATGATAAGAATAAGACTTTAAGTTAATCATATCAAACAAAAATAACCAATAAACAAAAAAATGAATAATTTTAGTTTTTGATGAAATAGATCCTATATTACTAATAAATAAGATAATACAACTATTCACAAAAAAACACATGTGGTATGAAACCATAACTCAATGTTAAACCCACCTAAAGGTATGGGAAACCAAAAAAAGGAGCCCAAGCAAAAAATCAGCTATAAAATCATATAAATGTGAACAAAAAGAGCCAAAGGTGGAGGATCTCTATCATCGCACTTGCCCCACTTACTACCTAGAAGGTCCAACCCATCAAGAATGGGCTCCTAACCAGTGGCAACATCGTCGATGCCCTCTTTTTGTTCTTCATTTTGATTTTCCCATACTCGGAGGATGGTGAAATGGCCAATGTTAGCTAATGGAACCCGCTTTAGTATCGATGGTGGTAGTGAGATGTAATGGTGAGAAGTCGATAAACCCCACTCTCCTCACCGATCTAGAGGAGGAGAGTGGTGGTGAGGAGGTGAGCCCCACCTAGGAAGGTTGCGTTAGAAGATGAAAATGGCTTTATCGATGGCCTCGGCCTCTAAGAGAGAGGATCCCGAATGATAGGGGTGATGAAACTCGAGAAACAATGCAAGGGGCATCGACCCAATGGTTTAGAACATTTTGAAGGTGGGCCACTTCTAATTCTACCTTTTGAGCTTGCACTTGAATCTACAACAAAATTAAACACAATCATCACTTTGTTAAAATCCAAAAGATTGCAATCTACAATTGAATGATTAAAAAATTTAAATTTCACTCTTTTTAGATGAAGAGAAGGATTTCTACTTGAAAGCATGTTATACTTGGGTGAAGGCCATGTGAAAACCCAACCAATCCCTTAATAAGACGTGTTTCTAGAAGAAGGGTTATGGGTGAAACGATTGAAAGAAGTCATGAATCCAAGCCAAGATGGTTTAAACTTTTGACAAAACTAGAAAAGGTGCACAAGGGTTTCAATTCACCCACAAAACGGGAAACAGGGAAAGGGAATGCCTAAGTGAATGATCTTGCTAGCCAATCGGTGACCCTTGATAAAAAAACACACCATGCAAAATGGGCAAGCTTGGGCTCATGGCCAAATAGTATAGAATCTATGCTACCAACACTAAGTAGAAGAGTGAAGGGACCAACGCAAGTTGATTTTATCCACCATTGGAAGCTTGGGAAATAGATAATCATAACCTTTCTGGGTGAATAATTGAGAAAAGGTGTATTTGGAAACCATTTCAGTCCTTCCACCAAGGCCTAGAGGAAAAAATCACAACTTTGTGCAACATATCATTGGGAATAACTTCAAGAATGGTCTAATATGAGTCATGGTCACCATTGGCTAATGAGAATTTAACCTTATCTTTGGCCAAGTCAAAATTCATTGACACAAATGACTAAAAATGTCTTGTAATGTGTGAATCTCTCATCTAAAAATATTGAGGATGTGAACCCAGTGAATCTCTACAAGAGGCATAATTTTGAAGGTAATGACAAGTGACCACCACACCAAGTAGGAATTGACAGATAACTCTAAAATCATCTCCATTCCAAACCAACCGGGGTTTGATTTTATCCCAAGATTTCCAAATACTTTGGATAACAGATGAACCGATCAATTTCACTAGAGATTTTATAAAAAGTAAGTTTGGGAAATCCAACCCCTTCCAAGTCTTGCGAACTTGAGGTGAACCCATAGAAATGCATTTGCAATTTTTTTCCATTTCTCCGACCATCAATGAAATTAACAATCCATTCGCTGAGGACAACTCCTGATGACCAACATCTAACAATCCTAGATCCCTTGAATTTTTGGGTAAGCAACAATATTCTCAAGCAACCTGATGAAAACCCTTTTCGTGCTCTAAGCTAGCCCATAAAAAATATTTGAGTAGTTTCTAAAGTTTTTGTGAGAATATTGAGAAGCACGGGTCCAATATGAAGAATAGTAAACATGTGTGGTCATGAAGCATTTTGAACAAATTTGAAATTTACTTGCTAATGAGAGAGGCTTCGTTGATCTAGTATGACAACTTCTTCTCAACTTGATCCATGACATACTACTAGAAACAAGATGGAATTACTTGGAATGTAAATGGGATGCCCATAAATCGAATATTTATCCATGTTGAATTCACTTCCATTGGAATATAGGTAACCATGGGGGTAGAGGTAGAACAAACTATTTATAACACTTTATCTTTCGTCATTGAATGCTCTAACCTAAGGCGGGAAATATACATCAAGACATGATAAATATTTTTGAACATTAGCCCCATATTCAATTAAGATGAGAAAGGAATCATTCACAAAATGTCCATGACAAGTCTAGTAGGAGGTAACCTTGATAGTGTAATGATTTTCACGAAGCCATATTGAGTGACATTGGTGAGAAGATAAGAATTTCCTTTCACCGCTAACACAAGCAGAGAGAAAAACCAAAGGGAAACCTTGACAAATAGAGTGAATAAGCCTAAAAGGTTAAGAGAAAACAACATTAATGAAGAGATCTAGGTAGAAGCATAAAAATATGGACACAAAGCTGATAAAGGTAGGCCTAAAACCAAGAACTTTGAGCATGGCCAAAATGAAGTGTCATTCAATCCTATCATAAGCTTTCTCAAAATCAATTTTAACAAACATGGGTTTTATTGTGACCATTGAGCCCATTCCATACCTTCTCATATTAGAATAATATTATCCAAAATGTATTTGCTTTGCATAAACTATGTTTTCTCTATACTAACATTTGTGTGTAATAAGTTGCAAATGCAAAAAGCCAAGGATTTGGCAATGATTTTATATGATACATTGAGAAAAATAATCAACTACCAATTAGAAATGAGCTCAAGATCCCCCATCCTGGGAATGAAATTGATGTGCCTTGGTTGATGAATTGCTCAAGTGAATTAGAATAAAAGCCTTCCAAATAGACTTGAAAAGGGTCATTACCAACCATATCCCTAAAGGGTTTTATAGAATTCACAAGGGAGGCCATCATGCCTTATGCCTTGTCATTAGCCATTTGGGAAACTGCCTCGTAAATATCTATGGTAGTTAACATTCTATCACAAACAATTCTTTGTGATCGAGAGAGCTTATAAGGGACAACAACTATGCATTGATTAAGAGTTGTTTGTCGCCCAAAACAAAGCTTTTGAGCTTTGAAATTTTTTTAGTAATGACACACAAAATCATGTACCATCTTCGATACTTTAGACAAATGAAGTGAGTTGTCATGGATGGCTTTGATTTGTTGGTGTGCATGTTTGGCTTTGAGAGAGTGAAAGAATTCTTTGGAAACTTGATCACCCACTTTGAGCCAATGTAATTTAGCTTTGATTTGAACTCCTTTGGCATTTTAGGCATCAATGATTTGGATATTGCCTAAAGATTCGCCACCTTTCTTTGAAAAGGTTCATCAAAGGGAGTTTTCTCCAGAGTGGCTAAGGAGGGCCAACTCAAGGGTGGTGGTAGAGTAAGTGTTGTGCCAACTTTAGGCCAATTGTCACCCGAAGGTGCGTAAAAGCACATCACCGCTAAATGACATTTGTCCACCATTTAATCCATTCTTTACTCGATATGAGCATGCCACTAGGCCACGAGACCCATATAATACGGTGAAGGGTGGGACCACGTTGTAAATAGTCGTATTGAGATAAAACTGCATGGTGTGAATGTGTGTCACTGAAAGTTCCATTTGATCCTAAAGCAACTAAGGAAATGGTTGAAAAGGACCATATCTAGCATGACTTACACCTAAATAAAAACCACGAATGAAGGAAAAAAAATTATGTTTGACAAATGACGACACGATCGAGGAACTTAAATACGTGATCGGTTCCTTGGTGGAAAATAAACTAAGTGTGCCAAATGATGGAGTTAGAATGATGAGAAACATTGGGGTCATAAAATTGAAATTTATTGCGCATATACTTCAAGCCGCCCTTTTGCAACAATCCATCATATGTAGATGACCAATCTTGTCAATAGCTAGCTCAACCATATTGAAGTCACCACACAACACCCAATGGGCATCGGGGAGTTTGTCGCACACTTGTTGGTAATCCATCGATAGAGTGTTGTTCGTTTAGTTGTGTCATTAGATGCATAAACATTAATTACTCCAAAAGAGCGATTATCAATGTTGAATAACACCATAAGACATGATTTTTTGGGTCACATCCATGAATAACATAATGAGGCCATCATTTAGGGGTGATAAAGGTCGTGATTCCTCCATAAACATGCTCGTGATTAGTAGTCGAGCCAAACTATCTCGGCCAAATAACTTTAGTGGTCGTAGATAGTAGAAAGCTCCACGACTTAACTTCTTGCAAACAAATAATGTCCATCTCTACAAACTACTTCCTAAAGCCTCATACAATGTATTTGTAAGTGGAGTTTGTTAGACCCCTCGTATTCAAGATAAACAATTCATTGAAAATGAACATCTAGAAACATATCCTCTGAATTTAGGCACGAAAGGGCGTAAATTTTTCTGCCAAAACCGTTGTTGGTAAGAAACCAAAAATTCACTAGATTATGCTTATGTCTGGTTGGAGGTAAACTCGCCTTCCTTAAGTTGGCGAGGAGGGCTTTGAGAGTGCACTTGTTTCTATTTTATGAGGAGAACTTGGAACAAGAGACATATAAGGAAAACACCCTTATCCTATAAAATAGTTTGAAAACCCGTTAACTCCATGAATGCCCCAAAAGGAGGAGAAAGTTGTGGTGTAGCAAAGTGGATGATGATTCCTCTAAAGGTGAGATGGAAGCCATAAAAAGATTGAAGAGATTGGATCCAATGGGCTTAGGAAGGGTCAATGCAACTAAAAATTGGCTAGCTTATGGTTTAATGGCCTTGGAAGCGGGGTGGAGAATGAGGGCATTGTTATGTGTATTTTGCGACCCACAATGGTTGAATTATCTTCGTTAGAGGCTTGAGAGGGGTGTTACATTGGGATTTGAAAAAATTGTTACGCTCAACTAATAAATGACACTTCCAAATCTTATGGTATGTAGATTGGCATAAAAAATTTGTTGGGGAGGTTAATGTAGGTCACCCTTTGAGTGTACTAGGAATCCCCATATGGATGTCAATGGTTTCTTTGAGCTCACGAGAAAGGTCAACCTCAACACAAACTGTCGGTGTGGTGCAGTAGCGTAAAACTAAAGAGGTTCTTTGGTTATGACCCGTCTTACTGAGGAAGCAATGATGTCCAAACAATGGTAACAAGGCATGAGAAGGCCTAAAAATTCCACTCAAATTAGGACTTTGAGAGCCATATGCTTATAAACCACAAACTCATGAGTCCAAGGGGACACGATGAGGAGGGAACTTGGACATATCGGGTGGAGGATTTATGCAACACCGTGGCCACGCCCTGGCCAGTCAACAAAATGAAACAAAAAAACCCTTTGGTCATAAAATGGATAGAGTATAGCTTGATGCAAATTGGGTGAGGTTATTTGAACTAGGGCTCGATTAAGGATTATGAGCACTCTAGGCAATATTGGAGCTAATGCCTTCTATAAAAATATATTCTATAGTAGAAAAATAATTAACCATAACTAAATATTAGATTACTTGATATGTTATGTCTCTACCATCCAAGAAAAACTTGCTAATAACTATAATCAGTATGACCCAATCCCCAAATTCCTCACTAATTCTCTAACATATAATCTATCATAATCCTCCTTTACTATATCTTTCCCAACTATTTTCTCTAAGTTCCATACATATTCACCTTTATTGATCTCTCCTCCAAAAATAAATTGCAAGACTTCAAAACAATACAAAGTATTAAAAATACAAAAGTATGAATTAAATTTAACAACAAATGCACTTGCCTAAGGGCTAGCTAAATATCATAATCTTAATATAATTATTTTATTTTTAATAAAGAGAATCAAATTGGTATGTAAGGGTGGCCACTAACTCTACTAGCATATATGGTTAATAAATTGATTTACTCTTCATAAAGCCCATGATAAAATAAAATAAATTGAAGCCCCCTAAATGTTGGCGCCTGGCAATTGCCTAGTCTACCTAGGCCTTAATTCCCCTCCGGTTTGATCCCAAGAGTGAAGCATGCTTTCAAAGGGAATCCTTCCAACAAAATAACCTCTCATGCAAATTTGTTAAGCAAATGACATGCATAATTAAATTCCTCAACCGGTAATAAGATATCGAGGATAATGGCATTGCCTTGTGGTATACTTTGGGGACAAACTTTCTTGGTTGTTTCCTGGAGGAGCCATTATAGTTTGTCGAGTTGAAATAACCGAGTATGTGAGTGAGAGACCATTTATAAAATAGCCACCCAAAGACATGAATGCGCATAAAAAAAAAGTAAATGCAAGTGTATGCGAAAAAAAATCCGGTTGGAAGCAATATAATGAGGGCCAAACACGAGGCAGCCGTACAAAACATAAAACCCTAAGAGAATGTTTTTCCCCAAATATCAAATATCAAAATAAAATAAATAAATAACTACATTATTTTATTTAACTAGGATACTTATGAAATTGAAAAATAAAATTTTAAAACATTAGGTAACATTTCAATTCAGCTGGCAAAAATTGATTGATTTCATTGGATGGTCACTAATGTGCATACGACTCATGAATAAAATATTACCCGTCTTCGGCATGATACTGCGAACCCAATAAAAACAATCTGCAAGTCGCACCAGTCTTCGCCGAGACACGATTCGAGACGAGGTATGTGCCCTGCATCTGCATCGTCGATTACTACTATTTTTCCATGTCCTTTTCTACCATGTTGAAACCACCTGATTGTTTATTTTCTATACTCCTAACCCTAACCCTATTATTTGACGATTTCTTTACAGAAAACCAAAAGACGGAGCTGAGCAGAGCAAGGTTGGTATATTAATCGACTTTGAGAGTTTGCAACCCGGTTCGCTTCATTCCTCCTTTTTATTCTGGTAAATCGAAGCCACGTCGAACGATCGTTTAGTCTATTAGGGTTTCATACTGGCTTCAATTTCTGTAGATGTAGCAGTTTACTTTACACAGCTCATATGAGGGCCACTTTTTATAGATAGATTGTTCAGAGCTAATTTAGGGGGCATTAAACAGCCTGGACATCACAGAAGTGAAATTTGGCGATGAATGTGAGTAGGAACTAGTATAGTAGTTGTAGTTCCGGAAAGTAGGTTTCCTATTTTACGTTCTGTTTGTTATTTATTTAGTGAAAGTCACCCCGAGCTTGCACCTGTAACCTTACTTCAACATCAATTTAGGGGCCGCAGTCATTCAAACGCACTTTGGACTTGAAAGGTAGAAATCAAAATGAACACACGTGGCACAATCCTCCGTTGTCTAAGTTTATGTTCTCAAATTAGAGTCAGGGGATATATATTTTGCCATTTGCTTAATTTTCAACAAAATTATCAAAAATGTACTCAAAAGCTGTTAACCAATTTTGTGAAATTTGTTTGTTATTAAAACTAGCAATTGCACATGAGTTGCAAAATACCCCGGAGAGGATAACAATCTTAAGTTTGTTGGAGTTACAATTTTCAATGAAATGTATGTTGGAGAGACCAATGTAGTATAACTACAACATTCGACAAAAACTACCTCCCATTTTACCCTGAGAGATGTCCATACCCTGCTCCAAAACTCTTATCTTGCCACCGCCTAGAGATAAAGTAGAGTAGACTAAGACATCAAGTCATAAAATATTTTATGACTAAAATCACAAAAAAATCTAAACTACTGTCAAATATATGATGCAATAAAAAAGAGATGATGCCACCGATGCTGACACGTGGGATCTGATCAACCGTACAAAGAAAATTCATAAAATTCTTGATAACAATAAGCATCGTGGACACATACAACGATCACTTTTATGTTTTTTGTTTTTATTTTAATGGACAGACATAAATCACTTGTATTGTTGAGATGGTACTTTTAATTCAATGTGGGATACGTCTAATATTTGTGAACTATTAATGTTACAAATACCCCATTAATATTATGCCACAAACCCTTGGACAGAAATAAATACCTTTTAAAAATAATTACTGTTAGCTTAAAAATCTAGGAAAACTAAAAGGGCAGAATCCCTCATAAGCATTCGTTGCCTGAGTATAATTCTAAGGAAAAGATAACCCAAAAAGAAACAAGTTTGGCAGTTTGTAATCCTGCTTCTGAAATTCAAATCCCCCTCATAACTCAACACTGAAATAGACATGGGTGAGATTGTTGTTTACCAATCGGTTTAAGATTTACAGAGTAAGAAATTTACAAACACCACATTAAAAATGAAAAACATTACTGCAATTGCTAGTATATATACTGTCAATAGCTGGGATCACCAGATTCACCACCAAGATCCCCTCCGACTGCTATATCAAAGATCCCACCACCGCCGCATCCGCCTTTGTTTTGCAGTTGCGAGGTTAGAATCCAATCGGGCCTGCACAAAACGTTCACGCTGCCATTACTGGTAAAGAAAAGCTACGATCCGCAAGCCGCTAGCTTGGAATAACATTTCTCCTCTACATTTGAAATCACTCCGGGCCAATTGCGGTGACTCCACCTCACATATTACATTCCTCGAGGGCGATTGCATCTAAAACAACCATCTCGTCCAGCACTACAAATTATCTCTCAAAAGCTCGTTTTTGTAATTGAAAAAATGTGTATGGAACTCACAAATAGGCACTAAATTACCAGTCAAAAGCAAAAAAAGGACCATGCAAAACTGCTATAGTTATGATCTTTGGTGCGTATCAAGAGAACAAGTTGTTATAACTTCTCGAAGACAAACTGTGTGGAGGCATTGCAGGATAAAAGCAAGAATATGGCGCCTGGTATTTATAGAGGGAAGCAGATATTTGGAGCATTCATGGCTGAGGGAAAGGATGCCACTGTTACAACTACTTACAGTTATGACAGGAGCAACGTAGATGTCGGTGAGTAGAAAACAACTTGAGCAATGAAGGCACCGGCTATGTGTCCCCTAGAAGATGTTGCACACACCAGCCATGTATAAAGAGGGGAAGTTTAAGAAAAGAGAAATTCGGTGAGATCAAATAACATTACAACCTAGGTAGCCGTGACGTGGGTATGGGGATCCAGATGTCGGTGACGGCAATTTTTTGGGGGCCCAGTGCGACACTTGGGTACGGCAGTACAATATACATATAAAATATTAAAAATATTTTGAAAAGTAACAAGATAAGCAAAATTCCAGCCTTACACATGCATAGATTAAACAAATCTGAAATATACATAGGTGAAATAGCGACAAAAGTTAAAACATATTGATAATTCATTGTTCGAACTTATAACCAGTACATTGTTCAAATCAAAATGTTACAATGTATTATCATTATCTGACATTGTAAACACAAAAATGAAGATACATCAACATTCTAATTAGTAATAGTCTAATGGCTCTGCATCTTCTCCAATGTCTTCAACGAGAGCATCACTACCATCACGTGGTTCATTAGAACCACAAGCACCAGGAGTACAACCAGAACTATCAGCAATGCCGCTCCCGCTAGCCCCACTTTGCAGCTCACGCAAAGTACTATCTAGGTCCGGGTCTAGCAATGAAAGTTGGGCAATGGGAACATCCAAGTTTGGAGTCTCTGGGTCTATATCCCAACACTTTGTTGGCCCTTTCCTGTACTCATCCTTCTTATGTGATAGAAGGCGCAGGTTAGAATGCACAAAGACCAAATCCTCCGCCTTTTTTGCTCCCAACTTGTTGCGGTTAACCGAGTGGATAAATGAATATGTACCCCAATTCCTCTCAGCTGAAGAAGAACTCGCAACCTATTGAGGCAAGCCGCAAAGTCAATGCAAAATTAAAATTTTAAACTTATAAATATAAAAGTAAAAAAGAAAGAGTTAAGAAATTAAAAAAATTAAAATCTTACTTGTGATAAAACTTTTATTGCAAGTGGCATGAGGTAGGGGTATGCTTGTCCATGGAGGTACCACCACGAATAAGCATCCATCTGTATTTGTCACGAAGAGCACTAATGGAGTGATCCCTGGAGGATATGAAATTCACAAACTCGCCTCTAACCATGTCTTCTACTTCTGGATCTGGGAAGATTCTAGAAAATGCCGCCTTATACCCCTC
Organism: Taxus wallichiana var. yunnanensis; assembly: GCA_018340775.1. NCBI lineage: Eukaryota > Viridiplantae > Streptophyta > Pinopsida > Cupressales > Taxaceae > Taxus > Taxus wallichiana. The sequence continues at coordinate 889,235,051 of CM031235.1, forward strand.
ACTAACTTCAACATCCCTATATGGTGGGACCCTCCTGGGCAAAGAAAGGATCTCTGCGCTATAGTATTTTGGAGTCAAGGCAAAAGCAAGAAGATGCAATGGAGTAGTCATTTTGTTCCACCTTTCAATGAGATGTGAGTGCACTTCCTTGAAGAAGGTCTCTGTAGGATCTTGCTCTTTGGCATTTATGATGGTCTTAATTGACTCAATCATTGAGTCAATTCCATCATAAATCTCACCCATGCATGGATGATCCATATCAACAAATCTCAACATACTCACGATGGGCTCAGTAAAACTAAGCAAGTAATCCACACGATCCCACTATGTTTCATCCAGGATCAACAATTTCACATTTCTAGCCCTCTCACTGTTTGCTTGCCTCCATATACTCCAAAGGCCACTGATAACCATGCCACTCAATGCCTCTCGCACCTTCACAAGCCGTCTCAAGACGAGCGTGTGCGAGGCAAATCGAGTCTCAGCAACCTAATAAGAAATCAAAAGAAATAAAATTAAGACAAGTAAACTTAAAACATTCAAAATTCTACAAATTACAAACTTATAAAATTAATTTAATGAATTTTAAAAACTAATAATTATTTTTAAAAATAAAAAAGAATGTTACGGGCTACCTTCAATAGCTGCAATGTTGAGAATTTACGAAAGATGGCTTGGGACATGTGGTGGTTGCTGACAAACATTTGAATCTCACTTGCCTCCTCATATACTTGTTTGATCCAAGCAATTTTTGTGCCCAATTTTTGTAACATTAAGTTGAGGGAATGAACCGCACAAGGTGTCCAGAATATGTGTCCATACCGTGCCTCAACCAACAACCTTGCAGCTCTACAATTTTTTGCATTGTCGTTACAACTTGGACAACATTTTGAGGCCCCACCGCCTCAATAGATTCTATGAGGATGTTGGCAATGAATTGGGCATCCTTCACTTGCCCCTCACAATCAATAGCCCTGAGAAACATTGCCCCTTTAGGACACACGACAACCACATTGATCAATGGCCTATTTGTTGTATCTTTCCATCCGTCAGAAACGATGGACACTCCTGTTTCGAGCCATTGATTCTTGATGGGTAACAATGAGTCTTCAACTTTTTTTCTTTCTTTTGACAATAAGGTGGTGCGCACCTTTTCATACCCTGGGCTAATGTACCCTTTAGGGGCTTCATTAATACATCTCACCATATCTTGCCAGTATGGTGATCTAACAACATTAAATGGGACACCACATGCATAAATAAAGCGTCCAACACTTTGGTTAGCTATGTCCCTGCTTTCATTCTGGAATGCCCTTTCCAATGGGCCTACATCTTTTGTTCTTTTGCGAGAAAGAGGTGAATCCTCTTCCCCTCCAGTTGCAATAGGTGTAGACAAAAATGGGTGATCTGGGGCCACAACATCAACAGAAGGAGAAACAGGTGGCTTGCTAATGGTATGTGATCTTCCTTTTCTTGCCATAGGATGATTGGATTTTAATGCCATTGTTGCATCTGCTTCCTCTTGCTCTTTGATGTATGCAAGGGTCTTTGCACGTGGCAACCCCTTTCCATCCAACCCTCCACATGTTCTGATTCCGTGGCCAATAGCCCCACACAAATGGGCTTTCACCCGACTGTAGGAGCTCTTAAATTGCATATTACATTGTGAGCAAACCCAAACAAAACCCCCTCCACCTGGTAATTGTTCTAGTTGTTTGACATGCCTCCAAAGGGGGGAGGATGGATCATTTTTGTTAAGGAGACCTTTACTACTTTGACCCACAGAACTAGAACTCGCAGCCATTTTAAGTTTTTAACTGCACAATGCATTTAAAAAAATGAAAACAAATTTAGTCTTGAGAAAATGTTGGAAGTTTAAAATTTAAATTTAAATGAAATCAAATGTAGAAAAATGAAGCTTAAAAGTTAAAACAATAACAAAAAACAAACCAAAAAAACAACTAAAAAATAATAAAATATTAAATACAACTAACAAACTAAAACACTCTAAAAAAATCACAAAATACTTACCTCAATACACCCAACACCAATAATGCAAGCTCCTTGAACTCCTTGTCACTTGTTGCAAGCTCCTTCAACTATATGGCACTTGAAATCAACCCTAAGCAATTGAAAATAGTGGAAAAATTGAAGGTGAGAGTCAAATATGCAAATAAGAGGCAAGAATGCAAATGTGAGGTAAATGACTTGTTGTTGTTGTTATAGAGTTTGGGCGCACAAATTAGGGTTGAAAAGAATATTTTAATGTTTATAAAGTCGGTTTGACCTTTTTTTGACCAAAAACAAAAAAATAAAAAACGCGTCAAAAAACGACGGGTTCGGGCGCGGTACGGGCAGGGTTCTCCCTGCAGGCCCCGGTACGGCCGGGTAAGTCTGACGCGTATGCCCGGCCGTGCCGGGGCCTGCAGGGAGAACCCTGCCCCGTACTCGCGCGCCGAACCGACTCAACCTGCAGCCCTTAGGGGCCGTACCGGCTACCTAGATTACAACTATTGGAAACTGCACACTATGTACGCGTCAACAGAATAGGAATGGGATAATGTAAAAAATTGTACATGAAATATACATGGAATTTTGTAACAATGCACAACGGATGTAAGAAACACTTAACTGGCAATATATACAGTGAGCAAGATATTTAGAGCAGTAATTGTAGTTCTCACCATGGGTCATTGTTGCATACTCGGCCTTTATGGCACAAAAAGTGGTGATGCCTTTGTAGGGAGGTGGCAAAGGAAGACGATGAAGGTCATTGTCAGAACCTAAAGTCAAGGGGCAGGTTTAGTGAGGATGTCACTTTTCCTGAATTAAAAGAGCAATAGTGCAGCTGGAAAAAGTTAGCCGGAAAAATTTGCTGGAATTTGACACATTCCAGCAAAGGCATCCTCAAAGGTGGAAGCCTCCGGCTAAATATATAAAACTGATAGATTTGTCATATCTTACAAATATTGGGCAGAGGTATCCTGCAGGGAGTGTCAGCTGCTATTATTTTTCTTGCAGCGATCCCATGCACCATTTGAACTCTAAAAGAGCTGGAAAAATATCTATAACTTAAAAATCTGGAGCAGCTTTTGCTTAGGAAGAAGCTTTTCATGGGTAAGCAGCATTATGGGCTGAACATTTGCGGCAGTGACTCCATATTTTTGTTTCCAATTTGTTCTACATCTTGAAATATATTTTTTTACTAAAATACTTCTAATTTTCTCAGTTTCGTGGATTGCACAAAATATAAAAATCCTGGGACTGCCCATGGGGAGAAAGATTCCTAAGATATTTGAGGAAAATGCACAGTAATAATATAGGAACACAAAGTATATGTTTTATCCTCAAGTATTAGCCTATGATACTCATGTTAAATTTTTTTTTGAAACGGAGAGATTCACTTGTTATTCAGGCTTTAAATAGGCTCCATCTTTTAAAATTTTCCTTAAATAGGCTATAGTTGGCACATGTAGTAAAGCTTCGTTGTAAAGGTTCACAATTGTTTGTTAAATGATTGTTTCAAGTCTGTTAGAAAATCCCAAGAACACAAAACTACATAGACAAGAGGAAGCATACATTTCTGCAAAGAGGAATATAGAAGAAACTCTGTTGCAAAATATAATGAGTATAATGCTTTGCTCTCATGACTATTAGATTAAAATTTGAGAGAGTTCTATATTCAATAAATGCACATGCAAGTATCAAATAGCTAATATTATAAATAGGCTAATTCTAAGAACAACCTTAAAACTGAAACTAAGTTTTGTATTATTTTAATTTTTTTGGATAACTTTATGCACAAGTTACACAAGGGTTTTCTAAGATGGTACTAGTCTAACTATGCAACATCCTCAATTTAACATACATGGAAATCTGGAACATCCCAACACTCAAGAAAAACCTGTTACATGTAGCTTTTTTCACATCGTATATGGTAACAGCGGTAATTTAGACATGTGATTCTCAAATTTCAATCTAGATAATAAAAAGGAAAATACTTACAGCCATTCTTTTTGTATGGAAATATGATGCAGCAATCTTGCATCAACCAAAAAGATCTTCTAGTGTGTTTGCACGCGCAATTGGGCCCAATTGGCATCGTATCATCAGTCGTGCAGTTCGAAAAAACTCACATTAGGATCCATGGAGGTCAATGGCATTATGGCACTTCAGCAGGCTCTTGGAATATGGGAAGGATTGTTTCAATCATTGAGACAAAGTTTTCTGCTTCATGACGAAGATTGATTAATGTAGGTCTTTGTTAACCGGCAGCTACATAACCATTGGACTGTAGCAACTAACAGTTTTGCCCGTGGCAGTTGCACAAGCCGGGTAATGGCCTAGAAATGTTTGAATGCTCATTTTGAATGTTTTTCAAGATCAAAGGGGATTCAAGGGCCTCTTCACGGGATAGAAAAGGAAGAGGAGCATTTGAAGGAGGCAGATTGGAGTGAGAGAAGACTTGGTAGCAGGTTGTAGCTTCTCAGGAAGCACATAGGAGCAGAGAGTTGAGTGTACCTATTGAGGGATGTTTGATGTTCTTCTTCTGTACTCTAACGAGAGAGAAGAGTGAGTGAAAGTGTAGTTTGAATCTCTGTAATTCCTAATTAGAAGTGAAGAAAGTGGTGGTTTTGTCTCCAGTGTCAAACTGATATGTGTGAATGACTCTTGTTGAGTGTATGGCCGTAAGGACAAGGCCGTCATTCAGTTGACCCCCTATCCTTGATTACATCATATGGTATCAGAGCAGGAGCATCTTGCAAATGTATTGAGAAAGTGTGAAGGCATCTTTCAGCAAAGAGTGTTGGGTAGAAGGTGTTGCAGCTGAGTGTTGTCCAAGTGGTTAGAGGGCAAGAGAGAAGCAGAGTGTTCTCAATTTTGATAGGTGGGTAGAGAACAAAGAGTTGAAAGAGCCTTCTAGGGAGGTGTATGACCTATGTAGCTTGCAGTAGAAAGGTTGCAGCAATGGATTAGATGTGCGGGTGAGAAAATCATGCAAGAGACGAATGAGAAATATGCAGCCCAAGTGGCGAGTTGAAGATTGCAGCGAGGTCAATGCAAGCCTGAGTGGAAGATAAGGCAAGGAGGAAGAGGAATGGTGGTTCACTACCCATGTTAGAGCTAAAGAAGGTGTTAAATGTTGCACAAACCAACTTAGATCTCTTGGAAGGTGATAATGCAGTGGTAATGGAGCTAGAAAAATATGAAGATGTAGAAGTTTTGATAACATACCCCTAGGGAAGGGAAATTTTAGATGGCTAAAATGAAGAGGAGAAAGGTTGTGAGCATTCCCTTGAGAAAACAGATGAGGAGGAGGTGGAGATATCATACCCGAAGAAGAAACTAGCAGATAAAACAAGGGCTGAAAATACGAAGACTTCATCTTTCGACGCATTTGAAGCACAAGAGATAGAAGATTTGATTCTAGCATCCTTAGAGGCACATGAGGAAGAAGGTGTTGATTGAAGAGTACCTTGCAAAAGAAAAGTATCCTGTGAGCAACTAAAGACTACTTTGAAAGGTAGAGATGTGAGCATGGGAAGCTTTGAGAGGCCCAAGATTGATAGAAATCAGTCAGAATATGGAGAAATCATATCTGAAGCAAATACTAGAAGAGATAACAAGGGCTGAAAATATGAAGACTTCGTCTTTAGATGCACATGAAGCACAAGAGATAGAAGATCTGATTCTAGCATCCTTAGAGGCACATAAGGAAGAGGTGTTGATGGAAGAGTACCTTGTAAAAGAAGAGTTGCCCTGTGAGCAACTAAAGACTACTTTGAAAGGTAGAGATGTGAGCATGGGAAGCTTTGAGATGCCCAAGCTTGATAGAAATGAGTGAGAATATGGAGAAGAAGAAATTTGCATGAAAGAGAACGAGACTGAGAAGAATATGGGTGAACTACATGAGGTTGAGAGAATACTATAGGAGATTGCAGCAGAAGGGAAGTTGCAAGTGGTTGATTTTGCAGCAGAGGTTGATGAGGTTGAGAATGGACTCTTGACATTCCATCATGTGGCAGAAAATCATGGAGAGATTGCAATTAGTGGTTTAGAGTTGGATGATATGCCTATATGGCACAGTGAAGAGATGGAGAAAGTGAGTGGGCAAACTTTTGATTCCCATAATGGTGCTTGCTGATTTATATGTAGGTACAACGGTGAAGAAGATGTCCAAGAAGAGAAAATGTGCAATTCAGCCCGGTACATCCATATGTATGAGCAACTCGGAGTAGAGGACCCTAAAAAGGAATTGGAAGAGCATTTTAATGACATTTTGAAGAGTGAAAAGGGCACGGAAGATGTTGTTTCAGTAGGGGTAGTAGAGTTGTTTGAAGTTTCAATGAAGGCAACAAGAGAAAGATAGAACGGTTCTTTTAGAGGCACTAGTCAAATTGAAGCCCAAGGCAAAGATGAGATCCTTGTAAGGCAAGAAGAAGATATGTTTTCGTGGGATGAAGGCGTTTTTAATGGTTTGAGAGTAAAAAGAATGATGAAGAGCGAGGAAGAGAGGTAGGTGAAAGACGGGTATAGGGGGCAAAAACACAAAGGAGCATGGAGAAGGGAAAGGATATGCGAGACCTCGGTGGAGGAGGATAGTTTATTCACCAATAGGTGGTTGGAAAATAATTGAAAAACTTTAGAAGTACTTAAGGAGGTGGAAACTAACATTGTGGCCACGATAACCGACCAAAAGAGTAGTTCTTCTACTCACCCTACATTTGTGAGTAAAAGCTCACAATTTTCTAACCTTGGGTGTATGATCAAGAGCATATAAGGGATACGAAACAAACTTGCATTAACTAAAAAAAATCTTCTAATGTGTTTGCATGCAATAGGGCCTAATTGGCAATGTACCATTATGGCGTGTTGTGAAGGTGACCCACAAGGATCCATGGAGGTTAGTGGTAATTCAATAGGCTCTGGAACAAAGCGTAGGATGATTTTTGGGAATCCCTCAACTTTGCATAGGTTTGCGCGATATTATATGACCAAATGTTAGTGTTGTGTAGGTACTACGCAAGGAAAGGTTCATGCGCATGGATATGTGTGCATGAAATCGGGTACATGGGTATTGCACGAGGGTTATGTAATGTGGATCAGCATATGTATGCAACCTTTGGTGCAATGCGCGAAGGTATGTGCACATGTGAGTTGCATTATGTTGCACATTGAAGTTGTGCAACATATGATGCCTGTCAACACTTGTTTGACTAGTCTTGTCGACTAGAGGTGTGCAAGCAACGTGTTGACAATACTTCGACATGGTTGGTGGAGCATTATGCAATGATGACTTTTCTTAGCGATTATCGGGAATTTGTGGATTTTTTTGTGCGTGGAGTTTACAAAGTGTAATAAAAATCACGGTTAATTCCTAATTTAGTATACTATGCAATAATGATAATTTAGAATGAAGGCAAACAATCCTAACACTCCTAACTTATGCTATTCTTGCCTTTGCCAACTAGAATATGATAAAAATAGAATTAGGGTATTAGGGTCGAGAGGGGAACCAAATCATGTGAATAAACAATGATAGAGTGCTCAAAATGTGCACATGAGTAGATCGTAGTCTTGTGAAGTTGGTCATTAGATATCTTGATTTGGAATTTAGTGTAGGACATTTTGTGGGGAGTTGGATGTCTTCGGATGTTGAAATGGTTCGTAAGGGCTAAAAACTCGTCTTCGGAAATGCACAATTGATTTGGCCTCTACAATCTTGTTTCGCTTGTGTCTCTTGGTCTAATTGTTAGGTCTGTATTTGTGTGATGCTTGTGTTGTGATGAGATATGGCTTCTCCTTGTATTGAACCCCTCGCCCTTGTGCTTGAGATATAAAGAGGAGTTAACAATTGGACTAGACTACCTTACCACACCCTTGTTGATTCGATGAGTGTTGCACTACATACCACTACTCCAAAGAGGGATCAAACCACATGTTCTTTCAAACCTATGATGAGACTCACGTGATATAGAATAAACAATAAAGATGGAGCCCATTGGCCTTACTACATCCCTATTGATGCAATGAGCACTTCACTACATTCCACTACTCAAAAGAGGGATCAAACCACATTTTCTTCCAAACCTACAATGAGACACGTTATATAGAATAAACAATAAAGATGGAGCCCATTGATCCAACCCACACTTGGCAACATGCACTCGATACGCTAGATTTTGCTCATGGTTGATCCAAGCGATAATGTAGACGAATTTATATTTTAGTAGCTTGTTGTTGTGATGGGTGCTCAAAGGAATAGAATAATTCAGTGTTTGCTCTTGACCTTCTTAGAGTGAGGGAGTAGAGGACCCTTGGATGCCCTTAATAGCTTAAGGTGTGTTTGTATTTATATGCGACTATTCGTATTATTTCTCGCTCAACAGACCTAAAAGTACCACCCAGGCCGATTAAGCTAAGTTTACCCTTTTAAAAAAGTGCAAGGGACAGGTTCGTGGCCAAACCTGTCTTGGATCTGTGAACGTTTCTAGGGTGCAAAAGGAATCACTTCCTAGACAAGTGGATGTTTGAATAGATGTTTTGTAGTATTTGTAGTGATTCCGAGGAGTTTAGTTAGAGAATAGTTGTGCGGTGGATTACGGTGCGGGATAGAGTAGGAGGGTGCCTTCAATTGGCCATTTTCTATATAAATGGGATGAGTGTTAGAATAATCGTCAATTTCCATATTGCCAAGTGCTCAGACCAGATTTTGGGTTAAAAGAAAATGCAATCTTGCATCTGCCTTTGAATCTAGTATTGAGAAATGCTTGATTAAAAGAAAATGCAACCTCGCATCTCGATCACAGGATAGTGGTGTAAACTCCTGAGTGTGTATGCCAATCCACATGAAACCTGCAAATCACATGGCAAAGACGTGTAAATTAAACTCGATAATACTGTATACAAACTTCTAAATTGAATTTGAAAAACTCTGTATTTGAAAATCTTAAAATAAAGTGAAATGTGCACAAAAATGACTACACTTGATTGGTCATGCTGAACCATGCCCCTAGTTTGCTAGGTGTGAAGAGTGTCATGGGGCTTGCCTCCATACAAATTGAGTGCTATCATCTTGTTAATAATCTTGCCTTGTCGGTAGCTTGAAACATTTGCCGACCCTTGCTCGTAGTGTGAAATACTTTGCTAATTTAATAACCTTGCCTGTAGTGTGAAATAATTTGCTAACTTAATAGCCTTGTCTGTAGCTGAAACACTTTGCTAACTTAATAGCCTTTTTGATAGCATAAACATCTTGTTGAATTTCGTGAGCCATCTTGTCTTGCCCATAACATAATCTTACCTTGCTGGTAACTTGACATGTCATTCAATTTTGTGGGTTGTTGCGGCATTTTTGACTTTATGGGCTATTGAGGCCAAGTTCAAATTTGGGGGTTGTTAAGGCCAATCTTTCAACTGTGTGTGTGTGTGATAAGATTGCAGAAACTCTGTGATAAGTGAATAACTCTAATCTGAACTATGTGAAGAGCAAACAACTATGATCCGAATCGTGTGAAAAGTGAATAACTCTGATCTGCACTATTTGAAATGACATCAATTTGTCTGAATTTGTATGCTATTAGCTGAAATCTATGTGATCTTTTGAATAAACCCACAATATACTTGCCTCCTTTTGAGACAAGGGATGTTTCAAAGTGCGTCATACAACACAAATGAAAAAAGTGATCAGTTATATCATGTGTAAAAGACATGTAGAGATGGACCATATAAAGCATGTGTATTAAACATAGTTGCATAAATCAATGTGCATGTGATATGATCATTAGAGAATAAGCATGACACGTGTCATCTTGAGAGTAAACATATTGTGAACATTGTTAGAAATATGTAGAAATTAGTAGCTAAAGTGTAACAATGAAAATCAAAGAAGTATGCAAGCATACACATGACTCAACACTAAATGATCCTTCAGACTTGCAACATGACATGACAAGATATGACACGACGGGCCCACCACAAGACTTTTGACAACACAACCAACATGGCATTATGGTGACTTGACGACTTGACTAACATGGATGTTAGTAACAATCACACATGTAAGAAGCATATAATTGTAATGTCCCTTTTCAGAATTAATTACTTCTGGATACCTGAAGCCCATTTTTATTATTTTCTGTAGGCTAAGGGGAAAGTGAAAGAGGAAAATTAATTAATTTAAGTGGTCCAAAAATATTTTATATTTTAATTCGAAAAGGACACTTAAATTATATTTTTAATTCAAAAAGCTTTGTTAGAATAAAATAATAATAGAAGGTTGACTTCTATTATTAGGCTCTTAGTTAGATTTTATAAATAAATAAAGCTGCATGCTTTTGTAAATCCTAATTTTAGGATAAGGGGTGGAAAAAGTATTATTTAAAGTGTTTAATCCTATTTTTAGGATGGGGCGCCCACTTTGGAGTGTTTGGGAGTTATAAAAGCATACTTGGGGGTTCATTGTAACACATCTTGGAAATTTATGAATTATTTTCTTTGTCTGCAAGTAGCTTTTGCTTCTGCATCAGTAATAGAGGACGAAAACCCTCATTTACACACAGATCTGAGGACGAAAACCCTCACATCTGAGCTTGGCAATTCCATTCAAGGGTTGCAGTGACATTTCAGGGTGCAATTGTTCCGCCAGTTCAGCTCCAGGCTATTGTATTCAGACACTGGTATTGTTTTATTGTATCTGGTTGGAAATAAATAAATAAAAGACTGTTTTTTCCATATTGGTTCGCTGTTTTTATTCAGATTATTGCTGCTATTGTAAAAGTTCATTTTTGCAATACTGCTGCTCCTAGGATTTAACGGAAATATCCAGATTTGCTAGAAGTTTCTTTTCAGGGATATTACAATAATCACGAAACATTTAGTAAACCATTGTCATATGCATCGTAGAGCCTAGAGCATAGAAGTGTCATACAATATAAATGAAGCTTGTGTCAAACAATATAGATGAAGTATGTGTGAAACAATATAGAGTAAACACATCATAGACTAGTCACAACATATAGTAAACATAGAACAATCACACCACAGAAAAAATAAAAATCACACCATATAGCGAGCATAGAACAGTCACGCCATAGAGTAAACAAATCATAGTGTAAACATGAAGTATATACAAGAGCCCATGGCCTACATTAATAAGACAAAAGTATATGCAAAAATACATCTGATAAATCAATATAGAAAGACATCATAAACAATACTAAGCAAGCATGGAGCATGCAAGGTTAATACATAGAAACAAACAGCGTAGTAGTTGAGTGTAGTACAATATAATATCTAGAGTAAAGCACATGTCATGAAGTATAAGTTAGCAGAAGACATCTAGTAAATAGCTCTATATCATTAATGGACTAGAGTGCCAATGATACTATCTGACAATGTTCAGTGTAAGATGCCCTTAGTGTAGGCATACCTCCAATGTGAAGGTTTCCCGAATGTAGGACTTGGAAAGTCGTGAAGCATATGCATACGTGTCCATGGAAATGGTCTATCCTGCAACTAATTCATGTATATCCATAGAGGCCAATGCATAGAGAAGTAGATATGTAAGTACTAAAACATGATGACATCAGTTTCTTTGCGAAGGTAACTTTTGTCACGGTGGCACAAATTTATAGCGCTCCATTTCGTCTGCAAAACACATTGCATTGCTTGTTGAGGGCCAAGACACGATTTGTTTTCTAGTCGTGGGCAAAAACATGAGTTGATTGTGAGTGGAGGGAGGGGGTGTAGGAGATTTTTCTATGACTAGATAGTTGAATCTTTAGGGCATGGCCGCATGTGAGAAGCTGATACCTAAGTGAACATGAGCTGAGCTGGTCTATGATCTACCACAGAGTTGTTTGTGCACATGACTTCTGCGGAGGTGTTTGTGGATGTGAATATACTTATCGAATGTGACTAGTGCAGCCTGCGGACATGATTGCTATGCCTTTACAAGAAGAGTTGAGGTCGTCAAGCTGAGGATGTTGTGGAGTTGAGGAGGTTGTGGGTTGTGTTCACGGTTCAAGAGGGAGGTCCTCTTTCTACTTTTATGTTTAATGTTTTAGTTTAGGGTTGTGTTTTTTAAATTATTATCTTTTTAAATTTATGATTTATATTATATTATATTTTCTTTTACCTTTCAAATATTTTAATTGTTAAAAACATAAAATTAACTTTTTAAATAATATTTTAAAATGTAAAAGATTTAAATTAGTTTTTATAAACATTATTTTTTACTAATAATAATGTTAATATTTATAATAATGTTTATCAAACTAACTTGAAATTATGTATTATGAAATTTAAGAACATAGTATTATGTATGTTTATATGTTTTAATTTGATATTTGCTTTTGCATTATTTTTAATGTTATTCAAAAAAATCTGTAGTTCAAAATTAAGGGCAATTTGTTTTTTGAATTTTATTGATTGGCGAACTTGAACCAAACCTTATCCTCATCGAATTCGAACCTTATCCTCATCGAATTCAAACTCGAATCTTGTGACTTAGGACAATAGTATGATCTGGCAAGTTCTAAATATTTAATCTTGTGGATGTGGTCAGCTGAAGATATTATATCTTTAAAACAAAATTTTAAAATTTATTGACTTTTATGCCAGATAAGAAATCTAATGTCACAGGACCTGCAATTCAAGATTAATTTGGTGAACATAACTAACAATAAAATGGTGCATGCATGGAATTTGTACTTTGTAGTAGACAAGTAGGGTATGAAGATATATGTCCAACTTCTATGGCCTGTGTCTTGTATGACACAAGTCGGGAGGTCATATGGGAGTAGAAAGCTTATAATATTATAAAAGGACCAATTGTGTACAAGGCAAATTATGTTGCCTTCATCCAAGGACTGTAAGCAGCAAACAATGTAGTTACTGATTGAAATTGTGTATATACAAATTCTCTTTTTATTTGAAACCATAGAATGAGACGTGCGTATGCAAAAATTCTCTTATCATCTGTAACTAAAAGTCTAAATGGATGAGAAGTGAAATGAAGGATTCCCATTTGAAATTATGCTATGATTGAAGAAAAAAACTTGCTAATCAGTTCAAGGTGTGTCATAAAACATAAGACCAGGAGATGATGTAATATTATTGTACATAATATTAGATAATCCTAGGTGTTATTTAGGAAAAGCTTTTGTCTTGTAGTTTGAATTTGAAGAGTTCTTGTAGGTAGTTGAAGAGTCATGGAGAATATGAAGTGTAACAGCCATTCTAATGGCTTTATATTTGTAAATCCCGTCATTTGTATATGTTGAATAATAATACTAAGTTTGGTTTGCACATTCCATTTCATTCTCTTTTGCGGTCCATTTTTCTTCGCCTGACATTGGTATCAGAGCCAAGGCTCATTCAAATGTCCATTCTCCTCCTCCCGTTGCAAATATTTCCCAGCCTTTCATTCACTCCAGCTAATAGCTTCATTCTTTTTAAAGCATTTTGTTGTGCAGAGTCTAACTGTGTGCCATGCAAAGACTTTTCAAGCTTCTAAAGCAAATCATGGAGTTGTGCGTTATTATTCCAAAGTGCTTTGAAGTTGCTGGTCTTCTGTCCATGGGAACCATTGCCTTTGCAGGTCTGAACAGCAGTATTTGCATTGGTCTTTGTAATGCCCACAAAGTGTGGTTGTGTTACTAGTATTGCCAATATGTTTTATGTTTTAAGAAAAAAAAATCCCGGTTTTAGTTGTAATTTTTGTGTCAAAATTGTGGGCATGACAATTGGTAGCAGATCGAGGTTTCAACTTGTTTGGTATGTTATCTTCTGCAAATGACCCATGATCACATGACAGTCTTCCTTGACATATGAACAGCCAAAGTTCTGAATCTGCGTTGGCTATTATTTATTTGTGCATATGTGTTGAACATAGCCATCTTGGTATTTCAGACCCATGCCTCTCTATTTGCAGACTTGCAGTTAATCTCTGACATAGGGTGGTGTTCAAATGTGCAAGGAGTCAGTGGACATCTGTCATGCGTTGCTTTGACGTGTGCAGCCCCTTCCACTGCCCTTCACATCACCAGCAAGCCCAGTGGGAAGCGGATCACCACACAAAAACAAAACCGAAAGTGTTATTTCTTATCCAAAATAGTTCTGAAAAGTTTGGATAATATTTGATTGATGTTAGTGACCTTTATATATTTTCTATATTTAAGCAAAAAAAGAGAGGAAAAGAAAAAAAGAGCAAAATATTTGTTTTGGAGGATATTCCCAATTTAAAAAAGGGAATTTTAATTTTGACTTATTAAGAATAAAAAAAAGTTATTTTTGTGCAAAACATTTAGAGCAAATTTCTTTTTCAAAATCAAACAAAATTTGGAAAACAAAACAAATTGTGCAAAGCCAAACAATTGCAGCGGTCTGTATTAATGATGCTTGTGGTTTTGCTTACGAATAATGTCATTGCTCTTGAACTATTGCATCTGTAGCCTAATATAGCTGCTATAATGGTGTCTATGGCATCATCTCTATATATTGCCGGTGAAGAAAGAAACATTTATTTTTCCTTTCCTTCCTTCCATTACCCCTTTGCATCTGTCGTTCAGCATAAATTCGAAAACAAGAAAAACCGAGTTTGTAGGGAAGTTATGCCCACATATGAGGTTTTTTTGTTAAGTGGTTGTCATTGATAGAGTGAATCCTTTTCACGTACCACCTAAGTACCACGTACCATTCTGCTCTCATGTACCTTAACACCTCTTTCACGTACTAAAGGGTATATTGAAAGGGCGAGTTTTTTCCACCTACCGACGAGTATATAGTAAGGGCCAATATATTGAGTGGTCTGGTATATTGAAAAGGGAACTTGGAGTGATAAGGAACCCCTCCATCTCCTTAGTACAAAATGACTTCAATAAAATCAATTGTTGGCACAACTTTGATTGGCAAAGATACTTGGTTAGAGTGGTCTCGACAAGTGGAGAACACACTTATCTTCAATGATCTATGGTTCGACATTTGTGATGGGGACACAAAGCCAACACTGCCTATAACTGCAAAAGATGCCAATATCTGGAAGGAGAAGAATTTGATTGCATTGGCCTTAATGAGGGCCTCAGTCGATGGAAACGTTTTCCACCACATTCAAGGGTTTATACTTGTTGGCAGGAAAATTTATACAGAGGCAAATTGTCAACAATTCAGGGGTCAAAAGTCCCCCCTCTTTGATGGGGAGGTTCCCTTATTCAAAATTCAAGAATGGATCTAAAGATATTTATAATATCTACACTCATTCTATCATGATTTTTTGAGGGGTGTTGATTATCTTGTACAAATATATCAAATAGAATCCAAAAAGGGAGCGAGATATTAGAATTCAGAAATTAGAAGCTAGAGGCAAAGAGAAGGGTGACAATATTTTCAAATAAGCAAAAAGAGATTTTATTTTACCTGTACATGTCAATAACTTGAAAGATATTCAATAATATGTAATGGAATTTTTTTGCCCAAATGCTGACACAATTAAGTGATTCACAAAAGACAAGAATGAACAGAAAGTTTCAGATTCTGTAACATATGAATGCCACACAGAATAATGGGAGAGAAAAAGAGGAAAGGAGGAAATCTCTTCTATATTCAATCTTTCTTTCTTCTTTACAAAAATCAACCACCACCTTTTGTACAAAGGAGGAGGTACCTTTTATAGGCAAAAGAGCTGTAACTACCTCTAATAACTAATTGTTATTTAACAAGTGCACTTTTGCTTAATTAAGTCACTTAAGTGACTTTTACATTCTTAACAACTTGAAAAAAAAGTGTAATACAAACATATAACAATTAGCTATTTTTAAGTCCCTAAGAAGAAAGTGAGGAAGCTGGAACTTTGAGCTTGAGTACGTGCATCCTGAACTTCGTCACTACAGAAACAATATCTGATTCTTTCAGGGTCACCGTGTTTGTGAGGTTGTTCATCCAGCTTCTGAAAGCATTCTCCATTTCGGAACTTGTCCCACCCATTTGAGTTAGTTTCTTGGAAGCTTCTACTATTACATTGTTCAGCTCAGAAAGTTCATCCATTTTATCTTGGTTGAAATCATCTGTTTTAAACAATTCTTCCTAAATTGTTCTTTGATTTCATCCATTGTATTTCTTTAAGGGAACTGTCTTGGAAAAGATCACAATGGAGAGCTTTGAAATCAGCAAAAACTCGGCCTTTAGGGATTCACCTTTTTGAATAGAATTTTGTAGATTTGTAGAGGCTTCTTCAAGAACTTTGAGTCTCCATTCTACACTGTGTGACCAAGCTCGAGAAATGTTGTTCTTTGGATCATCAAAAATCTTCTCGAGATAGGAGGAGCTTTTCATTAGTTATTGCCATGATTCTAAGATCTTGGATCACATCAGCCCAAAGCTTGGCTTCTTTCTCAATGTTTTCAATTCCAATGCTTATTTGTTTCTGGGCAGCTACCAAGCTCTCATATACTTTGCATCCTTCATCAATGAACTTCAATCCATTCATCAATAATTTTTCAACCTGAGGCCTCTTAAGTAACCCTACCTTGTAGAGTGTGCTTGTGAACTTTTGAAACAACTTTTATATCAATATCAATATCGCTCATGAACTTCAATTCATTCATCAATAATTTTCTATCTCCTCTTCTCTGTCTACTTCTACTCTTTCCTCTTCTCCTTCCTCCACTTTTATTACTTCAATCTCGGGATCAACTCTCGGAGTTCGCACATCGACCTTTGTGCTTGGTTCTGGTGAGTCGAGGAATAAGGTACATCTTAGGAAGCAATGGCTTTCTTAGAAGCCTTAAATTTGGTCAATTTCTTCACAAACCATCTCTTGGATCTCAAGAGAACAGGAGTAGTGAGATCATCATTACTATCCTTTTCCTCTTGAGACCAATCAGTGATAGGAAGAAGAGAGTGTTGAATAGAATTTATGAATTCAGGTTTAAACAAATCTGACCCATCATCATTCATCCCTTTAGGAATCTGATATAACTGAAAATTTTGAATTTGTTGTAGGGTCATTCTTCCAAATAATCTTCGTTTAACTTCAAACTCATCATCGCAATCTTCCCAGTAATCTTCAATTGTTGGATAATAGGAGTATCTTGACCGAAGATTGGTACGATGTTTTAATTATCAAAGTGTTGTCATGTGTTTTTGCAAGGTCAAAATTCGAGTTGAAAACATGACAACTTTACCCTAGTGTCAAGAATTTTGTTTGAAGCTCCTCCAGAAGCATCCTTTGGATTATTTTGCCTTCCGTGTCATAACCATCACATCCTTGAAAACCTTCATAATGTAATGAACAACCATTCCAAGTGTTTGAAATGTGGCCATGAGGTCATTCAATACATTTAGTTGAATGTTGTCGAAAGATGAAATTAGCCTTTGGGACAGTGTGCATCCTCCGGGGCTGATCAAGAAGTCTAAAACCATCTGGAGATGTTATTGAAGAGTTTGAAATGCAATGGAACGGGTTTAGGAAGATTTAGGAAAGTTTCAAAGGTTTTGGAACAAGAACAATGAAAGCGGGTTTTGGAGGCTTGAGGAACTTGCAGTGAAAAAATGTACCGAGTAAAGAGGCAAACAAGATATCATCGGAAAGCTTAAAGAATCCTCTACATGATGGAGTTTTCACATTTTCACAAGACCAAGCGCTTCTCAGGGCAACTCAATTTCAACACTCACCTTGTTGTCCCAAATGAAAAAGCAACATTTTTAGAGGAGGCAGAATTAGGTCTTGAAAACCATCCTATTGATCTTGGGAGTCAAAATGATATAAAACTTTGCTTGAAAAGATCTCCTGGAGCTCTGGGAAAAGTGATTTCAAGTTTTTGGGAGTTAGTCATTTTCACAGTTGGGTGGGTGGCGCATTTCGGTTTTTGGACTGTCCCAATTGTCCGGGGATAGTGTGGATAGTGGGAAGCGATGCTGGGCAAGAAAATGTGCGCCACCACCCGATTGTAGCTCTTGGACTCTCATATGACCCTCTTTCTTCTCGACGAGTGCTAAGTGGTTGTGCATTGAAATTTGGCTAAGTTTTTCTCCTCAACCCTTGGGCGCATTTTACTGTCCCAATTGTCCCGGGGACAATCGGGACACTTGGGACAACAAAATGAGCCCCACCCCTAGCCCCTTCTCAGGTTCATCATGCGACCAAACTTTTTGCTACCCAAGTGCTCAAGTCCTTCTCTCTCATCTCCCAACTCTCCAATCACATTTCGCCACTTGTCATGCCCAGGGAAGGGGGCACATTTTGCTGCCCCAGCTATGCCGATTGTCCCAATTGTCCTAGGGACAGTGGGGACAACAAAATGCGCCCCACCCCCTCTTGCTTTCAAACCTAAGTTTTAAAGCTTGCTTTCACAACTTAAAAATAACACTGTTTTGAGCTTTAAAAGAGTTTTACAAACCTGTTTCACTTCATTCCTTCACTAGTTCAACCCAAGCAGCCATTGTTGACCTCACGAAGCTTAAGAAACCTGCAAATTCATCAGACATACCTGCAAATTCATTTGGGGCAGCCATGAGCACCGAAATGAAGAAAAATTCATATCTCCCAAACCAGTGATCGGATTCGAACGAGATTTTCACAGATGCTCTACAATCCACTGGCGTCTTCAAGAAGACAGTGATTGCAAACTAGATGATGCTCTGAATTATTTACGGCAACAAACACTAGTTTCGTGCCCGAGATCACACTTTTTCAATTTCCAAGCATTCCGGGAGGATTGAGACGAAATTTTGAGCATGGGATCCCGGGAGCGAGCCTATTCCAGTGAAGTTGTTTTCGTTGCAAACCGATAAGGGGAAGTGCCATTTCTAAATATAGTATCTGGTCTTTCCACTTACTATAAATAGAAATTTTCCGAAAAAAACAAACCTTCTCTAATCAGTGCACTCAAAGATCAATAGAGAAGACAAACTAGGCAAATTTGGTCAAAAAGCGAAAAAACAAAAAAGCAAAAGCACTTTCTAAAAATAGTAACTGTCAAAATCATCAAAGAGACATCAACGAAAGTGTATGTAGTATGTTAGGAGCTTTAGGAGATTGAAAAAACAAGAAAAAACAAAAAGTGGGAAAGAGTAGTCCCTAGTTCCTACTTACTAAAAATAGAAAGTGTCTGTTTTAGGTGCAGAAAGTTGCTATCTTCCTCATTTTCTCTCACCTAGTGGATTTTTGCAATAATGAAGTTCAAATTTGCTGGTTTGGAGCTCATTTTGACCCTTGTATTAGAGAATCCGGATGTGGGTGACAGATGTCGCTCACATGGACTTGAAGGATCTAGAAAACCTAATGCTTGGTGGTTCTAGGGAACTGTAGATAAGATAAGATAAATATATTAAATGTCCAACAAATGACCACAAAAGTAGGTCAATGGGACTACAACCATACAATGACGGTGAGTAAGACTCCAGAGGACCAAAAGGTCCCTGAGAAAACAAACAAGAAAGTAAAGAAAGAAGAGAAGAATGGGCAAAGAGAGAAGCCCGAAGAAATCCTATAGAGACTTGTAGAACCCGAACCAACAGAGGAAGAGAAGGGATGGAGAAGAGGCAAGACAACCCCTCAACTTATAACCAAAGTTGACTAAAAGAAGCTAATAATGTGTTGAAGCCCGATATCTAGAACTGTGGAGGGTCTAGAGTACCGATGCCTGGAGGAAGGATGAACTCTCTGTGCTCGTCTGGTGGATCTCAAGGGCCATCAACAGGGTGGCCTCGACCTTGTATGTGACTGGGTGACCCTGGTCTGTGAGATAATACCTCGGTCCCGAATTGATCTCGTCTGGTAGTTAGGATTGGTACCACCCTGCCGCTTAGTGCCCCTCCAGAGAGCACTGTAAAGAAGGAAGTAATCTGCGCCGTAGTCATCTACCTAGAAAAAGGCTGAAGGGTCTCCCCTTGAAGCCTAAGTTCCTCCTATAGATAAAGAGCAAGGCACCTCTGGTCATGGTATTTGGAGAATTTAGTAAAGGTAGGACGCTCTCTAAACAGGCAGTGGAATCTCCCTCTGATCTCGTAGTAGATGGGGCACCTGAAGATGAAGTGTTCCTCCGTTTCGATCTCCTGGAGGGAACGGAGCTGGCAGATCGGCTCGAAACGTCAATTTGATGATCACATTCAACTCGGAGTCTATGAGATCGACCCTGAATTGACCCATGGAGATGCAAAGAGCGTGCATCCAATGCCGGGATATATACTAGGGCTGAGAAATAAGACCATTATTGACCTCCAGAAAGTGTGAAGCGTAAAAGGACATCTTGGACGTAACCCCCTAGGGGTTGGTCAGTGTACTGAATGAATTGTTTGTAGATATCGTCCCGATGATTTTGTTCGAGATCTGCTTGCTTCGGAAGGAGATGAGGGGGCGTTCAAGGAATAACTGTATGGTCAGAGGTGATTGTCTGAATACCAATAGTCTCGAGAATTTGTGAAACTCTAGCATACCAACAACGGGAGCAACTAGGGTGATCAGCTGAAGCAATGGCCTCTGATGAGCGGTAAGTAAGGTAGGGTTTCTATCCCTTCCAAATGTGGAATCAACTAGTCTCCGAATGCGATGTATGAGGGAAACAATGCTGAAAATTGCTTCTAACCTAAAGGGATTAGTGCCGAACTACCGTAGGACGATGTTATGGGGAACCGTCTCCTTGCATATGATGATACATTTGAGAAGGAGGATCTGAACTCTCTCCACAATAGCCCAGTCAGACTTAAGGAGGGAAGACCCCCAAACCTTGAGCCATAAAGAACCGTGGGCCTAACAAGAGAGTTCGAGAGGGATAACTTGGATAGGATGTCCTGGAAGTGATGGCGGAAGCACTGTCTCTCCAAGATTGCCAGGGAGCCATAGCCCTTATTAACTCGAGGTTGGAGTGTCGGTCGTAAGTGAAGCGAGGTCCAGAAAAGAGCACTCCTAGTAAGTGTAAGAGTTGGTGATCTCAAGCTCCTCTCCCTTGTAGAAGAGATGAAAATCAGACGTCTTTAAGGTATTGAATATCATAACTTTGGTCTTACTCGGAGTTAATTGTCATTGCCTTTGGTTGCAAAAAGAGGGCTAGAGCATCCAACTGTCTCTATAAACCTTCCCCGAGGAGGCGAGAAGGACCACATCGTCTGCGAAGAGGAGAATATAGATCAGAACCTGGTGGAGAAGACAACCATCACCCTCCTGGATGTGGTCCCTGAGAAAATCCTCTAGCTCGTCCATGTAGATGCTAAACAATGTAGGAGACAAAGGGCAACCCTGCTTGACCCCAATGGTACTCCTGATGAAGTCAGAGAGCCCAATAAGAATGCGGAGACGACCCAAAACCTCCTCATAAAGGCGCATGATGACAGCTAAAAGAGTCTCGGAAATACCAATCTCTCTGAGCCTCTGGAAGAGAGCTTCGCAAAACAGAGTCAAAGGCTTTTCGAAGGTCGACAAAGCAACAAAAGACTTTGGAAGAGCGATGGCGTGCCTCCTCGATAATGGCCCGAAGAGTGAGGATGTGGTCAATGGTCTGGTAGGTTGGTCGAAATCCCGCATGTCCTCTAGCTCTACTGATGATTCTAGTCTAGAAACTTTGAAAGTCGCATGTGAAGCACAATAACATAAAGCTTGGCGAATGTGTGACCCACCATGATCGTTCGGTAGTTGTTGGGATTAGAGGTAGGACCCGATTTGTGGATGGGGTGAATAATGTGGTGGGACCAAGACTCTCAGAAAACCTGTGCAAACCACCTGGTTGAAGAGATCCACTAAGTAGCTATTTAGGATGCTAAGTCCCTGCTTGAAGAGTTCTACCTAGAAACCCTCCTCATTTGCGTTGCTTTGCTGCTATTCATGGTTGAGATGGCATTTTTGACATTCGTGTGGGTGAAAATGTGGCAATTAGAAGGTGGGGATACCACTTGGATCTGGGTGGCTAGGGACATCGTAAAGAGTGGAGGTATGAGCAAACATGGAGTTGGGATCCAAGTCCTATGGAGGAGGGGAGTGCCGGGGGAGAATGGTATGCCAAAAGTGCTTGGGAGAGTGTGAAAGGGACTCATAGAGCTCTGCCTTTGTCGGGATATGAAAATATGTTTCTTGTGAGGAGGTGGCGATAGGCAAA
The DNA here is from genome assembly GCA_018340775.1 of Taxus wallichiana var. yunnanensis. Classification (NCBI taxonomy): domain Eukaryota; kingdom Viridiplantae; phylum Streptophyta; class Pinopsida; order Cupressales; family Taxaceae; genus Taxus; species Taxus wallichiana. The sequence goes on from CM031235.1 coordinate 889,257,139, forward strand.
CTTGAGAGAGGGATAGGATGGGAGAGCATGGACTAAAGCAAAGCGAAGTCGGTGAAGGGCTTTACAGTCCTCATCATACCATTGGTTCATGGGGCAAGTTTTTTTGTTATGATGGGTGAGAGTGATATGGGGGTAGGAATTCGAGGCAGCCTCATGGATAATGGAAGAGAGGAGGTTGTACTTCGTGTTCGTGGAGAGCGAGGTGAACTGAGGCTGGGGGAGAAGAAGTTTGAAGGTGGGAGGAGAAGGTTTCAAGGTCACCCTCACCAAACTTCAGAATAGTACGTGGAGGGCAGTGAGAGTGATGCAGGACTTGGGGGATCAATTTGCAAAATGAAGGAAAGGGTAGCATGATCAACAAGGGGGATGGGGGAGACAAAAGGTGGTGGATGTGAGGAATTGGTTGGGGGTGGTAAGAATGTAGTCCACAACGCTAGCCCCCCACCGTGGGGAGTACAAGTGAAGGACTGGAGTTGGGGAAGCACGAAAGCCCATTTAGAATCAGCAGCTCATGAGACTCCCATTTGTAAGAGATGTCGGCCATAGGACATCAAAGGTCCCGCATAGTCATTTGACTCTCTCTGAATACCAATGGAGTCGGGATCCATCTCAACAAAGTACAAAGCACATCACTAGTCCTGTTGTGAAGAGGAGCGTGAAGGTTTTGGGTTTGTGCATTAAAGTCCCCAGATGAGGACTTCTCCCACCGCCGAGAACGGGAGATACTATGTAGAGGTCGAAGAAGGATCCTCATTAGGACCATTATGAATGGCATAAGGGGAGGAAGCTGGTGGAAAGTAGCAAACCGCTATATAGAAGTCTCGAAGGTGTGGTGACGTCCATCTGATCTTGACCCAAAAGAAGCGGGCAAACTCATCCACCACGACCATTGAAATGTTGTTTTGGAAAGTATCTCGACCAAGTAAACAACCCCGCCAAACCCACTGACCCTCGAACTCCGAGTCTCTTGCCTGTAAATAGAAATCCAGTGATACCCCGAACCGTAGGGAGAGGACGAACAAGGCTCTCATGGGTCTCTATGACAAAAAGAATGCCCGAAAAACCTAGAGCGTCAAAGAGTACACCTAGAGAAGACCAAAATAATCCGTTGCCATTCCAACAAGCGATGGAAATACCCTTGCTCTGTTGCCTCCCCCCATGAGACTGTCATTTGGAATCGGACCCGGGAGCCCATCCGGGAGGGAAGGAGTCTCGAATGACAAGTTTGAGGTTACAATTACCGCCCACTTGCTTGCTTTCCTAGCTGCCATCACTACTTCACGAGATTGCTTGAGTTCGGCCACTTGGGCTCTGGTGAGGTCTTCATCAAGGAAGATCTTATTGGGGAGGGAGAATAGCTTGCGTTTGGCTCTGAGCGCTCTAAGCCTGTCTTCCGTTGATTTAAAACGGAGGAAAAGTGTAGAGTCCAGCCCAAGCCATGCCCTGTCAAGCTGCACATCTGGGAGCTCCAATTTTTCCGTGAGAAAGTTAGACCCAATGGCCATCGGGTCCGATGAAGGAGGAGTGGGCAGCCCTCTCACTTTGAGGTTGAGTTCCGTGGCCTATCTGGTGCGTTCCTCTATCAACTTAGATTGCACCACTTCTTCCACTGGTACAGAGGAGCGTGCCCTTTCCCTTCACCACCTGGGCCCAAGAGTTTGTTGTTTCAAATTTTCATGTTGGGTTTTGAATTCTTCCTGTTTGTTTTTGAGGTCCAGGAGCTCAGCTTGCAACTGGTTGTTGATGATATTGGAGGTGGAGTTGGATGTGTTATCGCCCATGATTTCCGTAGAGAGATGTTATCTCGCTTCAACCTTCTCCAAACACGAGGTAAGATCGAAAACCTCCATTCGGAGAGCCTGTTAAAGGATTCAACGATTTCCAGTATATGTATAAGTTCCTTAATTATGCTGGGTAGACCCCCTTCGAATTGACCTTGCTCTTTTCTCCATGTGATGTAATCTGCCTGCACAGTTGAACTAGATGGAGACATTCTTTGTGGATGAATTGCCTATAGCGGAGTTAGAGAGCGGGATGCTTGGGGGATCACCCGGATGGTCAAGTCGTTTGAGTACTGTGTGTGGGCATAAGTGAAACAATTCGCCGCTTTATTATAACTAGGGTTTATAAAGTTGAATCTGTTCCCACGGACCACGAGCAAAGACAATTCACATTCCAAAATGAGGTTCGGGGAGAGACACAACAATCTCGATGGCTAGGTTCGTGTGCACAGGGGAGTGAAAAGCGATTCGAGAAGATAAACAAAATGCCAACACAAGTGGTTTGTATGCTGCGGTGGTCACCCATTTTCCGTCCAAAGCACAAAATTGGTGATGGGTTTTGCTCATAAGGGTGGATGACAATTCAATCTTGGCAGTGTTCATCCCTAAAGGAATATCACAAAGTATGCGAGATCGACTTGGAGTAATATGATAATCATCCTAAAAGACTTTGCATCAAGAGAATGGTCGAAGATGGATTCATACCTACAAGGCCTTGTATTGGGGTCATGGTTGAAATAGAACGCCTTCTCATGTACCGAAGTCTTGGTCTAGGCATGAGTTTCATGAAGGATTCTCGGATGTGATCATTTTTGAACATGATGATGGCGGAAGAAACTACCAAATATTTTCAGGATTGGATGGCGTCGTTCATCCTTACCATCATCGAGGGTAAGCAAATGATTGACCAAGGTCAAATAACTAGTTGTAATCTGCATTTTCTGTTGCTCCAGCTTCCAGTCACCAGGAAATTTGCAATGACATCATACTTAGTGTATGCTCTCGCAAGTACGAGATCTTTTAGGGGTTTGACTCTCACACAGGACATCTCCCAAAAGGCCCCGTCCTATGAGAGATATCCACAATTGATCCTGAGGAGAGTAATCACCACTTTGCGAGGGTGAATGATGCATTCACCATGTATGTCGTAAGATTGCTTGAAGGAAATCGAAGTGAGACTGTCCTCGCAAGCTGCCACGTTGATCTAAAGATACTAGTCCTTCACACAGTTCTCAACTTTCTCGTACATCAGGGTATTTGGATTTGACCTCGCTTTGTGAAAACTTCCAAGGTACCTCAGTGACAAGATTGTCATGTTCATGCTTTGCAGACAACTGGCTCATGTCAACGGAAAACTCAAGAGCCAGAAAGAAGAAAGGTGTGTCTTTCCCTATCTCTTTGGGAATTTTCTCTTGCAAATCCCTTGTTGATGCATCAAATTTGGAAGCCTCTTTCTCTCAGTTGAATCTCTATTCCTACACTTCAAGAGCCAACTTTGATATTGAGCACTCTTGATATGTTCCATATCCCTGACTTGCACCATGTTTTGCAAATTGACTATTGGGTGAATTGTTCTGACGATCTTGAAGTTAGGGAAAGAGATCATATGAGGATGACAATAGGGCAAATGAGGAGATTTGGCTTTGATTGGTTTGAGGAGGAATTGATGATGATGGAACGAAGTTCAGACGACCCCGAGTATCAGGCTGTGAAAGCTTCGCTCTCCCACAAGTTTCTTGGAGCATCCGGGAATCAAGGGATATCTACGAAAGGACTGAGGTAGTGATTCGAAGATCTAGAGAGTGGTTCAAAAAGAAGAGAGCTGCATTCATTGAGTCAGGAGGTCTCTAGGCTCTTAAGAAACAAATATCTCTTATCTCCGCTTCATAGGCAACTGAGAAAGCTTCAAGTTCGCCCACTTTGAAAGGCTCCCAAAAAGAAAATCAATGGAATCTGAGCCAACTCACTACAAGAGGACACACAAGAAGGCAAAAGCAACTCAAGAGCCTGCAGAAGGTATGGAACAAGGTGAAATTGATACGGCTCAACCACCGACCCTTCAAAGAACTCGAGTATTTCTTCTTCTCTGCACTTGCACCTATTCAATGGCCCAAGATGCACCTTCTCAACTGGAGCAAGAAACGCCATCATGCCCAACATTGAACCTAAAGCAAATGAAACATTCTCATGGGTACAAGATATGATTAGAGAGAGACACACACGGTCCAACAGGTGGTGATCCCAGATTTCCAGGCTATATCTACAATGGTGAAGGCAAAGAAGGGGAAGAAAGCTCAAATTGCCTCTTGCTTTTTCAGCGGCACTTCGGGAAACCAATATGTGGAGGTAGCTTGGCCTAAAGTCATCAAGCCTATCAGTGAAATGGCCCCATCTGATTACGAGATCAACACTATTCCTCTTGGACCAGCGACACATGAGGGAGATACTCATCTGTTCAAGGAGTCTTCCACTTGCCTTCTTGAGAGAAATCGGGGTATAAGGAAAGAATTGATCAATTGGAAGACCATATAAGGACTCTCACCTCATACGTGTAAACATTCATGGACCCGAATGCTGCCCCGTCTCTCCCGGTCGAGGAAGTTACTCCCATCAGTAGCTTCGACCCAGAGTCCATCAGAAAGGCACAAGGTTTCACCATGCAGGCAAAGCAAATGATAAATGGGTGAAAAAGATTATTGAAAAGGGTAAAATGTTACTTCTTGAAATCTTTTTGTTGTTCGGTACATGAGTGCAAATACCACGAAAGTAGGAATGACTAGAGAGGAGATTGAAAAAGAAAAGGAGCATTAGGACCAGTTGTTTCCATTGGTCATTGAGATGGGCAAAGTCAACTCTCCCCTATTGGTGAGCAAGGGGGTATTCAATTCAGCATTTGAAGACTTGTCTCAAGTTTGGGCTAGGATTCGGTTGCTCATTATGAAATGATAAACCGCGCTCTTGGTGAATTGGATTCGTACGAGGAACATATTTCAAAGATGCAAGAGGATGTCAATGTTGAGATACAAAAACTTGGAGTGCGATAGTGGGTGAAAACACTTGAGTGGGTGAGAACACTTTAGTGGATGATCTGTTGAAGCCATTTGAAGATCTTGTCAAGGAGGTCGAAGATCCATTTTCCTTCAACAAAGACACATTGGAGTCTCTTGCTGAGATAAGGGCCGTCATATCAAACACAACAAAGGATCATCAGTCTTGGTTCATGGAATGCAAGAACATCAATGCTCTCTCTGAAAATTGGGTCAAGTCTTTGAGCTTTGTACACATTCCTCGGGTGAGAAGGTTGCACCTGCAGTGGCACGATACAACAAAGAATTCAAAGGGATCGAGATCTCTCCTGAGGAACTTTCCAAGAGTCCATCGGCAAGCAAGTCTCCATCGGCGGAAGCATCTTCTTCAATTTGAGTAGCTATCTTCTTTCTCTCTTCACTCCCCCTTTCCTCTCTTCTCTCATGTTCTAATTCTTCATTGGGGGTTGCACTTTTCATTTTCGTCTTATTCACTTTCGTCTTATTCATTAATGTGACTATAGTTGAAAATTGTAATAAGTTTCCCTCAATTAATAAAAAGGGGACTTAATTTCTTTCCTAGGAATGCAAAGAGTCACAAGTTGTAAAAGACAAGTGAAAAGACATGTGGGGGGTAGGTGAAGAGTCTCTTTTGAAAACTATAAATTGTAGTGACTTCCTCACTTCAAGGGGTTGTCAATTTTGTGAATTCATGAGTAGATAGCTACCAAGAATAAGCAAAAGATAGCATTTTTTTCTTTTTCCTTCCTACATGTTCCTCTCTCTCTCATGTTGCAACTTTGTAAAAATGTCAATCAAGAAAGGTGTTTCAGATTTTTGGATGAATAAATGAATGAGATTTTATGCTCATGATTTGTTTTGTCTTGATATAATTAGCAAAGTTGTTGTTCTTTCTAATTGTGTGTTGATGATCTCTGATTAATAATTGTAAGAATCGATTTAGCCTACTTGCAATATTAATCCCCCTCTCTCTAAATTCCCACTCCAATACTTCACCTTCCTTGCAAATTCCTCCCTTGCACAAAATTGCAAGCATTTGCCGCAGGTGCAGTGGAGTGTTCCTGTGGATCCCCGACCTATTGGCCAACCACAGAGTTATTTTCATTTACATACAATAAGGGAGCCTCCCCTTTCAAGCAAGAGGGACATTGTCCCAGAGCATTGGTGAAAATCAACTAATTTGTCCTAGCGAAAAATTATTTCGCCAACACAAATGATGCCCTCTTATGGAAAAGGATGCATATTGACGCAACAATTGTTCTCTCAATATTCGAGCATCAATTCGACTGCAAATGTAGTTCCCGAGGGACAAGGGAAATTGGATGCCTGAAACCTTCTTGTCTTTGCAAGTCCTATGAAGAATATCCAATTGTCTACATAGCTCAATTAGGATGATCTTATCATTGCAATAAATTGGGAGTTTGTATGGGGCTCCGCAAATCCTGTAACTTTGATATAGGAAAATCTTTGAAATTGAATGAAGAAAGCGCCAAAATTAGTAGTTAATTGCTTTGCTTCTTGAGAAATCCTGTTGATAGTGTTTCCTTGCAAAGTTCGACTATAAACATGGTAAAAGGATCATTTACCCTTCTGAAGTGGCTTTTGATTTTGTCAAGGGTCAATTGGGTGTAGTATTCATAAATAGGCTGAGAGAGATTTTGTCTACCTTGATTGTAGAGATCAACCCAAATTTTGTATGCCACAATGGTATACCTCCCATAGGAAATCATGTAGAAAGACTTGGTTTGATGTACTTGGGTGACTTGTTTGGTTAAATTTCCATAAATGATTTCACCCCAATTCAGAGGTTGTTTGCCTTCACATATCAAATTGATAAAAACACACATCCATTCCTGAAATTCTTTTGTGGAAGAAAGACACATTACTCTAGCGAAGGGTGATAATGTCTGATAATTCTTCAACAATATCCCTCCTGTAAAGGTTTTAGGTAATTTTGAAGGACCCTTCTTAAATTTTAACCAAGATTTGGCAATCATGGTTTGGTATATGTTTGGGGTTAAGTCATATTTTTCTAAGCTTCCTCGAGAGTTAAAACTTTGGCATTTGGTTTTAGGCAATTTTGAAGGACCCTTCTTAAATTTTAACCAAGATTTGGCAATCATGGTTTGGTATATGTTTGAGGTTAAGTCATATTTTTTTAAGCTTCCTCGAGAGTTAAAACTTTGGCATTTGCAAGGGAGGGATTCCAAGAGCCAAATTTATATGATGGGCATCAAGTTGAGCAACTACCTGGCCTTGAGGATCTTTCAATTCCTTTGTCTGAGGGTCAAAACAGGATGCACAAGCCATAATAGTATCTGTACACTAGGCGAGGTCGAAAAACAGCCGCATGTGCCAATCCACTATCCAAAATCCTCTGAGCCAATGGAGTTCTTTTTCCTTTCTCATTCTGGCTCCGAATTCAGGCAAGTCCATGTGTTTAACATCACTGTCCCCAATTTTGGGAACGATAGTTTCCAAAGAAGAAATGGGTTTATATGCAACGTACTTGAACTTCATTTTTACGGCTTAAATCTTTTGGGAGTAATGAAAGGAGGAAACAGGCCATGCAAAGAAATCGGGCAACATAGAGGCAAATGGAAGTTCAAATGAGAAGCTGACTAAATCTAGGTAAAATGAGAACAAAAACACTTACTGGTCGGATGAAAATGAAGCTCTCCACAAGGCGACCCAATTGCTGTTTAAATATTTGAATTTGGGTTGAAAATGACTGCATGAAAGGCAAAACAACGGCTAGAGGCGATGTGAAATAAAACACAAAAGGGAGAGCAAATTTTGTGAGTGAATTACCAAATGAAAAGGATTGGGTGAAATCCAATGTTATATGCATATATATAATAGGTGATTGAGCAGCCCGCATAAATATGTTTTAAAAGTTTAAAGTGAACTTAGTGAATCAACGAATGAGAGGAAATGTAGAACTATTTCCAAAGTTCCTTTGGGGAGTCGATAAGCCAATTAAAACCTTACCCAATTTAGTCGGTGAATCGGTGAACAAGTAGAACTTAGGAACTATTCCCGAAGTGTCATCTGGAGCCGTATTTATTGACTCACCCAACTTCAACAGTGTATCGGCTTATGCGGGGAGGCGGGGAGTAGAAGGAACAAAAGAATTGTTCCTCTTGTTCCATGTTGAGCCAACTTTGCCAACTCATTACCCACTCGGTGAATTCATCCAATTGGGAACCTTAGGAACAAAGGAACTGTTCCGCTTGTTCCACCAAGAGCCGATTTGGCTAAAATGCCCCCAAAATTCAAAAAAATGTTTAAGTACCAAAAGATGAATTTTTCACGAAGGGATCATGCAATTTTCATACTTGAAAGTTTGATTTTTGACTCAAAATTTTACAATTTTTTAGTTATATGATAACAATCTGCATGGGAAACATTCAATAAGTTGAAGGACTTGTATGATTCTCACTCAGAGCTGGAGTTCATATAGTTGTAATTGAAGTTGTTAAATCTTGCTTTAAAAAATGGTGATGTGATGAGTTTGGCCTCAAAAATCTGAGCTATCAAGCATGATGTTAAAGCCACAAGGGTGAAAATTGATATATACATGACAACATTCATAAAAGCCCTTCTTCCTACATATTCAACCTACTTGGAGTCTTTACAAGCAATCAATCAATTAAAGACTCTCGCTTTTGATCAATTGGTTGGAAAGATAGTTGAAAGAGAAAAAGGCTTTGTGAGAAAAAATGAATAATCAGGAGGAAGCATTTGCTATGCCAATCACAAAGGCAATTCTTTCAAGGGTTCTTCCTCCAAGGCCTCTTTTTCTAAAAATGAAAGAAGTTGGAAAAACAATTGATCAATTGGTTGACAAGATGGTAGGAAGAGAAAAAGGCTTTGGGAGAAAAACCAAGTTATCAGGAAAAAGCATTTGCTATGCCAATCAAAAAGGTAATTCTTTCAAGGGTTCTTCCTCCAAGGCCTCTTTTTCCAAAAATGAAAGAAGTCAAAAAAACAAAGGGAGGAATAAGGGTTAAGGAAGCAAAATAACAATAACAATGGGCAAAAGCAAAATGATAAACAACACTTGTTTTGCAAATGGTGTGGTAGAAAAGGGAGCCATGAGGCTCATGAATGCAAGACTTCATGGGAGAAGATTGAAGCTTATTGCAAACAAAAAGAAGAAAAGAAGCCCACCAAAGAACCAAACTTCACTCAATTCACAAGTGAATATGTGCTCTCAAGTACAAATGAGGAAGCAAACAATGTGTTAGTGAATTCAACATGGTTTGATGCTTGGGTCCTTGACACCAGTGCCACTCAACATATGACTTTCTGAAAGGACTTCTTTGAGGAGTTTCATGAGGAATGTTGTGGCTCAGTATATCTAGTAGATAGATCAAGTTTGCAACTAGAAGGAAAGGGTACAATCCGACTCAAGTGTCTGGGGTTTCAGATTTCATTTTTAAAAATGTCATCTACCTTCCTTAGTTGAAGAGAAACCTGTTGTCTTTGGTGCTCATTCGTCAACAAGGGCACTCCATTTTACTAGACAATGGGGAAGTCACTATCAGAAAAAAAAGTGACAATGCAATTGTATTGATTGGATGTGAGGAAGGCAAATTAATAAAACTCGGGGGTGAGCCATCAATTTCATGGAATTTTGCTCATCTCATTGAAGACAAAATGTCTCCAAGTATGTTGTGGCATGCGAGATTTGGGCTCTCAATCATAACTCGCATTCGTGTATTGCAAACAATGGTGTAACAGGATTGCCCCTCCTACCCGCAAAATCTAAAAATTGTGAAGCTTACATTTTAGCTAAACAATCAAGAGGACCTTTTCAGAAGTTAAAATGGAAAGTTGATAGAAAGTTGTAGTTGGTCCACTTCGATTTATGTTCTCTTCCAATTCTATTTGTTGGTGGTCACAAGTACTTCATGTTGTTCATCAACCACTACAACAAAATGACATGGATCTATTTCCTCAAACAAAAATTAGAAGCCTTCAAAACGTTTCAAAAGTTTTGAGCTATGGTGGAAAATGAAGCTCAAACCCACATTGGGACACTTAGGATTGATAATGGTGGTGAGTACACTTCAAAGGCATTTGAATCCTATCTCAAGCAAAACGAGATCAAACACCATCTCACAGTTCCTCACACTCAACAAAATGGAGTAGTTGAGAGGATGAATAAAACTGTGATGAATATGGTATTTCAAGGGGGTAAATCTACACTTTTGGGAAGAAGCAACACAAACAACAATGTACCTTCGAAACAAATCATCATCATCCACTTTTCAATTGAAGACTCCGTATAGAATGTGGTATGGTCATCTTTCTTCAGCGCATTATCTTTGGGTCAAAACATGAACAAGTAGCACAAGAACAAAGGACAAAAAGTGAAGAAGCTTCAAATCATGAGATTAAGGCAGCAAAATCATAGAATAAGATGCATAAATGGGCAACATAGACACTGAAAGTTGTCCGTTCTAATGAAGTTGGAAAAATTAGCACACAAAGTGCACATGTAGCCACACAACCAACATAAAATGTCCTAGAAGAAATTCAAAACAAGATTGAAAAGCTCACCTTCAATGATTCTTGAAAAGAACTCAATGTTGCGTTCGATTTAGAACCAACCTCTTTCAAACAAGTTGAAAAGGATGAGTCCGGAGAAAAGCCATGAGAGATGAGTATGATGCATTGGTGAAAAATGGGACTTGGAAGTTGGTTGATCCTCCACTCGATTGTAAACCAATTGGTTGCAAGTGGGTCTTCCGCAACAAATACAAGGCTGATGGCTTGCTTGACAAACATAAAGCAAGGCTTTTCGTAAAGGGTTATGTTTCAAAGGAAGGAATAGACTATAATGAGACCTTTGCACCTACAACAAAGGGGACTATTGTTTGGACTCTGTTGGCTTTGGCAGCACATAATGGATGGAAAGATCATCAAATGGTGCATTTCTCAATGGTGATCTAAAAGAAGCAACGTATATGACTCAACCAGAAGCACTGACTGGTCAAGATCATAAAGTGTGCAAACTTGAAAAATCATTATATGGTTTGAAACAAGCCCCATGTGCATGATATGAAAAGCTTATTGAGCACCTCTTAAACATGAATTTCAAGTGATTTGAGTTTGAAGATGCAACTCTTTTTGTCAAAACAATTGTATTTTTGGTAGTGTATGTGGATGATCTGCTCATAACAGGGAATAATGAGAAATATATTGCAAAAATCAAAGCAGAGTTGATGAAAGGGTTTGAAATGACAGATTTGGGCTATCTTCATCACTATTTGGGTATTGAAGTGCTTTAGAAAATCAAAGTACATCTTCATAACTCAACAAAAGTATATTGGTGAAATTTTGAGCAAATTCGGAATGACAGATTGCAAGCCTCTTAGTATGCCCATGGAACAAAATATAAAATTGACATTAGAAGATACCACTGATTTGGTTGATGCAACCAAATACAAATAGCTCATTGGAACTTTGATCTATGTGACCACAACTAGACAACCGAAGAAAGTCAATGGGAGCAACAAAAAATGTCCTTCAATATCTCAAAGGAACACACAATTGTGGGCTCAAATACTCTAGGGTAGGAGACTTCAAACTAGTTGGCTATTCAGATTTTGACTATGTTGGTGATTTTGAAGATGGGAAATTTACATCAGGGTTTCTAATGAATTTGGGAACAACAATTGTCAGTTGGAAATCAAAGAAGCAATTACTGCCAACAATTTCTTCAGCGGAAGCAAAATACATGGCCACTTCAAAGGCAATGAGAGAGAATTTGTGGCTTAGACGGGTTCTTTCAAATTTGTAGGAACAAAAGGTTTCGTCAACACCATTGATAGTTGACAACACATTTGCAATTCAAATGGCAAAGAATCTAGTCTTTCATAACCGAACCAAGCACATCAATACAAAATTTCACTTGATTCGGCATCATGTGAAAGAAGGTAGTGTCAAATTTCTCCATTTTCCTACTGCAAAGCAACCAACAAACATCTTGGCAAAAGTGCTTGGAAAATAAAAATTTGAGAAGCTCAAAGGCATGCTTGGTCTCACTGTAACCCCTGCAGATTAAGGGGGATGTAATATTATTGTACATAATATTAGATAATCTTAGGTGTTATTTAGGAAAGCTTTTGTCTTGTAGTTGGAACTTGAAGAGTTCTTGTAGGTAGTTGAAGAGTCGTGGAGAATATGAAGAGTAACGGTCATTCTAATGGCTTCATATTTGTAAATTCCATTGTTTGTTTATGCTGAATAATAATATTAAGTTTGGTTTGTGCATTCTATTTCATTTTCATTTGCACAGTCCATTTTTCCTGGCCTAACAATTGATATATTATATCAATAGACTAAAAATAATGTTTATGGATATTTTGTATGGGGATGATAAGAAGAAGACTTTTTCTTGACTTAAGTTCAAAAGGAGTAACATATACTTTTTATCCCGCGATAGTAAAATTAGTTTATTTTGTAAATGAAAGAGATTTGTGTTCCCAAATTTTGAACAAAATGAAGTAAAAATCCAGGCATGTGCTTTTGTGCCACATCTTATTTATGTCGTCAGTTATTCAAAAAAAGCATTTGTGATATCTGCAGCTAATTTTTTTCAAACATTTAAATTTGTTTTTAAAGTTTGTGTTATTCCATCTAGTATAATTTAAATGGATCTTTTCCATGTTCATAGTTTTCAACTTGAAATATTATGAGTGCAAGTGGTGAGCATGGGGTGGGAAATTCTTACCTTGTATGACACTTTTCAGAAGTCCCTATTTTGGACATAGTTAATTATTTATTCAGGCAGGCTGTCCGTACTTTTTTACATTGTTAATGCTCTGCGCTTGATCAATGTAATCCAAATATTGTATTTTGAAGGAGTAGAATAATTAGATGGCAATGGGATTTTTTTCCCTATAGCTCCAAGTATTTCATATCTCTTACTCCTTTTATAATTCCATTGCGTTTGCGGACAGCTATATACTATGGGGCGAAAGTCGAAATGGTCTAACATTATAAACCTTCAAGTGCAAGAGTTTAAGGACAAAGAAACATTTTCCAGCTTGGACATGACCTGGACAGAAATCCGTTGCCATGTTGGTTCTATTGACCGTGTTGCATTGATCCCATACAACAGGATTTGCGATTTCATTAGAGGAGGAGAACCATCCTGATACATTGTGCAAATTTGTCTGCAAAGCGAATAGGTCGAGTGAATGTCGTGTACTATCCAAGAGACCATCTACATCAAAGCAATATAGCGTGTGAGTTTGGACTGAAGGTAACATTTAACAATACATATGTTTGGGTTCTAATGTTTGTTTGATAGTATATTTGTAGGTATTGGTGTTCCTATGGGCCGAAAGACAAAAGAGGAAACCCTCAACCTCCCATAAGAAAAAGGTCTTATGCTCGAAAGAGAGGTTGTCAGTGCCATTTCATAGTCAAGGAAATAGGTGACAAATTGGGTGTTGCAATCATCACGTATAACATGCATTCCCATGAAGATGCTAGTGGATATCCATGTCATGGGAAATATGACAGAACAGATGATCGTACAGCCTTAGACTTACAGAAGCACGTTATAGAAGCCACTGAGATGTTCAAAGTTCGAGATGAGTTGACAGAGGATCAGTCTACACATGATTTACCAAATAATAACATTTTGCAGATTGACATGGCCAAGGATGCTTCTCCATTGGAAATGGAAGTGCATAATACATTTGTTCCAAAGGTGGCAGGAGGTGTGAGTGGTGGTCCTGAGAATGACAATACTTCTTACCAATTGGTTGTGCAGGAGATATTTGATAAGATAAAGATGGTGCTTGATTACCCCCACAATCTCTTTCAAAAGCTTTACAATTGAGAGAGCTTGTAGATAAATTTTGGAATGATATCAATGAGCATTGCATGATAGCGTCTAATATCTTTACCGATCCTAATGCTTGTGGTGGTTCATTGAAAAGGAAGAAACATGCTTAATGCTTGTGGCAATTCATTGAAAAGGAAGAAAAATGTGTAATGCTTGTGGTAGTTCATTGAAGAGGAAGAAACATGCTTAATGTTTGTGGCAATTCATTGAAAAGGAAGAAAAATGCGTGATGCTTGTGGTAGTTCATTGAAGACGAAGAAAAGTGGCTAATGCTTGTGGAAGTTAATTTAAAAGGAATAAAAATGCGAGCATTGTTAAAGTTCAAATGACGACAACCACCAAGGCAATCTGGCAGTCAACTTGAATGTGTATCCTACTGTGTTTTTGGTAGTGTTTTACTATTTTCCTTTTTCTGTGCCATTTTTATTTTGTGACAGTACTCAATTGTAATAATATCTACAGTATTTGAAAAGAACAGAAACCCACAAATTATCTGAATCGGGTTCACATCATCTTATAGACATAAAGGATAGTGCATGACTAAGTTTAGGATTTATACCATAATAGCATTCCATTTACATGGCATTGACATGGTGTGGCAAAGTTGCAACTCTTTTTCAATTACGTGTGCTTGAAACTGAAAAAGCACGAAAAAAACACAACAAATGAAATAATGATAATGATATTCATAAATGTAAAACAGTGCTGATTGAAAAATGCGTGAAATAATCATAAGTTATTGAAAAACTTGGGAATTATTTGCGATTTATTGAAAACCTTGGGAATTAACTGCAAGCTATCGAAAAACTTGGGAATTATTGAAAACCCTGGCGAGCAATAGAAAATTTTATGGATTTTACTGGTCAAGTCCAGGGTTTGAACATTATGTTGCGTGGTGGGTCTGACTGGCACATGATTCATTCCAGTTTGCGATTACTCGTTTTTTTCTGATTTCGGATACAATGGTTTTTACCATAAAAATGTGTAGAAAATATTTTATTCATGTTGCGGGATGCATTGCTGCCAGACATTACAAGAGTTTTGGTGAGATACGGTAGTGTAGCACCTGCAGCATCTTATTTTTGCATATTTGAATTCTGCTGATTATGTCTTATGGACTCTTTGGAAATGCAGGGGTTCCTTTCAGCTGTGAAAGGAATTCTGTATCTCTAGGATCTTTAATGTCCTCATGCAAACCATTATTGATGATTCTCATTGTATGTCTGTTATGGTTTCCTCAGTACATATTTAACTGCAGTATTGCCATTGGTCTATATTTGGTATTTACTTTGTCTAGAAGCCTCCTCTCTAGGCAAGAGAAACGAGCTTAGAAATGAGAAGTTTTTGTTCAATTTTTAGTATTTTTAACTTAACAGATATATGTTGGTTTATGTTCTGTCACGTGATGCAAGTAAGTTTTCTGTATTAGTGCATCTTCCATGTCCTCAGTTATTCATGTTTATGTTGGCATTTTAATTGTTTTCAAGTTTACATACATATTTTGGTTTATATTCTGTCAAGTGATGCAAGTAGATTTTCTGTATTAGTGCATTTTTCATGTACTCTGTTATTTATGTTTATGTTTTTTTTAAAATTTTTTTCACTTAACAGATATTTTGGTTTATATTCTGCCATGTGATGCAAGTAAATTTTCTGTATTAATGCAACTTCCTTGCTGTCTGTTATTCATGTTTCTGTTTAATTATTTTCGACTCTACGGAGATATTTTGGTCTATATTCCATCATGTGATGTAAGTAGATTTTCTGTATTAATGCATCGTTTTCGTTCTTTGTTATTTGTGGTTAATCTTAATTTTTTAAAATTTGTTGGAACTTTCATATTTGTCTCCTTACTTGGGGTGGGTAATTACGTCAACTTCTGCTCTTGCCATACCTGTTCTTCATCCTGGAGATTTCAAATTGAATATGGAATGCACTCATGTAATTCTCTCCATGCTATCCCAAGGAAGCTTCGTATACATTGTATTACCAGGACAAGTATTTATAGAGAACCAGTACAAGGTCCTAGCACTAAGCGGCCAAATCCAGTGACATGAATTGTGATAAAAATCATTCAAAATCTGTTACTGGTATACTTTTCACCCATTTGGCATAAGAAGAATTAGTTTCTATTGCCCGGGGATAAATGTCATGGAATCTCTTGATGTTTTCTACAGACCCTTATGTTTCTTATTTGATAGTTACAATTCAATAGCAAGATTAGTAGTATGTTAATTGGTCCATATTAAGTTCTCTGCCTCAAGTTATCACGAGTTCAAACTGGGGCAGATACATGGAAGGCTTTTTAGCATGGTGCAAATGTTGAATATGAAAAACTAGGTACCTGGCTTTACATTAGTTTGGAATTCTTTGTGCATTAGGTGATTTTGGAGTTATATGTTTCGATTTTTAGGAATTTAAATGTTTAACACCTGGTTATGTTTACTTATTGTGTTGAGCATATAATCATTTTTTGGTAAACTTTTAACATTTTTTGTATCTTTCAAAACGAGTTAAAATCCAACTCAAAGCTAGGTACTTGTCCTTAAACTAGTTGGGAATTCTTTGAGCAATAGATGATTTTGGCATTATGTATACTCATAGTTCATAGAAATTATTATGTTCTACACCTGGTTGTGTATTCGTCGTGTTGTACCTAAAATCATTTTTCAGTTAAATGTTGGTTTCTTATTTATTTTTCAAAAACTGAGTAAAAATCCAAAAACTGAGTCTAAGTACCGAGTTGACTCTCCAAAATGAAAAATCAAGTCTTTACAGGTCAAGTCTCTAGTAACTTCAGTGTGTTTGTTTGAAGAGATGATTACTGAGTGGTAAGTTGGCATTAGTTGATGCCTTGAGACTCTAAGATCCATCTTTAGTATTTAACCACACATTCTGGGGATTGTCATGACCACTTAGGTGATCGTTGTAAATAATGATCAACATATTGTTATGTAATGGTTTGATATTAAAATCCTAGGTGAGGTTTGATCTTTTAAAGAGCTTATTTCCCTTTTCCATATGTGTTGCAGGGGAAGGGAAATTGTGGATGTAGATCTATTAATTGCACATTTACAACACACAGAGACTTGCCAAAAGTTTGAAAAATTTATGTTTTTTCTTTGGCTGCAGTCACTCGGAAAGATGATCTTCTTGTAATTAGAAACTTTTATTTAGATGGTTCTCAATATGTGTTTAATCCATTATTTGGAAGTGAAACATTTTGGAGCCATGTAGAGTGGATGGAGGCATGGGATCATATATGGAATATTTTAAGAAGCTTTCATGTATGAGTACGGGATACATGAACAGGATGTACACATTCCTGCAAATGTTAATTTTCATATCCTTATTGTATTTGAATACAATCAAGTAAATCGTATATTGCACTTTTAGGAACTGTGTTGGTTTTTCACCAAAGTATGATCTGTTTGTTCCCTATACCATTTGAAGGTTTATGGAGGTGGTTAATGTGGAAATAGGTTTGTTGCTGTTGATTTTAACACTTAAATGAGGCAGTGAAGCGGAGCTGGTCTAGTGGTAAGGTGGAGCAATTACCATAATGATGACTGTTGTCACCCGTAAGTCCACCCGATAGAGAATGGTGTGTACTCTCTCTCTTGTTGACAAAATTGGAACACCTCAAGGTTGTGGGTAACTTAAGATCGAGGTAAACCTCGAGTGGGCTGGTTCCCCCTGTGAATCACCCAGAAACTAACAAATTGACAAGGGAGAAGGAATGCGGGAAATATAAAATTGAGGTGATACACCAATGATTTGACACACACATGTACTATTGCATACAGAAAATATAGAGATCCACACACATGCACAACTCTAGGCTAATCTACAAAATTAATTCAAAGGTTTAGGTAAGGGACAACAGTATAGGGAAGAAATTCCACAACAAAGCAATACAATACCCTGATAAACACGATGAATACTCAAAAAACCAGCAATATGAGAAGGCAAAAATGGAGTTTTTCTATTCAGAGATGCAAGTACAAGCTAGGACTACCAATGTAGAACAGCTGAAAGAGTGTGTATGTGATTTCTTCACAAAAATCAGTCTTTAAAGACTGCTGCCATCTATTCTAGTGCCAAAACTGTGCATGCAAGGATAAAAGTAATATTTTATTCACCCCCTTGACTCTTTGGAAGCATGCAAGTGCCCTTATATGATAAATAAACCTTTTCCAAGGCTGCTGCCATCTGTTTTGGACCTGCTGCGTTGGAAATAGACATGTTGAGTGGTTGAAAACAGTTAAAAATGCCTTTTAAGGCTGCTGCGTGGGAACTTAGGCATGCAACTGATTATCTTCACTGATTTCTTGTCTTTTTGCACTTTTTCCTATTTTGTCTCTTTGTGCTTTTCCCTTTTTGGCCTCTTGTGCTTGCTTTTTGACTAAGGCTGCGTTGAAATATGGCATGCAAAAGGGATGAAAACAGTCACAAACTTCCAAATTAAGCTCCTTGACTGCCCTGCATTGAATCTGAGCATGCAAAAGGTGTTTGAAAGCAAGTTTAAACTATCCTTTGACTGCTGCGATGAATCTAAGCATGCAAGAGGATTAGAATACCATCAAATCTGCCCCTTTGACCTTTAACCTTGGCGCCAATCCTGCTATTTTTAGCAGCTGCTTCTTTGACTTGTCTCTAGCCACAGATTGACTGTCTTTAACAGCCACTTTAGTCTTATTTTTAGCATAAGAAACCAACTGTTTTAGCGCTAATTTTAACAGCTCTTATTAACTCTCTTTGGCGCCACCTTTGTGCCATAATTAGCTGCTTTTCCCTATGACTGCTTTCGCTATTTTTAGCACTCCTTTCCCTCGTCTGCTTAGCTTTTTGTGCATGCACTTGCACTCTATTTTGGAAACTTGCTATTTTTAGCGAATGCTAAAAATAACAATTTTCACCATTCACCCAATTTCCATTTAACACACTTTATTTTTAGCGAATGCTAAAAATAGCCATTTTGCCCAAAAATATCCTTGTTCGTTCTTGTACGAAAAATATGGTAACATGACCCATGTTTAAGCCTCCCGGGCATACTTCCTATGTTAATGCAGCTGTGATAAGCTGGGCTACACTGACAAGGCTAGGTGCAAGTATGAGGGAAATATTGGTAGAAGAGAAATGCCTCCAACACTTCTAAGTCGAAAGGTTCTCTAAGCTAAATGGAAAAATTGTAGATGTTTGAAAATGTCTGATTCGAATGCTGCTCCCATGCCAAACATAAACATGGGACGTCTACTCAGTGTGGGACTGGTCCTTGTAGACAACCTCCCGATACAACAAGTTTTGATTCCTACTCTAATGCATAAAAGAAAGCTAATGTAAACTTGGTTCGGGGGATAAGAGAGAAAGAGAAGGGTAACAACTAACAAGAGATAAAACAATGCTGTGATGCACCGAGTAAAAATGATTGTGGTGCTGTAATGCCCATCTAATATGCACATAACTAATCAATATGCATGCAAATTTTGAATAAGCAGAAAAAAAGGGCTCTAAGCCATATATACTTCTATTGATCGCTCTGTAGACACTTAGACTATATTCATAAAATCAAAGGCTAGGTAATTAGCATACACACATGGATAGCAGAGGTTGGAGACACTGCTTGGTAGCAGATTACTTATAGCAAATAGCTATAGCTTGAAGCAATTACAACATCAACAACCTTTTTACAATGTGAGCCTAAACTTTTTAATAGAATTAGAAGAGAAGAGAGTAAGAAGAAGAATCAATTCCCGGCTGCCCAGATCCAAAGTAGGAGAGAATTGAATGCAAAGCTATCATGGTCCTTGCGAATTGTCCAGCTCTTGTAGGTTCTGGTGACTTGACAAATCTTTGTCAATGTTTGCGCATGCTGCCTGTAGCTTGCCGTAAATGCTTCATTTTAATCACGGCTATAGCTTAGCTTGTTCTAATTGAAAAGATTTTAGCTACTTTTTCGCCCGTTAGCTTTTGTTACAATAGAAAAAGTTTTTAATTTTAATTTTTAGAAATTAAACTACCCACGCATATAAGACAAAAGCTCTTAAAACACGCGTGTACACCCGTAGAGTTTTTCTTTGAATATAGCTAGCTTCATCTTTTAGTCAACGAGCTTTTATCATAGTGGGGTAAGGCATAAGCCCACTATTTACGATTAGCTTTTAGCTTTTAAATTAAAACAAATCTCTTCGGTATGGAAAATTAAACTAGCCTTTAGCTTGGATCAATTTTTGCAAGAGAAAAATAGAGCTGATGCGGATTTTCTCAACATGGCATTCCCCCGTATTTATGTAATAATGGGTGAGTATGAATTTCTTTTGTATAAACAATTACTTAAATGAGATAAAGAAAATGGAAATCAATTGATTTCATGCTTTAAGGCATCAATTGGCTTCATGCTGATTAACTCTTTTGACTTGTACGAGCTCTTTTGTTTTACATTGAACTTTATTTGTGCATTACATGTTGGGGAGGCTTGAAATTGTATGCACCTGAAAATTGCATTTTGCACTGCCAATTTTGTGCCCGTCAATGATCTTAGAGTTCTACCTATAAAAACGTGTACGTTTACTTTTTGTTACCTTAGTCATTAGTTGGCACCTTTATATAATTTGTTGGCGTAAGCACATTGATGCTATTTTGACTTTATCCACATGATGACCACATGCTCACTCCACTCTCTTGATCATTACTTACCTAGTGTTTGTTTCAGATTCTTTGCTTTTCTTTTTTTTAAGAACTGTGACTAAATCCCTAGTGGCTGTTCCACTTAGAAATTAACAACCTTTGTTACAAATTCTAGAATAATGAACATTACGAGGGGAAGTGAAAGAGGATCATGGGCGTCTTTTGAGATCCATTTCACACTCCTATCCCTCCACGAGAGTCACAACTAGTTACATTTCTCCTTGGGTCTATATGTATGGATTTGGTACGACTCATGAGCATAGTTACCCAAATCTTGGGAATGGGGACACAAGGATGTGGTTTTTGAGATGGCAAAAAATTTCCCATATTTTGGGGACTGCAGGGGCAGTTAAAATAATATTTAAAAATTAATATTCAAATATTTTAATTTTATTCATGAAATTTAGGGTTTAAAATTGTAAATAATGTTTTTAAGGTACTCTTGAGATTAGAATGCATGCTTTTGGTAAAAATAGCAGCCTTTTTAAAGTAAAATGATCAGATTTAAAAAAGAAACTAAAAGCAATTGGGGACATCCTCCGAGCCCCCAAGTCCCATTAATGTACAAGATGTCACCAACATATAGGTGACACACCCTGCATGACACTGGTTATGAGAGATCAAACAATTTCATTCATCCCATACTTTGTCAAGCGTTGCCTTGGATATAGTGTTGTTTTGTTGCTAAGAGTTATATTAGTGTTTTCTAGTGCAAACCTACCTTCAAATCATTTTGCTTTTACTTGAAACCAGTCATTGTCTCTGTTAGGAAATTAATGTTTACATTATATTTGAGGTGTTAGTAATTATGTAAATGTTAGTAGTTAGTTATATTATTGTTATATAAACAATAATATATTATTGGTTGGAGTTGTTTTAACAACTCATATGATTTGAGTTGTGTATTGTTACGTAACAATCACAACTAAATAGGAGTTTGCTATTATATTGTACATGTGAGTGTAGTTGTTGAACTAACTCCTTAGGATATAGGAGATATTGTAGGATTGAGTGGTTTTAGGAGATTCCTTAATAATAGGAATTCCTCTCCTATATATATGTAAGATGTGTTACGTTGAATAATATGGAGAATACATTATTATTTTGTGAATGTGTTCGACTCTTTGATCCTCCAGATTTGGTATCAGAGCAGGGATTCACTGATGGAAGCATAATTAGTTTGGAGGGGCAACTCTGTCAATTCTATGTTGCCCAAATTATGTAGACTATTTCTTAGTCGATTTTTTTTTTAATGTGTAGTCGTACATCTATGCATGCCATATTTTATTTTATAGTCTCCTGCATTTCTGATCACTCTTCTGTTGTTTCTCTTATCATAAAGTTTTAACAATTAGTGTATTCATGTTTAGACAAGACGACTTCTTGTGGTGACAGTCCGTGTATAACCAAGTCTAAAAATAGAAATTGTGTTCTCATTAATATATTTGGGCACAATTCACCTCTCAGCCAGGGTTTTCTCTCTGCATCCAAGCGTCCAATCGAGATACATCCAGTTCTTGCACATCGATGGTCATCGTTACATTCTATTTCCTGCATCTGAATTGAAAGGTCTGTCATTTGGGTTGGATAGTTTGACATTCCATGCTTGGGAAAGACTTAATCTCAACTAGCATAAGCCAGAATCTTTTTAGACCGTATTAGGCGATCTTCAAGGCTTTGAAATTGGAGAGCTTTATATTTAATCTGCATTGAAGATTTTTTGCAACGTTAGATCAACTACTTCAGTGTTGTGAAGAGACAAGACAAATTCTTTGCATTGGATCCACCGTGTGTATTTCTCCAACCTGATAGAAACATTCAAAAAGAGGATCCGTTTTCTTGACAGCTGGGTGGTTAAGAGGACTTCAAGAGCTTGTGAATCCATTCGCTGGCCAAATCTTGACAATCTACATGTTGAAGTTGTCAAGCATGCACAAGATTTTATTCATTTAACATTTGGCTATTCCAGTTATTATTTTCTACAACAGGAGTGTTAGAACGTGCACCATTTAGAGCTCTTGGATGCTTATACGTGGCGGCTTGGTGATTATCATTAACAATTTTATTCTGATAATTTGTTACGCATGGTTTCTCTTGTTTGGAGAGAAGTACAAGTGAAGAATATCATCAAAATGTGGCTATCTTCCATTTCTCTCATTGACCCGTTGCCATCATTTATCGCTCAAAAAATATCCATCTATCAAACAACACTCCACGAAGCAAATTCTACGGAACATGTCAGTCAAAGGTCTGAATGTATACGCGAGGTTACTTACTCCAACTAGAGTCTATTTAGTATCTGCTTTTTTATCACATTAGTGTCAAGTCATCTAGTGAATATTTTTTAATATTTTAGTCTAATTTCTCATTGTCCTCGTGGGGTGTCATTATTAGTGTTCAATTATTTATAAACTCGTGTCTTTTAGTTTAGTTTGTGTATCACAATATTGTTCAATGTCACTTTAGAATTATATAGTCATATGATTTGATTGTAGTTCCTATCAATTCTTTTTAATAGTGTATGTCTCTAGTTATTAAGTTAAAATATAGTGATATTGGCATTAACAAGTTAATCACATATGTGATTGCAATGTCAATAATTGTGTATATAGTCAGAGTTAAAGTCATTATCAAAGTAAAGTTTTATTGTTATGTCGTGTTGTTGAAGTTGAGTATTGTTGTTGTCGAAGTCGTATTCTTAACATTGTAAAAAAGTATATAAAAAAAAAAAATTGCCTCAAAGACAAATTCAGCTGAGCTAAGCAAAATGGATGCGGATGGAGGACGGAGGCATCGGAGGTGGAGGAAAACCAACGACTTCTCGTCGGTTGCCAATAGCGATGAGGCCGCACTGATTGATTTGGTGGCACGTGTGTCATTATTTTAGCGTGCAGTGTGTTTGATTTTTGCATTTCAGTTTGGTGTAGATTTCAATTTTTCAGCTTTTGTAAGTATGGTGTGAAGAATAAGAATAGAGGTTCATTCCTGTTCACATGTATATGTGAGTATTCCTACATAATTCCCAATGTAATAACATAGTGAAGAACAAATAGCACAGTGAAATGCAACATCATGTTTCTTGAAGAGGTTGAATCTTCATATGTGTTCTTGTTCATACCTAGGTTTGTGGTTAGCCTCTGGAAAACCATCAAGGTTGTTCGATATATGTTCTGTTTGAGTACCACATTGCTAGGTCGATGTGATAGAGCAGTCAATGATGATTCCTGAGCGTGTTCCCATCCTCGTCGGTTAGATGTGTTCCCGACAATGCATGGTTAATAAGAAGTTGATGTGTTCCTTCTTCTACCTTCAGTTTGAGTGTTGTACCAAGATCATGAGCAAGCATGGGTGACAAGTTGCAGAGGAAGTGTGAAAGTTCTTTTGCTACCATGTAAACATTAAGGGGGGGAATGTTAGGAAATTAATGTTTACATTATATTTGAGGTGTTAGTAATTATGTAAATGTTAGTAGTAAGTTATATTATTGTTATATAAACAATAATATATTATTAGTTGGAGTTGTTTTAACAACTCGTATGATTTGAGTTGTGTATTGTTACGTAACAATCACAACTAAATAGGAGTTTGCTATAATACCGTACGTGAGTGTAGTTGTTGAGCTAACTCATGGATATAAGAGATTAGGAGATTGAGTGGTTTCAGGAGATTCCTTAATAATAGGAATTCCTCTCCTATATATATGTAAGATGTGTTACGTTTGAATAATATGGAGAATACATTATTATTTTGTGAATGTGTTCGGCTCTCGATCCTCCGAGTCTCCCAGTTGGTTTTCTTGTGATACACGACGTTCACTTTGACAAGAGTTTATTTTCTAAGGGACAATTTAACACTCCAACACATCCACACCACTCTTGGTTTGTCATTGGTACGTGTGGCCTGACAGCCAGATCTTTTAGTTTGAGTGGCATTTCCTTTCTAGTTAGAAATTGATATTCGGAGCTTCATTTGCACGTACTTAGAAAAACTTTCTGTGCATTTATTTGTTTGCAAAGGAATGTGAGGAGTTCAAGGGTTAACCCAATATCTTAATTAATTCCTCAATGCAATTTCTAAATTTTATAAGAGTATATAGTACTTTATATATTTGGCTGCAAGTTGTTGTTATGATTAGTTTGCATATCCATTAGTTTGAGTGATTTTAGTTTTGTTTTTCATCTCTTGTTTCATTCAGGTTTGATTCTTGATTTTAAATACCATTATAGTTTCAAAGTTGCTTCGCATCACATCACACTTCGGCAACTTTTGTTGTAAACTATAGAAAATGAAGAGTTAGGGGAAGTGAAACAAAGGATCATGGGCTCCTTTTGAGATCTATTTCACATCCCTATGCCTCCATGAGGGGTTACATTACGTCTCTCCTTGGGTCTAACTCTATACATATGGATTTGTTATGAGAGATCAAACAATTTCATGTAGCCCATACTTTATCAACTATTGCTTTTGATATAGCATTGTTTTGTTGTTAAGAGTTATATCGGTGTTTTCTAGCACAAACCTAAGTTCACATCATTTCCATTTTAGCTTGAAAGCGGTTAGTCTCTGGTTGGTTTTCTTTTGATGGTTATGCAACATTTGCTCAAACGAGTTTATTTTATGAGGATGTTAACACTTTAGTGCATCCACAACATCATAGTTGGTTTTTCATTCGCAGTGTCGTCAAAAGGACAAATCTTTTAGGTTGAGTCACATTCACTTTCTAGCAAAGTGTTAGGTAGGGATGTGTCCCCATTGACAACCGTCTTGAATATCCTGGGTGTAGCCTATATTTCATGATAAATCCCTATCCGCGTTGGCACATCACTTAGACAGATCGAGCACTCACCGAAGCGCGTGAAGGTACCAAATCCTCTTTTATGTCACTTTGTCAAGGAGTTAGCGTGCATGTACATATATTCCATAATTATAACCTCTAGATCCATGAGCTCATGTAGAAACATACATAATGACTAAACATACGGTTCACATAACAATTAAGATCAGATTCACCATACAATTACTTGTAACAAATATGTCAAGAATCAATATCCAACCACAATGATCCATTATATTAATCTATCAAAACACAATAGCGAGTACATACATGTCACCGTCATAAGTTATGCGCACTCATAAATCAACAACATAACTCTAACACAACAAGATTTGATCCTTTAAACCGTGCAAATCAATACATATATATATATACACACACACACACATATATATATACATATATATATATATATATATATATATATATACATATATATATACATAGGGGTGGGGAACTTGCCCTTCACCGCCCATGCATCCTCAAAATAGGTTGCATGCTAAGAATAGCCATGCACCGCTACAAGATATCTATGGAAGCATGCAAGCTCGCCTATTAATAGATCACCTATAGTTAAATCTAGTTCGATCCTATTAATAGATCTCCTATAGTTAACTCTATTTCGATCCTATTAATAGCTCCAACGCCTGTTTGAACTACAAGTTCTTTCCTCCAAAATAAGCTCTTCATGACCTCCCAAACCTCCTTGCGTGGCGTGTACTCCAAGTCTATATTTAGCTTTATATGCCAAATCTCACTAAGTCTTCTCGCCTTTCGCCACCGTTCTCGCGCACATCTTCCCCTGTCTCGCGCGCAAAACCCTATTCTTCCAGCGTGTGGTCCTCGTGTACATCCTTTCGTGCGTTTCTTCCGCAGCTCTTCGCGCGTGCGAACCTCTCGCTTACCTCAAATACTTAGCCATTTTCTGCACCCAACATTGGGGAAGGTGGTAGACATCGTCCCCCATGCTTCCCTTTTAGCACATTTCAAGGAGAGTTTTTGAGTCGTCCCTGAATATTAGGGGGCATTCCGGGATGTCCTTGAAACGTCCTTGTTTATAAGGGACATCCCGATGTCAATCCCCCAATTTTTTTAAATTTATTTTTTTGGTTCATTTTAAAAGATTTTTTATTTTATTTTAAAGATTTAAATACTAATTCAGATATCTTAAATATAGCTATTTGGAAAACACCAATATATATCTATCTCAAGGCACTTATATTGAATTTGTCACATAATTTCGCCCATTGAAGGGTTCCACATTATTTAACGACTCATATCATTCTCTGCAAATTTCCCAATGTCTAGTAGTGGATGGCCTCAATCTAGTTGCACCATTGTGTTGGGCTCAAATAAACTTGAAAATGAAATAAATTTGGGAAGGACCTAATGTACTCTTGTAGTTAACGATTGTTTTTGGATGCCACTTATTTTGTATTTGAAAAAAGTCTGTATATATCTAAATAAAATTCATTCTAGAATCTCCAATCACTTCACAAAGCCTATATCTATTATTTTATATGAAGAGAAAGGTTGTGTGGATGATAAAAGCAATAAGGCATAGACCAAAACATTTACCCATTAATTGACTGTATTTGTATATTTCTAATAGTTATACATTATTTAGTAGCTGTTCCCTAGCTGTCCCTCTGGCGTCCCCAAAATCCATAATTTTTTTGCTGTCCTGGAAATCCTTTCCCTAGTCCCAGAGTCTTTGGTAACCATGCTTTCTAGTTAAAAATTCACATTCTGTCACTTTATTTGGATATATTAAATAACTCTCTTTGCATTTATATGCTTGCAAAAGAGTGTGAGGGGTTCAGGCATTACCCCACATTGGTAATAACCTCAATAACCCCAAGCTCTGCTACATCTTAATCATTTCTCAATGCCTTTTAATAAATTCTATAATAGTAAATAGTACTTCATATTTTTGAAGGTTAGTGTTGGTCATAATTAGTTTGCAAATCCATGAGTTTGAGCTAGTTTTGGTTTTGTTTGACAACTCTTGTTTCATCGAGGTTTGAGTCTCGATTTTGAATGTCATTCTAGGTTCAGATTGCTTCATATCACATAGCACGCTTTGGTTCAATAAATGTTTCTATCCAAAATTTGCAGTGCAGCATTAAAAGTTTTTTTTTTTGTGTATAGCTTTCAAGATTTTATCTTGCACATCTGGTATCAAGCTTTCTTGTGTCCGATCTGTTGTTCATGGTTGCACATAGCTCTGATTTCAGTTTGTGTGATGTTCATGAGTCATTTTGTTTGCGTTTGGTCTCTCTCGCATCCAAATCACTTTGCATTTCATTAGCTTGTTTTTCTCTAGACATTTAGTCCAGACCATTTATGCATACAAATGATTAGGCTTGATTTCATTTGATTTCAGTCCTTGGAAAGTTCTTTAGAAACATCTAAAACATCATTTTCTATTTTGCATATCATAAAACTTGCATCTCTTAGTCATTGCAATATCATGGTGGGAGTCAAATTGCTGATCAATCCTGAGCGTTGTTCAACCTCATATCACACTTTGTTGGCTCCTTGTTTTAACTTCCCATTACATAAAATTTGGAAACTTTTCATCTTACTGATTTTGTGCATAAATAATACCGATTTCAGCTCATTGTAGTTTTAAGATCTGATTTCTAGTATTGTAATTAACTTTATGTTGATTGTGTTAGCATCATATGTAATTGAAATATTTCTGTTAGAGACAAAATTCGTTGATCATAGGCTCAATAGTTCAGATTTTAATTTTAAAAAGAGCATTAAGGTAATATATTCTTCTTGCACATTGCATTCTACCTAGGCATAACTACTTGTGTCATTCTTGCATTCTACATAGAGATAACTTGTTGATTTTGGCGCCCATAGGACTGACATAGTCCATATTTCTACCGCATCATTTAGATAACTTCATTGATTTCAGTTTACAGAGGACTGATATGGCTCTGATTACTATCATGTAATTTTCATATGCCAAACTGTTATTACATTGCCTGTATATCCTGTAGATTGCATTCTATATATTGGAAACATATTGCTTTGGAGAAAATTTGTTCTTTTTGAAATGCACTGGTTCATTTTTGACACTGTTACGTTGCTTTAACATACAGTTCAAGTAAATTTCCTCTCCCATATGATTTCAGGATTAGAGTAGAATTTTTCACTGGTTGAACAAATCAGGAGGTTAGATTGCTCGAGTATTTTGTGTTTATTGTTTGCTTACCATGGTTTTAATTTCCTACAAAAAGATTAGTTTATTGAAGGCCTTGAAGATATTCTATAAAAACTACAGTTCTCACTTAATCCATTCTTCCAGCTAGCTTACCTGTCCAACCTGTCCAACCTGTCCTTTGTAGGGTATTGACTTAGGTTTATTGTCACTCGTAAGCTTACCTATCAAACCCGATCTTTGGTCGATTGTGCCAACTGTTGTCAATCTTCCTGTGTGAATGTCTGAGCTAGTTTCCTTGCATACAGAACCCACAAAAATTTGAATACCTAAGCCATTTTGTTGGTATGGGCCTTTTACTTATCACAATAGATTTTGAGTTTTTTTGAAAATAACATCTTTGCAAATAAATATTAAAAATAAAATCAAGTTTTGACATTCTCAATATTATGAGCACGAACCTTATCGCACATTTTCTTAAGTTTTATTAGTTTACAATGACTTTTAAGCCCAAAATGATTGTTACTTTTGTGGACTTTTCATTTGTAATAAACCCAAAATTAGTAAAAATTGTATGATAATCATATCCTCTTAATAATACTTTTGCATGTAACTTTCAATCGCTTTATATTCATAAAGAAATTCGGCTCGATTTTTTTGTTTTGCTTTGAGATTAAAGATTGTGCTATTTTTTTAATTTGTTCAATTCTTGTAAAAATTATATTTAACATGGATTTACATTTTAAGTAGAAAGTTAAAAGTGAATCAATTCAGTGTTCTATACTTTTTAATGGAGAAGGTAGTCCGGAGACGTGCATTACTTGGTTTTTTAATTAAACATATGCTTTTTCTTTTTCATGGAAACACACCACACCTTAGTTGAATGTGTTATATTTATTAATATTATATATTGGAAAAGTTAGTATGGGGATGTGTATTGTTGTCTTCAAAGTAAACATATGTTAAAGTTGAGTTGGCCAATGTTATGTGGGGATGTGCCTCCTAGATTTTGGTGACGTTCGAGATATTTTAGGGACTTGGGGATTTGGAGGTGGCAACCCCAATTTTTAAAAAATCTTTCAAAAGTATTTTGATGTTTTTACTTTTTAAAAGATAATATTTTTACCAAGAACATCAAATTATAATCTTAAAAGTACCTAAAATATATTAAATACAGTTTAAATCCCTAAATGTCATTGAAAAAAGTTAAAATATTGAAATATTAATTTTTATGTATTATTTAAAAGTCAGTATCTTCGTCGTCCTCAAAAATTGGGAATTTTTTTGTCCTGTCTCAAAACCTTGTCCCTTATGTACCTTTGTCCTTGAGACTAGGTAACTATGTGTTAAACATGCTTTTCTTTTTTAGTGAAAGACACCACACCTAAAGTTGAATGTGTTATATTTGCTAGCATACTTATTTTAGAAAATCTATGTAAAATACGTCATCGAGAGGTATCCATCGCAAGATATCTATATTGGACTCAAGACATAAGTGGAATAAATGCCTCTCGAGAATGATATCTCTCACTTTACATGGATTTATCTAAGATACATATGCTATTAGCATATTTGGGTATTGCGTTTTTCATGAACATACAATTTACAAACATCTCATTAAAATCAAAGTGTGTAATATATATGAAAACTAAATAATCATTTAAGATTAATGAAAATGTTCCATATACATCACAAAAAATAACAAATTCAAAATATGAAATTTATAATAAGTAGATATTATTGTTTAGCTTCTAAGGATTTCAATCTCTCCCTCAACGTTCTATTTGGAAATTAATTTTCCTACATTTTTTTATAGTGGTCATATGTAAATGACGGTGATATTTGTTTTAGTCCTTCTAATGACTTTATGTGAGAGATAGCCACAAATTTTGACCATGTTCTTTCCTTATGTTATGTAACAATTGTAGCTTTCAAATAAGTCAAACCTTGTGATTTGTGTATTTTTAATGCCTAAGCCAAATGTAAAGGTAATTGGTGTTTGTTCCTTTTGTATTGATGTAATTAGAATTGTATATCGAGATTGATCATCAAAGGTATTTCAAAGTAACTATTGAATTCAACCATAACATATGTTGGCTATTCTAGTGGGGCATTCCTTGGTTTGTATATCGTGCTTTGAACATAACTCGAAGCTCCATTTACAAGACTTGCTTCTATCCAAAGATTGGAGGTCAACATGATTCTTGCATCATTAGCAATTAATAACTCAACATTAAGTTAATCATTTGAATCTCTTGTTGGTTTGTGGGCATTGTCTATTTTGGTTGCAATGCCACGTGTAATACGCTGACTCAATGAATGCAATTTTTTTGTCTTGTGGTCATCCAAATTCATCTTTCGGTGAAAAGATGTATTCTATTGTCAAAATCTTCAATGGTAACTTGTTTAATCCAATGTTGGTTTTAGTCATCAATAAGTTCCAAGCATTAATTGTCGGATTCACATCTCTCAAATTTGTGAGAAGTTGAAACCTTATTTGGTCTTGACTTTCTCCTTATCTAAATACCTTATCTAAACCAATAATTGTTTTGAATTCTTCTTGTAATAGCTTTTGACATCAATGACTATCATATGGTCGCTTATCACCAACAGTGAAAGTTGACCTAAAATTTCCACCAAAATCATAGAAACCTCTTAAACCCATATCTACTTTTTCAAGAAATGATTGATGAAGTCACGCGACTTATGTCTTCTAGCAAATTGTCCAATGAAGCTCATTTCCAAAATCATTTTTTTTTTTAAACGTAGCGGACCTTTCTCCGGAAAGTAGTAAGCCTTGTTACATCTAATTATGCAAAATCCATGACATGGATTCAAAATTATGAACTAATATTGAATGTTGCAATTCCAGTTGGTGTAAGTAATAACAAAGGAGAACACTCGGGAATGATTCATCTAGAAAAGCTTGATGGATGGCACCAATTATATATGATTTTCTAGATCTTTGAATTATCATGCATAATGGCAAGGCAATTTGGCATTGATGATTCATCTATGACCAACCCATTATTTTTCATGTCATTAATGAATTTTATGGCTTTATTCATGCATTCTTCACCTTGATATTCATTATTCCAAAGTGTTTGTCTACCAATATATCTTATTCCCAACATATCTATTTCAATTATTTGCATAGTTTTTCCACGTTGAAGCCTATATATGATTTACCACTTACATTCAATTATATTTTGTTGAATGGATTGATAACACTCATCTTAAGAATCACTATAATCGTCAACATCTTTTGGAATAGTCCTTCGTTCAACATGCAAAAGATAATAATTAAATGACTCACAATTTGATATTATTGCATTAGAATCAATTCCAATATCTCCTTGTATATGAGGAATTGAGTTGTATAATAACTCTCACCAACACAAATAAACCCATTTATGTGATTCACGTGGAGGAATAGAAGAAAATCTCGGGAATACACTCACAATACTTTCCATAATCCTCGCATCCCATTTATTATCTTTTTGTTGTTGATATATCTTTTTATTGTTGTCTTTGCTATTCTCTTTATTGTTCTTCATTTTTTAAATTTAATCTTGGTTTAGCCATACCTACAAAATATGTAAGAACATTATATACATATTAATGTATTTTTATTTCATATAATAGAAACAAAAGTGTAAAATTCTCTTAGAAATGTTAAAACATAATATGAAAAAGTAAAATAAAATGACATGTTCGTATAGTAGGATTTGAACTAAGATCAATTAATTTGTAACTACACATACACATTGAAACACTACATGTATAAATAGTTTTCTTAAAAACTAATATCAAGGACATGTATAAATTAAATTAAAATATATAAAGTTTTCTAAAAAATTAAACAATGATATAGATAATATTACACAATAAATATTTTATATAATAAAATATTAAATACGTAATTTTTTTTTCTCAAATACAAATATTAAAAATATGTATAATTAAACTTAAATTAATTAATTTTTAAATATAAATTCATACTAAGATTTCAAAAAAAGATATGAATATTAGATAATAGATAAATATATGCATATATAGAAATTAAAAATATATATAATTTATGATAAAATATTCAATATACAGCTATTAATATATATTTTGATACATACAATAGGTTTATCGTATGTATGATATATATATAAATAATAGATAAACTTGTAAATAATATATTGAAGAGTGGAAAACAATGAAATAAAACCTTATGATGTCACATTGAACCTGTATTCTCAATCATCTTTTACTTTATTATGTTATGTTACATTTTCTCCCCGAAGATTTCACTTTTTTTTTAGAACTATAAATTTGAAGCTAATAAGGCATGAATCATTAATTCAATAAAATACCTAATCAATGACGTGGTGGAGGAATTAAAATTTTGGGGAGTGGCAGCTTTTGGTAATAATCATACTAGGAAATGAAATAAGAAGCCCACGTAGTAAGTGGGGATTTCTTAGCTAAATGTTAGCGTATATGATTGGTGTAAAGACTGCATTACAGGCGGGGTGTTCTGATAGAGGATATGGAAGATATACGGCTCAATTCAAAAATTACCCGGCCCCTGTCAATTAGTGAGAAGGAATTAAACTCTAAAGGATCCAGGTAGAGGTAAATTCAATAATATGATATATTTTGAGGAACATTTTTGTGATATGATATAGTAGAGCTAATAAGTACAAAGATTTACAATTTATAGATGAATTTTATTTGGTGTTTTTGTTTGATTTTTTTTTTTTTTTTTTTAATTTTTTAATTTAATTATTCAAAAATAGTTATTTTTATTTTTAAGTTTTGAAATTATATTTATTTTTCTTAATATTTGTTCAGCTCAATGTTACGGTAGATTTATTTGGAGGATATTTTGAAGTTTCAATGTTCCCTAAACCATGTCGAACGAGCATCCTAGAGTTTTTCGACGATATCAAGAACGTAGAAAACAAAGTTTGTATGTAAAAGTTCTTTTGCTGGTCAAAGTTGGTCAAAATTGGGTCAAAGCAAGGTCAATCTGGCCAATCGGGCGTGACATGCGGCGAAAGTAAATATTGGGAAAAATATAAAATTTGGAATTTAGACATTGGTCTTTGACACTCGTGTTTAGACGGGTGGGCCTTGCAATTTGTTGGTTGGTGGCCCTCAGCTAGGATCGACACACTTTTTATAAGGAGGGGTGTCTTTGCCGCCTTTTCTTCATATTAGCATTGTCACAATTTTTATTATATATGCCTCATAATCTTATTGCATGATGCATGTGGGAATATCATTGTAGGGTAGTTTAATTGTGTAGGCAATGGACCGAGCAGGGGCCAAGCTCGGTGACGCTGCACATACCATTCTACAACAAGCTAACACATTACTCGGGCCTTATCTCGCTATGAATCGACCAACACAATAATGGGGTAGATAAACATGCCACAATAACCACCTATGGGCGAAACACACACAATTGCCAACTCAACAACTTCCACGCAAGCCACCTCATAATTATAAGAATAAGAGAAATTGTAAAACTTCGAGGATCCACTCTTTCATCTTAAGCAATATGATTTGATATACAAAAAATGATGAATGCTTTTCCATGCACTTTTTGTGGATTGCATAACCATTATGTTGCCAACTATTGGAAGAGAAGGACACTATTAAAGAAGTTGATGTCATTCGTTAAGAACAAGGCAAATGTGAATAACCATTCTCGTAGCTTTTAGACGAGAAATGGAAAATGTGATTCCTCACTCCCGAAGGAGTAAAAGAGGAATTATTGCACTCATTGTCACATGAGTGGACACAAGTTTGAAAACTGTTGGAAACTTCACCCAACAAGCCATCCAAGAAATGGTAAGAAAAAGTTGGTTTACAAGGTAAAAGAAGGTTTTAATCCACCAGCTAAGAATAAATCATCTTTGAATCTATCCACAAATGAGTCTATTTTATTTTGATTTGGATAATGAAAATTCATGTGATTTGGATATATTTATATTTGCATAGTTGTAAATGATGAATAACATGCATTATTTTCAGAGTATTTGTGGGATTCTGATGAATGTTAAAAGGAAAAATTCCCATATATTCATTTTTTTGAAATTTGATAATGGTGTCACCTGTAGAGAAGATCTGAGGGACAAGTCAATCATACTTAGATTATACTTCTCATTTGCTAAGATAACAAAATCTATTTCTATTTTTAGCAACAAAGTATGCAGATTCAGTGGGCATCGGTATAATGTCTATTTTTAGAAATTTGCATTTCAAAGTATCTTGTTGAATTTCATTATGCAAATTTGGACACCACTTTATTATTGTAATTAATATACAATCGTATTGTGTCCATATATGATAATTGCACATGATTTAAGTCCCATAATTGGGCATTTATTGTAACTATCCTATATGGTTACAATTAGAGTGTACATTTATTGCACTAACAAACTAGTTTGCAGATGTTGCTTGGTGATCTTCGTAGTGGATAGAAGTTTCACCGTTGTGGGTATGCATATAGTTTGATTCTATCCTTTTATAGTTCAATATCTTTGGGATAGATACGTTATTGACAGATTCATATGGTTCAATTTTGACTATAGCTATTTTTGGCATGTGTGGTCTAAACATTCTGGATCGTGATATTTGCAGTGTTGACAATTTCACCGGGACATGGACACTAGCTATTTTTGGCATGTAGTTGTATTTTTATTGATCTATTTTGGTGGAATTGATTTTACAGTGAATTAGCCTTATCACAAAGTATAGTTGAGCAATTACCCTTTCGGGTGAACATGTGTCTATTTTTATCTGATCGATCATTTGTGATGGTAGTTACATTGTATTTACTTGGTATTTGAGTTCACAATTGTTTGCAGAGGTTGGCAAAATCACAAAGTATTAGGGGATAATTGCTTATTCGCAAAAAAATTGTCTTTTTTACCAATCGAATTTTTGTGATTAGTTGATCAATAATTTGCAGTAATTTAACCCATAATGCTATTTTTGGATCATGTATGTGTTTGTGAAATGCAAGATGATTAGCAACATTTGTGGGTGAAACAACTTTTTGTGGACAAAAAGCCTTCCCAATTGGGAGGAGTGATTCGGAGGACATTTTGAAGTTCAAATGTTCCTTAAACCTAAATAAACCATGATGGAATGATAGAGCTTTCCGACGATATCAAGAACGTAGAAAATAGAACTCGTATGCAAAAGTTGTCATTGGTCAAAGTTGGTCAAAGTAGGGTCAAATGGCCAATCAAGATGTGACATGTGGCAAATGTAAAAATTGGGTGAAAATATAAAATTTGAGTTTTGGATGTTGGTCTTCGACACTCGTGTTCGAACGGGTGAGCCCTGTTATTTGCTAGCAATTTGTTGGTGGCCCTCACCGGGATCGACACACTTTTATATAAGGAGGGGTGCATTTGTTGCCTTTTCTTCATATTAG
Source organism: Taxus wallichiana var. yunnanensis (assembly GCA_018340775.1). Classification (NCBI taxonomy): domain Eukaryota; kingdom Viridiplantae; phylum Streptophyta; class Pinopsida; order Cupressales; family Taxaceae; genus Taxus; species Taxus wallichiana. The sequence continues at coordinate 889,292,976 of CM031235.1, forward strand.
CATTGTCACAATTTTTATTATATATGCCTCATAGTGTTATTGCATGATGCATGTGGGAATATCATTGCAGGCAATTTAATTGTGCAAAGTGCATTAGATCGAGCTGTGGTCGGCTCGGTGAGTGCCCATACCATTCTACAATAAGCTTACCACATTACTTGGGCTTTATCCCCTATGAATCGGCCAACACAACAATGGGGGCAGATAAACAAAGCCACAACAACCACCTACGTGGCGAAACAAACACAACCGCCATCTCAACAACTTCCATGCAAGCCACCTATGTGGCAATTGAACTTGCACTCCAACACCGGCCGGTCAACATAGATGGTGCCAAACATAACCAATGCCACCCACGTGGCCAACAAAACAATGGTAAGCGTGGCCTAAGCCACAAACTACATGGGCGACTAAACCTATTTTAAACCCCCTACTCGCTACCTAAATCCTTATCAATGTGGGATCTTTCCCACTTGGGAAAAATAGTATGTGGGGAATAGGTTAGTGGGCTCGACCCCTTAACCACTCGGGTCACAAAAACACAACTCGCCATTGCACCACTATAGCTCGTCGAACTATATAATGAGGTCACCGACATTTAAAGAGGCTTTTTTGTGTCCGTGTAATAGGTAGAACATGGATAGTTTTCAAAAAATAATGTTTTGAGGCACTTAGAGTTTGAACTAGACTTTGGAGTAAACTGGAGAGTTGTGAAAAATTCAAAGATGATTCTTGTGATATAAGGTTTTGTCCATTTTGGAGTTCGTAAACCGATCTTGTAAAGCATTTTGTGCAGATTTTTTAGTGAATTAAAGGACAAACAATTGTGAAGCGAAGAACAAACACAGAGAGCAAGAATCTAATTGTTTTAGAGCTCATAGGTTATGTGGGGTCTTCTAGTAGGTTTATAAAGATTCATTTATTTGATTTGTAATAATTTAATTGTATTTACAAGTTTGAAATTAATAGATCGATTTTAAAATGAACACAGGGACATGAATTTTGAACCCCGTAAACAATCCCTGTGTTGTATTTTTGATTTTTTTTTCAGTTTTTGATTATTTGCAGTGATTAAATTCATAATTTGAATGTGGATGCACAATTAATTAGTAATTGAAAATTTCGGGAAATCAGTGAAATTGGCTAAAATTAAATTTTATGGCCTTTGATCAAACATTGAAATAAGGGAATTTAATTCAATTTTTGATCAGTCCTAAATCGATTAAAATCATATTCGATCAATTTTGGATCAACTAATATCCGAAAATGAATGAATTCTTAAGATCCTAGTACACAGTTAAAATAAATAAATTATTAAGAGGTGTTTATGGATCATTGATATAGATTTGGACTTAAGATCGAAAGTTAAAAAGTGAGTTACACAATTTCATTTTTATAGTTAGGATGGAGACTTATTTATACATGAAATTGAAAGATATACTCTTTTTACCTAACTTACATAGTATATCATAATATGTTGATATTTGCAATCATAAATTAGTTCATGAATTAATAAATGAGGACAATCAAGAAAACTTTGGTATTTTTTATTTTGAATTTAAACACCTATCTATTATTTATCATCATGTAAGATATGCTTGCATTAATACTTGCAATCATAACTTAGTCCATAAATAGATAAATGAGGACAACTAAATAACATTCGGTGATTTTATTTTGAATCTACACATCCATGCAATGAACTAGTTGCACAAATAAAGTTGGTTGCATGCTAAAGTTTTGTTTCTATAAATAATATTGTTAATGATTTTTTTCTCATTTTGAATTTAATAGTTTATTATCTTGACGCACTTTCTTATTGATTGCTTTTTCCTAGGCACTTCAAGTGGGAACAGCTTCTATGATTTGACATTGGTTGCTTCTTTTCCTAGGCACTTCAAGTGGGAAGAGTCTTATGATTTGGAAGGCTCTCCAAGTGGGAAGAGTCTTATGATTTGTAAGGCACTTCGTTTGAAAAGACCCAAAAGGCTACTAAGATTTGGTGTCGACAAGGAAACTTCAAACCACATTTTGATGAGAGGATTTAAAGAGAATTACTATTTTTATATGTTGTTACGTGTTAGGTCTTAATGTTCGAAATATTATTAGATATGCTAATACTATGTATGTAAATATATTTTCTATTTGAGTGGGAGTGTTTGCGTGCGTGAGTTGTGATAACAAATTATGAATTGCATGGTTGTGGAGAGATTAGGCTCGACTTTTAGGAGATCACGAGACTATAAATATATCTTGAATTGATCAATAAATTGTTCGATTGCATTATGTCTATTTTGTTATAATGGTATAATAGTGCGATGAGAGGCATGTAAAGAATAATTTAAACTCTAGTGCAATTTATGTAATAGATGACAAAAAAATAAATGAGAGGTAAAGAGGTGCTTGGGGAAATGTATAAAAATAAAATACAAATTTGAAGTATGGTATGCAATAAGCATAGTTTACATTTTTTTGTGCAATAGCATATTAGTGCGGGAAGGATTAGCGTCACAATAGAGGCGTTTTTCGTTGAAAATAGTTTTAAGAATGGATACAAAACAAAGTGCAGCTCATGGTAAATGACACCCGTGTCAATGTAAAGATTAGTAAAGAAATCATGAAGCACAAAGAATATTAGTGAAGGCTGTAATTTTGTTTGCTAGTCTATAAGCGCAACCATATACCCAAATGCAAAAGGCACAACTCTAAATGCATATCATAAAGGATATAAAAGAAATCACCGCCAAAAGGGAGGATGTTCTACAGAGAATGCCTAGGGAGGACTACAACAATATGACATAATGTGCTATAATGATTTTCTTCCATTCTTGATCTAGAGCATTATGGAACTTGTTCAAGAGGCGTAGGAGTTTGATCGCATTACAACACTTTAACAATGATGGGGCAACATCACAATACTTAGGAATAATGGGGAATGATCACAATAACTACACATAACACACCCATTTGTGTAGAATTATGATAATCCATTCTTTGGGATGGGACCCGATGTCTTTACCTAGACTATCACACAATAAAATCATGGTGGACAATGAATACCAAATTATTGTGCATTGATGATCTTTTGGACCAATTCCAAGATGCACAATATTCCACCAAGATCAATTTGAGGTTAGCACTAGATTTCATTCATGTCCTAAGAATCGGAAAGACAAATTTCAAGACATGTAAGTGAATGCATGAATGGTTGGTTATGCTTTTCATCTTGATCAATGTGCCAACAACATTCACGTGCTTGATGGATGATCTACTTAGGGTGTTCCTCAAATCCTTCATAATTTTTTAGATGGAGGACATTCTTATCCTCAAGTAAGACTCATGAGGAGCATGCGAAGCACATCTCACACATACTAGACACCTTCCACAAACAAAAGTTACAAGCAATTTAACAAAGTGTCCATATGATGTTGTACAAATACAATACCCTAGCTACATCACTGCTTTTACAATGATTCATGTAGATTTAGAGAGGATCAAAGTGATCAAGATTGGACAACTCCATGCAATCTCATAGAATTGAAGAGTTTTCTTGAATTTGTAAACCTTTGCTCTAGGTTTGTCCTTGGTTTCTCGCACATATCATGACCTCAACCAAATAATGTGTGTAAAATCCAAGTTTGATTGGATTCATGCACAACTACTCACCTTTAAGGTTCTCAAGCAATGCCTTTATGCAACACTTGTTATCACAATGCCTAATATCAAACACTACAAACTTAACATCGATCTAACTATGCACTTGGTTTCATACTGGGAACATGGGTATATTGTCGCATACCATTTAGAGATGTTGAATGACACGGTTCAAATTTACTCCACCTATGAAAACAAGTTGTATGTTATTGTGTAAGTTGTTAAATAATAGTGCCACTACATCTTGGCTAAGGAGATGTTTATTCATTTTGATCATAATTGCTTTGGTTTTTGCAAATATAGAGAAACTATTAAATGCATACCACATGAAGGGGATGGCTTACCTGCAATAGTACCATATTGTGATCAAGAACGAGAATGTAAAGAATAACCAAGGAGAATATCGCCTTAGCATGCCTATCGATTCATTCGCTCATCACAATACTAGACACACTTGGCTACAAGTTTTTATATTAGGCATTTTTTAAGGATGAATAGCTTTGGGAGATATACCTAGGTGACAATCTTATCCACATGCTTGGCCATCTTTATGTTCTTGATAGTTCACCGCACTAGAGACTTATTTGGGAGATGCACTATCCCAAGACATCTTACCACTTCAACATTACAAAGACCATCATTGGATTGTAGTCACATTTATGTTGGCCGCATATGCGACTCCAACCACATCAAGTCTTATATTCCTTGTTGCATTGTAAAACCCATGAACAAAAAGCTTGGAATTTGCACAATAGTGATTCCATCCAAATCATGTGAATCCATGAGAACAAATTACATGACTAGACCACCTAGGAAAAAAATTGCACAACATTGTAGTGATTGTTGTAGTGCATAAGTTTTTAACTATGGTCATCATGGTTTCATGAGAAAAGCATTGACACATTTACATTGCTTATGCATTCCTCATCCATGTTTGAATTCACTATATACTCCCAACATCCATCAAATCAAGAAGATCCTTGTTTTGTTGGTCATTTTGGGAAAACAATATTGGAATAATGGGTACTTAGTTGGATCGGTCGACGACATTTCATCCTCATACAAGTGGACAAATAAAAGTTGTTAATCATGCTCTAGTTTGTCTTCTATGTATGTAAAAGTGTGTGCATCCTTGCACTTGGGGATGATAAATTGATTTACATCCAAGATGCCTATAACAAAACTATTCTCAATTCTATAGGGCACAAACCATTCTAGACATGTTTTGGGTTCTAATCATGACACCTCTAGACATATCATATCACACACTAGTCAAAATTGATTCATGCACTCAACAAAACAAAGTATAGAATCACAAAATTTTCCATATCATATAAATTTGCTCATTGTAAAGTTTAACAAATCCTCTTGCACTCCAAACAAAAATACAAAGAGTTCCATGAGGGACATCACACACCTAATGCATTTGGAGTTGGTCCCAAATTTTGGCTACATTTTTAGAAGGAATGCTTCAGGGGTCCACATCAAAAGATCAAGCTTCTACATTATGATGCCTACACTATTCTCCAAGAAGTTGGTGAGAATGCCTTTATTCTTAAACCCTCCATATTTGGGCACACATAGTATTCTATGTGGAGCTCCTTAAGCCTTACTTCCTCCATTCTTGAGCCAACAATGGCACAACATCCATATGACTTCGATCCGTAACACTTGTGTCCAATAGATTTGGATTAGAATATGGAAGCGAAAAATGTACACACTGTCATGACACAACTCTTTAGACTAGTCAAGATAGGGAAAGATGTTGATCAAGTTAAGTTGTACAACCATCAACTTCAAATGCATTGCTTAAAGCTTTATAAGGACGCAATGAAGGCTATTTCTCATATAGGAAAAGTGAATGTTCCAGGAAAAAATGTACAGACCCTTGTGCTCAATGCAAACCGCACACCTCTCAAGTTGGAGCTATTCCTTTGTGTTGTTAAGATCACTATGCACACAACTTGTAGAGCTTCTATGTAACACCATAATACCCCACAACGTTTCTCTTTTGTGTAAAGCCTTCTAAGTACCGTAAGAACCTCGTGACATCATGTGCCTCATCCCGAGCTTGACTCACTTCACCACCAAGTGAGTCACCTTTTGAGCACACCCCTATGTAGGACCTACATTATGCACAACGTATTCATCAAATGGTGTTTGCTTTTGAATTCTCATAGAAACTATGTCCGAATTCTTATATGTCGCTTGCCAAGTGGCACTTTCTAGTTTCGCAATATGTCTACGCACACACAATTGGAAGATGAAACTACTTGTAACCATTCCTCTTTTAATTGTTACCAATTTTATCTACCTTGTATTTTTAGTATAAAGACAACATACTCAACTTCCCAAGGGTCAACATCATCGATATCCAAATCGATAATAGTGATTATTGGTGTGCCCATAGTATGATCCAATATTTGTCATACACATTTGTGCATGCATGTTCAACCTAGGTAAATAAAAGGAAGTGTTTATCCTTTTAATTGCAAGAGCTTTCTCTCCTTGCCTTGATGTAACACAAAACACATGTACTTATTCCCTTTTACTTCACATTGAATAGAATTTGCATTTCTTACAAATCAAACTTCCACTTATTTAAAGGTGCGTATTAGTTGAATTTTGCAAGTTAATTACTCGTGATGCACTCTCTATAACATTCACAACTTATCTCTAAGCATAGGGTTGTTCTCCACAAATGGTCTTGAGCTCCGTGGTGCAAACCACATTTTAAAATCCTTTTCAGTTGATTTTATTGGTCCAAATTTTTGTTGTATGATGGAAAAGGAGACCCTTCTCTTAGACATTTGTTATGAGGATAAACTATTAACTAAGATATTTCCAAGAAGCTTGTGGGACTATACCCTTGATTGGTTTTATATTTTTCCGTGTAAATTCATACATCCATTTGCACCTCTATTTGATATTTTGACTCATTTTCAAATCAATATTGCTTGAAATATTACACTTGTGGAAATTTCTTAACTTGACAAGAATATAATGAGTACATATGCTTAGGTTCAATGCCACAATAACTATGTTGATTTATCAACCACTAAATAATGAGCTCCAAAGTATTTTTATCAATATTCTATTATCAATTATCAAAGACAAAGTAGTATTCAACACTTATCAATATTTCAATCAACTTTTTAATGTGGTTATGACCCTTAAAGTCATGCTTTTAGAAAAGCAATATGCTCATATGAGGCCAATGATCCACATAATTCCAAGTTTTAAATTAAACCAAGATTCAAAGATAAAAGCAATGATCACGAAGTTTCAACATAAGAACGGTGCCAACAAAATAGTCAATGTGACAAGAAAATTATAACTAGCAACATCATCCACAGGTGATTGTGAGAGGCCGATAGGCACACATATAATAATTGCATCTAATAAATTTATAAAAAAAGGAATTCCTCATTCTTACTCTTTATGGTGTAGGCTTTTTTACATAGAAAATTCACATAAAACATGTATTAGATTAAATAAAATCTATCAAAAGTACATACAAAATTTTATTTTAAAAGACTCGATCATATTCATCGAAATAACTAATTGATGAACTTTATTCATGAAAATTAAGTACCAAGGAAGATATCAAAAGCAAACACCATTTCCTTGCATCTTGTCTTTCCTAATTTCTTTGCAAATTTATTGTGGAAGCACATTAGACACAAACAAATAACACAAGATTAAAGGGGCACATTAGAATCACATAATCATATATATTTGGACATTAAAAGATTTAGACAATTTTTTTACTAAATGAATCCAATACATAGTCAAATAAATTCAATGATTTGTTAATTGTTGCTCTTCCACCTTGGAACTTCCACCCTAAACATTGCCACTTCAAAGGCAAAGATGAAGACAAAAATATTAAATAAATACAAACAAAATTAGGAAATGAGGACAACATTTAAAAGAGTGAAAAAATTATAAAATCATATCAACCAATTAAAATAAGAAATCTTAGATGGTTTTTCTATTATTTTATTTCAAAATTTAATTACTATAAATTTAGAAGAATGTGGCTGCAAATATGATTAAAATTTACTCAAAAATACAATTGTTTAATTAATAGAGTTATTCTTAATTTTATGATTGATAAAAATAACTAATTCCAAATGAAATTTAAGTCCATACCATTTTATACCAAATGATTTGGACATTGGGTTCTAAGTTAGATTTTAAAGGATTTTTTTGGGTGTTTACGTTTCACAAGTTTTTTTAAGTCTTATAATTTTTTTGAAAAATATTAGTATGGCCCCTTTGCTGGTATTGGTGTCCTATCATAGTAGAATAAATAAATCTTCGTGTTTATTCAAGTTCTTTATCTAATTTTTCCTTTTGTGAGGTCTTCTACTCTACAATACAAATGTGGTGGAATTCTACATATATATTCAACAATAAATTGTTTTTAAGCCCTCTCTTTCCTGTATTTTTTGTCGCAGTATGTCTTTGCAATTTGAGACCAAAAATCATATACAAATATGTTAGAACGTCGATTGTCCCTATACAGTAAACTCATTTGATCATATATATATATTGAATAAATTTGATGTGTACTTTTTCGGAGCAATAATTGAGCTACATTTTAAAATAACACTATCGGATCCATTGTTACCATCTTCGGGTGCATTGGACTCGTCACAGACACTAATATCTTGTGAAAATTGATCCTTGAGTCTGTTGGAATTGGCGTAAAAAAATTGTTATTTCAGGATCTGCAAAAAAAAGTGCATTTTGAACCAGCCCTTGGAAACCTCCACTGCTTATTATAAGAATTTACTCTTCATCGAGATCCCACTGCTGTTGCGAAAAGAAACGATGGGGATTTCCTCACCCCACAGATTCTGCACCACACCACATTCCCACGATTTGTAAATCAGATTTATGTATGCTACCGAGGAAGAGGAAGCGTTTGAAATTTTATCCTGATTTCTTTTTAATAAAAGGTATTTTTGAAAAACAATTACTGCCGACTAAGATGATTGGGAAGAGCGTTAGTCAAGAATTTTAACTTTAGCAGGCCTATCACAATAATGGTTGCAGCCAGTTACCTACCTGTAGCAGCCATTACTTAATTTATTTGGCAGGAGGGAAAAAGTCCACAACCGTTACCTGCAGCAGTCGTTGTTTAGTTTATTTGGCAGGAGAAGGACAAAGTACAAAATAAATTAAATCCGTTACTTACCTAGGGGTTGGGTTTCCCAGTGTCAGTATTTTCAATCGGTTACTTACAAAGAACAGAATTAAATTAAGTCTGTTAGAATCTGCACTGTCAGTATTTTCAACCCTAGCTAATGAAAAGTATTAAAATTTATTACAATTTTTAAAATGAGGACACAAGAAAGTTGTTATACAATAAGGCCTATCGGCCAATAAAAGTTTGTGTCATCTCAAAAAGGAGTTCAGGCAAAATTTATAAAATTAAGTGAAAGTCCATAATTTACTTGAAGGCAATGGAATTACATTAACTTCAACAAGGGAATTTGATTCTTCAATATCATTGTCTAATTTTTTTACACCAAATAATGTTGGTGTTATCATAGACTTCAAGGTAATTCTATGAAGTAATGCATCACTTTGAAACACACGATTAAAAATTCATTGACAATGATAAATTCAATTAGATGACACACATATATGCTAAAGTACATTAATAGAAAACTTTTCTTACAAGGATCCATCCATTGATACTAGTAATGCTCACATGGTAGACAAGCTAAATTACAACAATGTGTCTATGTAATATAAGCAACATTTGCTTAGGGTATTTATTGGAGCAATAGATTCAATCAACAAGAAAAAATCTATTCAAATTGTGTTTACTGAAGTGGATATGCTACATGGTAGTTCATATGATGGACTATTTATACAAGTGTTGATAGAAGGAAAATAAAAAGATGCTATAATGATAGACAATGGTTCACACTTGAATATATGCTCTAAGATTTTTTTACAACCTTGGACTCAAGTTGGATGATTTAGGTTATAATTTCTATTATTTCCTATTAAAATGAGACCAAATACAATTTGAATTCTATTTCATATTGTGTCCACTATTGGATCATACAATTTGAATTCTATTTCAAGTTATGCCATGAGAAGATCAAGATTATCCCTAGAGTTATGCACATACCATATATTCCAAGTTTTTAGTTTTTCTCAACAAGATGTACGATGTTGGAGTGCAAATTTCAGCCATAAAAGATGGCTACAAAATGGTACATGGTGTGATTTTTGTTGAGAAGGTTTCTCACCACAACCTTGTTCAAACTAGATGTGAGTACGGTTACTAATGTTTGCAACAAAAATTTTGTTCCGAGGACAATGAAGTTCATGAGAAACCAAATCTGTTTCTAGTAGTAAAACTATGCTTTGGCATGAGAGGATGGGTCATATTGGTAAGAAGGAAGTGTACAAAGTGCAAACCAAAGGAGTGGTGATATGAATTATTAATTGTCCCTTATATTTTGAATTATGTGAGCATTGAGAGTATGTTCGGAAGATAAAAGTAAATTTCCTACAAGTACTATACATGCAAAGAAAATGTTATAGGTAATACATAGTGATGTATTTAAACGGTAAAGGTCCCATCTCTTGGGAAAATTACATACTATGCATCATTAATATATTAATTATATATGAATTTGTGGATCTACTTTATTAAGAAGAAATCATAAGTTTTCATGAAACTCAAGGAGATCAAAACCCTTGTGGAGAAATATAAGAAGGAGAATATTTAGGCATGTGCATGGATAATGGGGAAAATTATTCTCAAAGGGTTTTGAGGAATTTTGCAGAATTTAGAATTGAGAGACAAAGTAGAACTCTTCATACTACCCAAGAGAATGTAGTTCAGCAGCTCTACGAATGAATAGGAAACTAATGGATAAACACATGAATATGTTAGAGTGGCACACACTGAGCAAAACTTTTAGCTAAAATAGTAAAAATGTTTGTTATTTTGTGAATCACTCGCCATCATCACCATTGGAAGATAAGAATTTGTAATAAGCTTGGACTAGTGAGAAACCACATCTTAAAAACCTAAGAGTTTTTAGTTGTGATGTGTATGTACAAATTCTAAAATAAAGGAGGTCAAAGTTGAGTATAGTTCTAATAAGTGCATTCATCGAAATGGGAATGGTGTGAAAGGGTACAAGTTGTGGAATCATATAATAAAGAAGGTGTTTAATAGATGGAATGTGGTCTTCATATAACTAAAGAGGACTCTTAAAAGTGGATGTGTGTAGTCGTGAAGCTAAGCTAAAACATATGAAGAATTGGCAAAAAGAAGCGTCGGAAATGGTATAGGTTGACATTGAGTTAATTTTTTTAATCTAGGTATGCAATTGCTAATGACGAAGAAGAGACATAGGAAGAAGAAGAATATGAGACCCCTATATGAAGAAAATCAACATGGGTGTGCAAAATTCCTAATAAGTGTGTAGCCGATAAGAGTTTTGTTTTGTGCTCTTACTTTCAATAACTAATGGTGATGATCCCAAGACATTGCGAGAAATTTTTATGTAAGAATAATGTATTTTGGAATGCATCCATGAAGAAGTAAATTTATTCTCTACAAAAGATTAAGACTTGGGTTTTGATTAAACTACATCTTGGAATAAATCATGTAGGTTCAAGTAGGTTTCAAGAATAAGTGCAATTGAAAGGAAAGTTGGAGAAGTATAAAATTTGCTTAGTTGTGAAAGGGTTATCTTAGATGGAGGAAATTGATTTAGACGAGGTATCCTCTCCTATTACAAAATTGAATTTGATTAGAATGCTTTAAGCTATTGCCATTGCATATGACCTAGACATAAATATGATCAATGTTATGGCAATGTTCTTACATGGGCACCTTGAAGAAAAAAATATTTAATGCAATATGAAAGTGTTGAAGTCAATGGAAAATATGACTTGGTATATCATTTAAATAAGTCCTTGTATGGCTTGAAATAATCACCAAGGATGTGGAATCAAAAATTTACAGTCATGTGTGCAAACTTGTACTTGTGCTCAATGAGGTAGATCCTTAGGTGAACTTCAAAAAGAAGTAAATAGTTATATCATCATAATTATCTATTTGGATGGCACGATGTTGATTAGAAATTGCAATGAAATGATTAATAGGAAATTCTCAATTATTTGTGTAGTTCTACATGAAAGATCTTGGTTTTGTGAAGTTTATCTTTGGCATGGGAATCAAACATGATTATTAAAACCAAAGGCTCTATTAAATCCAAAAGAAGTATGTTGATATGGTTTTGGAGAAGTTCAATATACACAATGATAAGCATATGAGTACACCTTTCCCCCAACTAGTCATATTTTTAGCAGATGCAATGAGAGTTGTTAGCAAATACATGTTCAATCCAAGAAAGGAGTATTAGAATGTGGTGAAAATAACATCAAGATATCTACACAAACATTTGATTCATGGACATCTTGGTGAAAGAAAGGAAGTAAGTGTACATAGTATTTTGGACTCGAATGAGGGAGGAGATCTTGATATGCAAAGATTTACTATTCAAAGCGTGTTTTTATTTATTCCGTAGAGTGTAAGTTGGATGATTAAACCTCAAACAAGTGTTACAATATCCACCACAAAAGATTAGGACATGGTGCCTAGTTGCGTAAGAAAGGAGGTAGTTTGGCTTTGGAGATTATGTTCCATGGTAAGATTCATATAGAAGACAATGAGGTTATAGTGCAAATCTAAGAGTGTGATCTATCTCACCGTGAAGAATGAGTAGCACTCTCATATTATGAACTTTAATGTGAAATATCATTTTTCAAAAGAAAATTGTATAGGAAAAGAGGATATAGTTATAGAAATCGAGACTCGATTAGAATGTTGTAGATTCATTGGCCAAGGCATTCACTACTAAGTTCACTTGTTGTAGGAAAGGAACAAAACTTCAATCCCACAACTATTGAAGGATAACGTTGTGCTCCCAATACATAAAATTTTGAATAAGTGCAAGAATGTTAGGAGTATTTCAACTTTTTATAGGTTTGCGCAAGGTATTTTGCATAAAAGATGGTGTCACAAATCTTGTACAACACTTTTTAAAATGAAACTATGCAAACATGTATGTAAAAGCATATGAGCACATGTGCATCCTATGAAACTTGCATGATGTGATTTGGAATATCGTGTGCAACATTGTGTTGTGTACGGGACTATGTACACATATCATACACCGTGGGAGTTGCATTATGGCACACGATCGGTTTTGCAACATTAGATTTTAATAGTTATGCATTTTCATTACTTTTCTAACTGGAATCTATTGATTAGAGATATAGAACAATATGTTGATGCATATTCTCGAGACATGTAGTGGAGGGATATTTTATTCTTGATGACTAAGCAAAGCCTAAAGAGAATATTTAGATGGTCTCCTTGAAAATTCATGATATGTATTAAAGCATGAAATTACTTTTAATCATATTTTTCAATAGGGATGTGAATTATGAGAGTGGGTATAACAACCTGGAAGCTTTTGTAAATAGTGATGCACGGTCTAGTGCATGAAAAATGAATAAGAAGAACAAAGGAAGAAGAGAGAGACTTATGCATAGGTAAAGATACTTTGAGTCGAATGGTATTGTCCCATTTTTTTGTAGTTACACGGTGTAAGTACATGAAGTATTGATATACAATGTATTAAAGGCGATCTTATTGTATTTATAAGTGGGTTAAAATTTAATGTAATAAGAAAAATTATTGTGACGAGTTTCTTTACCCAAAAGGGTTTTCATGGAGTAAATATTATGTCTATCTCATTTGTATATCTTTTGTGTTCTGTTTAGATTTATAATTGCCACTTTTCTCCGTACAACTTATTTTTGACAGAATCTGTTATAGGGAATTTGAGTTCATTCGAGATTGAGAATACTCTCTTTTCCCAACATTATTAACCACATATTGATCATGCCTTATAATCCTTAACTTTTATGGATGTTTATTACACTACGAATCGAAATGATGCATTCAACTATTTGTCTAGGTTATCATGTCATGCCTTTTTTTATCCTTTTAACTAGTTGTGTCCACGTGTTACCCGGTATGCTCCTCACCCAGCAGTTAGATTCAAGTATCAAGATTAGGATAATGAACCATGATCTAGCTAAGGGACACTTGCAAAATGTGTAATGTAGGGACAAAAAATCCATAGGTATGTCACTCCTCATTCCATATACCAAATAAAATAGAGTACACTTATGCAAATGCTTGTATACCATCTTGTAAGCCACCGCAACATGCTCATACTAGTCTATTCTATCTATTACATATTGCCATTAACACATTACGCATAAATGAGGTGATAAGACAATATGTAACATCCTATCCCTCTTAGAGGGAGTATTATCCAAATGTGAGGTTGGAACAATTTGTCAAGGCACTTGTATTTGCATTCCCTATCCATTTTTTCCATTAATAAGGAACATATGCTTGTACATTTATCGTGATGGAAAATTCGTTTTCATAAATCTTGTGCATCCCCTTCTCTTTTTAGGATGAACTTTTTATGTGCACTAGTTGGTGTTCTTTCCTTAAGCCTACAATCCCTCTCAATATAAAGTATATCTTATCAAGTACACAACACCAAACACAATCTAATCATGTGTTAAAGGAAATTTTAAGGTGTAGACACATATTACCATAAGGATGCAAAGGTTTCAAGGACCGTGTGTCCATCTTCTTATTTCCAAACTACAAAAAGGTCATTATTATTAGAAATTATCTTTCTTCTGCTTTGATATGTTCTAACCACCATTATTTCATACTCTAAGACCCGACCATTCCCTAAAGCATATAAAGAGAACTCTAGTGGTATGTCCCACAATTCTCCCTTCACCTCTTTTTTAATGTATCTTCACATAGTTTCCAAGGTGGCACACAACATTTTAAGAGTTTACTAGTCCTAATGTTCTAACGTGAATGCCTTGGTTGAGTAACTAAAATGTTTCTACCTAAATGTTCTATAAATCTTGCATCATTGTCATAAAGTTTCCTACTTTACGAGTGACCCTATTGTTTTATGGGAGAAACATAGGAATTGGGAGTGACCCTATTGATTTTTGGGAGAAACATGTGTGGAATTTCCAAAGAAACAAAAAAAAAAAATATTGAAAAATTGTGAATTAGTATCAACATTCACCCTTAGAAAGTGATTTTTAACCAAAAATCAAGTCTTATTGTTAATATCAATTTGTCTTCGTAGGAAGCAACATTGACCTAGACAATCAACAAATGAATTGTTGCATAGTTGAAAGAGTAATTATTGTAGCCTTGAAAGTTAACACCACTTAGTTGGGCGTGTTGGCACATCACTCAAACTGATGTCCAAGTGCTCACCCGAAGCACACACAACCTACTAGATCCCTCTTTTTTATATCATTCAAGATGTGTAGTCAACATTAATCATCGCGCAACATTGAATAGAAGATAATACAATAGAAATCATAATAAATACAATAATAATATGAGTTTTGATCATTCATTCCTTAAGATATATAATCAATAACAATATTTGAATGCCAATAATACCATGTCCATCTCTCCTAATATTGGCAATCCATATTAGATCATCCATTACATACACATAACATGATCTCACAAAATATGATATACTCAACAACAAGCTTTCACATACTTGACTCTTCCAATCACGGCTCTCTCTATTTAAATACATAGATATGACAACTATATATAATTTGTGGGAACTTGTCCTTCATGATGCACTAAAATTAGTAGGAACTTGACAAGGTCATAACTTGTGCTCCAGGTGTTCGATTGGGTCCCTTTTTTTTAAGCCACATGTTTCGACGAGACGAATGCACCAGATTCCCGGCCTTACTAGTTGGAGCACATTTCGCACATTTTCGGGCCTGAATTCCACCATCTAAGGGCTGAAAATTAGGATTTAATTTGTAATTTGGTTTTTTCCTATTTTAGGGCATTAGTTAATGTTAGTATCTTAGATGCATTGTGAGTTAGAAAGTTGGAAATTCCTCTAATTTAGGCATGTAGAAGATGTGTGGCAATTTCGTGCCCATATGAATAAACATGTGAACTTACTAAGAATAGCAAGTTCTAGTAAACTGCTAAAAATAGTAATTTCGCCACCTAGAGTAGATGTAGTCAAAGTTAGTTAGAGTTTTCTTGGCAACTCGAGTTGGGAGTTGTTTTCCTATTTAGGAAATATTGTAATTCATGATTCAATAACAAAGAATATTTGGGAGTTGTTTTCCTCTTTACAATGCTTTAATCTATTAATAGACTATCCTATACTTAGCCTGCATGTACCTTTAGACTGCACCTTAGTCCTCAACTGGTTGTTTTATTACCATCCCTACTATTAAAAGCTTGTTTGTTCCTCACACCATGATATATTCAGCTATCTTTGTCCATATGTAATCTATCTTTACCCAATGCTTTGCATGTGCTTTATCCTTCTTTAGTGTTGATTTATCCAATTATAGCTCTATCTTGCTTATCACGCCAACCCGTGTTTTTGCTATTTTAAGTTGGTCTCTACTTTTCGGATATCTCATGTTCGACCATTTCTTTTGCGCAACCCTTTCGCACATACATTATTCATGCCCCCGCATACACCTTCGCACACCATCTTGTACTAATGGTATTTCTCCCTTTTGTTGTCATGTGAACCTTCATGTATGGATCATACGTAGCCATTTTTTCCAATCCAACATTACCCCGTACTAGGGATATTTTCCTTCCTCGGAAATACAAATAATGAAATAATATTTGAAAGAATATGAGCTATACCCCAATGAAATAAAATAATAAAGAATTGATTTTATGCACGCCAAAAATTAAGTTACGATGATGGTAGAAGATCATGGAACTCAAGGTTGATGCCCTTATTTAGTTGTTTCCATTTCTCAAGCCCAATGTATACCCTATCTGGTGCTGACTCAACAATATTTGAGATCTTGTCCAGAGTTAGTCCATCGTCCTTCTCCTACAATGCTTTTAATATGACATCCCACTATGTGGTGATGCCCTCAAAAAATCTACTCTACACATCACCATTGTTTGCACCTCACCAAGCCATTCTTTGATCTGTCGCACTTAGCTTTTATTTCTTCTTTCTTTTCTCCAACTTCTTGCAAAAATTTCTTGCGCTCAACCCTATTTTTCAATAATGAGGACTGTTTTCTTTTCATTCTCGCCTCATCTCCTACGGTGTTCGCGTTTAGGATCATCAAAGTATCCCGAAAGTTTACAAAAATATATTCAGCCTTCTACACGACTTCCTTTAGTTCGTGTTCCAAGTGCTATATATTCTTCTAACATTTTTCTATCATAGCCTTATTTTCACCGGTCGCTTATTCTGTCATATGCCCTTTCCCTTTATTCACCTTTATTAGCAAAGATTTGTACCAGTTCTTCCGAGTACTCCATCTCTACATTATGGTTTGGTTTGGCCTACATTACAATAACTAGACATACATGTACAATATTATTGACTAAGTCAACCACTTTAGTATACACATATATCACCTCTTCTTTGAATTGTTCAGATCCTCAACTAGTTTGTTATTATTTTTTTCCTCTCTCCATATCATTTTACATATGATGTAATGTGGCACTCTTGTCAACATTTCTTCGCCCCTACATTGGCAACCATTTTTATCATAACATTGTTTTCCTTCTCATCCGAGAGTTGAGTAGAGTCTACTATGGGAAAGACCTTCCATGGTTATATTTTCCCTTTTATCTCTAAAATTGAATCTTTCTTCACTTCAAACTCTAGTTCCGCCATGTGCGTCTACAATGCCCAAGAGAACATCTTTCTTGTGTGCAAATGGGCCTTGGCTTGATTATACATGTCCCAACAAAACAGCTTTCTTAGGCTTCATTAAGCTGAAATATGGCCTTGAGAAGCTTGGTTGTATCATCTATGTATGACATCTCTGGGGGTACTTGTGGTGGTTTCCTTAGCCTCTGTCCGCCACATACTTCCCGCAGGTGTATCTTGCACAAAATCATGATGTGCGGGGCCCGTTTTCTCACTTGTTCCTTGGTCTTCCCAATTCCATGCTCTTGTTGTGTCTCTTCATCTGCACTTCTTCACACCATTCCTCACACTCCTCTTCATGCGCGTGATCTTCATGTTAAACTTCTTATTGCTCTTCTCCATGTTCCATCTCTTCGTGTTATTCTTCTTCATGTTCATGCTCGGTTTGTTCTAACCCATCTTCCTCTTGGTCCAAATCATGGATACTTTGTGAGGTTGTTCTTCCTCTGTGGGGCTAGGCCTCTGCAATTCTTTAATTGGGCATTTGGAGTAACTTGAAGAGTGTGCAAAGTGCTTGCTTCATATTTTTGCCTCTCGCATCCTCTTTCATGCACTATGATCCAACACATCCTCCATATCTTCTTCTTCTTCTTATGGAGGATTGGGATCATGCCTATGTTTGGGTATCCTCATAATTGTCTCTTCTTAGATGGTGGTGGTGTAAGGGTGGTATCTTGCACATTTTCCACCTTTCCATCCTTCATAGGGAGATTTGGTCGTAGATAAACATAGAATTTGAAAGCCTCCTTTCCATTTTGCACCAAGGCCCCATCTATCCACTTAGCAAGAAATTTTTGCAAGGCCATAATGGGGTTTAGGTCCATACTATCTAATTTTCTTGTCTCTTCATAGGTATTTTTAGATGCATACTTATACCTTTTCTTTAGGTTTTGTGTAGCATTACATATTTTTTGCACTTGTTATGTTTGTGGATGTATGATAATCATAATCCACATTTTCCGCATTGAACCTAAGTGGTTCCACATCTTTTATCCTATGTTTTTGAATGTGCCCTGAAGTATTTGGCATAGGTGAATTTGCACAAGGCCCCATGATATCCACTTAGCAAAGCTTAAAATTTTTGGCAAGGCAAAAACATAAGCAAATGCATGACTACAAAATTTTCTGTCCTTCCAAACGGATCTCCCTAGGTAAGTGTCATTCATTCTCGAATGCATCGCGCATTCTCTTATACCTTTTCTTTAGGTGTGCCTCAGATGTAATACGCATATTACTATATTTCTCCATCACAAGTGTACTTGGAAAAACTTTGTGCCGAATATCTCTTTTCAATTTGATGCTCCCACTTGTTATCCACCGGTCCATCCTGAACCCCTATTTCCCAAAACATTATTAAAATGTAAAATAGAGCCCCATGTGATCTTCTCTCTCTTTTCATTCGGTTTGGGTCCTTCTTCCTCTACGATGTTTTCTACTATGTATAAGGTAATATTATATGTAGTCCCCTATGACATCTTATAGAAAATATGCAAAAATCTTATTAACCTCTCGACCGTCTTTCTAAGCCGCCTAATTATTAGCTCGCCAAACACACAACTACTCTTATTACCTTTGGGTTAGTAATGTTTAAAATGTTGAAGGCACATCTTCCCTTTTGATACGATGTTTGGTGGTTGTCTCCTCCACTATTGTCTCGTCACACAAATTAAGTGCTATCTCCTCGCCACTATCATGCACCCGTGTTACTCTGCTGATAAATTTTGTAATTAGGTGCATCCTCCTACCCCCGAAGTAGAAATAGTCCTCATGGAATCATGACATCAACCATTGGTACAATCACATGGGCTTACCAAAACAACATAATTCATACAACTGTAATACTCCCACACCTTCCAAGGTCTTGCACACCTTTTCATCAAAGAATATTTTTCCTTTTGTAGTCTATTGCCTCATCTCTTATAAAAGATCATTTTTGATTTCCATTTCGTGGTCTTGCTATTTTGCACTTCCACAACTACGACGCCTATTGTTTCCCCACAATCACTTCTTGTGGATACTACATCTCTAAAAACCAGTTGTCTTCTACTTCCTTTTTATCTTCTTACCCTTGGATGCTCTCTTTTGTTGGTGCCATAACATAGGTTTTCAATTACAAACTTTTAATCTCTAATAATTTCTTACCCTAGGTGCACTTATTCCTATTTCTCAACCACAACCACTTACTCTACTTACTATGCTTAGTATACTCGGCTTACTATGATTACTCCGATTACAACTTTGACCTTCACTCGACATGTCGTAGCTCTAAAAATACTTTCCACACGACCTTACAAACCTAACCTCCACTTCTCCAAACCCTACTTCAACTTCATCTATGCATTTTAGACACCACCTTCCACAAATGCAAGGATCTCTGTTCTCGGGCACTAGTTGTTGGTTGCTCGGTTTACATCGTTAGTTCCTTCACACACAATTTCTCTAGTTTTCACAAGCTTGAGTTCACACAAAATCGTAAAATCTTTTCAATTCACAAGTCGCAAGGTGAGGGAATTACTATGATCTTCCCCTTTTATACATTTTCACTCTTAATGCTTTACCATCTCACTTCACCTACCACCACTTATAGTTTTAAATGTGATTTTTGTGTTTTCCCACTTTATTTATGTGCGGTCATCGTAGCTTCCATACACAAAAGTATTCCATAACCTTCTTGCATGCTACTACCTCCCAGGATGCAGACCCTCTTGTGTGTGTATTCTTGCACCACACACATTCCTCGTCTATGCCACTTGTTAATTATTTTCTCTTACAATGTTTCCTCCCTGTTATGTTATGCACTTTACCAACTTTCCTTCATACAAGTAAGCATCGTTCACACCTTTGAGAAAGTTCACGATTATACGCGCCCTAATGATTTTCATATCCGATCACCGGTCCAATCATGACCAAGAATATACATATGTGCACCGAGATTTATATGACGTGCCAATTTACTCCTCGTGTGCCTTGTCTCCTACCCCATACTAAAAGGACGTGCGGTCCTTTACACGTCAATCTAAAACAAATATCATCATATCTTACGCGCAGACATGTTTATTACAACACAACAAAACAATTGTAGAAAAGGGAATCTAATCTAAGTGGCAATACTGCCTTATTACAACCATAATGAAATAAGCTTATTTATAGTAGGGATTAGTCTACTTACATTAAAGTAACCAGGCAACATTGTGCCATCCAACACCTGTAATTGACATGTACCTAAATCTAATATCTTTGTTACTTTAAATGACCCTAACCGGTGCACTTTAAGCTTTCTGGGTGGTGCACAAACTTAGAATCATATAGGAGCACCTTCCCACCAACTACAAAAGACTTGTTCTTAATATGCCTATCATGCCAAGACTTTTTCATGTTTTTCTATTTTCTAGCTCCATTGCACATTGGCACACATTTCATTGAATTGCATTAATATGTCAATGTGTTGTACTATTGCTTGATCATATGGAAAACTTCCTACACACGTAATACGTAATGATGGTAACATAAATTCCATTGGCAAGACTACCTCTGTGCTAAACACCAACTGAAATGGTGTTTCTTTGTTTAACCTCTTATAGGTAGTTTTGTACGCTCATAGTACAACTAATACTTTGTCATCCCAATCCTTTCATCCTATATCACAAATCTTTGTCAAAGTGTGTCCCAATATCTTATTGAAGGATTTTGCAGTACCATTGGCTTATGGGTGATAGGGGTTGTCTTATGATGAGCTACCATGAACTTTTCCAACAATATTCTAATAGTCTCGTTTCAAAAAATGAGTTCCCCAATCGGTGGTAAGGCACAATGGGAAGCCATACCTGCTAATGATACTCTCCCGAGAAAAAGTGTGTTATTATAGCCATTGTACAATCCTTTATAGGTTCAACCTCTACCCACCTCATCAAATAATTAGTGCATGTGATGATGTAACATGTGTTTGTCCTTCGCGTGGCCTGGTACAATTGGTACAATGAAATATATTACCCATTTTCCAAAAGGTTTTGCACTTGTTATGGGGTGCAACGATATTTCATCATGATGCTCAGGCTTTCCTATTCTATGAAAATGATCACATTCCTTGACAAACTCATAGGTATCTTTGTATAATGTCTCCCACCAAAGTCCTTCCAAGAGTATCTTGTGCATTGTAGCCTCAATTGCATAATTTCCACATGTTATCCCACCATGTGCTTCTTCCATAATTGCTTAACATTCATGCTTCAAGACACATATGTGTAGTACTTCATATCTTCCCGTCTTGTATAGGTCACCTCCTACCAATTGATAAGGCACAATGTGAATAGCTAATTACTTCTTCTCGAGTATTTTCATTCCCTCATTCGCCATACTCATGCGCAAGAATACTATAGTATCCTCTAGTTCAATTAGCAAGCGCGTTGTAGCCTAAAAAGTTGTGCATTTGGCATGGTATCCTATATGCTTTGTGCGTCCTCCCCATAATTGATCCTTGAGAGATGATCAGGTCCAATATTACTCCTTCCAAGTTTTCCTATAACTATAAACTCAAATTATTGGAATAAGAGTATCCATCTACAAATTTACCCTTGTAAGATTGGTTTATTGACCAAATACTTAAGTGTCATGTGATCAATATAGAAGACAAATGGTGTGGCCAATAAATATTGCCTAAACTTTTGAAGTGCATACACCATAAACAACGCCTTGCGCTCTGTAGTTATATTATTTTTCTCCGTAAGTGTTATCTTTACGCTCGCAAAACAAATAGGGTGGTCTACATTCCCTTCCCCAAGATGATCTAACACTGCCCGGTGGTTGTTCTAGAGGCATCCACATGCACATGAAAAGGTAGATTCCATGAAGGAAAACATAGGATGGGTGCGGTTTTTAGTCTCTCCTTTAATGTCTCGAATGCATTATGTCATGCATCCTTCCAATAAAACTTTCCCTTTGCCTTCAACAACTCCTCCAAGTGGCGCAACATTCTTGGCATACTCTTTAATGAATTGTTGGTAGTATCCCTGTAGGCCCAAAGAATCCACACACCTTGCTTTGATTTGTTGGTTCCTCAAACCCCAACATGACTGCCACTTTTTTGGATCAACCAATATGCCTTCCTTGTAAATGATGTGCCCCAATAGTTTACCAAACAATGTTGTAAATATACATCTATTAATGTTAAAAGATATATTTAGCTTCCTACATCATTTGAACATTAACCTCAAATAATCACAATGGCTCTTCACCAACCCATACATCTTTGTCAATAATACAAGTACACTTGAAGAAACTTGTGAATAAAATCTTGGAATGCTTGTACTACAATGCACGAGAATACTTTCGGTACATTCTTCAACCCAAAAGGCATGACTATGTATGTAAAACAACCCCATTTTGTCACAAATGTTGTCTTCGCTTGATCTTCACACATGTAATGCCCAATAATTAACACACGCTAAAGAGCATGTGAATGGTAAAAATTACATAATATTTTTTTATATAAGGGTTTTAGAAAGTATTAATGAGAACCAAGTTTCAAGTTTACATTATTAAATGTGTATTGTGTGTCGTCACAAAAACCACTAGGTTTATCACACTTCACGAGCTATATGCAATGTACGTTTGAGCGATGCAGATATCGATTAAATTGGCGAAGCCAATAACCTTGTCGATGATTCAATTTTTAAGTGATTATTAAAAAATGAGGGTGATGGATTCAAGGAAGGATTACAACTCAACACCCGCATGAAAAAAATATTTGTTTGAGGAAATGAGGTGACCGAAGTGGCGATAGTTACCTCGGTATATATATATATATATATATATATATATATATATATATATATATATATATATATATATATAATTTAATTATTAAGTCATGTGTATTTCGTTATATGATTTAGCCATTACAAATTCCAATGGAAAATTAATAATAAATAATTTATAGAACTTATCTATTGTATTTACATTTCCTAATTCAACTTAATAAAACACTACTAAGAAGGTCTATTATAACACCAATAGAGTTTCATTAAATTAACTATGGTTATCTAGAAAATTCAAATTAAGTAAAAGTGAAAATAGGTCAAATGTGAAAGTAGGGTCAAAACTAAGCCCTTGGATCAAACTAATTCCCACCATTAGATATTTAGGTCAAATGTAAACCCTAAAATCTATCCTTGTGCCTATACAATACTTTTCTTATCTCTTGTTTTTATTTCAGTTCCTTCTTTATTCTTCATTTTATTACTTTCTCATTTTTTATGCAAGTTTGGAAGTTTGGGCTATGGAAGAGGGATTTAAAAACATATAAACATATATATATCCAATAATGGGTCACTCGAGCTCAAAATTTGTTTAGGTTGATGTAAATGTGTAAAGTGACATTAGTTTCTAATGTTGTCTTTTTCTTTCCATGATTGAAATTTACTTTTCCTTCATTTTAAAATTTTGTATTGATTTGCTTGATTATTTTGATATTTTAATTTAATTAGATTTTAAGTTGGGTTATAAAATTATTTTCACTTTCTATTTTTGTACGTTTGAGCTTATGTTTTGTTGTTTGGGAAGTTTCCATTTATGAAAAATTCAAATTTGGGCTTGGATAGCAAATTTGGAAGGTGTATGGGGAACCATGTATGGGACAAGTAAACCTTCTCCCATAAACCAAAAACTACCCATACACCTACCCATAGGGTTGTTGTACCTTTTTAGGCCTCTTTGGCCACTTGAGGGATAATTAGTACCTCATTGATTACTAGTAATCTTTCTCTCTTTTCTAAATCTGATTGTGTTAAGTACCTCTCTTACAATTTGAGTTTTATATAACACTTGAGATATGTGTTTCAATTGTTGTGATTTGATGAATTGACATTTTGGGGTTACTTTTAAATTAAGTCTTGTAGATGTGAACTATTTTAATTATTTTCAATTTCTTTATTTATTTCCATGTGAGGATTAGCCCAATCTAAGGGTTTATAATGATTCCTCCCCTCCACTTGGATCAAGATGACCAAGTTAAATAATAAATGCTTTCATCATAATTAGGTTTTATTATAATGTCGGTAATATCATTTGATAACATAGAGTTATAATTATTTCTTATAATCTAAGGTTCTAAAATAAAATATAATTTAATGTCATTATACTATAGTGTGGAGTAAGTTACATCTTGAAAATCTATAAAGGAAATAATGGCCCAACTAAGACTAAATTTAATTGCTACTCCTAGCGGTAAAAATTATCATACAAGCTAATTATTATTAGGAGGATCATTATAATTTGTTTACTATGGTGTATGATATGTTGCCTCGTGACCCTAGATGGGTAATGTTACGTTGACCTTTAAACAAAACCTAAGTAAATTTTTACCGTAGGGTCGAATGTGATCGACCAAAATTAAATAATAGTTAACGGGAAGTATATAAGCTAATGAAATTTATTTCCCTAATCGATTGCTACAAATATC
This sequence comes from Taxus wallichiana var. yunnanensis, assembly GCA_018340775.1. Classification (NCBI taxonomy): domain Eukaryota; kingdom Viridiplantae; phylum Streptophyta; class Pinopsida; order Cupressales; family Taxaceae; genus Taxus; species Taxus wallichiana. The sequence continues at coordinate 889,317,942 of CM031235.1, forward strand.
TAATGTTAGAATATAATTTAAATAGTTAGGGGTTAAACATACTTGGTAAGAATTAGTGTAAATACTTCCACAAGACAAAGTATAAAGGTGTATTTGTTGTTTATAAAAAGTACCATCGCAATAAATATCTTGCGCAGTTTGTCTTGAGTAACTAGTACTTTCATACGATTATTGGCTTTGCCAATTTAGTCAGTATATTGCTCGAACGCACGGTGTGGAAAACCCAATGGAGTCACGCAAATGATGCGTAGTACACAACTAATAACGTAAATTTGTAACTTATTTCCCATTAATTCTTTCTAAAACTATAAAACAAATTCATAATTTTCACCTTTAAAATAAAGTGTTTTGTGAGTAAAATTTTGGGGCGTCACAATGTGCAATTCAAACTTGATGATATCTTGAGAACCCATTAGTAAAGGAATAGATCTCACTCCTCGCGACAACTTCAATTTTTCCTTTTGTGAAGGGTGTCGGAAAAGGATCAATTACACATGAAGCATTTATAACTCTATAATCAACACATATCCTTGATTCTTCCATCCTTCTTGATGTTAATTACCATAGGGCTGATCCATTCAGATTCTTCTATGGGCTCAATGATGTTTGATTTCATCATCTTGTTAATCTCATCTTTTACTTTCACACGCAGGTTGGGGTTCATTCTATAAGGTCGCTTCAAATTGGTTGCGCACCATCCTTAAGTTTTATCTTCATCTCCCAAGTGATGGATGGATGCCCTTCAACTCATGGTATCCTCTGGAAATAGATCCTAGAAGTCTCATAATAATTCCACTATTTTTGTAACTTCTACCTTAGACCAATAATCACCAATCATTTCTTCCTTTTGCACGTCATCAGTCCCAATATTCACCTTATTTGTCTTTAACAAAAAATGATATGTGTGTTCTTGTTTATCGGCCATATCCGTAACTTCTTCTTCACCTTCTATATGATCTATATTGAGATCCTCAACCTCATCATCATCTATTAGGTACACTAGCTTCCCTTTATCCTTTTCTTTCCATGTACGCTCCATAATACTTTCATCATTATCCAATCATGTGCGATCACTCATGCGATCTTCAGGTAAAGTTTCATCAAACATATAAGTCAAGAGTTCCTCTATCTTTGCGCTATATCCCAGCATGATGTGCTTCATTAACTATAATGCTCCATGGACAAGATGTTTAGTAGAAAAATAATCAAAGGTGTGCATGATACTTGAAAGTTAAGTCATACCAACTCACTTTGTCTCTTTCCTCAATTCCGCATGTATGTACCATGTGTGTGTGCATCCATGCATTGTAGAATAGACTTATAAACCCTACAACGATGGTGGTAGCATGTGAAAGACTTGTAGCTAACTCTTCTCACGTATCTGTATGTGACTCTAAGGGGACGTATTCCCATTATAAGTTGGTATATGAGAAGGATGATTATTCTTGGCAAACCTTATCAAGAAAAAAATCTTATTTCACATCATCCAAGTAGATTATCCTTTTGTGCAGCCTACCAATGTACCGTAGTTCCCTTCAAGGAGTAAACTAACATGTTTCTCCCATCTCCTTCCTTCCGTAACTTCTCCTCCATTCGCGCACAAGAAAGAATCAAGATTTTCCTCCCCATTATACCTTGGTAATGCCACTCTTCCCAACCACCGACTATTCATGGCTTGATCGGTCATGTTATTCTTTTTGTGACACTCATGAACAACCATTTCATAAGTTTCATCACCCAATTATCACATGCAATGCTAGTAGTGTCACTAATAGAATGTGCATCTCCCCAATTTCTAGGTGCGTGTTGTATATGCATATAATTGATTGAGGTCATCTTCATTGATAGGTTTGGTGTAGGGTGCAATCTTGGTGCCATCTATCGAGATTACCAACCATCCTTCCTCATTCTCAAAGCTGACATAATGCTTGTTAAAGTGCATGTTTACATTATTTACGTAGCACCAAGGGAGGTCTAATAGTACAGAAATTTTTCTCGCTTATACTAATTTAGGTACCTCAAAGTCTCCTTTGAAATTTTCCCCCAAATCATGACGCTTGCATCCTTTAAGACTCCAATGGGAATTTCCATTATTTTTTGGCTATGTACAACCCACTTGAAGATGGTTGCAATGGTGGTTTTCCCATTCAATTCCAAGCATAAAGTGTTAGGACATTGACTTCTACACATGTATCAAACAAAATGTTACTTACCAACCAGCCATCTATAGTTGCATCTAACGTAATCTCCTTGTCGTATTCATGGTCATGAGGTGGAAAATTAACATGTAAGATTTGTCTATCCCTCTTTGTTCCTGCACACGATACTTTCTCCCATAACCATTCTCCTAACAGAGGGATGATGTTTTCTTGCCTAAGCATTCTACATACTTCCTTAAGGTCATCCACATCCTTATTAGGTACCTCAGTTTATTTGGCACACTCTCTATCTCATGCTTGTTCCTTCAAGCAAAGTATCTCTCCCTATAGTTCTTTGATCAATCCCATGGTTTCTTGGAAAACTTATTTTTGTTGCCCTACATCCGGATATTTAGTTGGTTGCACATTCTCATCCCATATGATGAATGAATTTGATCTTCTTTGTTCACGCATGCTGGTGCTTTTCGCACATGTAGTAACCAATAATAGTTGTTGCTCTACCATAGCTAAAGTCTGAGGATGCCATTATCCCTGCATGGAGCACTTAACTTGTATCATTGATCCTCCCTATCCTTCTTGTTTTTACACATATGTGCGTATAAGTTTGGGCAATCTTCCACTTTGTGCCCCTTTCACAAATGAGTATGCACAAGAATGGTTATGCAGAAATTCACATTTATAGCACATCCCTCAATTTGAACCTATCCCTATGACCTCCACGTAATCTACCATGATATCCTCCATGGTATCCCCATTACCGTTGTTTCATTAGTCATTATTTCTTCCAACCACATTATTTTTTAGTGCCTTGTTCATGTTATTATGAGCTATTCTTTATGCTAGCCTAGTGCAACCCCATCTCACAAGCTTCATGAAGGTGTTCAATCAGACAAAAATTAGTTATATCATGGGTGTGTGTGTGTCACAAATATTGCAATACATTGACACCTTATGTGTGGCGTGCTACAAAAGTGGGTAGTCTCAAACATCATGGTTCTTGTGATAGATCAAACAAGACAAGAGAAGTGCGTGCACACTCCTGCGTAGACAACTATCCTTTGTGTCCTTTCTACATCATATTTTGTGCACCAAAGTCCATTATAGGTGTCATGTACTTGATTTAGCGAGATAAATTCTCTAGCTAGGTAGCCATGCTTGTAATCTGATATTTGAGGAACAAGATCACTCCATTGTCTATGCTTCTAACCACCTCTACATGCAAGTCTTTGCATCCAAATCATCATGTAGGTTTGTGAACGTTTTATGTGATAACACCTTTCAAAATGGTGTTAGCAATCCCCTACGAACCACTACACATGTTGACTATGGTGGATGTCATATGAAATCTTAGACAACAAAGTCTTGAAACGCACATCATATTCCTGACACTTTCAACCAAGCCTTGTTTAATGTATTTGAGCACTTTGATGCTCTTCTACTCAAATTCTGGTATGTGAAATTTGGCTAGAAAGGTGATATATGCAATGCATCATAGTCCACTGCCACCTGATGCAGTTCATACTTCCTGTAACAACTATGTGCATGCCTTTAAAGTTTGGTAGTTAACTGACTTGCCTTATTTTCTAACATTGTTATTCCTTTGGCCCTCCATAAAATCTCACACTTGTGCATGTTCTCTATTGTGTCTTCCACACCTTGATACTTTGGTAAATGATGTGGCATATCAAAGAAAATATGAGGGGGTTGTTGTGGTGATGGGTTACTAACTTATCCTGGATTGTTCATGCTTGGTGGTGGACCAGATCCTGACCCCAAACCTCCACTAGGTTTCCTCTACTTGGGGAGAACCAGAGCCTCTTGCCGCTATGACTAACGACGGTCCCAAAGAAGAACTAGTTTGCACGGTCATAGTCAAACTAAACTACACACCAAATGTTTTCCTCGATGATATCCCTCCAATAGGATTACTTCCACTAAGTAGAGTGCCAACAATTTGTCTTGATGTTGTGCCTACTAGATTAATTCCAAACCAATTTTGTTGTTTGGCTATAAGAGCATGTTACACTACCACGTGTGATGCATTTATCTATTGTTCATCCCGAGATGATACAAATACATTTATTCTTGTATCTCCAACCCAACGTGGTGATCCTCGATTACCTTCTTACTCCACGTCACTGTGATGATCCTCTATAACAAATTCTAGATTTTGAACACCAAACACAAGGGCTAGGGGTCTGGGATGGGTTAGATGTGCGCCATCGATTCTTCTTTCTTCACCAGACTTATTTTCATCGATGTTGAGGGGTCCTCCGATGCACTTTCCCAATATCTGAGGGACATGGTCCTGCAGTCCCTTGCATTTTCGGTGGTTCTCATTACTTTCACCTAACCCCATTCCTCTCATTTGTAATGCCTCTTCAACCACCCTCTCTAGTGCATCATTATACCTACGTAGTCTCTCTTATCTGTCTATTTCTTCCACTTGGACCGGTGCCATCCTCCCCAAGTCCTTTTCCTACCCCTATGCATGGTGTGGTTTTATCATGCCATACGGAGCTTCTCAATCTAGTCTCAACCATTAAAATCTTGATAACTAATGGGAGCGCGTGTAGATAAGATCCTCTAGATTCACAAAGGAACTAAAATTCTACCTCCTCTAGACACAAATACATTGAAATTGCATACTCCAATGTGTAATTCCTCAAAAATCTTGCCCACCAACAATCAACAAGTGCTTGGTACTTATCCTGGCTCCACATGGACCTTCGTCCCAATCTGATCACCTTATCTTGAGAGTATGTTGCTAACCATTCAAATAATTTTCTCAAAAATAAATTGAAGAAGGTCTCATAAAATTTATCCAATGCCCATTTACATGGATTGAAACCACTTCAAAGTGTTGTATTTATGAGAAAAATTGTCCTAGATGTCGTGTACACAATGATCAATATTTTACAATGGAAGTTGGAACACCATGCACATGCCACATCTTGATGATCATGATTAAAAGAGGTCCCAACAACATAACCAAAATGTATTCTTGAAAGTTAACACTACTTAGTCGGGCATGCTTTGGCACATCAATCGGGACTCGGGTGTCCAAGTGCTCACCTGAAGCACACGCAACTTGCCAAGTCCCTCTTTATTTAGATCATTCAAGATGTGTAGTCAACATTAATCATTGCACAATATTGAATAGAAGAAAATACAACAAAAATCATAATAAAGACAATAATAATATGAGATTTAATCATTCATTCCTCAAGATATGTGATCAACAAAATTTGAATGCCAATAATACCATGTCCATCTCTTCTAATCTTGACAATCCATATCATATCATCCATTATAGACACATAACATGATCTCACAAAATATTATATACTTAGAACAAGATTTCACATACTTTACTCTTCCGGTCGTGGCTCTCTTTCTCTCTCTCTCTCTCTAATTACATAAACATGAAAACTATATATAGCTAGTGGGAACGTGTCCTTCACCGCTTTATAATACTTTAATCTATTAATAGACTATCATATACTTAGCTTGCATGTACCTTTAGAATGTGCCTTAGTCCTCAACTAGTTGTTCTATTACCATCTGTGCTATTTAATAATGTGTTTGTTCCTCACACCATGCTATATTTAGTTTCCTTTATCCATGTATACTCTATATTTACCCAATGCTCTAAATGTGATTTTTTCCTTCTATAGTCTTGCTTTATCCAATTATATATTTCTCTTGCTTATCATGCCAACCCGTGCCTTTCCTATTTTTATTTGGTCTCTACTTTTCTAGTTATCTCATGTTCTGACTATTTCTTGTGCGCAACCCTTCATGCATACATTCTCCATGCCTCTTCATGCACCTTCGTGCACCATCTTGTACTTATGATATTTCTCCCTTTTGTTGTCGTGCGCACCTTCACACATGGCTCATACTTAGCCATTTTTCCCAGTCCAACAATTATGATTCATATTTTCATCACTAAGCGGGTGCATATGGACTTGTATTTGCATGACGAATATGAAGAGTATCATTTAGTAATTTTACCTCTCATCCTCATACCTAATTGGTCCTCTCGCACACATCCCTAATCGCGAGAGGTCCTAATCTTTCTTGAGGGGAAAAGTTAAGGGAAATTTGGTTATGAAAAGAACCTTATGAGAACTATGTGCAACATCCATACAACCACTATCACATAAATTCATTCAAGTAGAACAAGGTGACCCATTATCTACTAACTCAATCTAAAAATCATGTGACTCTAGGAGGTATAATGGATATACAAATGGTCACACATCTCATTACTCGATTCGGTGTTAAATGATTACTATAGTAAAAGAATTAAATATACCCAAACATTAGGGAATATAAGAATCACTTGTACGAGATGGTGAACCTAGTTCCATTTTTCCACTTTGTCATAACCATCTCATACATCATACGCATAACCAACCCAAATCTATTATTTGAGCCAATGGGTTTATGCCCTCATGCTAATTTTGCAAGGTGTTATATAAAATAAATTTTCTAATCTCATAGTCATCTTTAAGGAGTTTTCCACAAAATGCCTTGTAGTCTCATTAGGTCATATAACCGCAACTCTAAGCTTTGGTCGTGAACCGAAAAATAGACCGAAAATGATTTCACAACCATTGTTGTCTAATAAGACCGAGAGAAGGGTGTCAACAACTCACAAAATTATCCCTAAATGAATCACTATCTTGATTCATTTAATCTAAGATCTAGACATTTAGCCAAACATAATTTGTCCTGTGAATTATGGGCTAACACTTCTTAATCATTTCCTAATAACAACTTATTTGGTTTAGACACTTCATGACTACATAATTTTTGTTACTAGAATATTGTATTCATCTCAACCACCATTCTTAGTTTCATTGTTGAAGAGATATGTTAGGTATGCTTACAGAATAGGTTTCGAGGTTATTCTTATTCTTAATTAAACCACACACTTCTTGTTATCCAAAGATAACACAAGGAATTCTCATGACTTTGGTTCTTATAACATGTATTAGGCCTTATCAATTAAATATTTTATAAGGCTAATATGAATGTTATTATATGTTTAAGGAAGACACCTATATCTAAGCAAAAAACTCTAGCAAGCCAATACTAAAGGTTTGTATCCATGTTCCACATCGATATAATAATAACCACTCAAATGCACATCACCACACGAAACTTCCAAGTCACTCACTTATACAATAAAATTGTGTCATATAAAATCCATTGATGTAGCATATATGTGTGTATATACCATTCTACATATGCTTGTTCATATGTCTAAGAATATATACATCTATATGTGTATATATATTTTATTTAAATCAAACAACACAAGATCAAAAATAAAATCATGTCGAGCCTCAACCCCATTTTGAGTATATATTTCAAATTTTTTTGAGGAACGGGTCAAACAAAGTGTTATAGTAGAATGTAGTTCTAGATCAGAAATGACACGCCTTATCATAAATTGCAAACCTTGATTGGAGATATTTTTGTACTTAGGTTAGTTCAAGTCATGCCGCACATATATCCCCTTCCTCTTTCTGAAATATTTCTTCATCCCCTTCCTTATCATGTTTCTTTAAACCAATGCACACATACTTCGTGATTTACCCAATAACATAATAAGGAAAGCAATTTTAATAACCTTCCAACACAATTTTGGGGACCAAGTGGCATTTTCCATATTATTTTACACGTTTTAGATTTTCAAAACTTTAATTTCCATTTTCCACTTCGTTAGAGCTCAATAGTCAAGCTTCCCAAGTAAAAAGTCAAATTAACTATTTTAACAAATCATTACCATAATCATTATGATCTCTCTAAGTCAAGGTAATATCATGAACTCTTTTTATGTATTAGCAAATATATTTTGTGACAAAATCTATGCACTTGGGAACATTTCTAGGTCCTAAAAGCATCATAACATTTATATGATTCCTTAGCAAGAAAACTAGTAATTGACAACTCCTTTTGGCCTTTTACTTTGTCTTATGCACTTTTATTGACTTTATACATCTTGCATTCTAACCAAAGATTTGATTGTTTTATTTTTCTATGGCCTTGGGCACTAACGCCTAGTTGGGACACTAGCGCCTTGTGCACTCTTGTCCTCTTGGGCACTCTTGTCCCTTTTACCTTTTTCTTACCCTTATGGACCTCTTTCGCTTCTTAATTAATTTTTGCTACTTTGGGTTGGCCTTTTAGTTTTCAACTACGAAATTCAAATAAGGGAATCATATAAATGCATAGTTATGTTTTCAAAATAAAGGACTAAGCACTATGCATTACATACTATCACCTAATATTGCATCCAAGGCACAAAAGTACTCCAAAGAATCCATCTAGCACACTCATCAAGGGACAATTTATGTATACACAACATAGGAGGGGAAATTTATTCTATTTCATCCCACACATTCTATACATTTCTATATTCTAGATCTAGCCCGCTATCATTGGTGCAACTTGCACAAGGGCATCCTAGGGAATTATTACACACACTTACACAAATAACTACATGGAGTATGAGATGTAGTGTAATGCTCATCGTAAGTTCACTCTTTAGGTGACGTTGGGGTCATTTTGACTCCCCATGTATTTTCATTTTTAGGTTTGATGTGGTTTGTGGGTATGTGTAGGTGAACTTATTTCTTGCAAATTATAGGTACATTTGTATATTAGACAACAAATATAGGGTGAAAATAAGAAAGTACAATGAACATCCTTCACCACTGAAAGAACTAGATCCACAACATTCACTGGACACCAACACCTAGATCTAGACACCAACGCCAAGTGCTCATGTCCTCTCCCAAATGCCCGATGCAGTTTTGATTCTAGAATCCTTACCAAGCCCTGTGACACTCTTCTCGCCTCTTTTCAAGTAGTTGACTTACCCATCACTTCTTACAAACTACTCGCAAATAAGCTAAGTCTCTCTACCTCCCTCTCTTACTTAGGGTTTCACATTTATATGTTTTTTTCTTGTGTCTTCACTATATATTAGCATTTGTACATAATTCATTACAATAGATACTCTATGATTAGATTTAATTTCCATTTATATTAAAATCATTTGGTGAACCCCACTCATAATCAAACATTTGGATCCTTCTTTTTCCTATTCTATCAAATCTTATTTCATGGCTCCTCAAGTCTCTTTGCATCAATTACTTCAAATGTACCCACCTTGCAAAGATGTTATCCAAAAATCCCTAGACACTATGTACCTCCCTCGTAATATGCCACCCACACAAGTAAGTGCCATCTTTGATCATCTCTCTCGATGACCCTATTGGTCCTGATACCACAACTAATCAATCCATTTGTAAGTCAATTCAAGATTTACATTGTTTATTTCAAGATAAAATTCAAGCTATGGAAACCACGATTACATCTCTCATAGCTGAAATCCAACATCTCAAGGATGCTTCTCAGGCCCATGCTAGTTCTTCTTCTACACCTCATCCTAATCCTATGTCTTCTACATGTGCTCATATAAGTGAACCCCAAGTCTTACCACTACTAGCACCTCTCAAGTTTGATCTAAATGTTAAGCAACATGATATTCTTCCTAAGCTCCTCAATCACCAATTGATCAACTTGCTAATTACTCATTGTTACCCTCCTTATCAGATTGTCAAATACGTAGGTCTCCCATTTTGTAATTATCACAAACTTAATGAACATCATGATAATGATTGTTATGCTTTAAAACAAATAATCAAGCACCTTGAGCATCAGGGTTTTATTTCATTTTCTACACAACATTCTACTACATCTCCAATTGTTAAATCCCATTGGGATCCCAAATCCAATCCCTCCATGTCTAATGAGCATCATATTATAATTATTAATATTCCTTATTCAAGTAATTCAAGAGCCTTCTATCTAACCTAATGTCATGCCACCTTTAAAAATCCATCCTCCATCACCTCCTCCTATCGAGTCCTCTACATTGCTACCAATTCCAACTAAGAAACCACCTTTAAAAATGCGTACTCCATCCTCTCCTTTATCAAGTCCTCTACAATGTTACCCATTCCAACTAAGCAACATCCTTTAAAAAGATATCCTCCATCCCTCTCCTTTATCAAATCCACTACAACATTACCAATTCTAAATCGAAACCACCACTGAACAAGCAATACCAACTAATTCACCATGTGATAGCTAACCTCTTTAAAATTCCTCCTGTCAACCCACAATCCAACCTTGGTCCCACTCTTGGTTTTACCTCTCGTCGTGACACTAATATAATTTCTTATGATACATTCCAAACTTTGTCACCATCGCAATATCTCTCTTACATCGTCACATATATCTCCATCACTAGCATGTTTGGGGGCATTATGTTTTCTCACACCTTCCATTACTATCATATGTCTCTAATGTCTACTATTACACTTCACGCTTTGCACTTTATGTCTAAAATTTATACGCATACTTACTTCGTTGGTACACACACATTATACATTGTCATTACCCGATGATGCACTCTTGTGCTACATTTCACACTTTTATTGAGGGCCCACTTCATCTATGAACCTCGCATCACCTATGCTTCACGCTTATTTCTTCACGATATATCTTTCTATCATCTATTCTCACGCAACATACTCAATTCCCAATGACACACTCTTTTCAATGGTTCATTCTTGACTTCTGAGGAGGGAAACATTTCTCCTATCATCATCACACTTCATATCACACCATATCACACCATCACACTCACACAACATTTTCATATCTTGGTTGCATTTACTCTTGTTCTCTTATACTACTTACATGTTGCACTTTGTTTACTATGCTAGTTGGATTCTTAGTATGTCATTATCTTTTCTATATACACATGCATGCGTTCACTTGGTATCTTGAGGTGAATGCAGGTCCTATCATAGATTCATACATGATGCATGATGCTCGACACAACTCTTTACTAGTCCCACCGAGGCTCCTGGGGGCATCTACCTTTGCTACTCTTATACTTCATACATCACATATTCTATTGTTACATTATTTTTGTTTCTCATTACAGTCACATTAATTTTTTTATCTATACATGCTTTGACACATACTTATCTTATCTCTAACATGCTAATGAGTGCTTCATGTGTAGCATTTGTCTTACATGATCTATACAACTATGGTTATCTGCCACTTTTTTGCTTACTACTTGCTTACTTACTATTTGTTATTATTTTTGGGCTATGCTCTATGTCTTGCTTGTCCATTATATGCTTTTGACCACTTCAGCCCTGATTTTCTTGTGACATTGTGAGCGATGTCCCATGTTTGAAACCCACTTTTTTGCGGTCTATCTTGTTTTCACACTTGTTTGTTACATTGTCTTCTTTTGCATGCTAACTACTTTTACTACTAACACATGTTACTAGCCTCTCTTGTTTTCATGTGCCTTGATTTTTACCATGCACATCCCCTACCCCCTGCAAGTATCCACTTTAGATTAGTATCAGGGTCCTCTTATTTGGACTGCATTCTCCTACACTCATCGCATGCACCCAAACGAGGGGGCATCTATTGGGTGAACAAATCACCCCTACAACAACTCAAGGATACAATAGCGTAACAACACAACACAAAAATGACACACAAACATAATTACAGATTGACCTAGAAACAGACTTGGGTCCAAAACACAGAGTAGACACTAGCACCCATCAGTGCAGCAAAGTAGTGCATGACACTTGTGTCCCATTTGGGCGCTTGTGTATTGGGGGAAGAACCATTCAATTTTTCATGTAGGCACAATCTCCAGTAGTTTTTAGAATAATTCTACATTAGCAAGAACTTGCCTCTAGATACAAAATTTAGTTTATTAGTACATTTCAGTTACAATCGGAACAATCGAGACTAATCGGGACGTACCATCTACAATGGTGCTTATTCGGGAAGCATCGTGGAAGGAGAGAAATATATACCTCTCTCCCTAACACGCTTCTCTTGTTGTGAGATCACCCAAAAAATCACTCTTGGCGTGAGATCACCCAAAAATCGCTCTTGGCGTGAGATCACCCAAAAACCTCACCATTCAACAACAAATTCAACATCATCTCCAAGAAAATTAGGACAAATTTCTATATCATACTCTATTACACATTAGGTGTACACTTTCCTTTTACATACTTACACATATTTACTTATATACATGTTACTTTGATTTCTCATATACGAAACTTTGACTAACTTTCTACTCTTCTTTTGCAGGTATGTGCTTAATACGCAACAATGAACAACTCACATCAGTAAACACATCACACTACTACTCATACACTTCACCTCTAGGTCCACTTCCCTTTCCTAGTCTCCACACTTCACTTTACAATCACTTCACGCTTCACTTGTCCACTGCACGCTATCAACAACACTCTTCTCTACATGATCATAAGGTACACATCTTCTATCTACTTTATGCTATCGAGTATTCACTCAACAACATAAAGTGGGGGAAAATGTAGACACAAAATCTATGCACTTGGGTACATTTCTAGGTCCTAAAAGCATGCTAGCATTTACATGATTCCTAAGCAAGAAAACTAGTAATTGACAACTCCTTTAGCCTTTTTCTTTGTCTTCTACACTTTTATTGGCTTTATACATCTTGCACTCTTGTTGGCATTTGATTGTTTTATTTTCTATGGCCTCGAACACTAGCACCCAATTGACACTGTTCCGTGTGCTCTGTCCTCTTAGGCACTCTATCCTTCTTTACCTTTTTCTTATCCTTTTGGACCCCTTTCACTTCTTAATTACTTTTTACTACTTTGGGTCGTCCTTTCAGTTGTCAATTACAAAATTCAAATAAGGGAATCATATAAATACATAGTTATGTTTTCAAAATAAAGGACCAAGCACTAAGAATTACATACTATCACCTAAGCTTGCATCCAAAGGCACAAAAGCATCTAAAGCATCCATCTAGCACATTCTCAAGGGACAAGGGCTACATTCTTCTACATACACAACATAGGAGGGAAGTCTATTTTATTTCATCCCACACATTTTATACATCTTCTACATTCTAGATCTATCCCACTATCATTTGTGCAACTTGCACAAGGGCATCCTAGGGCATCATTACACACACTTACATAAATAACTACATGGAGTCTAAGATGTAGTACAATGCTCAGTCGTAAGTTCACTCTTTTGGGTGACCGCACAAGGTCAATCTAAATACCATTTTACATTTTTTATTTTTAGGTATGATGTGGTTTATGGGTATGTATAGGAAAACTTATTTTTGCACATTACAAATACATTCAAAGATCGTAAAACGAATGCAGGAGAAACAAACGGAAAGGACAACGAACGTCTTTCAGCCCAAAAACCAAATCCACAATATTCATCTGGACACCAATTGCCTAGATCTAGACACCACTATTAGGCACTCATGTCTCTCTAAAGTGTTTTTTCCCGTGCATTTTAGAGTTCGTAATCCTCACAAAATGACAAGTTCACTTACCCAAATCACATCCAAACTTCTGGAAATCAGCTAAGTCTCTACCTCCCTCTCCTACTTAGGGTTTCAAATTTATATACTTGTTTACTTGTATCTTCATTGTATATTAACATTTGTACATCATTCATTACATCGCTTACTGCAATTAGATTTAATTTCCATTTATATTAAAATCATTTCGCAACAATTATGTACAAAGCATGGCATGTCCAAGATCCATAATTGACCTTAAATATCAAACAATAATAATCGTCTTAAGTGAACTCTAACCCAAAATACTAATTCAAGTCAAACACAAAGGTATGAAGTGCAATACAACAAACTGCTATTAACTTAAGACAAACTTCATATAACAAATGGTAATGTCAAGACCTACAACTTGATCCTTATACCAACAATACCACTAAGGCATAATATTTGTGTTTGGGTAAAGATAATAAATCTATAATCTAGCACATTGAAAAAGGGCACAAACATCTCCCGAAATGTGTGCACATCGAAGGAGTTGCACTCTAAATGAAAACACATAAATACTCCAAGTAATTACGAAGTAAAATAAACTTGATAAACTTGTGCATACAAAAAAATGGTCTGCTCATCCTCATAAATAAAAATGAAGGAAGTACATATGGGAAGTGTTGTGTAACTCCCATGCTTGGACTTGTCATACTCCAAAAATGGAAAGGAGTTACAATGCTAGAATAACATGTAACTCCCATATGATAGATTCCATGACAAAATATTTCATATGTTATATAACACCCTAAAAGACCTATGACTCACATAAATGAGATGACTCACCAAGTATGAAGTTTAAATAACCCAATAAAAAATAAAAGGTAAAATAATACCCTCACACCAACATCCCCTTCATCAAATATTAGGAAGAGGCATGCCAAGCCAAAAAAAGAGGAATCCCCAAAACAAACTAAGAAAGATGCGTCATATGGGTCTCGACAACAAGGCCTGATGAGGTACCCATGTACAAACTACAATCTTTCTAGAAGAAGAGGGGAGGAGATGACTAGAAATCCCGAAGAAAATGTGTTGTTGCGGTAGACCTCACCCCAAGAAGAGAGTACAAGTGAAGAAACTTGGCTTCAGTGAAGGGTTTGGTAAAGATGTCTACAACCTAATCTAAAGTTTGAAAATACTAAAAATCAATGATGTCTCCATGAATCAACTCCTTGATGAAGTGCATGTGTATCTCAATGTGCTTCGTTCGTTGATGTTGAACCATATTTCTATAAATGGAGATAATGCTAAGGTTATCGGAGTAGGTGATGACAAGTTGTCTAAATTGAATATTGAATCGTCGAATCAGTAACCAAATAGCTTCAGTGGCAGCGTTAAATGCTCCCCTATATTTTACCTCTGTAGAAGATATAGTAATCACGTTCTGCTTCTTGCTTGACTAAATGGCAGATTTATAATGATCGAAATCACCGACCCAATCGTAATTTGTGTACCCAACTAAATCAATCTATGTCCCTCCCAAGTAATGAATGCAATCGATGTAGGTTCCTTTAACATAGTGAAGGATCTACTTTGCTTCCTTCTAATAAATCTCATGATGTTCTTGTATAAATCTAAACACAATACCAAAAAAACATGATAAATATGATCTGGTATGGGTTAAGTAGATCAAGCTCCCAATTAATTGGCGATAAAGGATACCATCTACTAAGGGAGTGGAGCAATCGACTACTAACTTGACTCTAGAAAGGAAGGGAGTGGGATATGGCTTACAATCAATCATGTTAAACCTAGCAAACAAATCAAGGGCATATTGAGCGATTAGGAAATATTAGTGTAAACATTATAATATTATGTAAATGATGAGTTGTATAGAACAACTCATCATATCTTATGTTGTTAGGAATATGTTTGGTTAAGAGTTTTGAAAACAACTTGTATAGATTTATTGGGTAGTTATAGGAGCCTTAATAGAATTTCTATTTTAGAGGACAAGTTAATCCTATATATATTAGTTATATCTTGAATTATAACAAAGAATAATGAATGATTTTCCTGTGTAAAATCTTGAATTGCCTTTACATTTGGTATTAGAGCGTAATATTTGGTCATGTGCCTCTAATAGAGGATTAAGAGTGACATTTGAACGGAGATCAATGAACATCTGCCCATCAAAGCACCACTCAACCCTATTTATGATCCAACGCATGTGCAAATCTATGTGTTCAAAGATTCGAGCTATACTTGTTGATAAAATCTTCATACATATGTAGACATGTTTAAAAATATGTGCATCCACAATCTTCATCCATTTGTGTTCTCCTCATGCATCCTTGTCAATACTTAGGTGCAACCCCTTTGCATGTGAATAGGCTGGTAAGTGTATTCTTCCGGTTTGATGAAAATTGCATTGGATTCTCCATCATTTTACATGGGATCCGAAGTCAACTCGGTCCATCCATCTCGAATCCAAACAGATATGTCCCCATTGGCATCAACATTATATTCATCCGTAGGTTTATCAACTAGCAATCGCACGAGAGTTGTGCGATGTTAACGCCGAAAGTGAAATTTTGGCGAGAAGAAAAATAAATTGAAACAAACAATAAAGCATAGTGCATCAATCAAATTTGTTGACAACAAGTAAATATAAACAAGGGGGATGAAACAAAATGTCGTAAACAATGTTGACAATAGAGCTAGTAGTACCATTTACAAGATATGTTTAAACCCACAAATTTGTGCAAAGCATGTTTTTTTGGTTGGCGCAGAGAAAAAATATGAGGAAAAAGGGGCTTATGAGCTATGGTTTTATTGTATTTTATATGACGTGAAAGTTTTCAAGTAGACGATATTTAATTTATCAGAAAAGATGAAAACATGAATGGAAATTTAGAAAGAAGAAGGTTGAAATTAAATACTTACATGTCTCGCATCTATGCCATGGCTCACGTTGTTCATACCCAAATAATATTTGTTATTTGTGTTCCAGTTTATCATTTTGGTCTCGCTTGCATTATTCACACAAGCGCAATTTACGGTTGAAGAGGTCAATTTGAAAAACGAGGAAAATCAAGCTTGAAACCCAACCACAAGCCTTGTTCGTAAGTATTTTACAACACCCTTATTCAATTTTAAGTTTGAGTAATTGATACAACAAAATAAGTATTGAGTAACATGAATCCACCTAATAAAAAACATTATAGAGTTTAAGAATAATGTTCTTGCATATATTGTCACCCATATAGAGGGATCACTCAATCAAAAGCATCACCTTGTCCATCAATTTGACAAATGTCTCAAACCCTTACACCTATGAAAGAAATAGGAAATTTTGAAAAAATATGACCAATAAAGGGCTACTATTTTTTTTAAAACTATTTGTTTGTTGCAAGCCATGAAATGCCACAACAAACAAAGATGGAGGTTGGGTTTTGAACTTGTTACCTATACAACCATCAAAGTACATGCACGTCTAAAAGAGATAATAAGAGATTGTTCATTTTCAAATAATAAGAGATCGGTCATCTTATCTAAAACAGTAAGCGTGATATATACACACACTACTTGTTATCAGCAGAACCACGGGTAAAATGGCTGATGACACGTGTGGTCAAGAGGGAAAGAATCTGATAACAACAAATTTGTGTTAAGCTTCCACATAAACGTCTCGATATCATAGGATACAACATACTCAATTGACATGTATAACATGATTTGGGCAGAGATGAAACCATGCAACAAACCGTGTGGAGTGGACTTCCAGTTTACAAGTGCCTTGCATTTGCTTGAAAGTTTCCCAAGTCTTTTCAACAAAACCATTATTTTTGTATCCCACAAGACATTTTGTCAAATTGGTAAATTCCTCTCACGCCACTGATTCCACTCTGATTGTGATGGCGGGCACTCCAAACCACACGGTGGCTTCGAGGAGTTTAGCCAAAATAGGCCCAATTTCCTGAGGAGAAGATGATCTACATGTCATTGATTATCAAGCCAGCGATCATATAGATTTAATTGAAAAATTCATTCAATTCGATTATCAACTAAAAAATCTAAAAACACCCCCATACCATAAAGTGAAAATGAAAATGAAAACACTCCACCATCAAAGATTGGTTTGGAAAATAAAATCCGATTTGCTAGTGGCACTTTTACATTCCCTCGCATGCAGGGATTTCACAAACTGACTAGAAGTCGGTTACAAAAAGTACAGAGAAAAGAGGACATCCTAGGATTTTTGTCCAATCAATGAAAAAGGTTTCTATCAAATTTAAGAAAAATAATTGTGGAAATAAAACTTAGATCAGGGTTGTATGGCAATGAATGTATTTTTGGTCTTCTGTACTTTTCAAAACATGGAAATCCTACTTATAACAGTTTAAAGAACATGCTACAGACATTTATCATGGCTGCATTAAAAGCAGCGTTCTCTTAACATTTGCATAGCCAAACCAGAAATGGTGGGAGAGAATATGTTTTTAAAGATGAAAAACAATGAGGCAATTGAGATTAGAATGCACCCTAATAACCTTAATAGGAATGGAGTGAAGCTTACTATTTGAATCTCATTATACTTCTATTTAAATTTAATGGCTAATGGGTTGTAGATAGATAATAATGGGCATTAATCGTGATGAAGGAAGCCATCAACTAAACACAAAATATGTAATCAGTAATAAGTATATACAATATTTAATTTGGCCATCAACAATATAAGGAATCAATGTATTTTTGTAATTTGGATTAATTCAAATTAACTGAAATAAAAAATTGTATGGTCCATGTGATGTTGGCACATCAACTTTACTTTTCATTTACTTCACCAACAAATGCATAATTTATTTTGTGTTTCCTTTGTGATATTTTCCCTTGTTAACCTGCAATTTAGATTTTCCCACACAACCATTAAAGAAATAGGTGCAATTGCTTATTAATAGCACAACTTGAAGGAAGACAGAGACAATATGAATGCTCAAACCAATGCATATATTTGGCAGGAACATCATGAAGATATGCTAGATTAGCCTATTGAAACAATTATTAAAACTGAAATAATAGTGACCTTATAAAAATATGGATGTATTGATTTTAGTAGATGCTCCAAATAATGACTGTACATTTTCTTACAAGTCATCCAGATTCACAATGGAGTTTGTCTCCCAATATATTTGGGACATAGTTCCCCCATATGCTCGACCATCTCTATTCTATTATCAAGAAATAAACGATCTTGAAAAAAAAATTCAAACTGTTTAGATGAGGTCATCTCGAGTACCAATCCCAGAAAGACCTAATGCTATGTCATCCCTATTACATGTATCAAAAGTAGAAAATGCGTTTATTTAGTAGGTTTTAAATTTTGCGAGTAAAAGTCCCAATGCACGAGCAACAGAAGGAATTCCATAAAGTAACAAGTAGTCCATAAGAAAAGATGAAAGGGAAATGACATCAAAAACCAGGAAATGATAGGTTCTATAAGAGGATTGCTATAGAGCAAGAAGAACAAAGGAGACATCCATCTAGCACGAAAAAAATCTCAAAAGGTGAATTTCTTTGAGTTAGCAGATTGGAAAATAATTTTCAATATGGTTTAATGAAAAATGGATTTCTTGATCAGTTCACGTGTGATCATTCATATCAATGTTGCAAGTTATAATAGCACTGATTAGTTGTTAGCAAAGAAGGAAAGAACTGTATAAAGCCAAACGTTTGAAGCATTCAAATAGCCATGTGAATTTAATCTTGAAAGATATCCAAATTCTACCAATCTTGCTTGAATGGTCTGAACATAAAAATGTTCATATTCAAACAATATAAATAGAAAAGGCATCAACTCACGAAATTACAGTTGACCATCACCACTATGGGTTGCCATTCTAGAACACTATCAAAGCATAACTATCAGCATAATTGTGCAAATGGGGGAGTGCCAATTCCCGTAGATGCCATCCCCTCCTTGATCCATTGATCAAGACCACATTAAGATGAATACAGAGCTAGAAATTGCTTGGCACTTGATGAGTCAACAAATGAGACGGTACTCCTAATGACATAATTAGCTAGATGTCCTAGAGGCTAGACGTGATTAGTTGTTTCTCTCTATTTTCATGGAAAGAGATATAAGGGTTGATGCAAAGTTGAACCGAATTTATTATATCTTTCACTAATGTACAATAGGGATAGAAAAACCTACAAGGTAATTGAGAAAAACACACAATCTTTGGAATCCAATCAAATGGACAGAGCGGGAAAGTATATCAAACATACCGAATGGTCCTGACAAGAGTATTTACACAAAAATGCACACCAAATAATTGACAAGGACGTGAAGACCGCCAACTTACTTCTAGCTAATGATCAGATTGGTAAAATGGGCATTTTTTGGGCCTTTCAGGAACAACAATGAATGGTAAAGCTTCTCATGCCATTACCAGGGTAAAATGAAATACAAGATACTTGGATACCAGAGTATTTAATCACCACATGCTAGAAGATAAAATCATACTCAAACAGAACAACCGCACAGAAAGTTCTCCATACTACATACACATTGAATGTATTGATTTTCTGCATCATGGGCATAAGAAACAAAACAATGTGCTGATATCATAAAGTTTTAGACATCCAAAAGTACACTAAAGGAGTTGAAACTTGAGATAGCAAGTAAAGACCAGAAAATACGAATGTTAGAAAAGCATAAAAGAGCATCCACTGAGGAACTAAAATGGATCAAAGGCGTTAACTATGGAGGTCACAATGAATATGAAACCCATGTTTCAAGCCATTTTAAGCAACTCACAGTGCTATGTATCAAGCTGAAAGCAGAGAAGGTCAAGTTACCTAGTTCAGGTAATAAACAACAAGTAAGGCGTTGGTTCAACTCAAAAACAGAGCCCGGTTCAATGTTAAAAATACAAGCCCAAGTTCACACTCGTCCAATATAAAAAAATAACCCCAAGAAATGCAGGCCATAATGAGAATATGAAGGCGGCCATTTCAAACATAAGCACAAGCAGAACCAGAAGCTTCAAAAATTGAAAAGGACTGACCAAAGTGAAAACCAAAATCTTTACCTTTGATGATGGAAGTCGTAAAAACAAAATCAGAGCCCAATATGGCAGAGTAGGTATGTCCAACCCACCAAAATTGACCAGGGTATTATGCAAGTAGATAATAATCCATACAGAGATCACAAATTGCCCAAAACCATGGCGGCCATTGAAAATGGTGACGAACCAAAACAGAGTTGCTCGAGTCTCGAGATGCCCAACCGCACCAAGGCCTTCAACAATGGCGACTATGGCCAACACAGAAACGAGCCAATGAAAACCCCAAATCACCTACCAGATAAAAAGAACCATGAGTTGCATCGCACAGGGGCGACCATACTCACCTGTTCATGGTGACGATGGAGGTGTGGCTACCTGCACGAAGGACTCCCGACACATGTCCTGCATTTATGACTGGCCATGTTTTTCACTGCTTCGCGCTGCAATCCTTTGCTCTGGAAAATCCAACTCTTGGTCGCCACGTGTAGGGCGTGTAACAAGCCGTGCATCGTCGACCAACGTATCTGAACCGTCACTGTCTCTGTCCGCGTCAGACGGGAGGAGGCCTTCTACCAGAGAACACGCCTTTCGGCGTAATAAACACGTGGTTTTCTAAAACCAATGCGGGTTTTGCATAGTATTGTTCTAATAAGAGTAATGTCTATTTAGTTTGGTGTATAGATATTTAAAGTCTTATTTAAGTTTTCCATTTATTAAGTTTAAATTTTTAATTATAGCTAAAAAGCTATATTAGAAATTTAAGTTTTTATAAGGTGTCATATAGTTTGTCTAGTCACGGTTAGTTGCGTCCAAGTTATAAGTGTTGTTTTTGTTATTATAAAGTTTGTCTCATGTCCAAGTTATAGTAGTAAGTCTTGTTTTTGTTATTATAAAGTTTGTTTAAATGTGTCATTTTGTCATCAAAAGAGTCATTCGTTGGATTCTAAGTATTATAATAAGTCATATTGTAGGTCGAGTCAAAAAAGTAATTATGCCGAAGGCGTTCCCCCTATGGGAAAGGCCTTTGCGGACGTTTTTGCGACTGAGTTAAATTTGACGGTTTGACGGCCGTCTGGACGTTTTCATGTTTTTAACCATTTTTTGGGCATTTTCTCATTTTTTGCGGCTTTAATCTTGTCTAATTTGCTCACCTTAGAAGTTAGGATCCAATCATTTTGCTTCTGTGATCATGAAAGTATCCTCAAAAAGGGTTTTTCCTCGGCTTTTGGAGAGCTGCGAATGAGTTTGACACGGGAATGTTTGCTTTGTCGAAGTTTTAAGATCTCTGTCGTAGTTTTTAAGTTCCCATTTCTCGACCGTATGGAGTCCACCTAGATTTTTATTTTATTTTAATGCCTGCTCTCCTTTGCTTTGTTTCTATAGATTGACCATAGTAATGCATTTGCTTGGGGCATGTCTTCAACAGGTGACCAGAGGCCTGGCATTTGCAGGTAATGTTTTAGCCTTCCACTTCTTCATTTTTTACAATAGAATAGAAATTATTTGATTTACAATCTTATTCTCTAGAACTAGATTCCCAAACCATACATTCAACAAGGAGAAATGAAATTGTGTATCAATTTTCCTGCATCCATATAGTTTATAGCAAGGTGCTCACTCACCTCAATGAACACTAGCAGAGCTCCAAACTTGGTGCATTCTCAAACAAAAAACCAGTGTTATTTGCAAACCAGTCGATTGTACCCTCATTACCAAAGTATAAACAAAAATGGGAGCCTTCTTCTTTGCCCCACCCCAATGCTTGTCATTGATAAGGTATCTCTGCTGAAAAACTTTATATCCTTGGGGTCTGTATGTGAAGTGATCTAGAATCTGAGAAAAGTAGCGGGTCTCATATTCCACCAGGGGATGTTCTGCTTTTTTTTCCAGCATAGAATTTGATCTTGTTCTACTCCTGCTGAAAATACTTCTTCCATGAATACCCAACAGAGGAGGAGGAGGAGCTCTAGCACATAGGCTACTGTTCCTGCAGGTGCAAGCACAGAAACAATACAAGGAGGCCTGCATGAATACTAGCTATGGCAGTGCCAAGAATGTATAGGATCACAAGCCCCACATGTATTCTCTGCCAGTTGGGGAAATATTGAACCTTAGGTCTCTGATATTTATGTTATTTGGGTTTGTTGGGATTGACATTTCAAAATCTTCAATTGTATTTAGATCTCTCATGGAATGCATTAGGAGGGTCTTCATTAGGAAGAGATTGGAAAAATTACAATGGTTACATATATAGACATTTCAGGCAATAAGTTTCGTGGTGCCATTCCAACTGTAGTTGGAAGTTGCATAGGATTGAAACATTTGAATCTATCAAGAAATGCCTTAGAGGGTCTTATTCCAGAGGCAATGGAAAATTTGAAATATATCATTGACCTAGAGCTTTCGTCAAATTTCTTAACTGGTCCACTACCAAAACTCCTCAAGAAACTTCAAGTGCTTTGCTATCTGAATCTATCTTCCAACAGAGTCACGGAGAAATTCTAAAAGAGGGGGTTTTCGCTAATGCCACTACTATCGTTTTACTTAATGGAAATGTTGGCCTTTGTGGACCAAGGAAATTATTGTTACCTGAATGTCCAAGTCAAAAAAGTGCTTCACATTTCAAAACAGAGATAGTGGTAGTTGTTAGTGTTAGTGATTTTGTGATATGTTGTTTACTTTTGGTTTTCTTATGGATATGGACTTCAAAAGTAGTGGATATACCACTAGCCATTTTACAAAAAATTGAGCACCTCAAAATTTCTTATGGATATTTTTAATGAAATTGATGGATTTAATGACAAAAAGTTGTTAGGGGTAGGCAACGTTAGATCAGTGTACAGAGGAGATTTGAGATATGATAGAGTAGGTGATGTGACATTGATGGAAACTCAGATAAAATATTTAGAACCTTGTTAATACAGTTTGTCACTGAGCCACTTAGTTGAGAAACTTGATGATGTGGGAAGTAACATTATAAATATGAGATTGGTTAATACATCATTATATTTTGATAGAGGACATCCTTGCATTATATTTTTAAAGAGCTCAAAATGAAAATCATGTGGATGTCATTTGCTCTCATTAAGGTTTTAATGTGTTGGAGCTTCCTAGGCAAGGGCAAGCTCAAATACGCTGTTCAATTCTCATAATATTAAACAACATAAGTTCAAGTTTGTTTACCAAAATATTGCAATGGGAAACACACAATGAAACAAGAAGAATGGAAAAGGGACCGCATAAGCTATATTAACTTTAAACCACTAGTAATAGACCCACTATTTAAACACAGTAATGTAATTTCATGAAACTCCAAAAAATGCTTCTCATCAATGCATGACTAGCAATATATCTCAGTTCAGCGAACAAGAACTTCAAGTGCTTTGCTATCTGAATCTATCTTCCAATAGAGTCATGGGAGAAATTCTAAAAGAGGGGGTTTTCGCTAATGCCACTGCTATCGTTTTACTTAATGGAAATGCTGGCCTTTGTGGACCAAGGAAATTATTGTTACCTGAATGTCCAAGTCAAAAAAGTGCTTCACATTTCAAAATAGAGATAGTGGTAGTTGTTAGTGTTAGTGATTTTGTGATATGTTGTTTACTTTTGGTTTTCTTATGGATATGGACTTTAGAAGTAGTGGATATACCACTAGCCATTTTACAAAAATCTGAGCACCTCAAAATTTCTTATGGATATCTTTTTAATGAAATTGATGGATTTAATGACAAAAAGTTGTTAGGGGTAGGCAACGTTAGATCAATGTACAAAGGAGATTTGAGATATGATAGAGTAGGTGATGTGACATTGATGGAAACTCAGATAAAATATTTAGAACCTTGTTAATATAGTTTGTGACTGAGCCACTTAGTTGAGAAACTTGATGATGTGGGAAGTAACATTATAAATATGAGATTGGTTAATACATCATTATATTTTGATAGAGGACATCCTTGCATTATATTTTTAAAGAGCTCAAAATGAAAATCGTGTGGATGTCATTTTCTCTCATTAAGGTTTTAATGTGTTGGAGCTTCCTAGGCAAGGGCAAGCTCAAATACCCTGTTCAATTCTCATAATATTTAGACAACATAAGTTCAAGTTTGTTTACCAAAATCTTGCAATGGGAAACACACAATGAAACAAGAAGAATGGAAAAGGGACCGCATAAGCTATATTAACTTTAAACCACTGGTAATAGACCCACTATTTAAACACAGTAATGTAATTTCATGAAACTCCAAAAAATGCTTCTCATCAATGCACGACTAGCAATATATTTATTTTTCTAAAATTCATGTTTTTAACAATATCACAACAACCGGTGAATGAGTTGTAGAGATTCAAGTTAGCATTACATCATATCAACATACAATTTTCATTTTTAGAAATAGTGTGACCATTGACCAGTGATTGACAATTTTTTCTTTCTTTACCATTTGTTCTTTAGTGTCCCTGACTTCATAATAACACCACAAAACCTGCAAAGATATCATTAAAACCTGGCACATCTCCTCTTTTTCAAAACTTTAATACGAGTATACTTAGTAAGGTTTTTCTTTTCTTTCTTTAATGCATTTAAATTTTGTTTTTTGTGTACATGGCTAGAGTGTTTGATGGTCCATTATGATTGGAAACTAAGTTAGAAGCATCAAACATCATAATCTTGCGAGTCTGCATGGATATTTGATTTCTCCACATGGAAACCTGTTGTATTATGATTACATGGTAAATTGAAGTCTGTGGGACATCCTACACTGTGAGTACAATGATTATGTTATGAAGAAGAACGGAGGAGTCAAGACTACTATCACTCAACAAAAACAACTCGTCGTAAATACTACCCTCTACTTTGATAGCACCTCCACTACTACTTTACTCAAACTTCTTGTATCCAAAGTGATATCAAATGTATTCATGTTTAGTGCAAATAAAATTGGCCACAAAAGGCAACCACTTATGATATAAAATCTGCAAATATACGGAAGTCTTCATGTATTCATGTTTAGTTCAAATAAAATAGTCCACAAAAATCTACCACTCATAATATAAGATTTGCAAATGTGTATGTATGAATTTGTAACAAATTTGAAATGTACAGATAGAACCTTTAAATGTAATGCTTCATCTATACTCCTACACTTACACTATCAATCACACCCCTCATCAACATCAACTACAAAAGTAATAACTATCCCTCTAAATCAAATAACATATATTGTTCGGCGTTCACATTGCATTGTACACATGTGATTGCTAGTATTTAATTACTTTTAAATAGTAAATAGGTAAGTCTCTTATATTCTATTTGTAAGTCTTTTTGTCAATTTGTGTCGTTTAAAGTCGAGTCAAGTCATTTGATGACGTCGAAATGTCAAAATTTGAAGTCATTTTTTTGTAAAAGTCATCGTATTATCGTATTGTCATTTTTTTGTAAATGTAAAAATGTCATAATTGTGTTATCGTTTTAAAATGGTTGAAATGTTGTAAAAAGTTAAAAAATTGCCTTACGGATGTATTTTCGATGTAACCCGACGTGCTAATAAAATTTGTGTTTCACATTGAGGGGGAAGATATAATATACAATGTGGAAACCATTGAGCTTCATATATTTACTCGGTTGAGTTAGCAGAACATGTCCACAAGAGGATGGGGGCAACAGAGGAAGGAGGGTGATCAATGCCTCTCATAAGTCACTAATGATGGGGCCACAGTTTGTATTGGTGATGTATTTTTCAATGGTTTGATTTATCTTGTGGTGTGTAGAATAAGAACAAAAGTATGTGTTTGTTCGTTTGGAATGTCTAAGTATGATATTCATGTATTTTCTCTTGAAGTGTTGTGATATGGTGTGGAAGGTGCAGAATTGTAAAAATAGTTATATAGGAGGGAAGCTGACTTCAGAGATCCTATGATTTTCAAATTTCTTGGAAGTGTGATCTCTTGGTGACAAGTTCATTGTGGTGAAGTGTGTGATCATGTGCAATAAGATCCAGACAATAATAAGACATAAAAGTATGCAGAGGCATATGATTATGTTTTTGATGTTCCTTGCCCCATGCTCACACTAAGGGGATGTTAGGAAATATTAGTGTGAATGTTATATAATAGTATTTAAATGATGAGTTGTATAGAATAACTCATCATATCTTATATTGTTAGGAATATGTTTGGTTATGAGTTGTTGAAAACAACTTGTACAAATTTAGTGAGTAGTTATAAGAGCCTTAATAGCCTTTGTCTTTTATAGGACATGTTAGTCCTATATATATTGTATGGTTATTTATTGAATTATAATGGACAATAATGAATGTTTTTCATGTGTAAAATCTTTAGTTTCCTTTGCAATAACGAAGCAAACTTAAGTTCTTCATGGAGAACTTATTGGCTAAGGCGGTCTTGATAGAATCAATGATCGAGAAAGAGTTTCCCATAATCAACAAGTCATCAACGTACAAAAATAAGATAAGAATGGACTCATCTTGCCATAAAATGTAAACATTTGGGTTAGAGTGACACCTAGTGAACCTAGAAGCGAGAAGAAAGGATTCCATCTTGGCATACCAAGCCCGAGGGGCTTGTTTGAGGTTGTAGATAGACTTCCTAAGTCTGCAAACAAGGGAGGAATCTTGGACATAACCTGGTGGTTATTCCATATAGATTTCTTCCTCTAGGTCACCATGAAGGAAGGCACTCTTAACGTCCATTTTGTGTACATACCATCTGTTAGCGGAAGCTATGGCTAGGTTCAATTGAATGGAAGTCATCTTGGCAACGGGAGCAAAGGTCTCTGAATAATCAACCCCATGAATCTAGGAGAAACTCTTAGCTATGAGTCGTGCCTTGTAATTTTGATGTTTGCATCGGCACCATACTTGGTTCAATATATCCACCTACACCAAACCATTTTTCTTCCCTTAGGAAGAGGGGTGAGATCCCAAGTATGATTCTTCATGAGAGAGGAATATTCCTCTTCCATAGTAGAATCCCACTCATGAATCCCATTAGCCTCCCGAAAATACTGTAGATCAGAAGTAGAGGTGAAGAAGGCATGGGGCACAACGAACTCTTAAAGATTTTGTTTCTCATTTGAAGGATCCATTATTTAATTACCAGTACTCTACAAGATATACATAGCCCAACGAGGACTAGGAGGAGAGTCGACTCAAA
Source organism: Taxus wallichiana var. yunnanensis (assembly GCA_018340775.1). Classification (NCBI taxonomy): domain Eukaryota; kingdom Viridiplantae; phylum Streptophyta; class Pinopsida; order Cupressales; family Taxaceae; genus Taxus; species Taxus wallichiana. The sequence goes on from CM031235.1 coordinate 889,345,781, forward strand.
ATCACGTCGAATAATCACGAAGTGAGAGGGGACATAATCCTCATCATCACTACTATCAGAATCGGTAGATGGAGGATCAAGAAAAGTGGGAGGAGTAGGAGGCCCAACAAGATCATCAGAAGATTCTAAATCATGGTTAGAGAGGGGTAGAGTGACCTCTACGGGTGGAGAAGTGGAAGTAGGAGATGTCTCTTGGAATTTCACACTTCTCTTGATATAGAGTTGACGAGTGGTGGGGTTCAAAATGTTGGGCATTATTTCTATGTAGTTTTTATTGATGTCAAATGTCGTTGATGGAAAGGGGAGTTTAGGTGGCTTAGGTGTATCCATGAGGTGTCAATCAATGTCAAGTTGAAGGTTGATTGGTAGTGTCAAATTGTGTTGTCTTTCCATATGTTGTCTTGGTGCATCTTGCATGGTTTTAGGCATGGTCAAGCTAGTATGAGTACTCAAAAGGTTGTATGAGGTCTTCATGAGGTCAAGCATGGTTAGTATGATATGTCAGAGGTGTTAATGAGTCTATAAAAAAAGGTCATATGTTGAGTCAGATCACTCTAGGCCTAGTCCTAGACCTAGTGCATGGTGTATGGCATGGTAACATGAGAAATGGAGTAGGGTGGAATTTTTTTAGCATGTAAGGAGTATTTTTTAGTTTTAAAACATGTGTAGGAGGTGTATCAGTCATATTTCAGCTAATAAGTGCATGATTAAGGTCCTTTTTAGCAAGACTACAAGACAAGGCAGGGTTTGCATAGGTAAGTCTTAGTGTTTGGATATTTTCAGAGGGTGGGGAATGTTTGAGATTTGAAGAGCATGAAGGAGGTTGTCATAGTGCTTCATGCCAAGTTTCAGGTCAAGGTTTTGAAGGAATTACAAGATAAGCCACTTTTGGTCATATCGAGTTTCTAAAAGTGCATTTCCCAACTTAAGGTCATGTTTGGAGTGCTCATTTTCTCATAAAATATTTTCAAGGGGTCTTGATATTTTCACCATAGTTGAGGCATGAAACTAAGAGTGTTTTAGAGTTGGAATGAAGTTAAATAATGTCTTGAGCTTTATGAACGATTGTTAAGAAGCATAGGTGGTCAAAACCCTCCTAAAACCCTAGTAGAACAGAGTGATAGGAGATATTTTCTTGGTTTGGTCTTCAAATGACATGGAAATGATAATGTGATGATTTGGGCTTGTAGATAATTCCTCTGTGGTCATTTTGGTGGTGGTTTCATGATTTAGGTTTCTTTGGAAAGTTGAAGAACCTCCATAGTTTTATGGAGATTTGTAGGTACAAAGCTAACATGGAAGTTTCATGATGCAAAACCTATTTTCTGGATACCTTGTGATGTGTTCTATCTATCCATGATAAGTTTTATATATCTACAATGGAAAAAATTGAAGATATATGTCTCGCAAGTTGCCCTACAACTTTTGGCCTAGAAGGCTAAAACCTAGTCTTGTGGTTTGAGATGAGTTTGATGGATTTACATGTTGGAGCAGTATGATATGAGTTTGGATAGAATTTATGAGTCTCATAGGATGTGTTTGAGGCCTTGGAGTAATCAAGAAATATGTGTTTTGGATTGAGCCCTAATGGCCTAAAGAGCAATATTAGACCTATCAAGAAGGTGACCAAAGCAGTATGCAAAGATAGTTTTCTCCATGTGACATAGGTTTGTGTGTTATTGAACATGTTGGTAGAGTCCCTGGTGATGTGTTCCATGCATTGGTAGAGCTTGGAAGTTGCATTCAATGTGATGGAGTTTGTTTCTCTCAAGACATGTTCTTGAGTCTTAGAAGTTAGTTTGAGAAGTTTGAGATATTAGCCTATTTGAATTTCTTTTGCCATGAGTTAAAGGTTCTTATGATTTGTATCGTTATTATATTCCATGAGCTTTCCATCCATATTTTCCTTGAGTCACGGTGACGATTTTTAGTGTGACGAGTTGTTTGTTCTTTGTGACCTATTAATGAGGCCTACATGCTGATTTGAGTTGGTTAAGAGATGGAGTTGGTTGAGTTCCTTGTGCCCTGTTTTGGTCATTCTTATGAGTTGTTTAAGAAATAATACATCAATACATTTCCATTGATATTTTTGGTTCCATAAAAAAGTGTTTGACTATGTGAAGTGGTTCACTTTTCAGGACTGATTTTGGATGCATGAGACCTAATGAGGATTGTTTGCTTCTTGGAGTTTGTGATGAAGAAGATTGATGTTGTAGAGTATCTTTAGCTTGTTGAAGATGGTTATATGATGTGCACTAATTTTATGAATCCTTGGTGGATTTTTATATTCTCTTGAAGATCATGAAGCTATAGTTAGAGTGTGTTAGGCCTATTTTGGGCTAGTTGTGCAAATGTGTGTTTGTAATGCTCATGACCGGCCTATAGGGTCTTGGTATGAAATTTATATGAATGTATAATGTGTTTTCATGATGGTATGACCAACCTTAAGGATCTTGGCTGACCTATATGGTGTGTTAGTAAGGGTCAAGAATAAAAGTTTGTTATATTAGCTCATTATGTAGAGTAGTGGTGATGGGGATCTTCGCGAGATAGAGAAGGTTAAAGAAGAGTGTAGAGGGGTCAAGGAAATAGCTAAGAAGAGGCATGAAAATTTGAGAAGAGTGGAGAAGAAGGTTTTCAAGGTCACTTGACCTAATCAACATGGTCTAGTGCAAGATTGAGTGAGGTAGGAGAGAGTGTTGTTTGAGAGGATTTTAAGGTATATGAGCTGAACTTGTGATTACAATCAGTTGTTGGAGCAACAAGTACATAGGTGATCTTCATCTTCAAGTGGATGAGTTGGTGCTTGGTCATCCTAGGGATTGAGTGCCTGCTGAGGTTTGCCTAAATAGGGGTTGGTGATCCTTGTGGGATTGGTGTCTCACTAAAGAAATATTGTGTGATGTGTAATATTCATACAAGTCCTTTGTTTTGAGTAATATAAGCATAGGTTTAGTAGGTTTTCTTCCCCTTGAGGTTTTTCCACTTATATATGGTGTTTATGTGTTCTCTTTTGTCTCTTGCACTTGTGCACAATTGATATAAAATAACTTCACTATTAATCATGTATATTGAATGGTTGATTTGAATGATAAATGCATGTTATGGAAAATGAAGGAAGCGTTTTTGTATGACTGATTCACCCCTCCCATTCACTTTGCTTCTAACACAAAATTCTATAACCTTTCACACCTTTGGGATACTCGACAAAGATACAAGGTTTGGATTGTGGTTACAAGGCCTTGGGTTTCTTTTTGGGATTCTGAGCCATGACAGTTGATTTGAAGACAAGAAAGTGCTCAAAATCAAGTTTGCGTCCATACCAAGCCTCAAAGGGTGTCATCCCTTTTACTACTTTATGCGGAATATAGTTTTGAATGTAGCAAGCACAATTAATTGCTTCAACCCAATACTATGGAGAAAGGGATTTGGATTGAATCATACAGTGGCCATCTCCTTAAGAGTTTTCTTCTTTCTTTCTATAACTCCATTTTCTGAAGGGCTATGAGAAATTGTAGGTTGCAAAGCAATCCCTTTGAGGTGCAAAAATCATCAAACCTATTGTTCACATACTTGCCTCCATTGTTAGTTCTAAGAACCTTGATAGAATTTTTAGATTGTTTCTCAACAAGAGCCTTGAAGTCCCGAAAGTGATCGAAAACTTCAAATTTTTGTTTGAGAAAGTAAACCCATGTATAACGTGAAAATTCATCAATGAAGGTAAGTATATATTGAGATCTAGTGAACGAAGGAGACAGAAAAGGGCTAGAAATGTCATTATGGACAAGATCAAGGGTATGAGAAGCTCTCCAAGATTTTCCCTGCCAAATTTCTCTTTGGGGTGCTTCCCAAGGGCATAACCCTCACAAAGACCCTTAGAAACAATGACGCGAGGCAATCCATTGACCATCTCATGTTGGATCAATCGGTAGTTCAAATGGCCAAATCGTTTATGCCAAAAGTTATTGACATCATTTGTGTGAGTCAAGGTAAGGCGGTAGGAGAAGATTCGGGAGAAAAGTGGGAAAAGGTGTACAACTGGGCTTAGTGGTTTGCCTTTCCCTCTACCACAATAGACTCATTGTGCATCTCTCTAATGATCACCAAATTAGGGTTGAATTCCACACACATCCCTTGGCCAATATGGGTGATTTGGTAACTGACAATAGATTGGTAGAAAGTTGGGGAACACTAAGGACATCATTGAAGGTTCCACCATCAACTTCCATTGATCCACTACCAATTACTACGACAGATGTATCGTCACCCAAGGTGATTTGGGACATGCTACAAGGTTCTAAGTAGGAAAACTTAATGTGTGAAGAACTCATGTGGTGTGAGGCACCAGAATCTATAACCCATGTCGATGAAGGAGCTACTCTAGCTATAAGGGATTTGTCTTTCTTCTTCTCAGACTTGTTTTCCTTTGCCTTAGAAGGCCCGGGTTTTAGAGCATTTTTTGATAGACTCAAGAACACTCATATTATTCTTCACAAGTAAATAAGTACGGTGGTGTTTTCTCATATATTGATGCTCTTCATGTCTTGACTTCTTGCAATAGGAACACTTGCACTTCTCCTTCTTTGGTTTAGACTCAGAAGTAGAGGAAGAAGTACTCGTGTTGGATTTGGATTGGGTGGACTTAGCTTCTTTCTTAGGTTAGTCTTTTTCTCTTATTTCTTCTCATGTTTCTTCTCCTTTCCTTTACCATTACTTGTTATTAGGGCATGTGACTTGGACTTGATTGCACCCATTTGAATCAACTTGTCATGTTCTCGAATGATTTGGGAAGAAAAGTTTTCAAATGAGGGAATCTTCAAGTGGTCCTTAAAGCTTCTTTCGTGATGTGAAAGGTAGAAACAAAGACAGAGTATTCAGATCCAAGCTTAGAAAGAATGGATAAGATCAGTTAGGCATCCTTCTTAACAACTCCACATGCTTTCAACAATAGTCTCTTGCGGACAAATTTGGAGACGAATACATTTAGGTTATCAAAGTTACTAGGAGTCAAACCTAGGAGTTCATTCTCTAACTCATGAGCTCTCATGTCATCTTGTTTTCCAAACATGTCATCTAGAGTTTTCTAGGATCCATCAGGTGTTGTGGAAGACTCAATGTGAAAGAGAAGGTCGGGAGAAACGGACAAAAAAAGAATACCTAAGGCTTCGTCACATCGGTTGAACCACTTAGATTTCTCAAGTTATGGTTGTTGGTTTTTTCTCCACTCCCATAGTGATGCGTACAACCCTTTACCCCATAGTGTGATTATCATTTTAGATTTCCATTCATGAAAGTTAAATGGTGTGAGAAAAGGAATATTAGCATCCATCATGAGGAAAGAGAAAGAAAAAATAGAAAATAAAATGACACACTTGTTGGTTTGAAAATCTGTCGCTTGGGCAGATCTATGGATAAACGAGCCAACAGTGTGCAGGGCATAGCCCCTCTTTGAGTCAGCAAAGCGAAACTGGTTTATTGCTATTCTACTAGTAGGAATCTATGCAAGTCTCACAATATTCCGCCTTCGGGGGTTTGGGATCTCATCCCAGTAGGGTGTTTCCAACTGCGAAAAGAAAGGAATGAAAGAGAGGATGAAGGAAGAGCAGGTCCGAAGGGAGAAAAGAAATGAATTCCAAAGCAGAAAGGTCAGAGGGTTTATGTTTTGGGATTGGTAGTAAACAGAGCCAAACCTACTTACATAAACGAGCAAAGCAATACTGATGAATAAATGACAATAAAACAGAAGTAAATTCAACAGAACAAACACACAGATCTAACGTAAGAAAGATCCAATGCAAATAACACATGTATTCAGCACAAAGTCTAAATATTGTATTAATAATTCTTTCTGTTACAAAAAGCTCAAAGTCTTTCCTCCTCACTTCTATTTTTCATCTGAAAGATATTCACTCATCCACACCACAACAAGTATTGGGGTATTTATAGAAGAAGGAGAGAAAAGAAGGCAAAAAGGAGCCAACCACCTATTTACAAAGATATTTACAAAATATCTCAAAGTCATGTTGACTTTTGACAACTTGATGGATGACATCATACCATGGTGCAACATGGATGATGTCATCGTTTGTGCCAACATACTTTAGATATTTACAAAAATAAAGTCAAGAAGAGAGAGAAGAAGAAGAAGAAGCCACTATTCATCATCGTCATCCTACGGCCAAAAGGGAGTAACACTTGCTTTTCTTTTGCTTTGCTCAGTGACGAGATGTGAAATTAAGCGCGGTATTCCATGAACTTGCTGATCATGGGCCCTAGTTGATCCGGGAAGGACCTTTGTGTCGCTCACCGATCGCTCGACAAGTCTCCCCGCTCGTCTATGAGCTTCTCTGGGAGTTTGGAATATTCGTTCTCCGCTTCTATGAGGAACCCGATGAAGTTGTGGCAAAGGAGTTATTGATGGACTCCGCGTCAAAAGTGACCTCTGGCCCCAGCCCCTGTGAAACGATCTCCTTGAAGATCTGGATGGTTTCATCAACTTTCCTTAAGGCGAAGGAAGGAGTAAGCAACCCTGGAGACATGTTGAGAACGATTTGTTCCATTTGGTGCATCGCGTCCAGGGCTTCTTCCTTTACCTTATCGATCTTTTCAAGGACAAACTCCAGTTGATCCATCCGGTAGTCCAGGTGGAAATGACTTTGTTGAGGGCTCTGGGATGACCGAAGACGCCGAACTTGACCAGATCTTCGACTGAACAGTCGAACATTTGTTGAAAGGTCTCATGCTGCAGCCTAGCATGGTCCAGCTCTTCTGATATGGGTCCTGCTAGTGCTTGGAGCTCTTTATTCGCCTTGTTGATGTTCAAATACAAACCAGAGAACTCGGCGATCACTTTTTCACTGTCTTTGAGGATCTGGCTCCTCCAAGCGGAAACTGCCATGCCCTGCTCGCCGATCTTTGCATATTCATTAATTTTATCCTCGGCTCGCAGGCTCGGGAGTCTCGGCGGGATTGTGGGGGTGCACCGCCCATCTTCCTCGTAAGGCTTGGAGCAAATGTTTATTTTCTCTTTCGTAGCCTTTTCTCTTCTTTTGTTTCTTCAAGCTTCTTGCAGAGGGCGTCACCGCAGCAGGCATGGCCTCTCCCGAAGGCTCGAAAGACATACCCATTGTGACTCGAGTCACCGTGTAACTGTAGGAGACAGATCCTTTTTATCCTTGAGGGGATTGGGGTATGCGATCTCCATTACCCTCTCTCTCGAAGCACTCGAGAGAAGCGTGTGTGATGACTTGCTTCTTTGCCCCTTTGGATGGGATTACGGAAAAGTCCATCGGAGCGATGGGAACTTTCCTTTTGCGACTTAAGTCTTTGGGAGATCCAGTGGACTTATGGGAGAAGGGCCGAAAGCAGAGAAGGGGACAGTGCGGTAGTGAGGGAGGGAAAAAGTGGAGACACTTGGAGGTGGCATCGAGAGGGAGGCCGAAGAAATGCTCACGGGAGGAAGAGATATTACAGGAGAGGAAGACATGGGAAGGGAAGGGAGCTCAGAGATGAGGGAAGAAATGGAGGGGGACAGATCCGCGAGAGAAGAGAAGATGGACGAAGAAGTGGGAGGAACAGTAGAAGAAGGGGGAGAGGACACGACCAAAGGAATGGTCGCTTGAGTCACTCGAGGAGGGGAAGGAGGAGAAGAAGAAGGGACAGAAGGGACCTTGGTAGTTGCAGCAGTGCCGACATCCTGAGTGGATGGGCCTATTGGAACATCTTCTTCCATTCCTTTCTCTGGAGAAGCCAGAGTTATGACCTGTTCGGGTGTAGCGGAAGGAGGACTTTCAGGAGCTTCCTCTTGAGAAGTGTTGGATTCGCCCTCTTTGCCTTTTCCTTTGCCTTTAGGCTGTTGTTTAGATCGAGAAGGTGCGTTACCCAATGGGGAGGTTGTGAAATCAACCCCGAGGTAGATGAGTCCGTTCATTCGGCACCAATGCTCTGTTTCTGCAGAGTTTCTTTGACCCTTTCCTCAATTGTCTGAGGCGCTTTGGTCCTATCGACTGCCGCAAATGGCCAATCGTCTCCACCTGTGTTAAGATATACTTGATCTACTTCCTCCTCAGTAGTTTGGAAGCCTTTGGGGATGATGGCTACCCCATATTGGATGATTTCTGCCAAGGCCAAACGAGAATGGTCCTTCCTCCTGAGTTCCACCTCATGATATAGGTCGATGTAGATATCCTCGATCTGAGGGACGTGGATTGGATCGAGCTTAGCCCTCGGCAGACAATTCCTCGGGTCGAAGGTGGGTCTTGCTGGGAAGTCATGTTTCAAATTGAGCAGCTCCAGCTCTGCAAACATGTCTTTTGCCTTGTGGTGAGAAAGACATGTATATCTACCCACTGTGAGGGGGAAAGGAGTTCCACCCTTCTTTCTTTTGAGGAACTTCTCATGGTAGGTGATTAGCTGTCTTGACAACTCTAGTAGAATCAACTTGGGTCCAGATACCTTGGCAGTCTAGTTGGCTCTCCCAAGAAGTTAGCCTGCCCTCGATAGGTGAATATGGGGAATGGGTGAACAGGGCCCCCATTTCTCGGCTGGTCTGTCACTATGCTCTTGGTCGTATGATAGTAAGTCATATTTGGCCTCAATAAAGTGATGATGAAGTAGAAAAATGCATCGTTGATCTTGGTAAATTGAGGGATGCTATTTTTTCCACCTCACCTGGATAGTATTCATATATTTTGACACGGGCCAAACCCCACTCTGCATCGTGGTTTGGATAGTCCCTCTCTCGAAGTCTGCAACGTAAACAACATAGTAATTCATGTAGAATCTCCCGATTGTATTAAATTGTTGTCAGAAGCTTTCAGAGATTGTGTCGCTTATAATTTCGCCAAAGAAAAGTGTTGATCGGGCACATTCTTGTTCATCGTTTCTAAGTAAATCTTTGCAAAGATCCATTTGTGGAAATAGTGGGCGTCAGGAAGCCCAAACACCCTGCTCAGGAACGTGATGGTGTCACTGAGCTCCTCGAAAAATCACTGCGGTGAATGATTTGTGGCCAACGGGTCACTACTTTCTTGTTCTTCAGATAGACTTCATTCATCAGTTGCATGCACTGATCTTCATGGTCGTCCCAGGCTTTGATACAATCCTCTCGGCTGACGGCCACAAAGTGCCGGTGATGAGGAATGCCGAGTATTATCTCAAAGTGGCGGGTGGTGAGGTTGATTACGACCTCGCCCTTTTCATTTACGACACACCTTGTGTCTTTGTTGTAGCACCGGGCAACCACCATCATGAATTCATTGTTAATAGCGCTGACTGGGATTCCTCTAGCGAAGTGCAGGGCACTGCCTATCAGCTTGTCCATCCATGGACTTCTTGTGACCTTCTGAGTCCTGACCCAGAATTCCTCCAAATCAATATGACCCAACTCTGAGTCTTTGATGTCCAGGTCACACTCGGCCTGGGAATCGGGCATTCTGACCCTCTGATATTTATACTTCATTTCTTCCTCTGTGAGCTTGGCCTTGCCTTTGGATTTGGTAGGCCTCTTGCTTGATGTTGACATATGTTCTTCTGAGCTTAGATGCTGATCTGCAAGAATAAGACGTGAAACCCAATCGAAGAAAGCCGTGTCAGCTGCTTGATTTTCCATTGAAATGCTGACAGAAGAAAGAGTTAGCAATTTTGAGGGGGCGCATGGCGCAGAGATATTGCAGTGCAGAGCTAAATAGGTAAGGCGCATGGGAAAAGGGTGTTGCGAGGGCGAGATGCGCCGTGGCGCATGTATCTTTTACGTTACATGGAACTTCGGTGCGCCAAAGGCGCATATATGGTTTGTGTAACATGTGCTTTTGGCGCGCTTAAGGGAAATCGCATGGCGCATGGAGGGTTTGCACAACATGATGTTGCTGCGATGAGGAACGCGCCTGCGCCTTTATAGCTTTAACACTTGGCGCATATGAAAGGGTTGTTACATGGGCGCAGGGTGCGCCAAAGGGCGCAGGAATTCTTTATGTTGCATCCAAGTTTGATGCGCCAAGGGGCGCATGGGAAGCATTTGCAGCATGCGAGGGAAGTGCGCCATGAGGGCGCAACTGTTTTTGATGTCGCGTGGCGAGCTCATGCGCCAAAGGAGAAAACAGTTTTCTTTTTTAGGTTTGATCTTTCTCCCAGAGGGGTTTCCACATATGACTTAGCTTTTATAACAAGGTTCATTGTAGGATATGAAGAGGTGCTATACCAAAAGGGTTTTCAAGCTATCATTTTTTAGGACAGAGCTTCCTCTTCCAGCAGATCTGGAAAGAGGAGGAAATGTGGAAAGGCAGCAAGGGGGGAAGCAAACTCATAATCTATTCTTTTCAATCCATACTGAACCCACCTAGCAGCCAAAAAACCACAAAAACAAAACGCATGAAAGACAGAAGGCCACTTACCCGGATATAAACGATGAAAAAGCGTGAGAACGGGTCCACAAATCAATTGAAAGCGACGGGCGATGCGTTGACAAGCTCGAGAGAAAAATCACGTGAGCATTTCGGTGACAATGGCCAGATGACGCTTTATATATAGCGAGGCAAGCAATAAATGTGCCACCAACTTTTCAAAGGGGGCGCACCAAATGAGTCAAGCCGTTTAAGAAGGCGCATGCGCCTGCGCAGACGGGAAGCCTTAACAGTAGAGGCACACCAAAACGCCCGCTGACACAAGAAAACATGCGCAAAGGTTTGGAAGGGGCGCATCAAAAGTTGATGTCAGCATAGTCATTCTATGCGCCGGCCAAAAGACCAAAAATGACTAAGTTCGAAAAACGTGATTTCGGGAAGGGATTTTGCAACTTTCCGAACGCAAGGAGTCCCTAACGAGGATCGGAACAAAATTTTCGGAGTGAAGGTTATCAAGTAAAATTGCCTTGTCAATTTTACGGGATAACACACACACACCCAAAAAAAAAAAAAAATTTACCCCCTTGTTTTACAACACTTTATAATTAGTGTGTTGATTACATTTGATTTGATGTGCTCGTGTAACATGAAACAATTGGCCACTCACATTCAGTAATAGGCAAAATCCGCGCACAAATGTGGAGAGCACAATAAGTTTCAATCATGCACAAGCAAAATAACACCGTAATAGGTAAAAAGGGAAAATTAAGCACAAGAATTAAAAGTGAGAGGAGGGTGAGAAGGGGGTCACCGAGTTGAGGGGCAACTTGGTGTCGACAACCGAGCTAGGTTGTAATGGTTGTTGTGGATGGTGTGCACGTGGTCGGGGTGAGAGCTCGAACATGGTAGGTGGCAACTGTCGAGAAGGGCGTAAAAGCGGCGGGCTCGAAGAAGGGTCCAAGGTACAGGGCCAAGCATGAGATGGCCGAGTTGGTGAGGACGTTGGGCTCGATGAAACGAGTACTATAACACAAAGCTCGCGTGCATGGAGGGTGAGTACAGGTCAAAAGCCGAGGCAAGAATGAGCAAGGTTCGATTAGGTGTTCTACCGTGAGTCGAGTGGGTGAAGCGACTGAGCTCGAAGTTGTGTGGGGACAAGGATCGAGTCGAGCTTGGGGAAGCTGAGCAAGGCCGAAATGCATAGGTAGATCGAGTCGGTGAGCGAGTCGAGGATGGTGCAAAGTGAAGCCGATGAGCCAAGGTCACACAATGAGTCATAGGTGGAGTTGGGGTAGGGTCGGCAAGGACGTGCGAGCCAAGGCAACAAGTTAGTAGGGGTGATTCTTGCATTGAGTCCAATGTTGGGTTGCTTAGGGTGCAAGGTGAACTGAGGAACGAGCTCAATGTGGGCGAGTAGGGAAGAGTCAGCTCAGGGAGCTGAGTCAGAAACATAGCACGGGGAGTATATGGTGGCTCGATCGAGAGGCAAAATGAGTTGGGTTGAGCTTGACAGAGATGTAAGAACCGAGTTGCATGAGGCAACAAGTTGAGTGGAGAGTGAATTGTAAGCGAGCTAAGAGTGAGTTGGAGATTGGAGGACCCCGCTTTAAATAGATCCAAATATTATTGTAATTGTTCAAATGTAGTGCAAAACCCTTAACTCCCGCACAAACACTAAGAAACACCCACAAACCAAGCAAACTTCCACAAGAAAAATGTTAACCAAAATAATGCTAATAATGCACAAATACCAATATGGATTAAAAACTTACACTAAGAGATGTTAAAAAATATGAAATCGAGAGTAATCAAAGAACAATGAAGTGAGTGACACGATTACCAATATCAAGCTCGATACCATGATAGACGAAGATATCTGGAAATGCATGCACGTCGACGAAAACATGTAAATACTCCAAGTAATTAGCAAGCAAAATAATCTCAAGGAACTTATGCATCAAAAATGGTCTGCTCATCCTCATAGATCAAAATGAAGGAAGTACATATGGGGAGTGTTGTGTAACTCCCATGCCTGGACTTGTCATACTCCAAAAATGGAGAGAGGAGTTACAATGCTATAATAGCATGTAACTCTCATATGACAATGACACATATGACATATTCCATGACAAAATTTGTCATATGTCATATAACTCCCTAAAAGACCTATGACTCACCTAAGTGAGATGACTCACCATGTGTGAGGTGTAAATAACCCAATAAACAAATAAAAGGTAAAATAATACCCTCACACCAACACACACATGCTTACTTACCGGATAGTTGTTACAAGGCTATTAAGACCTAAAAGCGACTTCGTGTATTTTGTTGATTGTATCATCTTTGTGTAATAACTAGTGTACGTGTATGGGATAGATAAGACTATAGAAGGAATATATAAAGCTCCTTGATCATGTAAAAGAAAGATGAAGAGATTAGAAGCCCGACAATTGTCTCTAAGTGTTTAAAAGATGTAAGAATTGTGCGCATCAAGTAGTTGTTGGATTTTGGCTTGAAACTACAATAGAAATTTAAGTATTATTGTTTAATCTCTTGTTCTAGTTTGTATGTTTGCATTTTTGTGTTTTCCCATTCTAAAGCTCGGTGTGCAAGTCCCAATATGTGATAAGAAATAAAATGTGTACTTATTATGCATTGTTTAAGGGCATGTAAATGAATCATTTGTGTAAAATCCTTAGACTACAACTTTAGCATGTCCTAATGAGAGATCCTTAGGGACTAATGTTAACAATAGTCTAACCCACTAAAGGGTTTGCACACGGTTAAGACTCTCATGCCTTCTCTATGTGTCCCTTATCTTGAAGTTATATTAATCACATTCTCCAAGAAAGGAAGAAAAATGGCCATTGACGATCAACCATACATTGAATTTGGGGGCGACAAAATAAGGTGTGACAATACACAATAACTAAAGATGATGCCACTAAGGTAGACTTGTTAGAAGGACAAGGACCATTTACTAAAAGAATGTTCATGTGAAGTCGAGGGCATAGCTTAACAACCCTCAAAACATCTAAAGTGTAACGTCATAACTTAACAACCCTCCAAACATCTAAAGTGTAAGGGCATAGTTTGATAACCCTTCAAACATTTAAAGTGTAAGGATCCATAATAAGTGATACATCATTAGTTATCTCTCGAAAAAGTGAAAGTTCCAAAAATAACAATGGGTGCACTTTTATCAATGGAGACTAAAAGCATTGAAGTGCCAAAGGACTTAGTGAGGGATGGGCAAGATAATCTTCCTAATTCTACATTTATGATGACGTTATAAGAAGAACATCATCCTATATAAGAATTAAAGCGGAGTCTACAAAAAGACATGTAATATTTGGAAAAAAACAAACCCAAAAGGATAGCTTTAGAAAGACAGGAGCAATGTTTGGCGTAATAAAATCATCACAAAGAGGAGGAATGTCTAACATGATAGAATCATCACAAGAGATGGGATGTGCATGCAATGATCTCACAAGAAGAGTCTCTAGTAAAGGGCCTCTATACATTTCGAAGAATGCTCTAGATAGTGCAAAGACACTCGTGTGACAACAAAGGTGGAGGAGAGGCAAGGAAACATGTCAATAAAGGACAAAGGATTGTCACATGAATTGAGTCAATCAATGTACTAAACATGGATTAGAATGAGCACGAACCTAGCCATATAGAAATGGATGATGGCCTTGTGTAGTGAAGAAATATTCCATGCACAAACACCACAAACCATATTTGCTTCTACCAAGAAGTTATGGTGGTGGTGAATCTTTCATCGGGCGGTCTCTAAAGAAGCTCTCAAAACAAGAAATGAATGTCAGTATGACCACAAACACAATGAGAACACAAGAAAGAAAGCAAAAAAGCCATTGTACACCTCAATGCACACACAAAAAGATGAAGGCACTACAAGATTTTACAAAGTAGCTCAAAATGAGCATGACACTCATCACTATTGATCTAGAACATGATTTTGGAAAGTCTTGAAAATATATTTTTAGCAATTTTTGGTAACTTTTAGTATTTTGCATTTTTATGAGGTCTTTGGAGCATTTCTCGGCTTTGGACAAGTATGACAAAAGTTCTTCATATTAATGTTTTTGAGTTTGTTTTGTCATCTTTCCAACAAATCTTATGGTTAGCAAATCAGATTACGGGCTCAAAGATATGACCCTAACAATGAGCACTAAATAAAATAATAATAATAATATGATAGATTTTTTTTTTAAAATTCACTTGTCTTTGCAAATCCATCCTCAAGGTGGATACAAATGGTCTCCATCTAAGATGACCTTTTGGTTCCCATCTAAAACCCTTCATATTCTATTTTTAGCAATTTTTCATATTCTCCATTGTATAGCTATAAAGTAACTTGTTTTGAATAAATTGATAGACCTTTGAACATGCACCTCTTATGGAGTTTGTCAATTTGTATACTTTTCAAATTGCAATAAAATTAGTGTGTTTCTATAGATTGTTATAACACATTAAGCACTATCATTAGTGTGTTGTCTCTGGGTTGCAACTCAATCCAAATCAACAATAGTATTAAAGATGGCCCCAAAAAATAGACCAAATGCAACACAAAACATCGATGTCAATAATGCCCAACAAGCACAAGATGTTAAGAGTGAACCATAGCTCCATTTTCCACTAACATTTTTATGCTTAGTAGAAACAACTAATTTTTTCAAAAATCTAAAACAAGATAGAAACTATAAACACTCTTGAAAAATCCATGTATACTTTTCAAATTGCAATAAAATTAGTTGTCTATGATTGTTATCTCGATTCATTAGTGTTTTGCAAGTTGCAACTCAATCCAAATCAACAATAGTAAAGATGAACCCCAAAAATGGACAACAAAAACACATCATAAGCCCAAAAGAAGTAGTGAAAATTACATTTTCCACTAAGTATTTTTCAAACTTCTAAGAACCACTACAAATCTAAAACAAGATAGAAACTATAAACATCGAAAAACCAAGTTGTTTATCTACTCTTTAGCCCGTGAACTTTGAGATAACATCCAAAAGTTTCTAAAAATTAGTTGTCATAAAGTATTTTGAAAATGCTAAAAATAAAGATTTTTGAAAAATAGTACTTCCTCAAGTTTTATCTACTCTTACAACTTGAGATAACCCAAAAAGGTTTTTAAAACCTAGTTGTCATAAAAGTTGATTCTGAAAAATAAAGTTCTTAGAAAATACTTATTTCACCACAATGAGCGAAGAACACTTCTTACACACATCATATCATAATAGTTCTTAGAATAATATGAGAAAAATAAATTATCCATTTGCAGATATAAAAATATAAAGATACAGTGTATATAACTTGAGACTGAAAGCTAGGTCCCCTTCTATTGGCCATAAAATAAGCAATCCTCGTTAACCTATAAAAAGGTAACTTCTTATTAGATAGTTAATTCTAAATTTAAGAATGTGTGCCAAAGCAACCTTATATGGTAATTTAACCCAAGTAAGCTTGATAATAAGCGCATATAATATATAACACCAACATTGTGAGGCACACAACGGTTACGGTGATTGTATGTTATGCCGGTTCCCTTGCCTCGTGATTTTTCATAAAAATACATGAGGAAAATTGTCATTAGAATAATGAATGCTTGTGGGTATTATTTTGAGATGGCTTAATCTCACAACCCCACAAAATGTGAGTCTTATAAAATAGTAAGTATAAATGTTTCTTAGTGGTCCTTGTCTGCACCTTCAAGAGCTTTAGAGCATTAGTTACAACCAAACGGTTAAGTCAATATTATGTAAAAACAAACCACGAATGGAAACAAGTCTCGGGAAATAATCCCTCTAGGTGAGAAATGAATGACCATATTTCGAAACTAGAATACCAAAGAAATGCTCCCATTTCAAAGAAAATAATCATTTAAATAATGTAATAGTTTTTATTAGTTTAATGATAGAATTACGTTATCTTGGGCCTTAAATGTTATTTTCTCATTAATATAGATCAGAAGTAGCAAAACACAAGTCTTACAACTGTACCTTAGATCTCTTATAATCCTGTCTTTCCTACCTTTGATTTGCACGTCCTCTAAGCGAACAAAACAACCACACACCAGTTGAAAATCTCTTTTTAGCATTAAGAAATTCATGTCAAGCATAAAAAAAGAACAAAAATACAAGAAGAAATCCAAGGCCGCCAACGGGTGTAACAATCTCACAAATAATCTGATTCCCTAACTGACCTTGTGATAAAAATCACTCCCTCTCCCTCGATGTGCCTCAACATAAAATATATAATAGAACAACATGCACAAAGAGCTAGAGAGTTTCTGATGAAGGGCATAGAAAGCAAAACATGGAAGTGGAAAAAAGTGATTTGGTTAACGGTGATCAAACCTTGCCCAATGTCTATTCTCAAGTATAAGTTTATGGTTTACCCATAAAAATTTACTTCAGCCATTATTATTATTTTTATATACAGACTTCAAATAAGCATGCAAATAATTACCACCATGTTTATACAATAAATTCACATGTGGGGTGTCTGCAATACTAACACCCTTACCTTTATTACAAGTAGGTTTCGAACCGATTTAAATTACCTCTTACAAAATTACAATTAAATATACCCTGTGATTGGGCTAAACTATAAAATGAATACTATCTACTTCAAAAGAGAAGACCGATCATGGTAGAATATTCATAACTCAGTACATGTAAAAACAAAAGATCTCCTGCCACTCAGAAATCAGATGATAGATATTCATATACTAAATGAAGAGTTTTTGCTTCTTTCCCCCTTTTTTTTTTCCATCACAGCACACGGCTTGCTAACTCCTACACCAAGGGTTTTGTACCCATAAACAGCCCGGTATACCAACAGAAAAGCTTTTATGTTCACATTGGTAACCAGCATACCACAAACTATTGCCTATTATGTTTCCTTCTTAGGAGCAAGGCTGTCATTTCATAAATCTTCAATATCTTCTTCCTGACCTGACAACAAGAGTTATGTATTGAACACGGATAGTTCTGACCAATATACCCTTCTTTTAGTCACTGAAGATTGGAATTAATAATATTTCTAAGTAAAGAAAGATCATAGGAATGTACCAAGTTGACTAATGGAAGGCTCCTGAGAACCTACCTGTACCAAAAGAGATTGGTTATTTGAATATTAGTTTCTTCTGAACGTGATCATATGATAGATCCAAATACATATACAACCACCAATGATTTAAGGGTCACTCTATGAATGAATATCAAGAAATACAGAACATCCTGATACAAGCCTTTACCTAAGATTTTCAGATCTCAATTACTATGGGCAATTGGCCAACTGAGACCATGGACTTCAAATGAAAGCTGCAAATCACCCTCATTTTCTGTGAGGGCACAAGTCCATGGTCCAAAATTATGCAAGCCTTAACTGTGACCCGCTAAAAATTCAGATATAAAATATCAATTGAAATAAACATCTCTCAAAAGGATAAATCATAAGATAAAAAGCCAAGCTCTGTAGGCGATTGAGGCCCCGGTTTCCAATTTGTATGATTTTATATGGGCGGCTGATGACTCCTAGAAGAATCATGTTTCTCAACAAGATGATAAGTGCAAACCATACCTTGCATTGCCTGTGATCAGAAGGTAATGGAAAGAATCAGATGCACTGCTGCAACAGAAACCACCATCTTCTATTAAAAATGATGATTGGTGAAAGCCATTACCTATGATTCTATATCTGAAGTGCAGCCGCAATTGGCCCTGCCAAACTGAGCACTTCAAAGGGCTGCCTGCCAACTACCTCCTTTACAGTGAGAGGACAGGAGTCTGTGATCCAGAAGTATGCAAAGCCATTTTCTGGACGCACTGCAAATTTGGATGGAAAACATTAGTTCAAGAGAGGACGAACAAATGCAGTTAAATGTAATGATAGGAAAAAAGAAAAATGGTAGGTCAAGTTCTGCGGAAGATTGAAGCCACAGTTCCCAATCACCTATTTATGCAAAGATGTCATATTTTACAATTCATTCAAACTCGGCCAAATACAAGCCAAATGTATCTGCTTGTAATCAGAAAAGACATAATACAAAAATGTTCAATAATTTAGACTAAAAATTGAAGCTAAAATGACCTCCATTGTCATGTTCAAACCGCTCCCATGATCTTTTTGGAAAGACACCATGTGTGACATATGCACTAACTTTTGAAGCACCATGAGCAGCTAATACTTTCTGCATAAGATTAAAAGCACACATAGGAGACTTCATTATCAGAAATAAAGGAATTGGCATACAACAGGATTTTTTACAAGTTTATCATGCAAGAAAATTTAAAATTTATCACAACAGTCAAACACTGAGGAATTCAAGTGTAGAATTTATAAAGATGATCTATTTCAAGTTAGTAGAGAATTCAACTCTAAGACTTTGACGAGGCTTTCATCTATGCACTTTTAAACTTATCTTCAAGGAGTTTGTTCTAACTACCTGCTAAGCACCTAAATGTCAAAAATATTCAGTCGTCATACTTGAAAGGAAAATCCTTCAATTGTTGAGCACTTTGATTATTAAGAATTCCGTCATCAAGTATCATTACTTGGGTTCATCTAACATGCAGAAAACCTCATAAAACTACTTAATAACCATCCTGTTATAATTCAGCACCCTGCAAATTGTTACTAAGCCAAATGGCTGAAAGCCAGCAGAGCTACTGAATCAAATAATAATGCAAGCTCTCATATTATCAAATAAACCACAAATAACCGCATTTTACACATTCGAAAATTAAACAACCACTTTCAGTAATTTTCAGCAGCTCACTGAATTGGGGAAAAAATGTTGCTCAGAATTTAATTTAAATATGTGAAGATCTAAATATTTGGAAAACTCATACGAGATATCATATTGAAGATCACATAATATATCCAGCCACTAAAAGAAAGTTACAGCCAGAAGGAATTGCAGTATGCATAGTGTAGTGCTGCCTGTGCACAAAACACTTGCCTTTCTCATAAAGTATCCTGGATACATTGCTAGATGATATGTGACGGAAACGACTTTAGAATTTTTCATGGAGGCAAGGAATGAAAGCTGTAAAACCATTACTATACAGTACTACTGTTATGAACTGAGGGCACCAGCAGATGGCTAGGCATGCAGGCATCTACATACTAAAGGGTCTGATAAGGGCTGCGCACATAACGGAAATTTTCGAGGACTAAGCACAGAAGCAATGATAAAGAGTGATGCATTCTGGCTATGAAGCGAGAGCATTGAATTCTGATTTTAAAGCAAGGGTGTAGAAATTTGGCTAGGCGGAAGAGATGACGAAGGAGAAAATGAAAAAATGAATATAGCAGAGTTTGCATGATCACAAAGCCATAGAAGTTAGAACCAATGAGATGCCCAACTGAGGTAATGTAAGAATACTTACCATTGATGCACAACTGATGAGATGTCCAACTAAGGAAATGTACGAATACTCACCACAGAAACATGTCTGGATAACATACACTTAGGAAAACATGAATTTACATAGAGATAATATTCCATTCTTGTATTTAATACAGACCAACATGCGGATTTATACGACAGGAGAGAAAGATGATATTCCACAGACAAATTCAGTACATATCCAATCAGCAAATCTAATACAAACTCAGGGACAAATAAATAAAAGTCCACTGGCAGAGCTCCTATAGACCTAGGGGAGAAGAGATAATATTTCACTAGCACATTTACTACAGACCTAGAGAGGAAAAAAGAGGCCCCACAGGCAGATTCACGCCACACCCAAAAGGGAAAATATAATACCCAAATGGCAAATTTACTACAAACAAATATGCAACAATAGAGAGAGAGAGAGAGAGAGAGAGAGAGAGAGAGAGAGAGATCCCGAGAACAGAATAACTGCATACCCAAAGGGTATTCCAAAAATATGATACCACAATGGCAAATTTACTACAAACAAATATATGATAATAATAAACTCATAATAAATGCTAGCAGTATTTGTATTCAAGATATGCAGTATATAAAACAAATTCAGAACAGCCAACATATATGTAGACACCTAATTTTGGTTTAAGGCACTTGACAACATCAGTTTTGGGAGCTTTTTGGACGTTTAGACCAGTGGCACATAATTGACTCTTTTGGCACACATTTCCCCCTTCCGATTAACTCTGTCCCCTTGGTCACCTCCATCTGCCAATTTCACATACAATCGCTTTCAATTTACTAAAGATCAGTTATACACCTCTGCAGACATCTCTCCATTTGTAGATCCCTATTTTCTGACCTCAGAGTCAGGTTCAGCCACTATAGACAAGTTCGGCCACGAGTCTATCCTCCCTCACCGAACCTATCCTTCTCCATTACAATAACCAATTTTTCAATTTGGCCACTTCCAGTAAGTCGGCCTGCGTGACTTTTGGGTTCACTTTCATGGGAAATTCAACAAAAGGTCTCATATTTAAAAATAACCCTAAAGGTTATGTACATCATCTATCACCTTGGAGATCATTTCACATGCCATACATATCCTATATCTTCCGAGAGTAGTCCATGAGCTGACTTCTAAATCTGAAGTTTACCAGATCCAACCTTACATGATTCTAAGTGTCTTGTGCCAAGAGAAAAATCATCCTTGTTGCATATTGATTTCATAGTTGTGTTGATTGAGCATGTAGGATCATGAATGGAGCTTGAAAGCTTCACTCGCATTGTGAGAACTACATAAGCCATGATCCTTAGTATGTGGTGCAGCACTTTCACGCAACAAGGCATGGGAGGACAGTCCAGACCTAGTCTAGGGCTTATCTTCCTATGTTGTTTTCATGATTCCTAGGGTTTGAGCAACGGAGAAGCCAATTCAGAAGCATCACATCATGTTGCAAGAATACAGAGCAAAATTACAGAAGAGCAGGGTGATCAGATCAGCAAAAGACAAGTTCAGTCACGAACATGATCCAGACAAAGTTTCAAGTCGCCAAGTAACAAAGGGTCTGTTGACAAGCCTTTTTAATCTGATTTCCAGCTTCTATGTCTTACGTGTATCCATCACACAGACAAAATCAGGTTGGGTTGTTCTTTTCATTTTTGATCTGTTAGATAACCCATAGTTTCCCTATTTTTAGTATATTTCAGATCTGTTTATTAATGTTTTATTCATTTCTAGAACATACTTAGTCTTAATTACTTAGGCACTAGAAACCCTAATGAATAAAAGCATATTCATTTCTAGAATGTACTTAGGCACTAGAAACCCTAAATATTTAAAACAATATGTAGGAATATAGAATTACATGTGTATGTTTCAGGCATGAAAGACCTTACAAGAGTTAGATGCCCTTAGCTGGTCTGTCCACTAGGATCCCCAATAAATTGTTGAAATTTCCTGTCTACCTTTCGTCTCCATGTGCATGATACCCAATAAATAAGAAAGTCACCAAATAATGTGTTTTTGGGTTTAGAACATGTAGGAAAAAACTTTGGAGGTGTGAAAGATGTCTCTTAAGATCTTCAAAACTAGAGTCAAAATTAATATTGCGTTGATCCTCAACAAAAGGAGAAAAATCCTCAAACTATTAGGAGGGAGAACATACTACTCAAGGGTCTACCCCATACCAATAAGATGGAGACACAACTACGTCCATTAAATAGTGACCAAACACCAAACAAAGTTATATAATGATTTATACATATAGTCTATCTATTTAATACAATATATTAAATGTATAGATAGGTGGATATCCCAAAGTTGTTGCACTGATTTTTGGCATGTTTTGTTCTCAAAATGGGGATATTGTTGATATTTTCAACCATGCTAAAAATAGAGCAAGTAACACAGCTTAAATGAGTGAGAGTAAAAGGAGTGGACCATTTGAATGCAAAATGGAAAGCTCCCGAGAAAATCTGGGCCAAGCCAATTTTTGATGGCGCCTCAAAAGGCAACTCAAGGATTCAAGGTTTGGAAGTATTCTACGATCCAACAACAAGGGAATTAAAAGCAGCCTCTTTGTTTTTAAGCTTTAACCAATAATGAGGCATAGATTCAAGTGTTGGTTGAGAGCCTTCGACTTGCTCAGGTGCATAGGGTATCTAAGTTAGAAGTTGATGGGGACTTGTGGCTGGTCATTAACGCATTGACTAAAGGCTGCACTCCCAATTGGAAATTTCACTACCTTCTTTGCCCAACACTTGATATTAGGAAGCTCTTTCTACAAATCTTCACTCATCGCTTCGAGAGAGGCAAACCGACAAGTGGATCTCTGCCAAAACAAGAGTAGATTTCCTAATCTTTTCAAAAATCAGTGTTACACAAGGACATGCCCCCTAAAATCTGAAATTTTTGGGGACAAGGATATCCTGGAGACTCAAGGATGCCTGAAAACATCCCCCCGCCATACCACCACCGCCACCACAAAACAAGAGGCGTCCCCAGAGACATTTTTCTCATAGGGATGTTTCTAGCATGTTTTGCCCGACGAAGACCTTTAGGGGATGTCGAATGACCCCGAAACTTCAAAGAAACTTTCCCAAGTCCCTTGACAGTCCCGGAAACTTGCGGCCATCCCTACGCCAAAAACACCAAAAACCAATTATTTACATTTAAAACAATCTTTTCTATGTTGGTGCCCCCAACCCTATCTCTAATAGTTTATGGGCCCCATTCACATGTTACGCACTCAAAAAAACTATAGATAAACCTCACACTCTCATTCCAAATCACTACCAAATGTTGAAAACATTGAGCAAGGCTGCAAGTGCAAGACTGAGAGCAAGAAAGGCTGCAAGAGTGAGAGGCTGAGAGCATTAGTAAGAGGGAGAGTAACAACATGAGGAAGAGGAAGTGCAAAGTCTTCATTGAGTTTCGTTTGTTGTCCCAAGTTTCTAATTCTTTTGTTACTAAGAGGAATTGGTCTACTTATAGCTTCATCTACTCTATTATGAGGAGCAAAATTACCTCTAGGAGGGAGGGAAGCTTGTAGCTTACAAAGCGCCTTGCATCTTGTCAACCTGCAACACACTTATGTACAAGTAGAGTTCGGCAGCCCGATGGGATGTAGAGCTAGAAGAGCCAGCATAGGTTGATGATGATGTGGCACAAACAAGGTTTGGTTGGTATTGGTTTGGAGGAGCTTTACCTCCAAGAGTCCAGCTGTTCGAGTGATGAGTTTGGCATGTACTTTGAGGATGATTACTAATTAGAGGCATTGGGTCATTGGCCAATTGTATTTGAATTTTGAATGAGATCATTTTGAATATAATCATTTTGAATATAAATATGATATAAAATATTAATATATTGATATTCAGCATTTTCATTGTTCAATGTAATTTGTTCAGCATTTCAGACTTTCATTTGTTATTCCTTGTACTTTTTTATAGCTAATTTTTCAGTAGTACTATATATTTTTGCACCATTGTCCCCAAACCTAGGCCCTTGGTCCCCAAGAACCATCCCCCATTCCAAGCCTCTAGTATGATTAGCTTTCCCTTCATTGACTTTCATCTCTAGTATGATTGGCTTTCTTCGCGCAAGTTTTATGTTATGTTCTTAGGATACATGTAGGGGTTTAAACGATTTTTTGAAAACCCTTGGGTACAATACGTCTTGGGTACATCGGTACATATATAATAAAAAAATTAATATATACATACATTCATATTTTATATATATACTCATTTTTTGTCCATAAGAAATGCAAAACTTGAAAACTATAGTAGGATCAATGTTGAAACATTCAATATGCTTAAAATTTTACATTTTCATTGATCATGTGGCTGCTATACATATGATATATGAATACAAATAATCTAGATGGATTCTCCTACCTTGATCCATTCTTTACATTGCTTATCACATCTTATCACTCTACCCTCTACCTCTCATATGGCTGCTTGTGATTCCCTCACCTGAGTTAAGATAACCAACCTTCTTTTCCTAACTTCTCACCTCCACT
This sequence comes from Taxus wallichiana var. yunnanensis, assembly GCA_018340775.1. Lineage (NCBI taxonomy): Eukaryota > Viridiplantae > Streptophyta > Pinopsida > Cupressales > Taxaceae > Taxus > Taxus wallichiana. The sequence goes on from CM031235.1 coordinate 889,370,083, forward strand.
ATAAACCAACTCAATCCCTTCTCCCCATAGTTGACAAGAGTGTGGTTCAAGCACTCATGAACATCATCCCCATTTGGGCCACACAACTAGCATAGATTGTTCACACTTGCCTAACTTCTCACCTCCACTATAAATCAACTCAATCCATTCTTCCCATAGTTGACAAGAGTGTGGTTCAAGCACTCATGAACATCATCCCCATTCAGGCCACACAACTAGCATAGATTGTTCACACTTGCCTGCACTCATTGCTCAAAGCATCCAACAGTTGGCTTGGTGCCCATCTTCTTAACCAGATTATTTAACTTAAGATTGTATAATATCACTGTTAGGTTCTTCTACTAATTCAAATCACAAGTCTCATCCACCACTTCCCTTTTATCTTGCAACAACTAGATTTCTTTTATAAAGACACTTCAAAGATATGCCCATTGCTAGAAATAGCCCACATCGAACTCTTTTTACCAATTATTCAAACTATCCCACCGCTAAAACTTGCAAGTACGTCTCAAATATGTATGGGTACACGCCCTAAGTACGTACAAGTACATCACGAGTACGTCTATGACATACCCGGGACATATCCATACCATACCCGAGACAAATCCATACCAAGTACGTAGCCAGGGGATTCGGGAAGGGGGAGGCACCCATGCTTCCCAAGTTTATGTTTATCAAGAGCCTTTACAATGTCTCTCATGGTGTCTTCCTCCTAGCAAGATGAAGCATTAGAAGGGGCACCCTCCTCTAGTCACCTGCACTCTTGTTTTGAACTTGATGTGATAGACGAAAACTTTGTTTGAGAAGTTCTGGGTGGAGTGGAACTAGAAACATCTCAGGTGTTAAACGAACAATTGAATCCATTCATGAGTGTTTCTTCGACAAGCTTGTAACCATTACTCTTGCTTTCTTCACTTTTTAGTTTCTAGTTAAAACTCTCCTCCCTCATGCAACAATTCCATTGGTGGCAAAACATACAGTTGTCTGGGAATCTATCACCAAACCTTGGTCCTTCAAAGCTAGACAAGGAGATAAACTTCCTAAAGCCAGAAGCATTGGCTGCAAAGCTCCTTGACCCATGTCCGTTTTCAGACAAGAGAGGGAAAAAGGTCCCTGCCAATGCAAAGGGTAAATTGGAAGATAAAGTATGTGCTCTAGTAGTCAAAATGTAATCCAACAAGGTCAAACACCAAACTCCTCTTATGTCGCCGCATGTTTCTCCCCTACAAAAGCACGCTAGAGGCAGGGATGAAACCTTCTCTTAAAGAATCTTCGCCTTCCCTGGCATTGTTAAAAGAGATGAATACTCTCGGTTCAAAGCCACATCTGGGACTGTGCACTGGTATGGCCTCAAACCAAAACATTATACTTACTACCAAGAGGAACCGGTCTAAGTTCCACCACTAAAATTTCTTGGAACAAAGTTTTGTAAGTTGACTAGTTTTGTGGGGTGGCTATTGAAGACAGATTTTGAAGTAGTTGCTTGAAGAAATTGTGATTACAGGCAGTTGTCTATTTTAGATCGTTTGTTTTCTGTTTATCTATGCTTGTGGGTATGTCACCTCCCTCTGAGACATTCCCTAGAAAGCATGTTGTAAGTGCACAAGGCCACCCTTTTGTTTCATAAATTGTATCTTGTATCAGGCGTTGACTTTGCCCTCTATTAGTATTCGTTTCACATTCTGTTTTTTTTTTTTATCTAAGGATGAGGAGCTCAATAGGATCCCTTGTTTTAACTATCAAAAACAAGGGACAAGTTGGCCAAAATGAGTATTTTGTGATAAAATTTGTAAGCAATTTTATTTCCTTCATATTTTTATTAATACAGTAATGTTACATATTGCCAGACAGCTCTTAATTCGCAGCTCATTTTCTTATTCTGCCATGGATTTTAGTTTTACTCGAGTTTTCTCTAAACACCGCAGCGACACACTCCCACTCCTTGATCCCACATCCCAGTCCTTTATTCTTGTTCCCTCAACCCCATGTTATTTTCCTATTCAAGTATCATTCTTAGGATTTTGGGAGTACTTTGGGGCATCTCCTTTTCAAGTCCGTGTGTTTTCCTGCCCCCTCCCAAAAGAGGACTTGGACGAATATAGCTAAAAATCTGTTGAGTCTACTTGTGAGCTACACAACAGCTTATTCAATTATTACAAAGCATTCAAATTTATTTTTTTCTTCTTGCATCTAATCTTATTAGGGGTTACAGGGCACTACAGAAAGAAGAGGAACATTATTTCAAGCAAAATATAAGTCATACAGGGCCATAGTAGAGAGAAAAATGGAAAGCATGGTAAAAATCTCGCTTAAAGAAAGATGGAAAGGTATAGTATACCTCCTTACATTTAAAATTTTCAAAGGATGAAAAGGTCTTTTGAAAAGAAAGAAAGAAATCTGAACACTTGGAAACGAATGGTCTTCACATAAAGCGAGAGAAAGATGCAAAAGCACACAAGTATTGATTTGTTCTCTTCCATTTGACTACAAACTTTCTATAATCCCTAAGGAAAGTAGGATTATGAGGTAAAGGATAAACTAGAGCATCAAAAGTAAAACCAGTCCACTAGTATTAAGGTCTTCAAACGTAAGCAAGGAAAACCTTAATTCAAAGATGTAGTATAAATGGTGCATAAGCTAAAACTATAATAGAGACAAACTGCCGACTAGATTTCAGGCTCTTTCAATAATATGTGAAAAGCAATCATGGCATCACTTGCCCCAATTCGGTTGTATTCATTAAGCCATTGATATGGTGTCTTTCTCTATTCGATCGAAAGGATACATCCATCTTTGGTCTATAGATAGATGGCATGTAATTTTGTAATACAAAACCTTGCTCCAGAATATGTGGAAAGATCTGGCAGAGTATGACAAGAAAAGATAAAACACATGCTTTATCATATAGTTATTAACTAGATGCTTTAAGCTTATATTTCAGAGGATGGGATAATTCTCCTTTTTAGGATAAGATAAAGACGTGGGCATAGAAGAATAAAGTCTTTGATTCGGTGCTTTTATTCAACATCTGTTGGCAACAAACTTAAAATAAGTTTCATAAGCATCAATATTTTCTGCAAACAATTCAAGCTTTTGATATAGGATTTCTCAACTATGAGGCAATATGCATTGCTTATCCCGAAAATTATAGTTTAGCATGTAAATTAAAAATGGATTCTTTATATTTTGTACTTATGAGCTCATTGAAAAAACTTCAGATCAAAGAAAGTTGTTATTTTTCACACCACCTGCTCTAAAATTCTATTTCTACTTTTGTATGAACTAAAAGATTATCTAGAAAATGCATTTCTTTACAATTCACAATATCAAAACATTAGGTCCGGTGGTAAGCATCTTAAGAATGCTCCTGTGAGACTAAATACTATAAATATAAATATATAAATATAACAACAAAGCAATGCAGCATTCAATGATGAGCCTTGCACTCACACCAGTGCATCTCTCTGCCTTCACCATCACCGCCAATGGGTCTCCTCTCTACTCCTGACCACTTGTCTTCCACATACTCTTGGTGATGAAGGTTGCAAATTTTAAATGTAATTCTTCTGAACTAATTATACTATTTTATTCCTGCTATTCTTATCTTAAAAAGGTGCCTAAAATTACAAACGCTTTAGAGCCATTCTGCAAAATGTTTGAAATTACTATACCATGATATGCAACTCCAGTTATTAGTTGTATTTTGCTCATTTAACAAAGAGCCTGCACCTACAATTTCATGTGCAAGACTAGACAAATTATGCAACTTCATGCTTTAAAAAATACAAAATAAAGATCGCTGAAGGATTTGGACTCTGGAAGTATTTTTAACAAAATATTTGGTCAACAATTGAATAGAAAAATTCAATTCAATATGTTCTATGTTGATTAGTAACGTAATAAACTTTTGGGAGTTACTTCTTTCAAATCATAGGAATACAAACTGTTTCAGAAAATGACTGTTGATGTATTACAGATAGCGGAAGAGCACGGTGGAGAATTCCCTATATTTGCCTTTGCAATAAAACATATTAATTTTTTGTTGTTGTCAAACTACAATGAATCATTTAAATGCATATACTGTGGCACAAAACATAGGCTGCCATGTTAAAATTCAAGTACCTGAATATCATTTTAGTACAAAATGCAGAAATCTATGCACATTTTTTATCAAAACCAAATCTATGCTTTAAACATGACAATAACAATATATCCTCTTGGCCATTTTTGTCCTGAAACCTTCATTTTTACCACGATACGAAGGTACAAACATGATATACAAGTATACATTTGTTGGTATAAAGTTCATTGCCAATAATGTTACTCTCTCTAAAATCCAAGTAAACTTATTACTCTTATTTATATCATTTTTTAATTTTATTAGTTTTCTTTCTCATTACCAGAGGAAGATAAGGAAGACAGGATTCCATAACGTTTATACCTGACATTCAATGAGGGTACTGCCAGACTGCACTAGATCATCTACTATGACAACATGTCGTCCTGCAGGATCGCCCTCTTTGAGACGCACAAATCGTTGATCACCTTCACGGACCTTTGTGCAGATAACCTGCAATTTGAATTCAAAATGATACAATAGCTCAAGATTTTGGAAAACCAATTCTGATTGAAATATGAATCCATGTTGCAGCACAGGAAAAAAAAGCATACTGTAGGAAAATGTTGCAGCTGTTTGTGAAACCGTTTCCAAGAACCCTCATCTGGAAAAGCTATGCTTATCTGAAAAATGAAAAGATGAGTGATATTATTTAAACAAGCAATAATGCCTTTATATTGTAAATGTAACTTGATCAGAGTCCAAACGTGCATCCATAAGTTTGGGTATGCCAAGTTTAAGACTGATACTGATAAGACTAAAGAATAAATTAGAATTTCAATAATATCTTATACCATGCTAACATTGAGCGCTCTGAAGTAAGAAATATGGAAGAATTGGGAGAAACCCTCCAAAAACTCACATTCTCAGAGTCAGGAAGTTGGTAAAGCCGATGTTTAAGCAATGGAATCCCACTTTCAAAGCAAGGCAGGACATTATCCCCAAAGTAGAATCTTTCCTGAATTCCACAAACAGAACAGAGTTTCATTAAATTTTCCATAGCCCATTGAGATAAAAATTAGCAGTGTCTTTTAACGAGCACCCTCACAGACTGACATAAAATACATAAGAGAACTAAGTTTACACAATAGCAGGGCAAATGAACTAAATGTTTAGGTGGAAGAGAATATATACACTAGCCCTATATTATGTAACAATTTATTAAATTCAAAATTAGAAGACATCTAGTAGAAAAGCCAAAATAAAAAAATATGACCCTAAAATTATGTCATGTCAAAGTAAAGAGATTGAAAACTACATGTGACCTCAACAAAGCAAAAAATTATTATTTATTCCCCAGGTCCATGTTTAGTGGCACACAGCATAGGAAATTTAAATGAATATATTCAAATAAATACCAGCATAATCAAACCATAAGGAACCACTCACATCCAACGGATGACACAATAACCTCAAGTAAATGAACGTTATCAAATAAGGTAAATGTATTGTGTATTGATTCTGTATTGATATAACAAATGTAAATACAAGGAACATTGTGCTCCCCAAAGTTGATGCCTACACTATAATTTCTTGTGTGGTGGAATTTGGAGCGACTATGAAATCAAATTTGAATGGGAGCCTCATTATAGACTAGGATGTCCAATACAACACACACAATCATTGTGAGCAACTGATTACCAACAAATTGATTCACTTTAATTATATATGCTTATTACATTGAATAGCCCACTACATAAATGACTTTGTACATGATTTTACGACTTCATTTTATCACAAAACAATGACTTTATTTGCAACATTCACATAACACTAGACATACCACACTCTAATAAGGTTTAATAAAAAATTACTAAATGAAAAGTATAAACACTTCATTGCAGATGGGGGCTTACGCTGGTATTAGTTTTTGTATATAGCCATCATCTTAGCTCGTTTAAGATAGCAATTGCCCTTAAGAGTACTAGAAGATATGAAGTTTGAACCTTATACTACACTAAATAAAATGTCATATAGGTGGAAAATCAAATTTTTAATGCTTTGATATGTTTTACTGTATGCTACTCCGCAGCTAAAAGTCACCATGTCCGTGATTGTGTTTGGTGAGGATAAAATTCAAAACAAGTTCCCCAGCTGATAACATTTGGGAAAAAATCAATAAATTCAAATTAAATAAATTTGTGTTTTTATTAATTTATTTTCTAAGTAATTAATGTAAAATAATGTCAAAATATATAAATAGTATTAAATAGCATCAAAAACTATGAAAAAGATGTCCAAACTCAACATATGCATCATGATACGTTGATCAAAAAAGAACATTACACGTGAACTCACAATTTGAAATAATAATAATATAATTAAATTGCTAAAAGCTTTCTAAAAAAAAAAACAACTAGAATGTAAGTTAATTGCTTGTGAATGGTGTCTACTCAACATTTAAATTTAACTTAAATTTTAAAATACTTATATTATTCATACAAAAATACATATCATATCATAAAAACATACCCATTATTTATATTTCAAAGTTTAAACTCAAAATATATTAAAAACCTTAACTCATATAATGAATATTAAATAATAAACTTTACTTCTTAATATCTACATTTCTAATCGATCTTCATCTAATTATGAATTTCTAACTATTAATAACTAATTTTAATAAATATCAATAAAAAATATTAATAAATCTGAAACTAAATAGAAGCTAACAATTAATTTTTTACTTTTAATATTAAATAATGACAAATTGATGTTTATAACCTAAAAAATTTAAATCCGTAAACATTAAACTTCATAAATAAAAACAAAACCTAAAATACATGATCGTAAAGACCACACTACATAATAAAAATAAAATATTAAAACCTAAATACCTAATACACTAATTGTAAACACTAAACATTAATCTAAAATAAAATCTAAATAATAAATACCAAACCTAATGATCTAAAATAAAACCTAAAACCTAAATAGCTACTACCAACCAAAACCTAAATCTAAATCTAAAATAAATAAAACCTAAATCACTACTACCCAACCTAAATACAATTTGGTGAATAAAAAAAAAGGCTGTGGCTGCTCTACACAGATGGGACGGACAAGTCTACACTGGAACGCTGGAAAATGGACGGAGATCTCTGTCGTACAGTGATCTCCGTCGCACTTAACAACACCTCCGCCGCACTTAACAGGCTTCTAAAACGCACTCCAGAGGCTTCAAAATTGCCCAGACTCCAGAGGCTTCTAAATCACAATTTGCAGCTCATGCACTTTGCAGTTGTAAGAAACAACACAAATTCCGTTTATGTAATAAATCAAACCCTGACCCTAGCTGGTGTGTAAAACAACAAATTATAAAAGGAATTTTAAACATTTTAAAATTTTGGGATTTTTTAGAGTTTTCATTAAAATTGCATAAAATTTTAAATCTGCAAATTTAGACGAATTTTTGCTGTTTTTTTAATTCTTTGAATTTAGAATTTTTTGGTTGAAATTCGACAAATTTAGTGACTATCAAACATAACATGGGATGTTCCAAGATGTGGGACTCTTGTCTTAGGAACAACCTCAAAAGGCATTCAGTTTTTCTATACTACTACAAATCTAAACTTGCAAGGTAAAAGAAGAAAGAGAAATAAATGAAAAACTTGGTGATGCACCAGAATAGTTTGATCCTCTTCTCTACCTCTTAGAGCACAAAACTATAGAAAACATGAATAGCTAGATGATTGATAGACATAAATCTTTCAGCAAAGAAAAGGTAAAACTAACTCGAATGCGAAAATGGAATTAGAGTAAGAAGAAAGGAGAAAGGTAAATGAGAACCACAGCACCTTTTATCAATTGCTAAAAACACACAACTGTTATTACTTAAAGAAAGGCCAGAAAACCTATTGACATGCATGAAAACTAAATCTAGGTTATAGTGCTGCTGAAATAAAAGCAGGAATTCATGTGAATTCTAGGAGAGATCATTAAAATATAGACGGACTCTCTATTAATTACAAATCTAATAGAAGATAAGAAGTAGAAGTGTGCCACATGCAGCAGTTCTGAAATTCTAGAATCATTCTTAGATAATAATATCCATCCTTAATAATATTATTAGTATCCTTGCCGATGGGGTGGGAGTGGTGTGGTCAAGTCACATGATTGTGTGTTGGCCCACCCAGTTTCAAATCCCCGAGGCACAATCCTCTCTAGAGATGGTTTCACCCTTCATTGTTCGTTGTAGGATTCACTATTTGTCGCAAGATGCGGCATCTCAAAAATCATTACAGTGGCAGTACTTTGATCTTTGCTGCAGATGCAGCACACTAGACTATTGGCTGCACTCTTCGTTGAATTATGTTGCAGATGCAGCACTCCAGGAATTGCTTCACTCGGTTAGCTGGACTCTTAGTTGGAACACATTGCAAATGCAGCTCACCAAAAATTGTTTCACTCAGTTAGTTGGACTCTTAGTTGGAATACGTTGTAGATGCAACACACCATAATTTGCTTCCCTCAAGTTCCTCATAATGGTTCCTAAATTGTAAAAAAGGATGTGGGTCCTTTCAAAACCCTCAACTTTACCCTGAATTCAAACATAAAAGCAATTATTATCCTTAGATAATAATATCCATCATTACATAGTATAATATAATTACCCTCATCCTGAATAAGATATTCTTTTAATTAGTAAGTCAAGTTCCTTTGAATATTTTAAAATTATGAGCGAAATCCTTTGATTATTTTTTCATTGTTTTATCCTCATGTGTTGTTCTAAAAATAGCTTTTAAAGCTTATGTTCTTTGACTATTTTAATATTAAAAGCTTTAAATAAACTTTTAAACATATCCAAATATATTAAAAGCTTGGAAAAGCTTTTAATTTAATTAATTAATAAAAGAAAAAAGCTCTTATTAATTCTCATCCACTTGTTGCATTCTCTTAATTCTCTTTAAATTAATTTAAATAAATGGTCACATTTATCCATTGCAACATATTAATTAAATAAAGAATTAATCCTTATCTAATATATGTGCAATATTTAAATTATATATAATACAGTCACGAATAGGGGTCCTCATAAAAGGACGCCTTAGACCATGCAAGCTCAACAAATAACTCACGCAGAGAATTATTATAGCAATGATGGTATCTTTATTCATCAACAATATAGATTACACACACAACCACACACACTATACTAAGTCTAGCTTATTACAACAATAACACACACCATGCCCACGGGTTACAAACACTCAAACACCACGGTGTTGCCCTAAGCAATTCAACCCCACTAGCCCTTCTTAGATCTACGCACAAATCTCTAATTGCAATACTCCTTTCAACTGCACCTTAGACAATTTCCTCACAGGATTTCTAAATTTCTTTTTCAAGTGTGGTGATGTGTTTATATAGAGACACAATCAACCACATACTATATTAGACCCCAATTACATTCTACCCATACAAAGATTGAATGCGCCGCAAATATTAAATGAGCAATAAGGCCCAAAAAACCCATAACATGGCACAACTCAATGCAACCGCAATTTGGCCCAAAGAACACAATTTGAAGGTAAGTCACTCATCGTTGGCTTTCATTTGTGATGTCGATGTTTCCAATCAAATGATTCCGCCATTTGCACTAAGTAGGAACCTTACGTGTTATTGCATGAGAAGCCCATGCACACCATGTTTTCAAGTATTTCTTGTTATTGTCATGTGTTTTTGCAAGGGCAAAATTCAATCTTGAATTATGACAACTTAACCCTAGTGTCAAATTTTTTTCCGACAACCATATTGAACCCTCTCTAGATCGATTTGCCCTATGTGTCATACGTATCCTGATCCTTGAAAGTCCTCATATGTGTTGTGTATACTTGCCCCCAGTGTTGGAAATTTGAGATAGTGTGATTCTTTCCATTCAATACAATGTTTCTAAAGAAGAATTCTTTGGTAGGCCTACAAAGGCTATTTTAGCCTATCCGGGACAAATGTGCATCCTCCTGGGACAAATGTGAAAGCTCAAAATCATCCAGGAGTGGTGTCAAGGAGTTAAAAATGCAATGGAACTGGTTTAGGAAAATTTAGGAAGGTTTCAAAGGTTTAAGAACAAGAACAATAAAAGTGGGTTTCGAGGGTGTCGAACTCGTAGTCTATAATGGTACCTAAGCTTCAACAAAGGATTTGGGAGCTTCGTAAGGAGTTAGAGGTCAAACAAGATGTCATCGGAAAGCTGGTTCAATGATCTACATGATGGAATTTTCACATTCTTCACAAGACCCAAGCGCTTCTCAGGGCAGCTCATTTTCAACAAACTCACCTTGTTGTCCCGAATGAAAAGGTTGCATTTTTGGAGGCATAATCAGGTTTTGAAAACCATCCCATTGATCTTAGAATGATCTTGGGAGTCAAAATGATATAAAATTTGCATGAAAAGAGTTCTTGGAGCTCCGGGAAAAGTGATTTCAAGATTTAGGGACTTAGTCATTTTCTCAGTTGGGTGAGTGGCGCATTTTTGTCCTAAGTGTCCGATTGTCCCAGCTGTCCCTGTGGACAATGAGGACAAGTGGGGGACAGGAGGGACAACAAAATGCGACCCATCCCTCAGTTGTTGCTCTTGGTTCACCATATGACCTTTCTCTTTTCCCAACGGGTGCTAAGTGATTTTGCCCATGAATTTGCTAAGTTTCCTCATCTAACCCTTGGGCGCATTTTATTGTCCCAAGGACAATGGGGACAAGAAAATGCGCCCCATCTTTAGCCCCTTCCCAAGTTCACCATGTGACCAAAACTTTCTCCTCCCAGGTGCTTAAATGTGTTTCTCTCACCTCCCTATCTCCCCGTATCTCGCTCCGCCACTTGTCATGCTTAGAGTAGGGGGTGCATTTTATTGTCCCAACTGTCCCAGGGATAGTGGGGACCAACAAAATGTGCCCCACCCCGCATGCTTTGTAAACCAAAAATTTCACTAAGTATTTCTAAACTACTTACTTCTTCCTTCCCATGAACCAAAAGTGTTATCGAAAAGTTTTAAACATGAAATAAACTTTGCTCACCTCATTTTGAGCCAAGAATTCCATTGTTGCTGCTCCATAACTCCAAAACACCTGCAAATTATGCGAGAAACCCATATCTCGCATCCATATCTTTACAAGCCGGTGAATCGGAATCGGACGAGATTTTCACAGTTGTTCTTCAATCCAAGCGCCTTCAAGAAGGTTGTAGTAGCAAAGCAGATGATGACATGGTTTATTAATTGCAAAAACCCTAGTTTGATGCCCTAGATCATGCTTTTCAGTTTTTAAGCATTCTAGCGGGTGGATCGAGGTGAAATCTGGAGCATGAGGTCCCGAAAGCGAGCCTAGTCCAATGATGCAATTTTTGTTGCAATCCGAGGTGGACAATTGTTGTTTCTAAAAATAGTAAGTAATCGGTGTCCTTGCTTGCTAAAAATAGTAACTTACTAAAAATAGCAAGTCTTGACAGAACAATGCACTTAGTGAACAGTGAAAATGATAAACTAGGCAATTTTGACAAAAAAAAGCAAAAAAAAGCAGAGAAAAGCAAAAGAGCAAAAGGCGACTACTAAAAATAGAAAGTTTCAAAAATAGAAAAGCATCATCAACAAAGTTAAATTGAGTATGTCGAGGATCGAGAATTATCAAATTTGAGCAAACAAGTGAAATTTCCCAAAATAACAAGTCTTGGTTCAACTTGCTAAAAAAGTAAATCTTCGTTTTAAGAGCAAAAAGTTGTAGTTGGCTTTGTTTTCATCCATTTCTCTGCTTTCGACATTTTTACTTGGGTTGTATGATGGTTTCATAGCTCAAACAGGGCAATTCATCCTTCACAGAGGTCTTGAGACATCATTTTGATCGCACTTGTGTCTAGGGGCAAAGGCAAAACATCACAGGCGCAAAAGTTGAGAACCCAGGAATATAAAAAGATTCAAAGAGTCAAAGCTCCGTCATAATTCAAAATAAACAACTCATCAGCCATGTTAGAGTCATCCACATCCCTCTGGCGAGCTGGTTGAGTGAGCTTGGTGAGCTGGGAGAGTTGGTTGGGTGAGTTGAGAGGAGTTGGTTAAATTGAGCTAGGTGAAGGAAAGCAAGAGTGACTCATTGCAGCACCTTTCTCTTCAAGGGCATCCAAGTATGTCATCCCCAATGTCAAAGCCTCCCCATGGTGATCAAGAGTTGATTCCACAACAACCTCCTGAAAGTGCTCTTGAGAACAACATCGTGTCAAATCCCGAAGAGCCATTTCCATGGATTTAAGAAATGCTCGAGAGTGAGCCAAGGACAACGCAACTTGCTATCATGCCCAGTCTCGAAGCAATCTCAGGAACTCTGAAGTCCAAGCGAAGAAAGAAGGCCCAGACAACATCCCACTTTTTCAATGGCACTTTGTAATCAATATGTTGAAATTGCTAGACCTAAGAATGAAAAGCCCATTGAGGACATGAACTCGTCAGACTATGAGTTGACCCGCATCTCATTGGGTCAAGCTTCACACGAGGGTGACTCTCATCTGTTCAAAGAATTTTCTTACCGCCTCCTCACTCAAACGAAGAATACAAGCAAGCAATTGTGCAATCGAGGAACAGTAAAACGTTCTCAAGTGCTCACATTCAACCCTTCTTAAAATCCGACTCAAAATCTTCTCTTTCGTTTTGTAATCAATGGGACCGCACACCATACAAAGCAAAGCAAAAGCAGCGGGGAGACCCAAAAGGTCTCCAAGAACAACGAAAGAAGATGAATGAGAGTACAAAGAAGGAGAGGAGGTGGAGGGAAAAGCCTCGACACCAACCCTCATGACTGTCGCCCAAGGCCAGCCGGAAAGAATTTGGTGATGTGCTGATGTCTGGTGTCAGGAATTGGAAGATGTCTGAGACCTTATGATCCATAGAAAGTTGAACTCTCTAGGTGAATCTGGTGGTCTACCGCCTATGAGAGGGGGCCCTTGGCCGTGTCTAAGTCTAGATACCTCGGTCAGTGGGGAAGAAGCTCCTCTAGTTCGGCTGGATCTAATCTCGAGGATCTCCACTAGTATCAGGCCCCCACTTGGTGCCCCTCTCACCCGAGAACACAGCAAAGAAAGATGTGATCCATCGAGTAGTAGTCTCCCTGGAAGGGGGATGGAGGATCCCGTCATGGAGCTTAAGAGCTTCCTATAAATAGAGAGCGAGACACCTCTAATCATAATACCTAAAAAGGTCGTGAACATTGGATGTTCACGGAATAGACAGTGAAACCTCCCTCTAATCTCATAGTAGATGGGGCACTGGAAAATGAAGTGTTCCTCTGTCTCAATCTCCTGGAGGGAGCAAAGCTGGCAGATCCTCTCGGACCGGTCCAACTGGTGATCGCTCTCGACCCGAAGCCTGTGGGAGCCAACTCTGAACTGGCCTAGGGATATGCGAAGAACATGCATCCAATGACGGGAGATATAGGTGGGCCGAATGATGAGTCCATTGTTGACTTCGAGGAAGTGATTGGCGTAGAAGGCCATCTTCGGGCGTAGCTCATCCCGGGGTTGGTCCAAGTAATCTGGATGAACTATCTATATATATCATCTCTGATGATTCTGTGCAGGTCCTACGTGCTCGGAAGGAGGTGAGCAGGAGCATCCATGGAGTAGCTGAAAGGGGGAGACAGTCCATGTTGATCCCAAGGGATCCAAGGAGACGAGAGGCCCGGTGATACCAAAGAAGAACACACGGCCACTATGGCCGAAAGAACAATGGCCTCAGAAGAACGGTAGGCAAGGTAGATGTACCTATCTCTGCCTATGGAAGAATCAGAAAGTCCCTGGATGCGGTGCAAGAGTGAGACGAGACCAAAGATGACCTCTAGTCTGAAAGGGCGAGCCCCAAACTCGGCAAGGATGATATTATGAGGAACAGTCTCTTTACATCTGATGATCCGTCTCGAGCATAAGGATCTCGAACTCGCTCAATAAGCAGCCCAATCCAACTCGAGGGGGGGACCCTAAACCTCAAAACCATACAGGAATCGTGGGTCTCACAAGAGAGTTCAAGAAGGGCATCTTGGACAACGTGTCTCCGAAAGTAGTAAGCAGAAGCACTGTCTCTACAATATCGCTAGGGAGCCATACCCCTTGTTGATGCGGGATTGAATAGTCGGGCGAGACCGAAGCATGGTCCAGAGAAGAGAACCCCTAAGTAGGTGTAGGAGTTGGTGATCTCCAGTTGGACTGTAGAAGAAATGGAAATCGAAGGTCTTTAGCACATTGAAAACCATAACCTTGGTTTAACCCAAGTTGACCGTAAGAAGTATCGCCTATGATCACATAAGTGAGCTAAAGCATCAAGTTGTCTATGTAACCCCTCCACAAAAGAAGCCAAAAGGACCACATCATCCACGAAGAGAAGAATATAGATCAAGACCTGGTGAAGAAGACAACCATCCATGTACTGTATGTAGTCCCGGAGAAATTCCTCCAACTCATCAATATAAATACCAAACAGAGTAGGAGAGAGAGTAGCCCTGCTTGACCCCAATGGTGCTCCTGATGAAGTCGGAAAACCCGCAGGAGTACGAAGGCGACCCAAGACCTCCTCATACAGCCAAGTGATAGTGGTAAGAAGGGTTTCGGAAATACCAATGTCTCTAAGTCTGTGGAAAAGGGCTTCCCGCGGAACAGCAGTCAAAGGCTTTCCGAGTTGGATGAACGGTGATGTGTTTCCTCAATGATAGCACAGAGAGTGAGAATGTGATCAATAGTCTGGTACCCTGTCTTGAAACATGTCTGTCCTCTGGCTGCATTGGCACGCTCTAGAAACTCGGATAGTTGCAAATGGAGAACAGTGGTGTACAACTTGGAGAAAGTGTGACCCACCATAATTGTCCTGTAATTATTGGGATCAGAAGTAGGACCGGATTTGTGAATAGGATGGATAATATGGTGGGACCAAGGTTGCGGGAAGCCAGTACACACCACCTGATTGAAAAGGTCTACCAAATAATTGTTGATGGTGTTGATCCCATGCTTGAAAAACTCTTGCCTGGAAGCCTTCCTCATCTGTTGCTTTGCTGCAATTCATCACCGATATGGC
Organism: Taxus wallichiana var. yunnanensis; assembly: GCA_018340775.1. Taxonomy (NCBI): domain Eukaryota; kingdom Viridiplantae; phylum Streptophyta; class Pinopsida; order Cupressales; family Taxaceae; genus Taxus; species Taxus wallichiana. The sequence continues at coordinate 889,385,244 of CM031235.1, forward strand.
CTTCTTAACATTTGTGTAGGTGAAGATGTGGCAGGTGGAGGGTGGGGACACAACCTAGGTCTGGGGCTGACCAGGGATATCATATAGGGTGGAGGTGTGGGTGAACATAGTGTGGGGGTCAAGGTCCAGGGGTAAGGGGGAGCGCCGGGGAATGATGGTATGCCAAAAGCATTTGGGGGAATGCAAGAGTGAGGTGCAGAGATCCCTTCTTCTATGGGCAATAAAGGTATGCTTCTTGTGGCGAGGAGATTACGATAGGCAATTTTGAGGGAGGGGAAGGATGGGAGGTCATGGGTAAAGGCCAGGCGGAGCTGGCGGTGAAGGGTTTTGCAGTCGTCATCATACCATTGGTTCATGGGGCATGTCCTCGTACTTAGGGGCCTGGAGGTGGAATGGGGGTAGGAAAGCAAGGTTGCCTCGTGGATAGCAGTGGCAAGAAGGTTGTACATCCTGTCAGTAGGGAACATAGTGAATTGGGATAAGGGGGAGAAGCTGACGGAGATGAAAGGAGAAGGTTATGGGGTCACCCTCATCAAGTCTCAGAGTGGTACGTGGAGGGTAGTGAGGGGGCTAGGGTCTCTGGGGGTAGTTTCCAAGGAAAAGGAGAGGGTCGCATGGTCAGCAGGGGAATGGGGGAGACGGAAAAGTGGTGAATAAAGGGAAGAAGGTCGGGGTAGTCATGATGTAATCAACAACACTAGCGCCACCACAGTGAGGTCTGCAGGTGAAGAACTGGGAATCCGGGAAACAAGATATGCCATTAAGGATCAGTAGGTCATGAGATTCCCCATCTGTAAAAGGTGTCGGCCATATGTTGTCAAGAGGCCCGCCACATCGCCGACTCCTTTCAAGACAAATCGAACTCGGGTCCACCTTTGAAGTACAAAGAGCATCAACAATATTGTTGATCCTAAGGTAATCAAGAAAGCACAAGGTTACATGATGCAAGGGAAGGCTAACGAGAAGTGGATTGAGAAAATCATTGAGCAAGGCAAGGCATTGTTTCCAGATGTCATCTCTCTCATCAAGTACATTCTTGCAACATTGTCAGAAGTAAAGAAAGAAAAGGAGGAGTTTGCAAAAGAGGTAATTCACTTGGATGAGGTGTTCCCACTGGTGTTAGAGATGAGTTCCTTCGACTCTCACACTCTTGTGAGTAAGAACATGTTTGCATCAATTCTTTGAGAACTTGTCTCGATTTGGATCCGCATCATGGATGCGAGATATGGAATGCTCAAAATGCAATCTCTAAGTTGGACTCTTGTGAACAACATGCTTTCGTGATCTTGAACGATGTCTACAGTTGTGTTCAGAAACTTGAGTTCCCTCTGGTCATTGAAGATTCATCATCAGAAGAACTTATTGTTTCATTCCAAGAGTTGGTCAAGAAAGAGGCAAGTGACTCTCTTTCCTTCAATGAAGATAACTTAGAGTCCCTAGCTAACATCAAAAGTTGCATTTCTGAAATTGCAATGGATCATGAAGTATGGCTCAATCAGTGCAAGAAGATCAATAAAGTTCCCGGAGCATGGACCAAGGTGTTGGGCCGCATTCGCATTCTAGAGGCAGATAAGTTGGCACTTGCAGTAGCTCAATTCAATAAGGAATTCAAGGAACAAGAACCCACTCCGAAAACTTCTCATCAGGAAACATGAATCAACAAGGTCTTCAACATAGGGAGCTTCTTCATCAGATATGGCAATTTCTTCCCTCTCCTCTCTTTCCCCCCTTTCTTCTCTCCCCTTTCTAATTCTTCATTATACGTAATCATGATATTTCGTCTCATTCACTTAAGTGACTTTCTAAAGTTAAATTGTAAAAGTCCCTTTAATTTATAAAAAGGTAACTTATTTCTCATTTCTTAGGAAGATGTAAAGTCACAAGTTGAATGAAATCATGAAGAGTCATGTGGGGGTAGGTGAAAGGTCGGTCAATTCACAATGTTATAAATTGGGATGGCTTATCCATTCAAAGGACCCTAAAATATTGACCTTTGTAGTGATTGTGGATTGTGGTTTTGGGTGTTGAGCTTTGTATCACTAACACAAGAAATAAAAGCTACATTTCTTCTATTTCCTTTTCTTATGTGTTCCTCTATTTTCTCTCTTTTATGCACTTTGTAAGCATAGTGATCAAGAAAGAGCTTTGTATCTTTGATGAATGAATCTAAGAACTATGTGTTTGGGTTTTTAGTCTCACTAATGGATTCATTGTTGCTTTCCTCTAATTGAATATTGAACTACTCGGTTATTGGGTGTGAGCTCCGCTTGTGCCTACTCACAACAATAACATTCCCTTGCCTAATTTCTCTCTCGGCTTCTTCCCAGTATCCCAATTTGCCTCACTCTCCTCTAACTTGATGTTTGATACCCTTTCCTCCGCCATTCGTGACGTTGCTTTGTGTTCTTTCCCCCACTTCACTCCCACCCTCCCTTATAAGCGGACCTGCCCCATGAACCAGTGGTACGATGAAGACTGCAAAACCCTTCACCGTCAACTTCGCTTTGCTTTCACACATGCTCTCCCCTCCTTCCCATCTCTCAAGTCCAATTACCGTCGTCTCCTTCGCCACAAGAAGCGCACCTTTATCTCTTGTCGCCGCTTTGAGCTTCATGCATCCCTTATACACTCCCCTAAACGTTTCTGGTGTACCATTCTTCCCGTCATTCCCCTTTACCCTAGGACTTACATCCAACTCCATGTTTACTCATACTTCCACCCTTTACGACATCCTGCCAACCCCAAATCTAGGTTGTGTCCCCTCCCTCTACTGTCATATTTTTACTTACACGAATGTGAAGAAAGCCATTTCAGCCATGAATAGCAGTAGGGTTGCAGATGAGGAGGGCTTCCAGGCGGAATTCTTCAAGCATGGTTTGGACACTCTAAACAGACTATCTTGTGGACCTCTTCAATCAGGTGGTTTGTACAGGTTTTCCGAACTCGTGGTCCCACCATATCATTCACCCCATCCACAAGTCGGGTCCCACTTCCGACCCGAACTACAAGATGATCATGGTGGGCCACACATTCTCCAAGCTTTATGCCACGGTCCTCCACATGCGGCTTTTTGAGTTTCTGGAGCAGTACCATTACAGAGCCAAGGGGTGGCAGGGGTTCCGACCTGCTTACCAAACCATCGACCATATCCTCACCCTTCGGGCCATTATTGAGGAGGCACGCCACCGCTCCTCTAAGGTTTTCTGTTGCTTCGTGGATTTTCAAAAAGCCTTTGACTTGTGCCATAGAAGCTCTTTTCCATAGACTTAGAGACATTAGTATTTCTAAAACTCTTCTTGCCGCCATTATGCGCCTGTACGAGGAGGTTTTGGGCTGCCTTCACACTGCTGTTGGTTTTTGATTTCATCAGGAGCACCATCGGGGTTAAACAGGTTGCCCCTCTCGCCTACCTTGTTTGGTATTTATATTGATGAATTGGAGGAATTTCTCAAGGACCATATCCAGGAGGGGGATGGTTGCCTTCTTCACCAGGTGTTGATCTACATTCTCCTTTTCGCGGATGATGTAGTCCTCCTTGCCTCTTCCGCGGAGGGACTCCAGAGACAGCTAGACGCCTTAGCCCTCTTTTGCGACCACAGACAACTGACAGTTAACCTTGGTAAAACCAAGGTCATGATCTTCAATGGGTTGAAGACTTCTGACTTCCACTTCTTCTATAGAGGGGAAGAGATTGAGATCACCAGCTCCTACACTTACTTGGGAGTTTTATTCACGGGCCCCGTTTCAGTCTTTGGCCTGCTCTTCAACCTGCGTCAACAAGGGGTATGGCTCTTTGGCAATCTTGGAGAGACAGTGCTTCCACCACCACTTCCAGGACATCTTGTCGAAGATGTCTCTCTCGGATTCTCTTGTGAGGCCCACAGTTCTCTATGGCTCGAGGTTTGGGGGCCATCCCTGCTTGATTCTGATTGGGCTACTGTTGAGCGAGTCCAGATCCTCATGCTCAGACGCATCATCAGGTGCAAAGAGACAATTCCACACAATATCCTCTTAGTTGAGTTTGGGGCTCGCCCCTTTAGACTGGAGACTATTTTTGGCCTTGTTTCACTTTTGCATTGCATCTGGGGACTTTCAAATTCTTTTGCAGGCAGGGATAGGTATCTCTACCTCGCCTACCGTTCTTCCAAGGCTATTGCTCTTTTTGACCACAGTGGCCGTTCCCGCTGCTGGTACGCCGGAGTTTCACGTCTTCTTGATTCCATCAGATTCGGCCTGGATCACCTCCCACCATACAGATACTCCTGGACGCTCCTACCCATCTCCTACCGAGTAAGCAAGATCTGCACAAAAATATCAGAGACGACATTTACAAGCAGTTCATCCAGCACACTTGGATCAGCCCTCCGGGTGGATTACGCCCTAAGATGGCTTTCTATGTTGCACATTTCCTTGAGGTCAATGATGGGCTTATTAGTCGGCCTACGTATATCTCCCGACACTGGTTGCAGCACTCTACATATCCCTAGGCCAGTTCAGAGTGGGCTCTCATAGACTTTGTGTGGAGGACCACCAGTTGGACCACTCGGAGAGGATTTGCCAACTTTGTTCTCTCCAGGAGGTCGAAACAGAGGAACACTTCATTTTCAGGTGCCCCATCTACTATGAGATCAGAGGGAGATTCCATTGCCTATTCCAGGAGCATCCATCATTTGCAGCTTTCTTCAGGTATTGCGATCAGCGGTGTCTTGCTCTCTACCTACAGGAGGCTCTCAGGCTTTGGAATGAGTGAGTCCCTCTGCACAACAGTTGTTATTCGACAAATCACATCTTTCTTTACGGTGCTCCCACGAGAGGGGCACCAAGCAGCACCTTGACACCAATATGGATTCCCAGACCAGATCCGTCAAGACTCGAGATGCCACCTCCCAGACCAGAGGCTTTCATGATTGCACTCGGTTAGGGGCCCCCATGGATCACGGTCAGCCAAGAGGATACAGAGGGCTCGTCCTTCTCCCAGACACCGACATTCCAAACTCTTCTAGATTTCAACTATAGAATATAGGAATATCACCAGCTACTTCTAATTGGCCTCGGATGCTAGGTGACAGTGTCGGTGATGGGGCTTTTCCGCCCCCTCTTCTTCGGCCCCATCCATCTGCACTCTTGTAGCCATTGTGGCCCTTGCTTCTCCTTCTTTCCTTTCTCGTCTCTCTTTTCTTGTTGTTCGGATGACCCTTTTTGGGTCTCCTTGTTGGTTCTTTTTGGCATTGTATTGTGCAGTCCCGTTGACCTACTTTTGTGGTCATTCGTTGGACATTAATATAATTATCTTATCTTATCTCCTTCACCCTCATCGCTGCAAATTCCTCTCTTTACTCGCATAAGTACTTTGCCACAAGTTCAATGAAGTGTTGTTGTGTGATCCTCGGCCTATTAGGCCACTACACCACATTTAGATAGGATTAGATAGTTTACATTCAATAATGGGAATCTCCCCATACACAAGGTGGGGCATAGCCCATGAGCATTGGTCGAAACACAAAATTTTCCATACAACTTATTTCACCAACACTTGTCGAAAGTCCAATGACCTCATTGTTGGGTAGATAGATGCACGATATCAAGATGAGTCTCCCCCTCGCCACAAGCCCTTAAAAATACATTATGCATAGCTAGCCACATGTTTTGAAGGTTTCTCGGGTCAACGCCATCTCTGTCAATCGCTTGTCCAATATTGTGATTATGCACTAAGGCTTACAAGCTTTGCACCATCCCAAAGAAAGAGTGTGCATAATGCAAAGGTGCCACATCGCATGTTGTGCGCTCGCCATTCGCACAGGACCTTCAAGCCATAAACTCATCAATTCTACTCTACGTCATAAGATATAGACTTCCACTAATTACTAAAGACTACTTTGTGATCAAGGAAATACCACGAACCTTTTTGAGTCACTCTACTGATTCCACACACATGTATGTACAAACACAAATTTAGTCAAATAGGTGCAAAAGTACAACATAACACGTGCGTTTGTTGGTTGCCCAAACTACACAGACATTTTGCTCAAACCAAAGAAACAAAGTTTGTGCATGATAAGAAACATGGGCAACACTAGACTTAGCTTATTTTGCTCATCTAGCATGTTTTTGGTTGATGTAACAATGCATGTGAACCCGAATGCTCCTCCATCATACACCCCGAGTAAGAAAATGAAGTGCTCACAAACGTAGGCCAAGTGGTAAAACCACCCATCAACCTTTTGGTAAGGTCTTGGTATACCTGCATGCCAATGAGCACTCCTTGTCTTCCAACTATAGGTGGCGATTAGGTACGTGGCTAACCTCCTCTACCCATATAGTTCTTGCTCCTCGGCCCCCCTGTCCCGTCCTCTTCAAGTTGGCCTTCTCTCTACACGAGGTGTCCTTTTCCTTCCCCATCTCTTATCCTTTTGTGCAACATTTTATTAGCATCATTTTCCTTCTAAAAGATCCATTGCCATTCTCTTACATAGGCTAACCTGTGCTAGTTCCTCTCACATTGCTACACATACTTTGTTTTCTCTTCTTTGTGCAACACTTTCTTATCGCACACACTCCATTCCCTTCATTCTACATGATCTACTCTTTGCAATGCACAACCAAATGACATTTGTGCACCATTATGTTTTCTTCCCTTAGCGATTTTAGAATGTGACTTTGTCCATCCTTCCACATTCTCACAATATTGGTTATCCCACCATATAAAATCTGCTAGTAAAATTGTTACAGCCTCCCCAACAAAGCACGACATGCATCCATCGGTAAGATATCGCACAAGACTTTTTCGATGAACTGTCAATCTTCGATTGCACCTTGCATTGCTTTCGCACAAGGCCAACTTGTTCTTCATTCAAGTCACTCCGTAAGGATCTAGATGTAGTTCACACTCTAATTCCAACTTCCTTATTATCTCTGTAAACACTAAATTTTTGTGCTTCCACTATCAACCACCACTATGCAACATCTACCTCGTCTTGCATCTTGTCTAGAAAACATGTTGCCTCCTATGTAACTCCTCTCTTTCCCGCAACCTTAAGATATTGTCCTTACTATGAGCAATGCCTCTCCTTGCTCAAGTTCATTTATGTGATGTTTTATTGTCACAATTTCTTCATCACCTTGTGTGATATGTGCACACTTGCCCTTCCGCTTTCCATCCTCCATGTGTGTATGAGGACACTCAAAAGTTCGATGTCTTACCTCACCATACTAAAAACATGAACCATCAAATCTTCCACCTCAACCTCGCCTCTTGGAAGTAGTTTTCCTCTAGTCTATTGTCCTTACTCGGCTTGCATGTTCACCACTCTTTTGCTCACGCGCCGTTGGTTCTTTACCACCAACAAGATTCCCTCGGCCTTCACAACATTACGTTGTCGCGCCAAATTTTCCTCTGCTCTCAAGGCATACCGGTACGCCTCTACCACTATCTACATCTTCACTATGTTGATCTCATCTTGAATCACCTACCATAGGCCATGATATACCCCGCTACATTTTCTTGTACAACTCTTTAATGTACTCTCTCACACTTACCTCATTTTATAGCAAATTCTGAAATCTCTTTAATAGATCCAATTATTAATCACCAGGAAAAAAAGTTCTTTCAGCTTTCTGCAACCATCCACTTGCACTCCATTTGAACTTTCCACCACAATGCCACATGACCTTTCAAATTGGTCTCGCATGATCTTCATCTTTCACTCGCCCACAACTTCATCGAACTCAATATATTTTTCCTTCTAAGTGAGCCAATCAATTAGTTATCTTGCATTAAGTGTCCTTAAAAATTAAGGAACCTCTATTTGCACGCCTCTTCTAATCTTTGACATAGCTTTTTGCCATCATTCAAACAATTAGGCGCTAAACTCCGCTTCTTCCATTCCACCTTCAACCACTTCTTGTGTTTCCTCTTACGCATCACTTACATCATTTTTCGGGACAAATCCATTTCTTATATCTTCCCTGTTGCAATAAATTTGATCTGTAATATCCGCAACATTTCAACGACCTCATCAAGTCTTCTCACCACATTATTGACTAATGCGCCTCCTCACTATACTCTTCTTAATAGCATCTTGTCTTTTTTCGTGGCCTTAGATCTACTAGTGCACCTTTTTGCAAACCTACACAAAGCACACCACTTGCACACCACTTGCTCTACCCAACTCATAAAGATCGAGAACTTCATATTCTTCGCTCTCTCAACCCATAGTTATGGCTAGCTTTGATACCAAAAGATGAAATCATAGTTGGGGTCCTAATGAAAATGCCTTAGATTGTGTAACCTTAACAAATAACACACGCAATGATTTATTAAAGCAACAACAATAACTTTTATTCGAAAACAATGGAGATAACACAAACAACCTCATACACTCTATCAAGTTTGGCTTATTACAACAAGAATAATACACATAATATCCATAAGCTTACAAACACTCAAAAACCACATTGTTGCCCCAAGTCATTCAATCCCACCAGTCCTTCCTAGACCTACACAAATTCAAATACTCCTTACAAGCACTCCTTATACTATTTCCTCGTTGGGTTTGTGAATGCCTCTCAAGTATGGTTATATGGCTATATAGAGACACAATCAACCACTTACAATATTAGGCCCCAACTAGATCCGACCTATAGAAAGATTAAATGTGTTTCAAATATTTAATGTGGAATAAAGCCCAAAGGATCCATTAACATAGCACAACTTGATGCGAGCACAAGTTGGGCCAATGAACACAATTTGAAGGTAGATAAGTCATCGTCGACTCCGGTTTTTGATCTTAGTGTTGCCATCAAATGATTCTTCCATTTGTGCAAGTTAAAATCCTTGTGCGCTATTTCACGAGAAGCCGCTGCACACCATGTCTTGAGTATTTCTTGTGTGGAAATCCAATGACCTCGCCTTTTCATAGATAAATGTGTGGTATCGAGATGAATCTCCCCCTCCGATGCGAGCTCCCGAAAATCTACTATACGTTGTAGGACACATTTTAAAGGTTTATTGGTTTTGTGCCATATTTCGATCACTTATGCAATATTTTGCTTCTACACTAAGGCTTACAAGCTTTGCACCATCCTAAGGAGTGGGTATGCATGATGGGGGTAGCCACAAGGCATGTTGTGCATTCATCATTTGCACACAATTTTCCGGCCATGAACTCGCCATTTTGCTCTACACCATAAGATAGAGACTTGCGCCAATTTTTGAAGACTACCCTATGATCAAGGAAATACTAGAGACCTTTCTAGATCACACTTCCAATACCGCACAAAAATACACACCAATAGAAAATTTACTCAAACAACCGCAAAAGTACAGCATATTGCATGTGCACTCACAGGTTACACAAACTACACAGACATTTTGCACAAAACACGACTACGACAGACCCAAAAACAAAGCTTTGCTTGCGCGCAATAAGAAACTTGTGCAATTCTAGACTTCGCTTATTTTCCTGATCTAACATGTTTTTAGTTGATGCAATATTGCACATGATCGTGGATGCTCCTGCATCAGTATTATCCATATATTTAAATTATGATTTTAATTTGAGCATTAAAAGGTTGAGAAATCGGGAGTTGGAAATATTGCAATATTATCAAAGTGTTGATATTTCTTAACAAGCCATAGAAGTCTTGCATGAAATATGACTTGTATCTATAGTTGACTCTTCACTTCTTGAGGTCTTACCATTCAGAAATTCGGAAATATTTAATGTTTATGTTGTTTTGTTAAGTCTCTTTTCTATAGCTAGATTTTGTTATATATGATGATCTTCACCTGTGTTGAACAAACTCATTATTCTCTTCTCTATAGCTAGATTTTTTTATATAGGATGATCTTCACCTATGTTGAACAAACATGCAATTCTTGGTGAAAAACTTTTAAAATACTTACATCTAAAGAAGACACAACAGAAAACTCAGCTATTGAACCCTTAATAAACAACTCCCATAACATTTACTTGGATTTTAAATGCATTTCCATCAAATCTTTTATTTTTTGATTGAAAAGTTTTTCACCATGTATTGATAAAAACATAAAATACAAACTAATCATACAAAAAGTGAGTGGACAAATCACATTCTGAGCGTTAAATCAGCCAAAGCCAAGAAAGCTAGTCAAGTCAGCATTTTAAATAAGCTTTCCAATCAAAAAGAGTCAAAAACAGCGAGGAACAAATAACATTATGTCACAAGGGCCACAACCAACATAGGCAGAGAGAAGGGGGTCATCAAGGGCCACAACCAACATAGGCAGAGAAGGGGGATCATCAAGCTTATCCCCCATCCTCCCAACCGCTATTAGGTGGGTTTGTAGCATCTGGTGGGTTCCACCCGTCATCTTTATCTTCGTCTCCTTCATTTGCATTTTGGCAAGAGGGCAAAAAAGCCAGAGCCAAACAAGGAAATTTCCCCTACGAAGGCCTCACCCAGCTAGTAAAATTTCACCTGACATGGCCACCACCACCATTGTCGTCGCCCTGAGAGTTGCGGGATGGAGAAGGAAACTATCATCATAGAGAAACACTCTGGCACCTACTATGAGAATGAGATCTTCCCACTAGCCACACCACAACCCCAAGGAGGGGAATGGTGATGAAATGAGTCTGAAGGAACTCAACTAACAACATAAGGTGCATTGCCCCAATGGTTAATCAATTGCTTGAGGCAAACCACCTTTAAGCGGACTTTCTCTCGCTTGCACTGAACCTAGAGAGTAATATTGGAAAGCACATTAACTTTATTAGCCATAAAAAGACTACTTCAATAGAGATGATTGAGAATAGCATCATTTTTATCTTTACATAGTTGATAAAGAATTTCAGAACAAAAAATATGCTTAAAATTTGCATGTATTTTGTAGGTAGCATGGCCAAGTCCCCCAAAAACACCATTTTCCAAATGAAAATTCATGGTGAAAACACTGAAAGAGGGTATGAATCCAATGCCAAGCGGATTGAGCACACGTGCAAAACCAAAAGATGTGTTTGATAGACTCTAGGTGATTACAGCAAGAACAAATAGGGTGAGCCATGCCAAAGTGAACCAAGCGAGAGCTAATTGGGAGACCTTAGTGAAGAAGGCACCAAAGGAAATGGGCTTTGTTGGGGTTCAATAGTGGCCGCCCAAACTCTAGCAAATCTCCTCTTCCAAACTTATTTGGAGGATCGAATTTTAACGACCATTGAGAGACTCAATGTCTAATTGTTGAAGGAAGAGGAGTTAGTACCTAAATGATGTTTATACTAATTAAAAGGAGTTTCCACGGGCCACTTCCAATCACACCATCGAAGAGGTTTTTGCAAACCAGTTTTGTGAAGATGATGGTCAAGTATGGCATTTTGGATTTCCATAATTGACTCATGACCATTGGATGGCAAATTTTTTCTTTGAGATCAAGCCACGTAATCTAGTCCTTGGAATTTTTGCAAAACAAGTCAGCAATGATTTTGATGTCTTTTCTAAACACTCGACACCTTTGATCCTCATGCTTAAATGGGATCTAGTAGTAGCCATTAAACCCGTCGGTGAAAGAGTATACCTCGTGACCTACTACTGCCTCTAAGATCTCATCTATAAAAGGAGTAGGAAAGGGATCGTTTACAGAAGCATCATTAAACGCCCTATAGTCTCCGTGCAAATTCTTATTTCTCTTGTTTTTTTGGTTTCATAACTACTGGACTTACCCAATCTGATTTTTCTATTGGATATATCAATCCTGCTTCTATCATGCAATCTAACTCTGCTTTGAACTTGACCTTTATATTGGGATTCAGTCTATATGGATGTTTGTTAACAGGCTTTGCTCCTTTTAGTTTGATGTGCATTCTCTCCTAAGGATGTATCTACTCCTTTTATCTCACTTAATTTAGTTGGGAAGACATCTTCATAATCCCGCAACAGTTGTAATATTTCTGACATCTCCTTTTGTGTCCAATAGTCTCCTATTGTTGTTATCTTAACAGTTCCTCAGGGTCTGCTGTCTTCCATCCTTTTACACATTGGTTCCTCATATACCTTCTCTTTTCCCTTTTCCCTCGTGTCTTTGACCAATCTTGTGCCTTCTTTTTTCTTCTATATTTAGATTACGCAATTGTTCCTCTTACTTTTTTTGGAAGTGGCTTGATACATTTTGGTTCAAACATTCCTTTTAGCTCCATGTCTTCTTCATTTTTTTACCCTTTATCTTCATCCTTATATCTCCTACTCTTTGACATATCTTTATTACATGTTTTGTGCTTTTGTCCCTTCTTTTATCGTCATTGCCTGAAGTTGTGCAATTTGTCTTTTCTCGGCTCTTTTAATTCAACTCCCCTTCTATTCCTAAAGTTCCATAACATAAGAATGTTCTAATCTTTTGTAATGTTGCATAAACCATGGGATTTTCATTTTCGAAGGTGAACATTTGTATGAAATCTTCTTGGACCTTCTTCCAAGTTTGTGTTTCTCTTTGCCTTTCTTGGTGCATGTACCATGCTTTGGGCAACTAGGTGAGCATTTATGGGGATATATGAACCCACCATTGTGATTCAATCTGTTTCGCTTTCCATTCATCAATGCATTCTTGGATATGTATTTTCGGACACTAACTTGCACCAAATCTTGGCCATGCCTTGGTCAATTTGGACGGTAGTGCAAATCTAGCACGCATCATGCCCATTGCGTTGGTCCATTCCAGTGTTTTTCCCATTGTCTCCCTCTTTATCTTCTTCCTTATTATCTCCTATTCTTTGACATATCTTCAAGTGTTATGTGGCGATGCGCACCCCCCATCCCCAAGGCATCTCGAACGCCCGAGACGTCGCATGAATGCTTTATGAAAAGGGGATGGATGTCGTGACATCCCAAGACACGTCCCTAAGGCCCAACACTTTTTTTTTTTCCTTTTTTCTTTAACAATGATGTTGATTGATGAAGACTTGTTTTTCGTTGTCATATTAATATTGTTGATGTATCATCAGTATCTCTATCTAGTATGAATTATCAATGTATCTCGGTTCTTGGTTCCAAATGTCAATGACTCAATATGAAACATTGAAATATGAACATTGAATATTAAATATAGTATTTTGGGCATTGGCTTATGTGAAGAACAATTGGATTAATGGTTTCGATCTTCAAACTTTCAGTTCTAAGTCTTAGTTTATTGAAGCATTCATGTTATATTTGTCATATATATAAATTTTATATATTTTTTATTAGTCGTCCCCTTGACATCTCAAAAATTTGAGAAAAAAATTGACGTCCCGAAAACCTTGTCCATATGTCCTGTTGTCCCGGAGTCTTAGGTAACTATGCATATCTTTATTACTTGTTTTGTGCTTTTGTCCCTTCTTTTATCATCCCTATTTGAAGTTGCATGTTAGTCTTTTTGGCTCTTTTAATACAACTCCCCTTCTATTTCTAAAGTTCCATAACATAGAAATGTTCTAATCTTTTGTAAAGTTACATGAACCATGGGATTTTCATCTTCAAAGGTGAAAATTTGTATGAAATCTTCTTGGACCTTCCAAGTGTGTGTTTCTCTTCTCCTTTCTTCGTGCATGTACCATGCTTTGGGCAATCGCATTAGTGTTTTGGGAATATATGAACCCACCACCGTGGTTCAATTTGTTCGCTTTCCAATCATCATTGCATTCTTGGATGTGTATTCCTGTGCACTAACTTGTGCCAAATCTTGGCCATGCCTTGGTCGATTTGGACGGTAGTGCAAATCTTGCACTCATCATGCCCTTTGCTTCGATCCATTTCAAGTTCTTTCTTTTGTGTATTGCCCACCACATAACTACCACTCCTTTCAACGCATAATTGAGTGAACTAACCCTCACATCATCCTTGGGTCCATGCCCGAAGCTTGAATAAGAAAGTGTCTAAATTAGAGGCGTCGAAGTATTACAAGTTGTATTTCCTCGACATGAACCATCCTCATTGGTTTGATTTCATGCTCCCTTCGCATCCAATGATTTAGATCTACATCGAGTCCATGCACTAATAGATGAAGTAGCTTCCCATGGAATGTGGCTTTATCCATTGGGTTCGATGTAATCCCGATATGTATGTGCAAGTTCAAATAGCATGCCTATCTCCGACTTGGTAGAGACCTTATATTGTATTATGAATCCTCTTCTTAGAATGAAATCTTTGATTGTGCAATCCTTAGAATCCTTGATTATTATGCAAAGGTTGTGCAAACTTTCGGTATTCTATTTGGGTAGATACTTCCTTCTATTATGGGTTTTCGTATTTTTAATGATCTACCTTGAACCAGCTTTCAAAGCATCATGCGCACAAGGAGACTAGGGCTCTTTTGGGATAGTATACAGCCTATGTTATGTTTGTTTTGTTCATGGGTATAACAATAATAGAATAATCTAAATGAGCTTCCATCCGATTAGTGACAATATTAATTGTCATATTCCCATCGTAGGCCCATTTCTTACCAATCACAAAGGGGCAAGTGTGTTTCATTTGTTTTCGTGTCTATGACTTCAAAATCACCTTTCGATTGAGATCTCCTACTTGGATTTCCACATCTTCCAGTCGTCAAACTGAATCTACCCTTCCATAATCTCCTAGACTCAACATTATAGGGTTATATACTAAGGTCAATGCACCCATGGCTTCCCATGTGGATCTTGGCATCATATTTTTAGTACTCCCAAAATCAAATATTGTCTCTTATTTCATAGCCTCCCAAAATTATATTCGACCTTGTATCTACATCCCAAGGTTTCCTAGATTTTACGTAGCATATGGGCTTATTAGATCGCAAAGCTCCACTGGTTACACTTTCTAACAAAGTCTTAAATAAATTGGAGACGTTTCGCGAAATGACTTTGTTGTGTAATATGTTCAATATCTTCAGAGGGTTAATGAGTGCGGCTACCACTCCTTCCTATTTTAGAATTCTTATCATTTGCCCATATACATGTGCTTCAGGTTCTCTTGTCTTTTGGCTACTTGTGTCCCCTGCTCGGATGGAATTCAATCAAAGCATTTGGCCTCTTCTAACAATTCCTTCTCCCGTCTTGGATATGGATATTTGTCATCATGCACGGGTCATATTTAGGGCTTAGTAAGCATCTCTATAGGTCTCAAGCCTTATTCCTTCCTCTGTAATCTGGTGACACCCTGGAGACTCACAATTTCTTAAGCACCACATTGATCATTTTAACATTGTGCAATTGGTTTTCTTTCTATTGTTTCTCCAAGGCGAGGCAGTCTTCCACATGGTGTTGTGCAACTACTCTACAAGATGCGCAATACACCTCTCACGTTACATTTGATGGGAAATTTAGCGCAATGTGATCCGGTTCACCGCAAAGATAGCACACTACTAGTTGTCTTCGAGGTCGAGACCCTCGCTTACTTTGGTGGTAACCCCTCGCTTCGCATTGTATGGATTCTGGAGCATTCCATACTTGATTTTGAATCATGTATCCTCCATAAGGTCCTTGAGGTGTAGACACACTCCATTGTGGCGTATTTTGTGGTAAAGAAGGTGTCCACCCCATCATATTTTGTAGAGAAGGTGGAGCCCAACTCAGACTTTGTTGTGGAGATTGCGGAGCCCATTATACATTATGCTAATGGAACGGAGGGGCCCATTACGCATTATTTTGCAGAGATAAGAGGGGTCCATACTCCTACCGTAGCCATTTCCACCCTGGAACAGTTGGTTGTGACTTCAAAGCCAATTGCATCTAGGATACAAATACATTTCTAGTTACTTCTTCATTCAAGTCCATTAGTGCCCTACAATCTTTAGATTCGTACATGGTGGATCTACAAAAACTGCACAGTATGCTTTGAGGCTGATGCACATAGTGTTACATCAAATAGCATTTGTTGGTAGGATGCCCCCATACCCTGCATATTTCACAATAGTTTTCTCTCCCATCTAGAGAAAATAATGGTTTACTTATCGTGCCTTTGGATAGTCATTCTTATGATGCCCTTCATCTCCGCAGTCTGCACACCAAATACTGAGCCTACGTTTCTTTCCTTCTAGTAATTCTTCTAACCTTCTCATCGCCGCATCTAACTTGGCTTCAGATTTTTTTACTAGACCCCTTATTATAGCCGTAGTCCTCGATATTTTCCACTCTTATTGCAACTTCAATTGCTTCCACTTTGTTGGCAAATCGAATCTTACTGCAGAGTCCTTCCATGAACCATGCAGCCTTAATGGCATCATCAAAATTAAAATTGGTCTTGTTCATGACATCAGAAAACCTCATATCATATTCCATCTCAGATTCTCCCGATTTTTGTTTAATTTCTTTTAAGTCTTGAGTTGTTTGCCCCACACACATCTTCCTTTTTAATTCTTGGGCAAAGGCATCCTGCACTTCTTTTAATGTTTTCCCACTCAAATTCATAGAGTAGATAAATTCTAAAGCTTTGTCATGTAATGCCCCTATGAGTTCATATTACTTTGTGTTCTCGTCAGTTACTCCTTTTGCACCTCATCTCATTTCATAGGTTAATAAATAGTGTTCTCAATCAATTGACCCATCATAAGACTGTAAGCTTGTGTATAAGTTACTATTGTGAGCCATGCTTCCGCCTGCAATTGGCTGCCCTCCTGGATTAGCTTGTGCAGTAGGTTGTATTGAACTTCTACTGAAACTTAGATTTGGTTAAGCAATCGACCAATTATTGCTTGCACCTGTACTCGCACTTGTACAACTGGATTATCACTTCAATTCTTCAGGATTCAAAAGAGCCACTACTAGATTTTGTGGATTAAGGGAAGCTTACTCTATAATTAGGACTCACATGTTTGTTATCACTACAATCTCCACTTCTTTGCTCACTACTACTAGGAAAGCATATGTGTAATGAATGCTTAACCAAGTTGCAATATGATTACCTAACAAGCTCTTCCACACTTATTGTTGCAGGTACTGTAGGTACCGTTATTTGCACTGTGTATGGTCAGCTCAACTTTTCTTGTAATTCTTGCAATCTCCCTTGTACTTTTATTTCTTACAAAATTCCTATATGTTCCGAATCATTCAAACAATCCCTAGCCATCTTTTACTAGCCGTTGTTGATCATGTATGAGATTTTTAATACGGATTGCTTCTTCCCTATTTCTAATCCTCTATCTTTCACTTCTTCTCTTCGTTCACTTCTATCCTTCTTCCGATTCCACAATCAAGGTCCACGGCTCCTTACGCACCCTCTGGTTCACTTTTATCCCCTTCTCTTTTCTCCTCTACTTTCTCGGAGGTTCCTTTCCTCCTTCGGCTGCTCTGCCTACTTTACTCCTATTTATGGTTGGTTTAGAATTCCCCACCATAGCACCTAAGCTTCCCCATCTATTGCGTTGTCTCGCTTCTTTTGCAGTCGTTCTTCTCTTTTCTTCTCTTTGATCCTTCTCGGATCCTTCGGAGGCCCGATTTGGTTCTAGCCCTTTCCCCTTCATCCCCCTTGTTCTAGGACTACATCCCTTTGGTACCTACCCGACTACCCCATATCCCGCAGAAATAGCACCATGGCCTTTTCCACAGCTAGTATTTTATCAAGAAAGGGATTTGTTTGACAAATTTACCTCGTAATCTATTAATGAAATGTTCTTACACAAAATCAAATGAACATAAAATTTGCACAACAATTTCAGCCATGTCCCTGTCAATGGTAGTTTGGATCCAATAGTCAACAACTTGGGTCCAGTCAGTATCAAGTTCATGCAGTTTCTCTATTTTCTCATTCATCCATTCATATTTTTCTTTGGTTTCATGCCTAAAACAGTAATACTCCAGTCAGGATAACCATGTGGTTAGTTGCTCTAGGAGTTAGGACTAGAAGATCTTGTGAATGTCTTCGTATATATGTTCTATTTTGATCCTTTGCACAGGAATTCCCGTCACAACCTCTTCATCTTCTACAAAACGGTTCATCTTCCCCTCTAGCCATCTCTACACATCCCATTGTCTTGGTAGCCATTTTGAAATTTTCAGGTCTTGGCATAAAAACAATTGTTAGCAGTGGTACCTAGAATCACTCATTAGGACATGCTACATGTTGTAGTCTCAAAGAAAAACAAGTTATTCCATTTACAATTCTTAACACAATGTGCATTAACTTAAACAGACCTGAACATACACTTGCACAACAACTACAAAAGGAAATATATATAATATAGCGATAAAAAGGGATGCAACCATAAACTGAAAATGTATTACTGATCAAGAACATAGACCAAAATTCAATATGGAATCAAGATCAACCTTCTGCAAAATGCGCTTACATAGTTTTATACACTTCAAGGTGATTGTCAGCTTTCCAGTCCCTTCATATTATATCTTCTGTCACGAGAGACTCTTCGCATTGTTCTTATACTTGGAGAGCTTTGTATATAACTTCTATTTTGTCTTATCTAACCTGGAGTATACATTAGGTGTTGTGCAATATACTACCAATGCAAATTACACCAAATTTGTCTTTTTGACTCATAAACATTTCCAACAATTCACGCACCTATAACCATCCTCATCCATGTCCTTTGGGTTCGGTGAAAAGCGGTGTAGGGATTCAAGTGATTGAGATTTAGAATTAACCCACAATATATTGATGCGGTATAAGCAAATGTGAATCCCCTTAATGCATTTGATTTGGTGTTTGGAAATTCTTACTTGTATCTTAGGGATATTATTTTCATGAGAAGGGCTAACATCTAAGTTGCCGCATTCGAATTCGCCGATGACTAAATTCGTGAAAAATTAGCTGGTAAAAAAATCAGCAATTAAATTCGACTATGAGAAATATACATTTTTATTA
Source organism: Taxus wallichiana var. yunnanensis (assembly GCA_018340775.1). Taxonomy (NCBI): domain Eukaryota; kingdom Viridiplantae; phylum Streptophyta; class Pinopsida; order Cupressales; family Taxaceae; genus Taxus; species Taxus wallichiana. The sequence continues at coordinate 889,404,042 of CM031235.1, forward strand.
AATATATAAAACAAAAGATAAATTCACATTTCAAAAGAGAGATAATATCACATTTCATTGATTTCATAAGTAGCTATTACAATAATGTGATTGAAAGCAAAAACTTCAAAAACATGTGCTCGCAGTTGTCATACCTAAGTCGGGCAGATGGGGCGATTAGTCCGAGCACGGGAGAATACTCAAGCGAGTTTTGGAAAGCTATCCAAGATTTTTAATTAATAATTTGTCTACAAAGTGATCAAAGCTCATGATTCTTTAAGATTGCAAGAAGTTGCTTGGTCCAAAAAGGTGTAAAAATGGATTTTATGAAAATAAGAAAAATATTGCCATCAATGCATAGAAGCTCGAGAAAATATGCACTTTTAGAGAAAACGACACCAAACGGAGCCACAGAATTAAAGTTATGGCACATGCAAGTTTTTGCCGCTACATCTTCAGGACCCTTTCCAAAATGGCAAAAATATTTCTGTCCTATTTTTTTCACCAAAAAGCCAAAAAAGGAAGAAATTGCCAAAAAGGAAAAAAACCGTGAATTAAATCGCGATTCTCAATGCACTTTATTAAAATTCGGCGAATTCCGATTTTTTCCTGAAGTTCGCGAATGTGGCAACACAAAGCTAACATATACAAATGGATCCAGGATGGGATCGACAAAAGCATCAAGGCATATCAGCAAACCCATGCTTGCCATGGTAAGTGTCAACCAAACAAAGAGATGCATTCCAAAAAAATAAACAATTTTGTTTACTTCTTTTGAATGATACAACAAGAGGAAGGATTCTATTTTCAAGAAGTGTTCCAAACTCCTAAAGGTTTGCCACCAAAAAAAGGAAGTAGAGCATAAGATTCAATTGTTTCCTTAATCTATTTTACCCAACATTGTCATGTGCATACAAACACTTTTAGAGAGTAATTAAGTGAAGAAACTTTCAAAAATTATCGCCACAAGGGCTCATATGCCCACCCACGTCCATATCCAAGCGAGGCCACCCATTGTAATGGTACAAAAAAGGAAGGTTCTTGGAGAATGAACATAGGTAATAGAGCCTTGAAAAAGGGCACCATCAAAAATAGATATCCACTCCTACATATTGATGAGTTATTGGACCAACTTCAACTCGCCAAATACTTCACAAAGTTGAATCTCAAATTCAAGTACCATCAAGTTCGTATAAAGGAGGATGTATGAAATAAAATTGCAAGACAAAGTAGGGGTTGATGAATTGTTGGTACTTACATTTGGTTTATGTAATGCATTTGCTTTGTGGACATTCGGAAAGCCTTTGACTCTGTTTTGCGGGAAGCCCTTTTCCACAGACTTAGAGACATTGGTATTTCAAACCCTTGTTCGCCATTATCCGGTTGTATGAGGAGGTCTTGGGTCGCCTTCGTATTGTTGTTGGGCTTTCCGACTTCATCAGGAGCACCACGGGGGTCAAACAAGATTGCCCTCTCTCTCCTACTCTGTTTGGCATTTATATTGATGAGTTGGAGGAATTTCTCCGAGACCACATATAGAACAAGGACGGTTGTCTTCTTCACCAAGTTTTGATCTACATTCTTCTCTCCGCGGATGATGTGGTCCTTATGGCTTCTTCTGCGGAGGGGTTATAGAGACAGCTTGACGCTTTAGCCCTCTTCTGCAATCATAGACAACTTAATAACTCGGCACGGGTAAAACCAAGGTTATGGTTTTTAATGTGTTGAAGACCTCCGATTTCCATTTCTTCTACTAGAGGGGAGGAGCTAGAGATCACCAACTCCTACACCTATCTGGGGGTTCTCTTCTCTGGACCTCGCTTTAGTCTACGCCCGGCTATTCAACCCCGCATCAACAAGGGGTATGGTTCCCTGCAATCTTGGAGAGACAATGCTTCCGCCACCACTTTCAGGACACGTTGTCCAAGATGTCTCTCTGACTCTTGTGAGACCCACAATTCTTTATGGTTCTGAGGTTTGGGGTCCCTCCCTGCTCGAGTCGGATTGGGCTTCTATTGAGCGAGTTCAGATCCTTTTGCTCAAACGGATCATCAAATGTAAAGAGATTGTTCCTCATAATATCATCCTTGTCGAGTTTGGGGCTCGCCCTTTCAAACTAGAGGTCATCTTTGGTCTCGTCTCACTCTTGCACCGCATCTAGGGACTTTCTAATTCTTCCACAGGCAGAGATAGATACATTTACCTTAATTGTCGTTCTTCGGAGGCCATTGCTCTTTCTGATCGTAGTGGCCGTGTTCGGTGTTGGTTTGTGGGGCCTCTCGTCTCCTTGGATCTCTTGGGATCAACATGGACCGTCTCCCCCCTTTCAGGTACTCCATGGATGCTCCTGCTCACCTCCTTCCGAGCACACAGGACCTGCACAAAATCATCAGAGACGACATATATAGACAGTTCATTCAGATTACGTGGACCCACCTCCGGATGAGCTACACCGAAAATGGCCTTCTACGCCAATCACTTCCTTGAAGTCAACAATGGACTCATCATTCGGCCCACCTATATCTCCCATCATTGGATGCATGCTCTTCGCATATCTCTGGGCTAGTTCAGAGTTGGCTCCCACAGGCTTCAAGTGAGAGCGATCACCAGTTGGATTGGTCCGAGAGGATCTGCCAACTTTGCTCCCTCCAAGAGATTGAGACAGAGGAACACTTCATTTTCCGATGCCCCATCTACTATGAGATCAGAGGGAGGTTTCACTGTCTATTCCATGAACGTCCAACGTTCACAACCTTCTTCAGGTATTATGATCAGAGGTGTCTCACTCTCTATTTACAGGAAGCTCTTAAGCTCCGTGACGGGGTCCTCCATCCTCCTTCCAGGGAGACTACTACTCGACGGATCACATCTTTCTTTGTTGTGCTCCCGGGTGAGAGGGGCACCAAGCCGAAGCCTGATCCTAGTGGAGATCTTTAAACTAGATCTGTCAGGGCTAGAGGAGCTTCTTCCCGCACTGAGATATCTAGACTCCGACACGGCCAAGGGCCCCCTCTTATAGGCGACAGACCGCCAGGTTCACCCAGAGATCTTGACATTCCATGGATCATAGGCGTCTCGAGACATGACCTCCAGCCTCTCCCGACACTAGACACCGATACATCGCCGCCTTCTTTCCGGTTGACCTTGGGCGCAGATTGTGAGGTTGGTGTCGAGGCTTTTCCTCCACCTCCTCTCCTTCTTTGTACTCTCATTCTTCTTCTTATGTTGTTTTTTAGAGACCCTTTTATGTTTTCCCCATTGCTTTTGCTTTGCTTTGTATGGTACAGTCCCATTGACCTATTTTTGTGGTCACTTGTTGGACATTTAATATATTTATCTTATCTTATATATATAAAATTAATGAATGTGTCACTGATGTATCTAAATGATATTTTGATTTCCAATACCACATGGGAAACATATCTAACACATTTAAAGCAAGTCTTGCAAGTGTTGAAAGAAAAACAACTTTTATGCAATATGAATAAATGTAAGTTTGCAAAACAATCACTTGTCTACTTGGCACATACGGTTGAAGTAGGAGAATTGAGATTGTATCCAATAAAGGCTGATGATATCACTAATTGGCCCTTGCCTAGGAGAGCCATAGAGACCAAAAATTTTGTTAGGGTTGTACAACACATGAAGAAATTTATTTCAGATTTCTCCACCATTGCAACACCTCTACATGATATTGCAGAAAGTGGTAAGAGATTTCATTCGGTTAAAAAAACATGAAACTGCTTTTGATTCATTGCAATGTAATATCAGCCATGTACTGATGCTTGCTCTTTCTAATTTGCAGCAACTATTCGAGATAGAAATGGATGCAAGTGAGAATGCTATGGGGGCAGTTATGTTGCATGGAGGCAAGCCCATTTGTTATCATTCGGAGGCATTTTCTTCTGCAGTAAGGGGGTATATTGTTTACAATGAGGAAGTGTTGCACCAGTTCAGGCAATTGAGAAACAGAAACATTGTTTCTTGGGCAAATAAACTATTGTGCATACTGCCCACAAACCCCTTCAACATTAGTAAGTTGCAGCAAGAAAGCCTCTACAAATGGATGGATTTTCTTCAATAGTTTCAATTGGTGATCAAGTATAAAAGAGGAAGCACAAATGTTGTGGCAATTATTATCTGGGACACCAATCATGAAGCAAGTTTCAGCTTTGGTAACATTTTCACAACTTCAGCCTTTCACAAAAGAGGCTTATGAGAAAGTGTATGCACAAGACGGAGATTTTAGGAAGAAAAAAACAATTGTTAGCCAAGAAAGCTGACAATGAAGGCAAATGTGAATGCTACCTCCAAGATGGTCTACTCTACATGTTGGATAAACTATGTGCGCCAAAGAGAGAAACTTTTATTTGTACGGGAAGCAAATACTTCCCAAGTTTCAGGCCATTTTGGTGTGGGGAGGTCATGGCTCATTTACAAGGGTATGTATTGGCCCAATATACAAGAAATAGCTACATTAATTAGAGGATGTAAATTTTGTTGTACAAGCAAGCGTATGGTTAGGAAGGATTTTACATGCCTCTACCTATGCCTACTAGACAATGGGAAAGCATCTCTATAAATTTTGTAAGAGGCTTTCCAATGCATAAGCATGGTCATGACCATCTATATGTTGTTGTAGATAAATTCAGCAAAATGTGTGTTTTGATTCCATGTAAGAAGATAATAAAAGACATGAAGCAGCTGAATTATTCTTCTCTAATGTTTGAGTGCATTTTGGTTGCCCAAGTATGTTGTTTCAAATAGAGATTCCCGATTTTTGGAAAAGTTATGGACTACTTTGTGGAGCAAGATGGACACCAACTCCAAAGTAGCACAACTTTCCATCCACAAAACAGAAGTTGTAAATAGGACTTTGGTACAGCTGATAACAGGCTACAACAGAAAGTATCTAAGGACTTGGAATGAGTCTTTGGCATATGTCCAGCACTTGCACAACAAGGCAATACATACATCCAATAAAAGTCACCTTTGAAGTATGTTTAGGTTATTTGCCTGCTAACCCACTGTGTAATGTGACAGCAAGGAGAAGGAGAACTAGAGTCATAGGTGATAAGAGCAGCAAGAATCATTGAGAGGATTAGGAAAATCCATCTCAAAGTGAAAAAAACATATAAAGAGGTCTCAACCAAAGCACAAAGCTACACATGATCAACACCAAAAAGAGCATAAGCTCAAAGTAGGAAACAGAGTGCGGCTGTATTTGAGCAAAGAGAAGCTTCAAGGGCAAGCTAGGAAGCTCAAACCTATAAAATATGGGCTATTCACCATCTTAAAGCAGATTGGAGAAAATACTTTCACGCTTGATCTACCCCATTCAAGAGGATGTACTCACTAGTAAATTGTGAGAAATTGGACCTGTATGAGCCATCCATGTTGGATGAGAAGGATGAACAATTGTTATTCTCTATAGAAAACTTCGTGTTGGATGCACAGGGGGAGTTGGAGGAGGACATAGTGTTACAGCACAAAGTCAGAGAGACTAGAAGAAGGCCACAACATTCTTGGCAAGTCAGCATCAAAGGTAAGGCACCAGGGCAAGCAAGATGGCACTTCAAGGAAATGGTGGGAAAGCTCTTCCCACATTTCCTCAACAACTAAGCTTCTGTGGGACCAAAAGCCTCTCAGAAAGGAGGTATTATCCTTAGGGGTTGGGAAATGAAAACCTCTTATTCGGCCAACCATAGAACAATCAGTTTCAGTCAGAAAAGACAGCTCAAAATGAATATTTCGTGTATGGTAGCAAAACTGCGAGTATTTGCAGCGGCTGGTTTTGTAACTACCAATTTTGTAACAGCCCATTAACACAAGGGTGGTTACGTAACTGCTAGTCTGCTTAAAGAAGCATTTTAGTTTCAGTGCTATGCATGGGTAGAGTAATAGCAGAATAACTTGTCTCTTCAGTTCTGAGACGTTTGGGAGTCCTTTAGTGCACGAAAGGACACTCCTGGAGCATGAAAAATCACAGGCACAAATCTGATTTGAAGGGAGTGTGTGAGTGACAAGGGTTGTGTTGAGTTGATTGTAGGAGGAAGAAAGTTTGTAGAGAAGAGCTGAGTGAGCAAACAGCAGAGTGACTGTTGCAGTTGTTCTATAATCTCTTTGTATGAATGTCCTGGCCATTAGAAGATGAAGGTGGTGTGCACTTACCTCTTCCAACCAGGTCATCAGCACCTCAAGGTTTTCCAGGCTAAAAATACTTGTGCCATTGCTGTGTGTGCTTATGTTTTACTGTTTATAGCAGTGTTTTAAGATCCGGTTGAACCGGGAACCGAACCGCCAGTTCGACCAGTTCGACTTTTTTTTTGGCATGAATCGCTTGTTAAACCGGATTGGTCGACTGTTCCGACCTAAACCGACCGAGATGTACCTTGTAGCTGAAATGTGGCGCTGCTTTTAAAAAATTCGCTTTTCTAATTAAAATTTCTACTTTTACAACCTAAACCCTAATTTATTACTATATAGACCCCCCTATTCACCTCACACCTCTCTCATTGAGCATTTGTGAGCAAAAGCATTTGGAGTATAAGATTGAAGAGTTTAGTTTTGGAGTGAGCTTGGAAGTTGGAGCTTGTTTGCCATTGCTTGTGGGCTCTTTGTGGTGATATTGGCATCCATATAGAGACTTCGTCACTTCTACTTGTGAGTGCCTCTCTCATTTGTAAGGATTTGGAAGCTTAGGGCAGCATTCAAGAGTGTTGATTTGGAGTGAGCTTGGGGTTTGTTTGGCATTGCTTGTGGGCTCTTTGTGGTGGTCTTCACATCTACATTTGGAGGGTGCAGCCCATATACAAGCTTGGAGTGTTTCTTGACCTCATTTGTGTGCACATTGAAAGGTATGTTAAGTTTTAAACTTGCCCCTATTTTTAAATCTTATTAAATAGGAAATCTGAAAAAAAAAAAAAAAAAAAAATTGCATTTTCAGATTTCTTTGCATTTGCAATGGCCCCCAAGTTAAAGACCCTACATGGAACCATGCTGACATAGTTGATAATCAAATATTTTGTAAATATTGTAAGAAACACATCGAGGGGCATTCATAGGTTGAAACAACACTTGGCTGGTCAAAGAGGCCAAGTTTCCCCATGTGATGCACCAGATATTGATGCCATTAGATTGGAAATGATAAACTTGCTCAAGAAACATAAAAAACAAATGGATGCTGAAATAGGAAGGAGGAACATGCAATGGCCCAAACAAGTGTTGAAGGCTCTTACTCTAACCTCTTTGTCCATGTTAGAGACCCCTTTCGATATATGCCTCCCACATCCACTCATAGTCATGAAAACTGGCCTCAAAAAAGAAAGAACATCCAAAGCTTTTTTCCATCTTCTTCCACACCTGCTAGTGCCTCCATGCCAATGAAAATCAGCCCACCTTAGATAACCATTGAAGAAGCAATCTAAAGAAGCGACTTTCAAATACATTGTGAGATGGTGTCGATGCGGATATCCATTTCAATGTTGGTTGCTCACCTTATCACTAGCCTATGTTTGATTCTATTGTTGCTTCTAGTAAGGGCTTCAAAGGCCCTAGTATGCATGACTTGAGAGGATCTCTTTTGCAAAAAGAAGTTGTTGCATCCACGGATGAATATTTGAAGAGTTGTGAATTATTGTGGGCCAAAACATAATGTACTATTATGTCGGGTGGAGTGATGGCAAGAACCGCACCATAATAAATTTTCTTGTCTCTTGTCCACAAGGAACTATGTTTTTGAAATCAGTTGATGCATCTGATAGGGTGAAAGATGCAAATTTGTTGTTTGAGCTTTTGGATGAGGTTGTTGTAGAGGTGGGGGTGGAAAATGTTGTACAAATCATCACAAATAATGCCTCTATGTTCTTGCTGGTAAGATGTTAGAGACTAAACATAAAACAATATTTTGGACTCCATGTGTTGCACATTGCATAGACCTCATGCTTGAGGATATAGGAAAACAAGATTGGATCAAGAACATTGTAGAGCATGCCAAAAGCATCACAAAATACATCTACAATCACTCATGGGTATTGAACCTAATGAGGAAAAACATCAAGGCAAGAGAACTTTTAGGCCACCCACCACGAGATTTGCAACAAACTTTCTCACGTTGCGATCTCTTCTTTCCCACACACAATTTGAAAAAGATGTTTTCAAGTGATGAATGGAATGCATCAAAGTTGAGCCACAAACAAAGTGGGAAAGATGAAAAAAAAAAAAATTGACAATTTATTTTGGAAAAAAACGAAAGAGGTGAAAATTGTTGAGCCTCTTGTTAAGGTGTTGCGGTTGGTGGATGGGGAAAAATTAGCCATGGACTATTACAAATATATTGTGACATTATTAATAAATTGTAATATTATTAATAATGAGTTAATACAACTCATATTAATAATATAGTTAATAGTTGTGTGTGAGTGAAGTTGTTGAATAAACAACTCACGTAGTTATTTTGGTGTGTGAGATAATAAAGGGATGTGAGAGATATCCTAGGGATAAGTTTAAGAGATTCATGGAGAGTGATATGAGGGATTGAAGATGAAGTTTGACTCCACCTTTGTAGGAGATCAAACATTATAAAATGTAACCTCTATCATTGTAATTGATATCCCGGATGATTTCTAAATTCAATATTTTAATATTCGGTGTTTATTTCTTATTGTGTGGTTTTTATCAGTGGTATCGAGAAAGGTTGTGTTAATGAGAGTCTCAAAAATTCTTTTTGACTGTGTTAGACAATGTAACAAGCTTTGGTGGATACATATGCATCATGTTTGTGTATTTGTTTTTGTTGCGTCGTTGATTGTTAGTCAATCTTCCAATATTCCCGTGCATCGATCTTGTGTTGGGTTCCTATTTTTTTTTGTAATGATCAGTTAATTATTTGTAATGGGATTGGAATTATAATCAACTATATACGCTTCACGCTATGCATGGTTTATTTTGGTTCAAGATATCAATGCATCTTTGATTTGGTAAATGCTTAGTGCGTAGTCCATTCCGGATCTATTCACAATTAGCAGATCCAGTTCAAATTTAACAGATTCTCTCTAAAGGCATTTGTAGCCATTCCTAGATCGTTGCATTCATATTGGTCCTATTTCTAGGTGATCCTTACTACCACCGACACTATAATCTCTGCAGTCATGTACCTTTTTAGTCAAATTTATCAGAGTTAAAATCCTGCCTTGAATTTTTCATTGAAGACTTGGCATTAGCGTGGAGGAGGAGGTGTTGTCAACGGTGCAGTCCATACTGTGCAAACCATATTGTGCATGACCTTGTCGATTGACTTGAATCTACGGTTCTGTATCTATGTGAATACATTTTGTGTTCTCATCAAACCTGCCCACGTGCTTCAAGACCATCAACAAATGCGGAAATATCATACGCCTGAATGCTCAGCAAAGCTGGTGGTTAGAAATCTAAATTAATTTGTTTTTATCACAAAATCTGGTCTACTCCCAATCCATTGCATCAAGTGCAGCTATCCACGATTCACCTCATTCATTGTTGTGAATTCTATACATATTTTTCAACTATTCAGGTTCGATTCTTCACCGTATTCCTTCCACTTGTGCATTTGAGTCGAACAATCTACCATAGTCGAGTCTTATACAATTTATTTGTAAAAGATTTGTGAGTCAATATATTCTAAGTGTATACGTTGAAAGTGGTAATGTTTTTATAGTATATGGTTAAATCTATTGGAGTCTTTGTCTAGTAAGTTGTCAAATTTTTTTATATTTCCGCCCATTCATTATATGTCTCTGTTAACATTAGCTTCGTCCACCAAATTGAAGTGTTCATCTAAATTTTGTCATTGACATTTTGTCATTTGTAAGCCATTTAAGTCTTGTATGTCGTTTTGTGTTATTCAAATTGTCATCTTATAATGGTCTTATAATTAGTGGGTCAAGTATTGTTTATAAAAGAATCAAAATCATTTGTGGAGTTTGTTATAAATGTTGATAGTCATTTTTTGTGTCAAAGCCAAGTGTTGTCTTCTCAAATTCGAGTGTAAGTTTTGAGTCATTGTAAAAGTCCTAGTATTTTTGGGTCCATTATCAAAAAGTCAAAGAGTCAAATATTGTAAAATTAAAAAAAATTTGCCTCACGGACGCATTTTCGGTGTTACCCGACGTCCAATTTTTGGGAGAATAAGATGAATAATATTGTAGTTCTAATGATATTTTTGATGACTTCAGACGAAAGAAAATATACTTTACGGGGCTCCGCCCCTCAACCCCACCCTATATCGCCTAAGGATAAAATTCTCAGCAGTGGTGCAGAGTTTGATGATTGATCATTGATGTCATCTAGTTTCTTCTAGAGTTTTGTAACTTGTAGTATCAATGATCATAGCATGTTGTTTTTTTGGAGTCTTGGACTATAGAGGCCATTTAGAGCCTCATTATTTATGTATTTTGTTTCGGAATCTCATATATGATATATGTATTGTGTATTGGACTTGGAGTTCGTGCCATTTTGCTATAAACACCTTTCTTACATATATACATGAGCAAGCTTTGCATATTTTGTGTGTAATTGTTGGAATCATGGTTTCTAATCTTTCAAATATATTGTTTTCATTAAAAATATAAATTTTTATGTGTTTTTTAGTAAACCAGTTCATAAAGTTTGAACCGGTCCGGTTCCAATCCGATCCGGCGGTCCGGTCCAACCCTCGACCGGTTTTGAGTCCGATTCCGATTTTTAAAACCAGGGTTTCTAGTTGCTAAATACATAGATTCAGTTCTGCAAATTCAGTTTATGTTTCCAACAGCACACTACACTTATTCTTAGTCTCTCAAGCATTCAAAACTGTCAAATTAAAAAGTTAATCTAATTAGGACAGCAAGTTGTGATTCTGCAAATTCTATTGAGGAATTGTTCTTAGGAGTTCATAGATCGCTAAGTACCATAGGCATAAATCTTCCTGTTTCTCATAATCCCATTCACTCAGATTATATAATGTCCTTCCCTGTATACACAACTCAAGAGAAATAAACTCCATAATAGTCTTCATTAATTGCAGGCCATAAGTATATCACATGGAAGTTGTCTGGTAGCTACCCCTGTTGCAAGATACGCAACAGATATAGATTGTTTCATGTTTTCTGTGCACGAAACCTGTCTGCAACAGAAAACAGCCTTTGCGGACTGGTTTGCCTGTTTTTTTCTCTATGGTGAAATGTTTCCCCATGCAACAGAAACATCCTGCCGTTTTGTGACTATTCAGACCATTTCTCTCAGCAGTTTGAACCAGTTTAATTGGAAAACTTAGAAGCCAACAGTTCGTTGTGTCTAAGTCTGACCAAAAAAATAGTGGGAGTGACCTTTTCACTGTATTTCACCTTCTAACTAGTGTCCTCTTCAGCATTTTCTAGAGCACTTACATTCTGGAACTTCTATAGCGATCCTCTAAATTCTATACATGGGCCCTTCTAGTCTGGGTTGTCAATGAAATACGGTGTTCATTGTTTCATATTAATGAAAAAAATTATTGAGTATAATGAAAACAAACTTAAACCAAATCAAAGCCTCATGTATGGAAGTCGATGGTCCCATCCTAAAATTTATTGGTAAATGATGCCCATTGGATACTCAATAATACAAAAAGTTTGTAAATAGAACTATACAACGAAGTTTATAAGTAAGGGACATTAAAAAATTTATTTGAATACTTTATAATGACGTAGCTTAATGAATTAAAAATAGTTAAAGACACCATGGAGAAGGAACAATGTATGTAATACAGTAATGGTGTTATTGGGAATGGGTCAAAATTTTGACAAGTAAAAGACAAATATTTATACTTGGGGTGAGAAGACGGTCCATTATATATAAAATGTGTGTGTCTAAAAATCATTTCTAATTCGTTTTTGTGCAACCTCTATAAATCTCTATTTTACGTCATATTTTTGTTTTGGTCATGTTTCTTGTTTCTGGTAACAATGGTAGCTACTGAAAAGCTTTCTAACCACATGAAAAATTCAAAAAAATGTGTTCTCCTTTGTTACAGAGATTAAATCTTGGACACAAATATTATCTATATAGTAGATCAATCCACCGTATAGATTGTCACTCACAGATGTTTTAATGCATTCACCAACTTGCAGAATTAAGTCTTATACTGCAGAGTTGTTCGCTGACATTATGCATTTATTCACCGTTTATCGGTTTATCAACCAACAATAGAACTATTTTCCATCAAAGCACTGTCAACCATTCACTGAGATCCAAACACACCCATCAGACAACCAGTTAACTTTTGTTTTTCGAAGGCAAAGTTTTTTAATTTCTAGAATTCGACAGTGGGCTATGGTAGATATAGACCAAATTGTTAGAGATAAGAGGGGATTCCGATATAAATAAGCATCTAAGCTGGTCACACTTTTGACAAATTTATTGATGTTCAATGGAGATAACCTGTCTCAAATTGAGAAAGCTTTTTGTTTATCTTTAAAAAAGTTATCTTTTAAGTTACTACTTAGGCAAATATCTCGTTTATGCTGCTTCCCGTACATTTTTAGTATTCGAAGGTGTCTTCAAAAGTACTTCAGATTGTTAAAGGTTTTATTTATTAGCTGCGGATAGGATCATCGCAGGTGGAAAGCATTAAGTAAGTCATGTGTAGCAAATCTGAACTTTTAACACACTAGATTTGGTAGTGCCTTCAAGTACAGAATTTAAATGACCAAAATGCAATCTTTTTCTTTTGGTGAACTTGATTCTTGATTATTGGTCTAAAAGATATTGTACGGTGTTGAGAATATTCTGTACTGGCATTTTTTATTATTTTCTTAGTTCTGAATAATTTCTCATCTTATTTCCTCTGCAGAAAATACTTCTTGGGTAACAGCCTATATTTAGTTCTCTTAAACTAAAAAGCCAATATTTAACTATTTTAAGATAAATGATTATTATTATTTAGTGGGCTCACCCCACTAACTAAATATAACACATGCAAATATAAAAGGAAAACTAAAGAAAACAAAAGATATGGGTGAATGAATATGGATGTTGATAACGGCTTTGCTTTTATTAAAAGAGAATTAAATCTTTTACAAAAGCTTATATCTAGATTTTCAGCAGATGGATGAGAATAAAGGAGAAAATTAAAGAGCCTTTAATTGGAAAAGGACACAATCCAAAAGCTTATTTAAGTTTTTATATTAAAATATTCAAAAGAACTTGAATGAAGAAATGAAATAGTATTAGATTGCAACTCAAGCACGGTGTTTACAGATTCAAATTGTTGCATGTTGCACAGTTCTTCGAATCTTCTTCTAGTTTGTAATAAATAAAGAGCCTCTATATTCCATATTTTTCTACCTGGATTTGTTTTGATCCATATCGTATTTTACAGTACCTTTTTATAAGCATAAGACAATTGTGTATTCATTCCTCTACAATCAATAAACATATTACCCCTCAGTTTTCCTCTTGTAGATGTTTAGCCTCATTTCCCAATTCAGGTTAGTTCTTACCTTTTATTCTGTTTATATATATATATATATATAGTGCCAATAAATTACAGAATCAGCACGTTTTAGATAGCGGTGTTGTAATCCACTGAAGGAATAAGACCACTTTGTTATGGTGCATCAACTACTTTTGTTATTTAATTCTTTTCCCTTTTCACCCCCAAGCAGTTTTTATTTTCAGCATTAGAATAAAAGAACCAGCTTACTCCAGAGATTGTTCTACAAATCAGTTCCCACATTGTAGAACATCCCATGTTATGCTCTAATGTGGGTGAAAACTGAAAACAATCAGACATTTTCAAACATTATTAGTTTTTGGCACACACATGGGACCCAATTTAAAGGCTTTGTCATTTATTTTCTGGTCCTATTAATATTTCAGTCATTACTTCCAAGATTATTGGGCGGATCTTGGAAAATCAGCTTTAAAATAACAAATTTCAGAACCAGCAGGTTGGATCTTTGTCCATTATTGTCATATTTCAATTCAAATCTGATTTTATTTTGTTTTGGGTAATATCCATCAAAGAGATCTGCTCTTTAGAGCATTTATCATCCACCTGGCGACTACTGACTACAAATCCCAAATCAAACGAGGAACAAACCTTGCCTCTTCATCAGTAGAAAATTTAGATATTTCTATCAATAAAGAGAGCTTCATTTTCAATCTTTTCAACTGCTGTAATGAAATCAGAACACCATGGCACATCAAAGAGTTCAGCACTTTGTTGCTTGGGAATTTGGAAGACAGTTACAATTACAGCAATGGAATGAGATTCCTAGATCAGCTATCTTTTTCTTGTGATTCAGGAGGACCATTACAACTAGAACAGTGGAATGAGATTCCTAGATCAGCTTTAAAATCACCTCCTGCATTTGCTGGTGATTATTCTATAGCTCCTACCAACCACATTTAGGATGCGGCAAATCTTTGTGCAATTCGCCATGTTATATATCTGGATATGGACTCGGGTTAAATGCATCATTTCTCAAAGCTAGCTTTGGATTTGTTCAAAGGATTAGAATTGGCATTAGTTTCGAGTTGGAATGAGTTGGGCATATTACTACATACTCAGTTCGCTTCAACATGTACTAGGTATGGCATATTTATATTATTTAAGGGCTTTTGATTCTCATATTACTGTTATGATACAAACATTAGGGGAGAACTCTTACAACATCCTACCATTTTGATATTACAGCTGAAAATAATATCTCGTACAAGCTGGAAAAATTCCTCCAATACCCATAAACCCTTTGTTTCTGAATTCTCATATGCAAATCCTAAGCCCATCCCAACCATCTAAAGTCGAATCTATGGATCCTAATGCCATAACCGAGATGAAAAACTTGATTTAAATCTGTTAGGAAATATATCTTAGTGCTCCATTTGTATGTACGGGTGAATAATAATTACATGTGTAATTATTATTATGGTAAATTAGTGAAAGTACATTTACTATGTAAATGTAAATAGTAAATGTAAAATGTGGTTAGTATGTGGTAAGTTAGTAAGTTAGAATAATAAAACAATTAGTATTGTTTTATTATTATATTGGTGAGAGGTTGAAACCATATGGGTGTATGGTTGTACATGAAGACAAATGTTGTTGTAAGGATTGTTATTTTACATCTCCTATATAATGGAGTGTAATGAAATAGTGAATGAATAATAAAAATATAATATAGAGTTGTTGATTTCAATTATTGTCTGTGTAGCTATTTCATGGATTCTTTGTATTAGATCAGATTAATTTCTACATTTGGTACCAGAGCAGGTTAAATCTGTCTCGAAGATGATCTTGTAATTTTTGTTTCGTGATCTGGGTTTCTCCAAAAATTTGCGTGGAACGATCTGTTATACGGGAAGCTACAGAAGAAATTTCAGCATAACCCAGTTCGTAGTTTGGGAGAAACATGCAATTTACTATACAAAGCACATTGATCACTGTTGTTTTTGAAGAAATCAAAGAATCAAAGGTAATTCAAATCTACATTCAATTTTTTTTAGATATTTAGATTCAGTAAAATGGATACACCATTAGATAAATTTAATGGGTTGAACTTCCATACATGGAGAGTAAAAATCCAGATGCAGTTAATGAATAAAAATCTATGGAGGATAGTAGATGGAAAAGAAAAAGCACCTACAGATGTAAGCAAAATTGTAGAATGGGAAACTAAAGATGAACGAATAACAGATGAAATTGACTATAATTCTGAAGACTTTCTATTCTAAGTGAAGTTCTTGGAGGAAGGAGGCACAGGAGGTTGGAGGTCATTCAGCGACCTCTCGTCAGTCACCAACGACGGGGCCGTATCAGCTATGGTGATTTTTTTATACAGTGTGTTCCTATTGTTTCTTTGTGTTTCTGGAAGAGTGTTTGGTTGCAATGTTCCTATTGTGGTTTGCAGAATAAAGGAAATTTCACATTGAGGGGGGAACATGATCTCAATGTTCCATTTCTAGTTTTCTACATTTATGGTATTTTCTATATATGCAGCAGATTTCAGCAGAATTTCCTATGTTATTCCCTGTAGTGAGATGTGATGAGGGCTAAGAATAATACTTGGCATATCATGATGTGGTTGTAGGTAAACCACTTGAAAACCTTCATTTTTGGTTTGTGGTACACCACTTGTAAAACCACCATTTTCGGTTGTTGGTAAACCCTATGCAAAACCATCACCCTTTTAGTTTGTGGTACACCACTTGTAAAACCACCATTTTTCGGTTGTTGGTTAACCCTATGCAAAACCATCACCTTTTTGGTTTGTGGTAAACCAGTTGCAAAACCATCATTTTCGGTTTATGGTCAACCCTGTGAAAAACCATCTATTAGGTTTATGATCATCTTGTAAAATCATCAGATCATGAGCAGGTGCAAGTATAAGGCAAGTTTTCCCCATGTTCGCACTAAGGGGGGAATGTTAGGAAATATATCTTAGTGCTCCATTTGTATGTACGGGTGAATAATAATTACATGTGTAATTATTATTATGGTAAATTAGTGAAAGTACATTTACTATGTAAATGTAAATAGTAAATGTAAAATGTGGTTAGTATGTGGTAAGTTAGTAAGTTAGAATAATAAAACAATTAGTATTGTTTTATTATTATATTGGTGAGAGGTTGAAACCATATGGGTGTATGGTTGTACATGAAGACAAATGTTGTTGTAAGGATTGTTATTTTACATCTCCTATATAATGGAGTGTAATGAAATAGTGAATGAATAATAAAAATATAATATAGAGTTGTTGATTTCATTATTGTTATCAGTGTAGCTATTTCATGGATTCTTTGTATTAGATCGATTAATTTCTACTTAATCTATGGATCCTAATGCCATAACCAAGATGAAAAACCTACTTACATAAGTTTCCAATGAATTCTTGGCTTTTAAAAGTCAATTAACCATCCAAAAATCCAAGTGCGGTTTGATGTGCAAGATAACCCAAGTTCGATAATGCCAATAGTCATAATTCTCATCCCAAAACATTGTGACAATCTCCTCCAATCTGTCAATACAAGCAAAATAGGTCTCTTGCAATTTATGTTGGAAAATGTGCACAAGGAAGAAATGAAGAGAAAGCAGAAAGCACAAATTATCATTGTGTGTCCATCATTTTATTATGTGGGAAATAGTTATGAAATGATTAAAGTGGTTTCACTATGTATTAGTTAATATTTAACTAATATTAACTTAACACTAATAAATAAGCCTTATATTTTAATACCCCTCTTAAGGCTTACACTGAAAAGAAAATAGAATTACAATCTTCAAAAGCTTTTGTTTTGATTTTTGGCTACTACGTTAGAAGAACTAGGGATTGAGGTGGGTAGGAGCTTTTCTGCTACGACTGTGTTCAAAAGACCATCATCTGCCCATGACATTTTGATTATGAAGGAGGGTAAAATATCGATTAAAACACAATTTTATCAGATTCAGAGTTGAACAAAACAGTTCCTGCTGCCGAAAGCGCTAGGGTTTCAACTGTAACGGATGCAAATGGAAATGGACTTCGATGTTCATCCCTCTCCTAAGAATCCGCCACAGCAAGGTGACCCACCTCTAGCAACGAATGCCACGGCATGCAACGATGGCCTTCATCCAGAAGGTAAGGCTTTTGAATTTCATGCCTGATGAGTTTGCTGAAATTTCTGCAAACATTTCCCAATATACAATGTTCTTTTTTCCTTAGAGGTATTCCTCCCGAAGGTGAATTCTACAAATGGACACGGCAAGTTTGGGAGGAAATTAGAGAGTGGAAAATTGACTTTATAAGGGGGTTAGGTAGAGGATAGGTATCTGTTATGTTTGCCTTCTCTGATTTTGCCCAGGCAGCCCTCCAATATGGCACATGGGTTATTTGTGGTTAGGTATGTTTTCTTCAGGGTTGGAAACTCAAATTTCACCCTGAAGGGCCATCCCGATCACAATATCCCATGTGGGTTGAATTCCCTTTTCTTAACTTAGTTGTTAGACCTTTTCTACATGAGCTTGCAAGTCAGTTGGGCAACGTCCTTTGGTGTAAAAGAGATAAAGATAAATTCTCAGGTCTTTGGAACCATCCTAGAGTTTGCATTGAAATGGACCTCTCTCAGCCGCTCCCCACTTCAGTTCAGTTATTTGGTCCAAGATTTTCTCAGCTTCAACCTGTTGTGTATCTAAACAAACCTAATGCATGCTTCTACTACTGTGAAGATGGACGCTTAATTCATAACTATCCCAAATGCAAGCTCAGGCAGCAAAGGTTGGATGAACTTGATGCTAAGAAGGTTGCCAGTCAAGTCTCAATTCCGCCTAAAACACCATCTCCACCCTTGAGGGACCCTGGTTCTAATACTCTCACTCATAGCCCGACACTCATATTCTTTCTGATAGCTCGACTCCTGATTCTGTTCCAAAACTCAAGTAAATGACATCCATTTGCCTGACAATTGGAAGGCAGTTGGCAAGAGAACTAGATCCTCCTCACGAGGTAGAAAATTAACTCAAAATCCTAATTCAGTGCCTAAGACTGATGTTGGGGATTCTCACAAGGTGTCTAAAGCCTCAAAGGAGGGGTAAAGTGAAATCTCAATCAGAAAAGAATTGGAAGAACTCATTCTCCTTCCCTCTACCCAACTCTAATTCCAATCGCTTTTCTTTGCTTGCTAGTGATGAGGTTAAGCAACCTCCTTCTGAGGGCACTCAATGAAGTTGTCTTTATTCTCATGGAATGTTCGAGGGCGCACCCTCCCTAAATGGAAATTCCACATTAAAAGGGTGCTGCAAGAGCACTCTTCTAAGGTTATCTTCCTTTAGGAGGTTAAAGTTAGTGGTTGTGCTTTATTGTTCAACCTTCATTGCATTCTCAAGCACTTCTCGCCTATTTGTACTTCTCATGAGGACAGGAGAGGAGGTGCAGTTCTGCTTCTCTCACCCTCCCTTTCTTCTCAGATCATTGCCATAGGTGAAGACCCTGAACATAGGTGTGTTTGGGCCACGATGTGTTGGAGAGCGAATCATTGGTTTTTGCTCAATCTATGCTCCAAATACCTCAGCGGAACATGTCACTTTGTGGAATTGGATGTGTTCAAATCTGCCCTCGACTAAGTGGATTTTAGGAGGTGATTTTAACATGGTTGAACACAAGAGAGACCAAAGTTGTCCTCAATCTTCCCCTCTCACTTCTCAAGGAATTTTCAACCGGCTTCACTGTCGTAACTCCCTAGGAGTCTTTGATCCTCTTTTTAGTTGCCCCAATGCGCGATCAAACAATTGGTTCACGTGGTTCAATAATCACAGTGCTTATCAAAGGAGGCTTAGTAGACTCGATTGGTTCTATGTCAGTACTTTTATTAAATCACTTCTCTCCTTCCCTTACGTTTCACAATCAATGACATTGTTCTCTCTTATCATTTCCCCATCTCTTGCACCTTCAGCTTGGATCCTTCCTCTGCTCCCCGCACTCATCTTCCCTTCAAACTTAATATTTCCCATCTTTCTTCCCCACAATGCATTACTCATATTTCTGTTGTGTGGGAGTTGTAGCCCCGATCATTTTGCATCCATAGGTTGGATTCTATGGTGGGAAGCAACAGTGGCCATAATTGTTAAGTTTCTTTGTGGTTATGGCAAGCTTGTGGCCAAGGAGAGACGGAAAAAGAAAACCAACTCAAACACAAGCTTAGCCAACAACATCTTAGCATCCCCACAACAGCGCCTCCAAATTGTTGTTACAAAAATTGAAGATGATCTCAGGAAGTTTGAAAGTTATAGGGGCCAAGGTGCAAGAATGTGGGCTTGCCTGTTTTGGATTCAACATGGTGACCATGGCTCTAAATCTAAATATTTTTCAAATATCTGCAGTATAAACAAAGAGTTGAACACATTCCACACATTATTTCGGAAGATGGGGTGGAGTCTCACTCACTTGATGATATCAAAGGAGTTTTTTTCCAACATTATAGTAAGTTGTTTCAGGAGGAACATGATCTTGAAGAGTATGAATCCTTTCTAGAAGAATGGATGCATGGATGCATCCCTTGAAAGGTAAATCAGGCTACTAGTCGCCTCCTTGAGCAGCAACTTACTATTACTGATCTGGAAACAACACTTTGGGCGATGAAGACTGAGAAGGACCCTAGTTTGGATGGGCTCTCAGTTGAATTTTTCCAAGCTCTCTCGCCCACCCTCAAGACGGACTTGATTAAAGTTAACAAAGAAGCAGAGGCCAACGGATCCTTGGGGTTGTCATTAACCATGGCCTGATGAAGCTTATTCCTAAAGCTGGTAACAAGAATCAAATATGCGGCTAGCGCCCCATCACTCTTCTCAATGTTTCTTACAAAATCATTGCAAAGGCTATTGCTATGAAATTTAAATTGATTGCCCAAGATATTGTTCACCCAAAGCAAACTGGTTTTTTACAAGGCAGATATATTTTGGATAATCTTCTTTATGCATCAGAAACTGCCCAATGGGTTGAAGATTCACATCAGGATGCAATATTGGTTAAAATTGATTTTGACAAAGCGTATGACCGGATACGATGGCGGTTTATCCTCAAAATGCTTGAGTGGTTGGGATTCGATCCCCGCTTCAAATAATGTATTCAAATGCTTTTTACCAAAGCGCATGCTCAGGTCATGGTTAACGGCAGCCTCACAGTGTCCTTTGACCTACTGATGCCCTTGGTTAACATTCAATTCAGCAGGGTTGCCCCTTGCCCCTTTCTTGTAAGTGGTGGCTATTGATGCCCTTGGTTATATGCTCCTACGAGCTCACCATCAAGGACACCTAAAAGGAATTGCTCTCCCTCAAGGATCTTATGCTCTAAACTCACATTTTGTTGATGACTCTCTCCTCTTTCTGCAAAATGACGAACAAGAGATTGTTAATGCTCAGTCAATACTTGATATTTATTGTGACATATCTGGTTCCAAGTTGTGTAGCCATAAAACAAAGGTGATATTCATTAAAAGTGATCCAAATCTATCTTGGATTCCCCCAACTTGGAACATCCTCCCCATGGGAAGATTACCTGTTATTTGGGTATCCCTTTTGGTATACATCTCTCTCCTCGGGATATGTGGGACTGGGTGCTCACTAAAATTCAGAAAAAGGTTGAAAATTGGTCATGTAAATTTCTCTCCTTGCTGCCAAGTTGTTGGTCATTAATCGAATTTTTTTGCCAGTCATGCGTACTATTCCTCTTATTGGTTCCCTTCCAAATTTGCTTATGGCAAGCTCACGCAACTTGTTGGAGCTTTCTTTGGAACAACAATGGGAAGAAAGGGATGGCAGCAATCTTTAGGGAACTTTGCACTCAGCCTGAATCTGTAGGTGGGCTTGGAATTATTGATCCACTTTACAAGGGAAATGCCTTGCAGCGAAATGGATGGCAAGCGCCACTCAAGGGAATGGATCTGGAAGCATCGTACATACCTCATGGGAAGATAAACTCATAAATGCACAATTTTTGATATTTCTGGCTCTCTTCCTCTTCGCATAATTGGATAACATGGCAAGTTATGGCTCCATTTCTTCAATGGCGTCATCAATCTCTTGGCATGGATTAAGTATTCCCTCATCCAATCTCTGGTGGAATCAAATTATTCGTTCCAATGACCTTCCACTTGTTGTCTAACTTGAATTCAAAGCAAAATCCTTTGCAAAGAAAGGCATCAATACGGTTAAGGACATTTGGGATAAGAATACAGCAATTGGCTCTCTTGGCAATTGCTACAAAAGTTTACCCTGCCCACCAAACTTAAATCTATTTACTCTTCAATTTACTAGTTGATCCCGCTTAAGGTTCTCCTTAAAATCACAAACAATCCTTCAACCCCTTGGAAGGATTGGTGCTAGCCAAACCTTGCTACCATCAACACAGCCACGCCAAGGATTTTGTATCAGCTAATTTAGCAACCGCTGCCACTTGGTGAATCTCTTAATAACAAGTGGTCTATGTCCTTCTCTGACTCTCAGTGGCAAAGAATGGCTTACATCATTTGGCAGTCCCCTACTGAGGCTAAATGTCAACTTTTGGGATGGCGTATTCTACATATGAAGCTTCCAGTTGGCCTCACTTTAGCCAAGTTGGGTCTTGCTGCAGGAGATTGCACCTTTTGTTCAACTCTTGAAAGTATTCCCACCTCTTCTGGCACTACCCATTTGTTGCTCAACTTTGGGCTTCCCTCCGCTCCTCTCTTCCCAAACTCTTTCCCAGCAATTTCAATAAAAAGACTGCCTTGCTTGGCATTTCTTCCCCCTCTATCCTCATTGTCATCTAGAACACTTGTCGGTTGACTATCCTCTTTCATATATGGAAAAATCACTATCAACAACTGTACGTTGGGAATGGCTCTGCTTTAGTTATTCAACAAACTCAAATTTTCTCTTCTCTATGGTTGCAATTGTATCAATTCAACCTTAAGAATCAAGAGGAGCATGTTGCACTTGTGAAGGTACAGACTGTTTTCGATGCCTTATGCGAAACAATGACAAAGTGTTCCCGCTTAATCGATGCTTTGGTTCCTAGAATATTTGTATTTTGCTTTTCGTTCATAGTGTGATTTCTTTTGAGACCGGTGTTTTAAAACCGGCTGAACCGAGCCGGAACCGGCCGGTTTAGTACAAACCATCGAACCGGTCCAGCTTTCATCCTGTACTACTTAGCCGAGTCATGATTTTTGGAAAGGGTCCGGAAGATGTAGCAACAAAAACTTGCATGTGCCATAACTTTCATTTTGTGGCTCCGTTTGTGTCTTTTTTCTAAAAGTGTATATTTTCTCAAGCTCTACACATTGATGGCAATATTTTTCTTATTTTCATAAAAATCCATTTTTGCACCTTTTTGGACCAAGCAACTTCTTGCAATCTTCTTAAACAATCATGAGCTTTGATCGACTGTAGACAGATTAGCAATTAAAAATACTAGATAGCTTTCCAAAACTCGGCAAGTATTCTCCCGTGCTCGGACTAATCGTCCCACCTGCCAACTTGGTCGCAACCTACTTATTCAAATGTTGACTTCACATATCAACAAGATGCATAGGTTATTTTTTGCTATTTTAAGAGATTTTTTTGTGTTTACACTCCAATTTGTGCATCCTCAGACACAAGACTGAATGCTATCATAAAGGTCCCAACAAAAAGAAAGCATTAATATCAATGAAAGAAAATGCTGCAAATACACGGTTTTGGCTGCAAATTTATGTTTTTTAAAGAAATTTGAGTATTTTTTAAGTTGCCGAGTATTCTCGAGTATTGACCGAATATTGCCGAGCTTTTTTTGGGGTCTACCGAGTATTTGCCGAATGCAAGTATTCCAAGTATGGTACTATATACATGAGCAAACTATGCATATTTTGTGTGTGATTGTTGGAATCATGGTTTCTAATCTTTCAAATATATTATTTTCTTTAAAAATGTAAATTTTGTGTGTTTTTTAGTAAACCGGTTCATAGAGTTTGAACCGGTCCGGTTCCGGTCCGGTCCAACCCTTGACCAGTTATGAGTCCGGTTCCGATTTTTAAAACATTGGTTGAGACACGTCTTGTCTAACTGTTTAGTATTTTGACTTTGGTATTTGTTTACTATTAATAGAAGCATTCTCAATTTTTAAAATAAAAACTTTTGTTGTGAACAATAGTTCTAGGACCAAGTAGAACTCCATCAAGTTGCCTCTCTGACCCTCGTAAAGGTGTAGTTCCCAAGTTGAATTCCCAAGTTCCTGGATTCCACCTCCAAAAACTCCCAAATTATAGACTCTCCCATATTGTTGGACAACTCTCTATGCCAAGTACTCCCACAATGCTCCATCAAATAGTCTTATAACCCTCGTAAGTGTAAATTCCCTAGATCCACAGACTCCCAAACTATCTGGACAACCATCCATGTCGAGTTTTACCTACATTGAATCCCTTACTATCTTCAACACACAAACCTCTTAAAGAGAACATATTCATCTTCTTCTTGATCAATAAAATCTTCAGTGTCTGGTGGATTGTCAACAAAGGCCACATTTGCTTCTTTTGAATTATCTTTGAGTTTGCCTTTGAGAACATCATTAGCTCGAATGCAACAATTCCAAGTTGTATGACCTCTTTTCTTGCAATAATAACACACAACTTGTCTGGTCTCTTTATCTAATTTTCTATTATTATATTTCATGTGGGAGTAGTGCGCTTTCATGTGAATAATTAATTTTTGTATCGTCCATTAATTCTCTTTTCTTGGACCAAGAAAAGCTGAAATCATATCTTCCATACTTTGCTAAGGCATATGACTGAGAGTAAAAATGGCATGCTATATGAAGAGGGCAAACTATTTAACCTAATGGCTTTAGAATCTTCGTCATCTACTGGAGCTATAACTTTTGTTCTCTAAGAAGAGATTTCAAATTATTTATATGACTGGACATAGTAACATCATTAGCCATCTTGAATTGAAACAGTTGAAGCTTTAAAGAAAATTTAGTGTTCATTGCTTTTGCCCCAAATAACTTACTCAAGTTATCCAAGATTTCTTTGGATGATTTATCTAAATCTATATGGAGTTCAAAGTCAGAAAGAGCAAGACCGATTATGCCTCTTGCTTTATCATCGTGGCTTTCCCACTCTAACAATTTAGCAGCATCAGTGGGTGGTTTTTCTTTTCCATTAACTATACTCCACAAATTTTTGTTCATTAATTGCATCTGGATTTTAACTTTCCGGTGTGGAAATTGAAACCAAAATATTTGTCTATTGGTAAAGAAAACTCCATTCTTAAAAACACATAACTAGGGTTTGCTTTTTTTTTGTAGAAAAATTTCAAAGAAATAAGAGAGTTTATTTACTTGAAATTTGTGCCCTAGTTGAGATTTACAACTGGAATTTTCATCTTGTGCTTATGCCCTTTCAAACCTAAATTTGTGATGACTTGTCTTTATTCCTTGTTTTTCCCTTGAAATTCATTTTATCTAAAACAACTATTTATTCCCATGACTCGCAATTATTAATGTCTGAAATTAGTGACTGTAAATGACTGATAAATGACA
Source organism: Taxus wallichiana var. yunnanensis (assembly GCA_018340775.1). NCBI lineage: Eukaryota > Viridiplantae > Streptophyta > Pinopsida > Cupressales > Taxaceae > Taxus > Taxus wallichiana. The sequence goes on from CM031235.1 coordinate 889,429,049, forward strand.
AAAATGTATGATTCTTTTTCCAGCTTCGTCTGAAACCCTTCGTGATTGTACACAGCTCATCTTTCGTGACTGTATTTATCCATGTTTTTGCATGCCTGCCTTTCGCTACTATTCACAACTGATTTCTGACCTACCGTGCTTAAATATGGTAGAAATTTTGTGCCCTAGACAAGATTGGGTGACTTTATTTTATTTTGAAGAAGCCCTCATGACTACATCCCTCTCGAACTCGTGATTTTGACAGCGAATGGCATTTTCTGATTGTGCCTTCGAAATACTATTCACGTTTTAGCACATTTCAATTATTTTGTGCCCTAGCTTCAAACTCACGAATAATAACTTCTACTTTGTGTGCCTTATCGAGCACCAAACTCTGATACTAATGTTGGAAAATGTGCACAAGGAAGAAATGAAGAGAAAGCGGAATGTACACATTATCATTGTGTGTCCTTCATTTTATTATGTGAGAGAGAGTTACAAAATGGTTGAAGTGGTTTCAACCGTCTATCCGTTAATATTTAACTAAATTTAACTTAAGACTAATAAATAGGCCTTATATTTTAATAATTTCAATACATATTCCCTTGAGATTCAACATGTTCTGAAGCAAAAAGAAATCATAACATGGTGGAAAACCAGGCTTATTTTTAGGGAATGAATGGACTAACAAAGGAGTTTTCTATCAATCTAAAGCAAGAGATAATTGGGAAAATAAAATAAGTTGTGTAGAAGACGTTGTTATTGATACAATCTTGCAAAAGAAACAGAGTAATAAGGCTAAACATAGATGAATTGATTAAGAGAGGGACGTGGACAGATTCTTGGTAGCAATAGGGAATGATTCTGAATATCAATCTACAAATGATGAGGATTTGTCTCTTTTCGAAGAACAGAGTTGGCAAAGGATTTTTAAAGAACGTCTAGAACTCAAGTTCAACATCCATTCAAAAATTGTGCTTTGATTTTGTTTTAGGATGTGATGTTCTTGAAAACATTTTTGGCCCTAGGTTAGAATCTCTTTTTGAAGATTGCATTGAAGAGCCGTGCTTTATTTCACAATTAGAAGAGCATGAGAATGATGACTGTGAATTTGAAGATGATCTTTCTAATTTTGAATTAGATGTTTTTGATGCAAAACAGGTCTTTGACACAAAAGACATTTGAGAAAGTTCATCCTCAGCGGATGAACATACTTCTCAATCTGAAAATTTTGATATCTGTAACTGTGCAAAGAAATATGTTTCTCTTTTTGAAGAGGACTGCAGTGATAAGGAACAAGAAAGAATTGACACTTGACAACAATAAAGAGCAAGATGAGTGTATGCCTACAAATTCTATTTTTAACATAGAGGAACCCAATTTTGGTATAGGTATCTGATTTCGTGCATGAAGAGAGGATCCCTTTGAGCCCCTTCAAGATTTCAGCGTCTTCTAGGACCCGGTGTTCAGTATAAGCCGAATTTTGGCAGTTCGGAGTTCATTGCTCTTGTGCCACAGGAATAGAGAGATAGAGGCAGTACCAAAGGACTGCAAATCATACTCATTCCAGAGTATGAAAAACAGCCACAGCTCTTAAGGTTTCAGCTCATGCCCCTCCCGAAGCCAAAGTAATATGAAAATAAACTTGCGTGCAAGACTGCAGATCTTGTCTCTGTGTACACATCTATGTCCAGTGAGCTGTCACCTTTGATCCATAGGGATCCAAAACACACCATTCCATCAAATCCATCAACACCAAGAAGGAAAAGTGAAGAAAAATGAGGAAAATGAGGTTCTGTCAGAATTTTAACAGAACCGCCGGTCTACACCGGGCGGCGGTCTTGACACTTTTGGCTAGAGAAATAAAAATGGAGCTCAAAATGATTCGAATTTGAATCGTTTGACCTTGTCTCTTCCCTGCCTCAACCTTTCCCATTCTCCAGTGCACGGGAGTACTTGGGAGAGGCTATAAATTTGTGGTAGGAGCAAGAGAATGGATCAGAGGACAGCAATTGGTAGCGATCATCCAAAGAGATGAATGACAATTGTATTGTTTGAGAGAAAAGTTGTAAAGAGCAAGTGAGCAGAGATTCTTCAGTGCTGGAGTGGAATTATAGGAGTAAGGTGTAAGAAAACAGAGCAAGCAAGTAATTGGAGAGAAGGTTTACATTGTTGCTTCTTTTCATACTTATTGTAATCTGTAAAATTTGATTATTGGCCAATACAAGTGGGAAGAAAGAGCAGTTGCCCTTCCCGACTGGTTTTCCCTCAAATTGGGGTTTCAGGATAAAATTCTTGTGTTGTGTGTTTGAATTTTGTTGGCACTCTCTTTAATTCAATTCTAAGCACTAGATAATCAGTCACTAAAGCTCTAATCTTCAAGCAAATCTGTCATTTTCCAAAGAGAAAGTAGAACGGAAAATTATTGTGATTTTGTGAATTTCCAAAGTAGAAGTTTACAGATCAACCTTAAAAACATGGGCCCTGATCTGTCATTTTTGCAACTGAATGACCGAGTAACCAAGTGTAGTTTAATCGGATGAAAACACCCCCATGAGTGATTACTAACTGGATGGCCCAAATCAACGATGATATGATTGATTAGTGGAATCTTTGCAAAGGTATCTTTACTCTCTGCCAGTTTCTATAAATAGAGGATTTGAAAGGAGCCCAGAATGAGCCAAAGCAAGTCATAAGCCTGAATAAGGCAGAGAGAGCTTGAAGGCAGAGAATTGAGAAGCAAGCAACCACCTAAGGAAGTGAGCATTTGGTTCAGAAGTACATCTTGCGAATCAAAAGGCTTCGCTAGGATTAAAGTCTTAGGAATTGCTTCCTTAATGGATTTCTGCAGAGTCTTCATTGTAAGGTTGTAACAACTTTGTAATGCGTTGTGCTTGAGTCTATATATTTCCTCATTGATCCATATAAGAAGCTTGTATTGTTTTTTTCAAGCTATTTCTTTAATGTGTCAGGTTATCTTTGTGTGAAAATATGTGGGTTGCCTGGTCTAAGGTAGTCCTTCATTGGACCCTCGAACCACGACTGCGTCTATTGGTATTAGAGTGGGATTGTAAGTCCTGTGGGTGAGTGATTTTCATATTGTTGCTTTCCATACTTGCGTGTGTGGGTAAAGTGGTTTTATCTCCCGGGGCATAGGAAAGTGGTTTTGGGTATCTCCCAGAGCATAGGTTGTTTGGTAAAAATGTAGAGTTACAATATTTTGTTATTGTTGTATGTGTGAGAAAATTGAGATGATATATTGAGTTCTTGTCGATTGTTGGGGAATTAGACCACCTAGAGTGGTTGAGTTAGCAGATCTTATGAGAGGTCTAAACGAGAGGCTTGAAGCTATGAAAACGGCTTAAAGAAGAAGACTTGGTGACAATGACTACAAGTGAATGATGAAGCACTGGAGGTTGGAGGAGAAGAGTTGGATGAAGAACTAGAAGATGTTTATCTAAATGATATTTTGAGGATTGGAAGGAGATCACACATGGATATTCCAAATTATTCAAGAATCTTGTGTCCCGAGGATCTGATTGATTAGATCACAAAATTGAAGAATTACTTTAATTGAGTCAATTGAGGGTCGAAGGTTCATTTTGCTTGCTCAAGGCTAAAGGGACATGCACCTTTATGGTGGGATCATGTTCAGTGGTAGAGAGAGGAAGGAAAGGAGGAGATTAATCATGGAAGAGGATAGCTTCCGAGTTGAAGGCGAAGTTCTTGCTCGAATATTATCAATCGAGTTTGTTCAAGAAGGTGTAGAACTTGAGATAGGAGGAGATGCCCCTTAAGACCTACATAAAGGAGTCCTATTGCCTAATGATTTGCATTGGTCATATGGAAGGTGGCATAGAAAATGCCTCTCAAGTATGTCAATGGATTGTGTATTTCCATTCACAACACGTTTGGCATGGATAGATCAAAGATCTATAGAAAAGGCCTATTAATGTGTGTTGAAGGCCAAAGCAAAGTTGCCCCAAAAACAGTAACACCGTGCACGAGGAAAGGAAAGTTCTTGCACAAATATGTAATATCGTGGGATAAGCCGATCATCTATGAGATCGAGATGCGAGTACCTCACATGATCAAAGTCACGCACAAAGAGGTGGAGGATGATCTTTCAAAGGAAGAGGACATCGACAAAGCAAAGATTGACTAGAACATGTTTTCGATATGGAGAAGTTGCACATTGTGCATTTGAAAGTCTGTGAACGCACAACAAGAATATCGGTGTGAGGAATGATGCTATAGAAACCACGTTGCATGTGTAGATACAATAAGTGTGTGTCAATTAATTTTGCATTAGTTCGGAGAAGTTTTCATGATAAAGAGTTTTGTTGAGGCTAGCTAAAGTGGAGAACGCACTAAGCGCAAAGAAAGAATCTACTCAAAACATTTTTAATTTGGAGGTAAGTGTTGTAAAGTCATTATTGATAGTGGTAAGAATAGCATTGATAATCTTTTTCCAATCGATGGTTGAGAAGCTTGGTCTAAAGAAGATTACACATCCAAGTCCGTAATAGGTGTCTTGGTTATTGAAGGGACATCAATTGTTAGTGAATGAGCAATCCAAAAAGAGTGCTTTAAGATTAATGTAATGTCAATGGATGTACACCATGTGTTATTTGATCTTAATTTGGATGTTTGACAAGGTGTAGTAGTATGGCCACACAAATACTTACACCTTGGTGAAGGATGGTAGGAAGTACACTTTGAATCCTTTAAGGCATGCAGATGTTGAAGTAGATGAAGTCCTAAGGTGTTGCTGATTTTGGAAAGCAGATCTTGAATGAGATAAAAGTGAATGAATGTTTTTCTTCACTCCAAAGTCTGCACAAAAGGAGAGCACAACGATGTAAGGAGTAATTCTATGTGAAGCGGGGAGATGTTGGAAGAGTGGGCAGATATCAAGTCAAAGGATATTCGGGATGGATTACAACTTGTACACGGTATCAATCATCAAATGGATCTGATTCCAGGGTCTAGTTTACTAAACAAGGTCGCATATAGACTAACACCTATGGGCAATGAGGAAGTGAAGAAGCAAGTCCATGAGTTGCTTGAGAAGGGGTTGAGCGTGTTCAATACCCAAATAATTAGCACCAAAGAGAGGAGGTGAGTGGAAAATGTTGACTAATTGTAGAGTCGTCTACAAGAAAACGATCAAGTACAAGTTTTCATTTGCCGCACATGGATGATTTGATGGATTGTTTAAGTGGAGCGCGCAATATTTCACAAAGATTGATTTAAAGAGTGGGTATCACCACATTAGGATAAGAGAAGGTGCTGAATGGAAACCTGCTTTTAAGATGAAAGATGGACTATATGAGTAGTAAGTCATTCCTGTTGGGCTAACTAATGCATCGTGCACGTTCATGAGACTCATGAAGGAAGTGTTGAAGCCTTATCTAGGCAAGATTGTCATTATGTATCTGAATGACATTTTGTTTTTTAGCAAAATGCAGGAAGAATACTTCGATCATTTGGAAAGAGTGTTACAGCATTTACACAAAGAGAACTTGCTTATGATTTTGAAGAAGTGCAAGTTTCATAAGAGGGAGTTGGTATCCTTGGGATTTGTAATATCTCAAGTAGGGTTAAACATGGACCTTGAGAAGGTGCAAGTTATAGCTGAATGGTAGTCTCCCAAGAGTACACTTGAAACACAAAGTTTTCATAGTTTAGCAAGCTTCTATAAGTTCATGAGAGACTTCATGGGATTTGCACATTTATCACACAAGTGATGCGTGGGAGATAAGAAGTTTGCATGTACGTTAGACGCAAAGTATAGTTTTTAGAAGTTGAGAAGAAAGTCCCATAACAACTAACGTTGGCTTTCCTAATTTCAACAATGTATTTCAAGATGATTGTGATGCAAGTGGAACAAACATTGGAGCTATGATGAGTAAAAGGGTTGGCCCATTACCAATTTCAATGAAAAATTGAATGAGGCATGCAGAAGAGTATTCAATCTATGATCAGGATTTTTATGCCATAGTGCAAGCTCTAAAAAAGTGGAGGCACTATTTGTTGCCCAAGGATTTTGTGTTATACATGACCATCAAGCACTACAATTCATAAACAATCAAGGTAAGTTAAATCAAAGACAAATGAAATGGGTTGAATTCTTAGAGTTATTCATTTGTCTTGAAACATAGGAGTGGGAAATCAAATAGAGTGGCAAATGCACTAAGCAAGAGTTGTATTTTTGTTGAGTGAGATGGATGTGGAAGTCGTGGGATTTGATTCAATGAAGGAATTTTGAGTAGAAGATGAAGATTTTAGAGGCATGGAGGGCATGCTGCAGTAACCAACAAGCGTAGATCAAATGTCGCGGTAGATTACTCCTTATAGGAAGGGTTGTTGAAAGGAACTCAATTGTGCATACCCAAGCCAAAGAGTCAATGTGAGAGAACTTGATCCAAGAGAAACATTCCAGAGGATCATCTGGTCAGTTTAGTATAGACAAGACCTTGGCACAACTAAGTGAGGTATTATTGGCCATGCATGGCTACAAATATTCATATGCATAAATGCGTACAAAGATGCTAAATTTGTCAATTGGCAAAGGAGAAGTGTCAAAACGCAAGGTTACATTAATTGTTGCCAGTACTGAAAAAACAATGGGAGCAAATCAATATGTAATTTGTCATGGGTTTCCCTAGAATGTGAAAGGTCATGATTCTATCTTTGTTGTAGTAGATAGATTTTCAAAGACAGCTCATCTTATTGCTTGTAGGAAGACTAATGACGTGAGGCATACACCTAGTTTGCTTTTTAGGTAAATTATGAGGCTGCATGGATTATCGCGTAACATATTGTGTCAAACACATAATAAGTTTGTGGGTCATTTTGGAGGACCTTGTGGAAGAAACTGAATAGTAAATTCTAGTTCAATTTTGCATATCATCTATAGACGGATGGAGAGACGATGGCTGCCAACAGAGTCTAAGAACCTATGTGTTGCGTGGTCAAAGAAAAGGCAAGGACATGGGATTCAATTCTTGCTAAACAAAGTTTATGCGTACAAAACTTGCAAATGAACAAAGCACTAGGAGGACACCTTTTCAAATAATTTATGGACTAAGTCCAAGAGGTGTCAGAGAATAGGGTGACATCAAGGAAGAATGGGGAAAGACCACGAAATACCATAGAAGCATAAGACTTTGGCGAAGTATATGAGTGATATGCACCGACAAGTGTGCATACACTTGGAGAAAATCAACACACAATACAAACAACATGCATATTTAAAGAGAAAGGAGCGAGAATTTAAAGGAGGTGACAAGGTCTTAACACACCTACGCAAAGAAAGGTTCTCAACAAGAAATTGTATGTGGATGAAGATTGGGCCATGCAAAGTCTTGTGGAAACTTGCAGCGAATGGATATGACATAGGCCTATCATAAGGGATAGACATTTCTTCTATCTTTAATGTTGCGAATTTATACTTGTATCATGAAGGGTAGTCTAGTAGTGAAACCGAGAGTGCCAAAGTGAATTGGAAACACCAACTACCAAAAAAAGTCCACGAAGATCTTTTAGACATCAGAAAAACACCTCATAAAAATGAATAAAAAGAATATTTGGTAAAATGGAAAGGCAGAGAAGTTGAGGATGCAACGTCGCTTAGCACAACTGAATTTTCAAACTTGATCAACCTATTGAAGACCTCGTGAAGCACACATCAGCAGGGGTTCATGTTTCTTCTTACCTTCTTACTCACGTTGTATGATGCAAGAGCAACTAGGTTCACTTATTATCTTGCATCACCAAAAAAAGATTTAGAGTAGAAGAATATGCTTGCATAGCTTTGCCTATCTCTATGCAATCTTGCACATAGTGTTGTTGGAATAAAGAAGGCTAAACACAAGGGTATCATAGTCCTCCACAGCCAAATATGTTATGTTTTGGATGGACCTCTAAGTGAAGACCATGTGTGATCTCTTGTGCATGTACTTTGTGAACTTGTGTGCAAGGCTGCAGATTTTGTTTCTTTGTGTACACATCTACATCAAGTGTGACACCTTGAACATGTGGGCCTTGTCTGTCTGATTCGCAATTGAATGACCAAAGTGACCTGGTATTATTTAATCCGACAAAAATGCCCCCATGATTGACGATGTGCTACTCAATGGCCCAAATCAATGATAATATGATTGAGTAATGCAATTTTCGCAAAGGTTTCTTTACTTCTCCCACCAGATTCTATAAATAAAGGGAGCAAAGGCTTTGTATGGACGCCAAAATGAGCCAAAACAAGTCAAAAAGCCTGAATAGAGTCAAGAGAGCTTAGAAGGCAGGGAATTGAGAAGCAAGCAAACGCCCAAGGAAGTGAGAGTCTAGTTCAAAAGAGTCTTGTGAGTCAGCAAGCTTAGCTAGGATTAAGTCCAAGGAATTCAGTCCCTCAATGGATTGTTGCAGTCTTCATTGTAAGGATGTAACAAGGTTTGTGATGCATCATCCCTAAGTTTATATATTTTCCTTATTGATTAATATAAGAAGCTTTTATTGTTTCTTTCAAGCTGCGTGGTGATTTTTGCATGTGCAAAGTCATCTTTGTGTGAAATTTTGTGGGTTGTGTGGTCTAAAATGGTCCTTCATCCGACCCTCTAACGGCGAGTACATCAAAATAGCTCAGACCGTCAATTTCTGCCATGTCATAATCCAAAATGTATGGCTCAAACTGTTTGAAAAGAAATTGGCTGAGGTGGAAAAATAAAAATAGCTCAAGCCATTGTCTTAGTGAGACATCAAACAAATCCAATGGTTTGAGGTGTTTTCGAAATGATGACATGTCTAACATAGACAAGAAACGATGACATTGGCTGGGAGAAGATATGGTGGAGTTTGCAGTTCATATGCAGTCGCATGAAATTACAAAGCAAAAGTTGTCAAAGGCAGGAAACAAGTAAAAAGCATATATCCTACATTCCTTGTATGGCTAAGATTTTAAAATTTATATGAAAGAGCAAGTTGTGTACGAAGTGGCCAAGTAAAAGGGCCTTCCGTGAAAGAAAAGAATGACAAAGGTTAGGGCCACATAGACGAGATTTTAGACTGTCACACAGGTGCCACATGGTAGAATCTCATCAATGGAAGAAGTTACATGTGGTAGAATCTTGGCATATCAAAAGTTGCAAGCTGAGGTGGCAATCTAAAAATGGCTTGAGCCATTGGATTGAGATTTTGGAAAGTTGTCACGAGTCAATTGGATCAACAATTCTAAACAGTAAAAATTTAGTAAGGCTCCTTAAATGAATTAGTGGGCTGGGCCCATTTTGAAGAAAGAAAAGACAAACAAGACACTTGGCAGCCACGAGCTATTTTGAAAAGGAATTGCTTACATCACAACTCCTAAACCCTTTTGACTGTTGATCTACTCATCACATCATCCCAAATCAGATGGTTCAAGTTGTTTTAACTTTTGCAGAATAAAACATGAGGAAAATCTAAGACAGCTCCAGCTGTTGGATTAGTTTCTTTTGGAAGCAATAAGAGCTGCTGGATTTAACAAAAAACACAGTCAGCAAAGAGATGCGGCCCTCAGACCTACTTGGAAGTGAGTTGGATTTTTGATGGCCGCAACATGGAAGATACAGGGAAATACAAAGCAGGACTGCAACAAAGGATTTTTGGAAGGAAACAACATGAAAACAACAAGAAAATTCTTCGCTTATGGACAATTTGGAGAGAAGCAAAAATCAGAGAAAATCTCTTGCACAATGAAGAATTCAAGGACCACCAAAATGAAAAATTGTTCCCCTTGAACTCACTGCAAGATGCTGCCCCCAGGACCGTCGCTTCTGAATAAAAAGAACAAAAAAAACCCGTCTGTTGGGGAATCACGTGGACAGAAGGCGCATTTTTTTGACTCGATGCCCAATGGAGATGCAGGCAATTCTGGAATCAACACTTTGCAAGCAAGCTCCCCTATGAGCCGCAAAAAAATTGAGAAAATTCTGGCATTATTTTATTATTTTCCTAGTTTTGAATAATTTATAATCTTATTTCCTTGCAGGAAATAGTTCTTAGGCTAAAAGTCTATATTTAGTTCTCTTGGGCTAAAAAACCTATATTTAACTCATTAAAGATAAATGTTTATTTTTACTTAGTGGGCTCACCTCACTAACTAAATATAATCCATGCAAATATAAAAGAACTAAAAAAATAAAAGATAGATTGAATGCATGAGGATATTAGTAAAGGCTTTGTTTTTATTAAAAAGAGAAATAAAGCTTTGAAGAAGTTTATATTTAGATTATCTAACGATGGATGTGATTAAAGGCATAACCTTAATTGGAAGTGGAGTCTAAGAGATTATTTAAGCTTTTATATTTACAGTATTCAAAAGAACTTGAGTGAAGAAGAAAATAATATTTTATTAGGATAAGGATGACTATTATTTTCTGATGATAATATTGTCTTGCAGCTCATGCAAGGTGTTAATGGATTCGAATTGTTGCATGTTGCACACTTCTTCCTCTTCTTCTAGTTTGTGATAAATAGAGTCTCTCTGTATTCTGCATCTTTTTCCTTGGATCTGTTTTGGTCCCAGGTTTATTTTACAGTATCGTATCCTTAGTTTTTATTTCAAGTAAAGAATGTTTAGAGGCTTTTGATAAGCAGAACACAATTTGTGTATTCATCTCTCTACAATCGAAATAAGGTCTTATGATTTTTTCTACCCGTCAATTTTCTTCTTGTGGATGTCTAGCCTCATTTCCAAATTCGGGTTAGGTTTTACCTTTTGCTTTGTCTAAATATATTGTTCTGTGCAAATAAATTACAGATCTTACGTGATTTAGGTAGCTCTGTGTTGTAATCCGGTAAAGGAATCAGATCGCTCTGTTCTTGTATATCGCATACTTTAAGAATTTATTTCTCTTCCCTTTTCACCCCCAAGCATTTATAATTTCAGCATTATAAGAACCAGCTTACTCTGGCAGTTGTTCTAGAAGCCAGTTCCCACACTGCAGAACATCGCATCTTATGTTCTGATGCGGGTGGCAGCAATCAGACATTTTTGAGCATTAACTGCAGCTAGGGTCATCACACTTGAAAAGCATTGAGAAGGTCATGTGTAACAAACAGGATTTGGTAGTGCCTTCAAGTACAGAATTTTGAATAACAGCAATGCAACCTATTCTTCGGGTGAACTTGATTACTGGTCTAAAGATTCTTAGAATCTGCTCTGATTTTTCGTGCTGTCTTTCATTTGAAATTTTCGTGAGTTATGTGAAATTTGATAAAAGACAATCCATCCTACCATCCCATAAGCATAATTGACACTTCTTTCATTGCCATATTTAGCATGCAAACCCTAAACAACAATGAAAACTTCTATACTATTTGTTATATCCAACTATTACTCAGATTATGTCAAATGAACAATCATAGTCCCAATTATGCAAGAGGCCTGCCCACCTACATCCCAGCAAATATAAGAATAATTTAGAAAACAAAACCACCGTGCAAGCGATGATAGGGCCAAAATCAACTTCTTCCTTCATGAACATGATAAAGGAGGAAGCAACCTCGTTCCAATTGGCTGGTTGTTCCAAGGCAGTGACAGCAGGTGATTGCAATTAAATGACTTGGAAACTTTACATTGGTGTATTGTATCTGTAAAAGATATCTTTGATCAGACAATATCCACAATTCCTTGTGGTAAACCTTGTTAGATCCACACAAAAAATGTCGACTGGGTAATGGATTCAAAAGCTTGTCAATGGACAATTAAGATATCACTACTGAATAGCACATCCATAATACTGGTTATCATATCCATACAAATTGTTGATGTGCAAAGTGGGCTACCGTTGCTGGTCATATGTTCATCACTCAGTTTCTTTATTTTTGGAGATGTGCCACTCTTGAAAGGAAAATGAAATAAAATAGCTTTTAGGTGCCCTTTCTGTTTGCAATTGTTCTCTGTATAAAGTAGAGCAGAAGACGGACAGTTTTAGCCACCTGTCATGTAAGCATGTTTCATAGTAGAGCCATCTCACCCAGTAAAGTCAACCATTTCATGTTTTGAACATTCTGAAGTATTTTATGCAGTGAATTACAAGTACAGCATGTTAAGGACAACAAAATTCAAAACCCTCACAGCAGAAATTAAAGCATTCTAGTCGAGGTTTACTAAATTTACAATTTTTATACCATCATTAAAAGGAGATGGTTTGCACAATTTTGAATAAGATACCAGACTACTAACACATACACATCATTGATTATATCAATATTATATATAAGACGATTAGTAACCCCAATTTTTAAAACTTGAAGAAATCCAGCACCGACCTGTAATGCATGAATGTCAAAAATGACCAAACTTGTTGGTCCTCCTCTGGAAATGGGTATATTTGACAAAATTCTAGCTAGCGTAAATGCTGTAGCCACATCTCCCTCCTCTTCCATGCGCTCATAGGATCCAGTAGGAAAGAATGGCAGAACAAGAGTAAAAGATGACACAAACATCCTTGGCAATGTATATATGATGGAAATCTGCTCAAAAATGACACGAGGAGAGCTAAATGAGGCCAGGAAAGCTACATGTTGTCCTCGGATACCATGTGCATTTGGTATAAAGAGGTTAGGAAATCCGTCGGCAAAATTCCTAGATATATGGCACGATAGAAGTTTGTCAGGCCAGATTTAGTATTCATGAATCATAACTAGAGAATACAAATATAAAATAGATAACAAAAAACATCTTTGGCTTACACTACATGTTTTACCCATTTAAGGAATTAATATAGTTCCATTTCGTTCCACATGCATGCAAGGAAATTAGATGCACTTCAGTTCGCTGGTTAGCATCCAAAAGAAGAAAATTGAAATATACAAGAATTCAGGGCATTGTATGATTATTCATTTCCATATACATTATACAAGGAACCTAAATTAGGAGTACTAAATTCTATCATCATTGCTTTATTTTCAACTGATTCTTGTTTTCCTTTCAGTGTAAAACTGAATTTTACTCATATAAGCTAACGATTCAGAATCAAAGATGCAACGCATCTAGAAATATGATCTGACATGAATGTCCAGAAAAAGTATAATACCAACTCACCAAACATGGAATGGCCCCTCACAGTTTGATACCAATTTTTAAAATATCTGCTCCTTTCAGCTTTGCCTGACAATTCAAAGCATTTGGCCCGGATTTGAAAGTGGCTTTACAGTCAGAAAATAAGTCCAAGATTAGGCAGAATAAGACTGTCATTCTGCTTACAACACAAAACAAAACAGCAATTCAAGCATGCCATAAAACTAAGATAACTTTCTAAAGCATGGACCCAGTAGTTTAGTAGTTTTGCCAATAGACTCTGGTCACAATCAATACTCAGAACTTGTTGAGATTGAGCATATTCGTGAATCTATCAATGCGCCGTAATAGCTTGATTATTATTAGGCTTAGGATGTTTTTAATTTTAATTAACTAATTTATATAATTATAACTTTTTTAAATTCTACAGGCACTTTTATAATGTTTTCCTAAAACGTTTCTCAAGAAAGATGTTCTGGAATTGCAATTGCGTGCCTGTTACTCCAATGCAACTCAATATTTTAGTTGCATGCAAGTACAAAAACAACTGCATCTTGTTGTTTTGGCATGCCATCAGCCTTAGGTCTAATTTATTTCCAAAGAAGAGTGCTACTTATTGCTTGATTGTTATAACGAAGCCCTTTCTCAATAACTCTTCTTAAAATTCAGTCAAGGGTCGAATTAACATTGAACAAAAATCAACCACTCAACCAACCAGAGTGCACAGTACTAGGTGAAACCATGAAACAACAGTAAACTGGATACAGATGCCCAAAAAACAGACAACAGGAAGCACACGATGTATTCATGTTGTCCTCATTTTCAAGCATAAAAGATGGAAGATGAAGAACCACACATACTCTTCTAATACTTATCCTACATTCCTTTCTGAACCATGATTTCTATCTTATTCATTGATTTATACTTCTTGGCCGTGAAGGTTTCATTTCAACTTCCAGATAGTTACCCCGTCAGCTCAATGTCAATGGACCAGTTACCCAATTTGAGCAGTTACAAAAGTCTTCATGTCCATAAAGACCAGATAAATAAATCATTATTAATCAGAGTTGCAAGGATACAGATATGGATGTGGATAAGGATAAGTTATCAGATATGGATACAGTTAGTTTTGAGGCCACTTGATATAAATACGGTTGGATACGGCATATATATAACAATCTATTTATAAATTTAAAATATATATTAATAATAATTATCAATTTTAAATTATAAATAAATTTATACATTAGATTAAAATTACATACAAATTACACAGTCGCAGCCCAAGGGAAAGGTAGGAAGTTGGGTATTCAATGGATTAAAAATTGCATGTTGTGCAGGGCAACAGAAAATAAGCAAAATGAAATACTTTTGCAGCTAAAGTGCATTACATAAGGACATTTGCAGTTTTTAAGCATCTTGTTAGCCTTTCAAAGGGGTTTTTGGTTAAGTTTTTTTTACTATGAAATCAAATACGACTATAGTTGACCTGCATACCCATCTGGTTGTATCTGATAAGGCCCAGTTATGTGTTTGTACATGGATACGAATGGGCACGTCATCTGAGCTGCGCCGTACCTGTATCCTACAGTGGAGACACACACCCTAGCAGTAGGGATGTTGTATCCTACAGCCCTGTAATTAATATTAATAAGTATAAATTTAGGGTGTTATGGCAATCTTGTGTTGCCAGCCTACCGTTAACACGCCTCGTCCGATGATTCTTTGTATGAAGGCCAACTCGAGCAACACAAACGTTAACACCAAGCTCCATCCAGTGGCGAGACATTTGGCACGATTAATATTATCCGGACTTTGGGATGCGCCAGCACATCAGCAAGTTTGTTTGTCAAAGCAGTTAGGTTCTTTAGGGCACATGCAAGCCTCCAACACTCTAATGACACGTGGAAACACTACATGAGTTGGCATCTAGGACATGTGGCATCTACAAGGTTTTAAATTTGAGAAGACACATGGTAACATCATGACATGTCGCAGCATGTTTCTATCTTTGACTTATCCAATCTTTTCATGATTTGGGGCATGTGACTAAAAGCAGACAACATCCTTCAAGTGAACACATGGCAACAGCAAACAAGACCCTCCAATGGAACACATGGCAACGGCTTCAACTGCACATGGCAACCACATACCAGACCCTCCAACAGAACACATGGTTCCTTTAAATTCATGCAGGGAAATAACGTAATTTTGCTAGTTTACTTAGGGATATCCAGGTGGCAGGGCAATTTCAATCTTATTCTTGGGTTAGTTCTACTCCAATGGAATGAAAAGTTGTTTGTACCTCTCAGGCAACTTAGGTAATGTGGCAATAGCGAATGACATTAACAAGAGGAAATGTGGCAACATGGCAGGACTTCAAGTTGTTTTACCATCGAGGCACATTTTTGCATTCCAATTCTTCTATAATGGTTCGATGCTTCAAAGTGCTGATGTTTCCAAAGAATGGGTGTGGCAAAAGATGACAAGTTTAGGGCATTCAAGCACTTCACTTCAATTATTTGAGTCCAATGCCTCTGATTCTCTAGACTTCCGAAGCTTTGAGGAACTTGGTCATTTTTTCCACAAAATGAACAATTGTGTCCCCATCACTTAGACCTAGCCACCATCATGTACTAGGTTTGCTAATGATAACGCTTCTTCCCTATTGAACTTATAAAGTCAAGTTGTTCTTCTCCACTCTATGACAGAATTCTCTCCAAGACAACCTACAACTGATGCATTGAGATAAACAACCCATCAGCCAACACTGCAATTGTGCTTTTTCCTCAACCTAGTATACTACAAACAACCCACCAATTTCCCTCCATGATTATTATGGTCATATCAATACAATCTTGTGCCAAGATCTACAAGATGGTTGTGCCTAAGTTGCCGCATTGAAATCGGCGATGATTAAATTCATGAAAAAATTGTTGATTAGAAAATCAGTGATTAAATTGGTGATTAAATTCGACTATAAGAAATATACATTTGGATTAAATATATAAAAATGAAAGATAAATTCACATTTAATATATTAAATTTTAATAAAATGTGTTATATTTAATATTAATATTATAATATATAATTTATAAGATATATGAAAATAATTAATATTATATTAAATTTTAATATATATTTTATTAAATTTCATATATAAATACATTCAATATATGTTATATTATTTAATATTAATAATGAATTTTATATTATTTAAAAGTTAAAACTTTAAAACATTAAAACGTAACTTCAAAATATTAAAATGTAAAAAAATTAAACATAAAAACTTTAAACATAAACACTTTTCATGTTATTTAAAAGTTAAAACTTTAAAATATTAAAACGCAACTTTAAAATATTAAAATGTAAAAACTTTAAACATTAAAACTTCAACATATTAAAATTTAAAAATATTAAATCTAAAAAACTTTAGACAATATAAACTTAAACTTTAAGCTTTAACAAAAGAGCTCAGGCTCTGCCAGTCGAGTCGTCGAGGCTCCTGAAACAAGCATGCACTTCCAAACCGTTACAAACTGCGGGTTAACAAGTTAATGGTGGACGCAATTTGCAGGTTAACAGTATTGATTTGCTCCTTACACAGTCGCGATTTGCAGGTTAAGAGCCTCACGCAGAAGTTAGAATAGTCTCGATTTGTTGCATATCAGACTTACAAATCGAACCACACAGGCTTCAAGCTTCGAGTGTGAGAAGTTTAGTGCGACTACAAGAGGTTTTATACACAAATGACAACGATTCAGGCGGAAACCCTAAAATGAAAAAAATTTAAAACCCTAATACGATTTACAACGATTTTTGCACAAATTTCAACTATGATTTACAATGATTTGGATAAAAAATTGATGTCCGGATGTAATTTGAATAAAATCGCGATTTTCAACGAATTTTTTGCGGCCTTTTCAAATCCAGCGAATTTCGAATTAATTCCTTCTGATTCGGCGAATCCGGACACTTAGGGTTGTGCTAAGGGACGTTATTGCATCAAACTTTCAATAACAAAATAATTATGAGTCTCCTAGTTGACATGCAGATTTTAAGTTAATATTAAGCTAGCCAAAACAGGCATGGTTTGCAAACTTATCTACCTAGTCAAACTTCCAAACACGCTTGCCCTCATAATTTCATACAACTTATCTTCACCTTGGCAACGTTTCCTCTAGCAACAAATCATGATTCTTCCACATTATCGCATTCTCTGTCATATTTTTGCTTCCTCAAATACAAGATGCGTATTATAATCATTGACCTCTTTCTCACCAAACCAATCCTTCCTATTTATCATTTTATTTTGTTCACTTCCTCTTCTAATCGTCCCTTCCTACACTTTATTTGGGCTACATTGACCAACAAGTTTTGTGGTTCTTCCTCTTCAAACTTGCCAAAAACATCATGCATATTTGTCGTTAAGCATAAACTATTATAATCATCACCTTGCTCACTTTGTTCTTTGACTTGTTAAACTTTTTGTGACATTATCTGGACACTTATGCTTACCGGACCTTTCAGAAACATTTCCACAATTTGTGTGTCTTCTACTTGTTTCCCTTCTAGCATATTCTTCTAGTTTCTCTTTTAAAATGGTGGCAAACTTCCTTTGCTCACTTTACAACTGCAACTCTCCACAGTTCTTTTTACTCCAATATACAAGCCATCAGCTTCCTTGTAACTTCTTACCCCAACATGTACTTCCTTCCTTCATGTAGCTACTTCCTACCTTACTCCTGTATTATCTGGCTTGAGAGTCAAAATGTAGCAAACTTCAAATCTGTCATCATTCCTCGAGATTTCTTTTTCTGAAATTCGCAATGATCTACTACTCCTTAGGATCTGGATTCCAGGAGCAATCAGGGAGATAACACACTAAATTGCATAATTTAATGTGATATTTACAACAATGAATCTATGCTATTACTTATAAACAATAAACAATGTAAAGATAATTTGGAACCATTCACTAACATAGAAAGATGTAACACTCTGATTTTGCAAATTATCTTGGTGAATGTTTTTCATACTGTTATAACTGCTGGAATGAAAGCAAACATGTTAAGATAAACTCTGATCTTAAAAGAATGTGTTGCTAACTTGGATTCTTGCATGCTGTGATTTATTGTTAGGACAGCAGTTATTGTACTTGCGTGTTTGCTGATGTGACGACAAATTGTCGTATACTTGCTAAACTCTCGTTGCTGATTGACAGCACACTTTGAATCAATTTCATTGATCCAAAGTATGCTGAGGTCTTCCTATGATTACTGTGTCGATTCACACTTGAACCGAACCCGGGATTGTTATGAACGTGCAGCGCCTGATTGCAGGTATGAGCAGCTGGCACGTAAATGCCAACGACAGGGGTTCGATTTTTGAACCCTGTACTGTCGAACTTGGGACCTCGTGAGGCAAGAAATGCCTGGACACGGGTGGCCTTGACACGTGATCCAAAGGACGGAACGTCCTGCTCTGCATTAACGTGAATGTCAGTTGGAAGGCTGGATGGAAGTTGTTTGGTGTTAGTGGTTAGTAGGAAATTAAAAACCCTAAACTAATCCTAAGTCCTAACATGCATCCTAAACTACTATCCTAAGTGGATTTTTAAATTACAAAAAAAAGGGGAAAAATAGACCTAAGCCCTAATAACCTAAGGCTAAACTAAGACCTAGGTTGAACACTATATGCAACCTAAACTAATCCTAATCTAAAGGGGCGCACAGACCCTTGGAGGGAAAGGATAAGGATGGAAGGGGGTATTCATTAGCATTTATTGGAAAGTCCATACGTGGACAGCGCCAGTTTTGGCGGGGCAGGTAAGAAATGGAGGCATCTATTTGGAGATAGAGCCAAATTCGGTTTTGCATGGGAAATTTGAAAATTGAGTTCGCCAACTCAAGTTGGCAGTGGCGTGGGAAGTTAGGAAAAGGCAGAGCCTTTAATGCATTGATTGTTCTCGGTCCTCGCGACCAGCTCGCCTTGGAAAGTGTATGAGGGAATTCTGATTTTCATTTTGTTGATTCGGGCTTTTGCAAAGTTGCTCTGCATTTGGTTTTTCGACTGGTTCGGTGGACAATGACTCTTGGAATTTGACACTGTTCTTGGAGATTTTAAGGCTGTTGTTGAGCCTGAAGAAGAAAGGAGTGTTGGGAAGTTTGTGCTGCCGTTGTGGAAGGAAATAACTCGGCAAACGAAGCTTTCTTCGGGTTCTGGAAAAGAGATTACAGGCATGTTAAGCCCTTCTCTTTAAAAATTCTTGCTTTGTTTAAGTGTCTCATTAAAACAACCCGCTCTTGGGTTTGGATTCTCGTGATTGTTGTGGGACGATTTGAATTGGGTTCAGTCGACCCTTCTTTGTCATTTTTGGAAATGATAGGAAAATCGTTTCCCTGTTGCTGTGTTTAACTGTCTTTGCACTTCTTGAATGGAATACCTCCATGTTGTGCTGGTTGTTGACGTTAGATGGAGTTTCGAACTGGTTTTCTTGTAAATTATGATATGGAACTGTGCTGGTAGTGTTGGTTATCTTATTGTTGTGTGATTGTCTTTTGTCACATGAACTTTTGTGATAAGATGGTGAAGGTTGTGTGAGCAGCTTGATGTCATTTCTGTACTGAAGTTTCATTGAGGGAAATAAGATCTTTTGTTTGTTTACTATCTGCTGTTCCGGAACTTAAAGGCATGACATTTCTTTTCGAGCTCTAAGGAATGGGTATTTCACGGTTTTAGTATCATATCAAGAGCTGGCAGACTGTGTGGGTTGTTTTCATTGCTATGAAAATGCTCTTGTTATATGGTCTTTCGTGATATAATTAGACAAGGATGTACGAGTTGCTTAAGGTCGTTTCTATACTGAAATTTCTTTTGAAAAGGAAATAGTTTCTTTCTCTCTCTCTGCTGTGTTGATTATGATGAATACAGCGTTGTTTTTTTGTATGAGCATACGAATTGCCTTGGAGAAAGAAATGATAACACGTTTTTGGCTGTTCTTTCCTTTCTTGCTTAAAAAGAAATAAGACTTTTCTCTTCCTTCTGCTGTTTCGGGATTATGAGGAAATGGTATTTTGTATTTTAAAGGAATGGGCATTAGAATTTTATATGAGTGTTTGTGAGAGTTGGAAAAGAAATAGTTTTTCCTTCTGAACTCATAGAGAAATATACTGTTTCTTGCTAGGAAGGTATGATGATTAGTTGTGTTTACTAATGCTGATCGGTCTTTTAAGGTCGAACTGTTTTGGTGATTATGACTTAATCTTGGATTGCTGTACAAAGAATAAATGCATAGAAATTTTGTCTTGCTGTGTGGGTTGTCTTGACTGTACTAGATCCATGTATTGACACCCTGTACGGTTTACTTTGCTAAAGGTAATGACATCTGATTTTGCATTCTGGAAGTTTTGCATACTATTATGAACTTGGAAAATGGATTGAGTAGAATCATTTATTGGAAGGGAATCCTTCTTCTGCCTGCTGTTCTGACTTGGTGAGATTCATAGTCATGTGATTATTGGATTTGTTGTAGGTAACAGCAATGAATAATATGTTATTTTGAACGGGATACGTTCATAGGATTAGGAAATCATGTGATTAATTGACTGCATGATTGTATAACTGTTATCTGTTTATCATACAGTGAAAGAAATATGGTTTCTTTAAGTATGGTAAATATATGGTCTGCATCCTTATATTGTTTGACCTAGGATGAACATAATGTTGTACTAACCTGTTTCGGATTTTCATATGAGTCTGATTCAAATGAAATATGAATATGGATGATGAATTCTTCCCTGTTTTCATTAAAGCGGATTATAAATGAAATTATTCTTTACTGCTGGAAAGTGAATTCTGAATGGATTTTGTAAGTTTCACTCTGAACTGTTATCTTGATTTGTCTTCCATTTGGATTCCATTGTTAAAACAGCCATTTGGAAAGAAATAGGGTCATGGATGAATGACTTGGAAAAATGATCTTTTCTTCTTTCATTCAGTTGGAAATCTGTAATTCGTGAATAATGAATTTTGTAGTGCTTAGATAGGAGCAACTATATGCATTGCTGTTCGCTTTCTTGTCTGTACTTGATTGCTTGGAATCTAATATGATACATAAACTGAAAGGAAAGTAATGAGTTTACATTTCAGTTAGTTTCATCCTTTGCATTTATTATTAATGAAAGGCGTGGAAAGGATAACAGTATGTTATATCTGCAGTAAGCTACTTGTATTCCTAACTTTACAAATATTGTGAATTGATACTTGTAACGGTTATGTGGAAACGGGACAGCAGTTCTTTGGCTGATTGTGATGATATTTTGATAGTTCAGTTGTTATGCTGATCTTTCTTTTGTGCCTATTTCGTGATTGATGTTTTACTGTCGTTTCATAAAAGCAGGGTTCTTTTATTGAGACAGTTAGTTGAAGCACCTTATTTTAAGGATAAGTGCTTAATATGCTCAGTTCATTGAACTGACCCGTGCAAATCATTTTGCAGATGGAATTTGATTAGAATGAAGACATGGCTGTTTTCTGATGCTTCTTGATTAGCTGAAAGATAAATTGTAATTGTTGCTTTTATTCCTCTTCGAGGAATTGTGGAAAGAAGAAAGTATATTCTTCTGTCTATGAGTTGTATTGATGTTTTATGTAAACCATGCCCATTCAGTTGGATTGGCAAATGTACAGATTATGACATGAAATGTTGAATACAATTACAAGTGTGATATTTTAATAATTATATCAGTTTGATGTTGTTGACTAAATTGGAAATATAACGTTATTTCTTGATTTAGATTTGTTTAATTGTCCTTGGATGGATGTTAAATGGAAACTGATCTCTATTCTTACCTAAATGCAACTTTTAAGTTGAAAAATGCAATTAGTTCATACTTGGGTAAAGATGAATTTTTAATTGACATTAAACAGGATTAGGAAGAATATGATTCCATAATCGAAAGGTATTCAGGATTAGCTTAGGAGCTAAGGAATATCAATTAACTTTGGAGTAATCGAACTTTGCTTTCGAACTCCATTAATGATCTCGTATGCTGAATTCAGAATAAAGGATATAGGATGAGTATATCCATAACTAATGGACCTTAACTATATAACGTTAAGGAGAACAAATGAATACATTTCTTGGGAATTAGACCTTGTTTAAATGACGTCTAATAAGTTAGTATTCTGAATTTAGTTACAGTTGGGAAAATCTTGGCTAAGTTTAATAGGTTAAACTTATCACGTCCCAGGTACGGACTGCTTAATCCAATGATTAAGAAGTGAACCAAGTAGAGAAATGTAGCCCTTCGATACGAAGGAGAAGATGCATGGCAAGCTAATGGACGGTTTTAGTCCCTCTTAGCAATATACAACTGTAACGGAAACAAGAATCAAGGGATCAGCATGGATGCTGAAAGTTGATTCTTAATTATCAAATTGTATCCAAATCACTTGAGCAGGATGTGTATTCTCGATGGGAGAATTTTGTAGGACATTGGCATACGCCACATAAACAGAGGTGTCTCCATGAAGACGGGGTCTTCATGACGACACACTGCTTGTTGCGGTGACATATTGCAACGCCCTCCCGAATTAAAACATCAAGAATACATAGGCTGAAGGTGTAATTGTGGAGGGGATAGGAGTATGATCTGGTATACGGAGTGACTCCGGAATACTAAAGATAACTAGACACACGGGGTCGTGGGGAAACGACACCGTATGTCTGCGTATCTTTAGTTACCGGGAGTGCCTTCCTATATTCGTTCATATTACTAACTGTAATTGGAAGTTTAAACTAACCTTAAACGAAGAGGACTGGTAGGAACCAGGAAAGACCATTCTAGATAACAGGTGAAGTGAAGTGAAGGACGTATTCCGTTGATGTGTATCACATCCAGGAATATGATCATGCAAAGCATGTGAAAATCTTTGGCCAAAGTATCGCAATTGCTGGTTGCGTTGTCCTTATCACTTAATTTAAGATGCAGGATGTCAGATGAATATCGTAAAAGATATTCAGATAGGCTTCTTAAATGGATCACTTCGATAACCGGAAATGGTTATGAGAACAGGTATATATAATATACTATGCATAAACAAACATGAAGGATCGGTTGTTGCCGAGTCATGAAATGAAGGATCGGTTGTTGCCGAGTCATGAAATGAAGGATCGTTGAAACTCCGAGCCATGAAAATGGAAGATCGGCGAGTTCCTCGAGTCATTTACGGTGAGCATATAGAATCTGTTATAAGATTGAATGGCATTGAATGTGTGTTCCATATTGTAAATATGCGAACAAGGAACATTCGTTTTAAAAAGAAATTGTGTGATCCAAACTGTGTTGTTTGGGCAGAGAACAATTATTAAAACTTGAACGTGTGTTTGAATTTTATAATTCATAACAGAGAACGTTAAAAAAAAAAAAAAAATTCCCTTGTTCTGGTATCTTAAAATGGGGATGTTACATCTTGGTATCGAGTGAAGGTTGCGACTCTTGGACCTAATGAGTCCACGATATTAATAAGGTTTACATTTTCTTATTGAACAGAAAATGGTCAGGACAAGAGGGAATGCTGCGAATAACCCGTTACAGGGTGGAGAAGCAGCGACTTCCCAAAAGCTGGATGAAATCCTTGCTGCCCTACTTGATACGAGGGATCGTTTGACTGTCTTTGGAACAAGCAAAAGTCAATGGGCAATGAAGAGGAGGAGAATGAAGGCGCCTCAGTGGACAACATCAACGGAGGGAATCCAGTGTTGATGATAATAATGCAAATGCTCCTAATCCCCCGAAAATAAAAGGCGAGATTAGAAATTTGAACTTACAAAATGATATAAAGAGAATAAGTCCTCCAAAGTTTGATGGAACAACTCTTGGAGACGGAGGTGAACCTGGCTCGGTGAAATGGAGAAATACTTTCTGCAATAAGAAACTTCTCAGAAGAGACTAAAGCGATATGGGGAGCATATCAGCTTTCTCATGAAGCATCATCATGGTGGGACAACCGTAAGGTTGAGCTGAATATTGTCGAATTAGACATAACTTGGGATCAATTTAACGGATATTTTAGGCAACGATGGCTGCCTCAACTCTATTTTGATAGGAAAATGACCTGAATTTGAGGGCGGTCGCATGAGGAAGGCATCGGTGACGGAATCTTGGGAAGGGTTTACTAAACTCCTTAAGTATGTGCCACAGTGCAAGCGACGAGAAGTTGAATACGGAAATTCATAATGGGGTGAATCCCATCATTGGGGCGAAGTGGATGTCCACGGCCCAACCACCGTGGATGGAGTTGTCGAAAGGCAATCAGACAGGAACAGAAATTGAGGGCAATATCTGCTCACAGGGAAGAGATAAGGAAGAAGATTCCCAATCCTTCTTTGTCTCTTGCACCAAAAAGGGGACCTTGGAAAAGGTTTGGTGTGAAAAACAAAATTGTTGTAGATAACAACAAGAAACACGTGATGAAACAGACACTGTAAATAACGTGCGGAATGACTTCACAAAAGTGAATGGCATTGGACAGAAGTCTTATGGAAGCTAGAATGATAACTTCAAGGTTGGTAACAAATTTGAGCCTAGAAAAGGGCAGCTGGAGGATGCTTCAACTGTGGAAAGGACCACTATGCGAATCATTGTCCTCTGAAGAAGGATGATCGCGGACAGCAGCATAAGATACATGCTGCAGTGGCTAACAGACAAGCTGAAAAGCAAGTGACGCCCATAGAAGTTACGGGTAAGTTGTTCGGTACACCTATAGTTATACTTTTTGATCTGGAGCTGAGAATGTTTTATTTCGCTAAACTTGCTATGAAATCAAAAAGAAAGGCAAAGAATGTATAAAACATGGACGGTGCATTATGGGAATAATGCTGTCCATACTGATCGAAATGTGCCATTTTGGGGCAATTCTTGATCTGCCTGGTTTCTCCACCGAAGTTGACTTGTATGTCACTCCTCTAGGATCATATGATGTCATTATTGGAGTTAAGCTGGTTGGCTGAACATAAGGCAAAGGTCGAAATCATTATGAAAAACAAATCTGTTGCTTTGATGACCTGCGGCAGAAAGCAGCGCAATCATTCAAGGATTAAAGCAGGAAGTCAAGTTAGAAAGCTGGCGGCTATGCAACTAAAG
This sequence comes from Taxus wallichiana var. yunnanensis, assembly GCA_018340775.1. Taxonomy (NCBI): domain Eukaryota; kingdom Viridiplantae; phylum Streptophyta; class Pinopsida; order Cupressales; family Taxaceae; genus Taxus; species Taxus wallichiana. The sequence goes on from CM031235.1 coordinate 889,454,240, forward strand.
AGGGCTAAAAACGAGAGGCTGCACTTTGTATGCCGTAAAAGTGACAGAAAATGCAGAGGAAGATAATGATTTCATGGAAAGATATCCATTGTTGAGGGATTTTCGTGATGTGTTTCGGAGGAATTGCAGTCTTCCGCCCAAACGTGAGTTTGACTTATGATAGAAATCAAACCAGAAGCAGAACCCATATCTAAGGCACCTTATAGAATGACTACCATTGAGTTGGTAGAGCTAAAGGCTCGATTCTACAAGAACTTCTGACTAAGGGGCTGATCAGACCGAGCGTCTCACCTTGGGGAGCGCCGGTAATTTTTGTAAAGAAAAAGGATGGCACTTTGAGGCTGTGCATTGATTACGAATCTGAACAAAGCAACTATCAAAAATCGATACCCACTTCCTAGGATTGATGATCTGTTTGATCAGATGCGAGGAGCATCAGTTTATTCAAAAATAGATCTTGATCGGGGTACCATCGCCTTAGTGAGAATAAAGGAAGAAGATATTCATAAAACATGCTTTTAGAAGCGAGGTACGGGCATTATGAGTTCACGGTGTTGCCTTTTGGGTTGACTAATGCACCGCCTTCATGAATCTAATGAACAATATTTTTCAAGAATACTTAGACAAGTTTGTGCTTGTATTCTTGACGACATTCTTATATACTCTAAAAATGTCGAAGAGCACAAGAACATCTCGGGATAGTTGGAAATCTTAAGAAAGAGGAAGTTGTATGGTGGCTTGTCCAAATGTTCCTTTTATGATGCGAAGTGCATTATTTGGGACACGTTATAAGCAAAAATGGGATAGTTTGTTGACCCTTCAAAGATCACGGCTATAAGCCGAGTGGCTGCGCCTAGAGCGTGCACGAAGTGAGGAGCTTCATGGGCTTGGCTGGATATTATCGAAAGTTCGTTAAGGACTTTTCAAAAATTGCTGCCCCAATCACTTCGCTACAAAAGAAAGAAAAGAAATTTGTCTGGACAGACAAATGTGAATCTGCCTTTAAAAAGTTAAAGGAACAGTTAACTACAACACCTATTTTGACTGTACCTGATCCAAATGGAGATTTTATGGTTGTAACGGACGCCTCAGGAGAAGGCCTTGGAGGTATTCTATTACAGAATAACCATGTCATCGCTTATGAAAGCAGAAAGCTTAAGTTACATGAACAGAATTATGCTCCACACGATCTTGAGCTCGCTGCCATTGTTCATGCACTTCAAATGTGGAGGCATTATCTTTTAGGCAAGCCCTTGAGTTAAAAACAGACCATCTAGGGCTGAAGTATATTTTCACTCAGCCAAATCTGAATGCAAGGCAACGAAGATGGTTAGAATTTCTGTCTCAGTATGATTTCGATATAAGCTACATTAAGGGCAAGGAAAATCGGGTAGCAGATGCTTTGAGTCGAAGGAAGCATATCTCTGCTCTTATAACGTTAAGAACTCAGTTTAAGGATGAGGTGAAAGATGCCTTGGAATCAGATCCTTATTTCCAGCAAGTCAAATCAGCACTTGCTGCAGACCCGAGGGATGTCAGGTATAAGGGATTCCGTTTTGATAATGAAGGAATTATGAGGTTCGAAAAGCAGGTATCTATACCGTGGCAAACGACTTAAGAGGAAAATTGTTAAGCCGAATTCCATAATTCACCTTTTCCGGACACCTGGCATTACAAAAATGCTCGCGATCTTAAGCAAAAGCAATATTTTGGAAGGGAATGAAAAGGGATGTGGCGAGTTTGAACACACCTTACTTGGAATGTCGGCGTGTTAAGGCGGAACATATATGCACTTATTTGGATTATTGTATCCCCACAGTATTCCGCAGTATAAATGGCAAGTGATAACGATGGATTTCGTTCAAGGATTGCCTATGTCAAGAAATAAGCATGACATTATCCTGGTTGTAGTCGACAAATTGACCAAAGTGGCACACTTCATTGCTGGGTAATTTAAAGGACGATGCACCGGTGCAAGAAGAAGATTTGTACATGAAATCTTGATTGCATGGAATACCGGAATTAATCATATCGGACAGAGATCCGAGGATGACATCAAGGTTTTGGCAAACGCTTAATGCGGCCTTGGGGACTAAATTGAACTTCAGTTCTGCATATCATCCGGAAACGGATGGACAGACTGAGAGAGTTAATCAGGTTTTAGAGGACATGTTAAGGATGTATTGCATGGACCAGCAGTATAAATGGGAGGAATACCTTCCGCTGGTAGAATTTGCTTACAATAACACCTATCATGCCTCTTTAAAAATGGCGCCCTTTGAAGCATTGTATGGAAGAAAATGCAGAACCCCTGTCAGCTGGGACAGCGTTGAGGACAGAGAGGTAATTGGGCCAGAAATCCTTATGGAAATGGAACAGCAAATCAAAATGATTCGGGAACATCTAAAGGAGGCTGATGATAGGCAAAAGAGTTATGCGAGACTTCAAGCGGGTTGGCAGGCATTATAAAGCTGGGAGAGAAGGTCTTTCTCGGGTGAAGCCGAAAAAGAGCTCAATATTTTTGGCAAGGCTGCCAAGTTGTCACCACGTTATCACGGGACCTTTTGAAATTGATGAAATAATCAACCACGTAGCTTATCGTCTAGCATTACCTCCTGCTTTGTCTCAAATGCATGATGTTTTTCATATTTCTTTGCTTAAGAAATACGTGATGATTTATCACATGTGCTAAATTGGAATTCCTTGCGCAGTCCAAGACCCGGGGATAATCGTGGTTAAGCCCATTTGAGTGCCGAGAACTACTTGATTGTACTTGAGAAATCGCGAAGTGAACCAATGTAAGGTCCAGGTGGGACCGATTCAAATAAGAAAGTGCAACTTGGGAAAATCTCAAGAAATGAGATCTACTTTTCCACACTGTTTAATTGAATTTGAAATTCGAAGAAGCTGATAATTCTACCAAATTTAGACAATTATTAGTCTATTATGCGGTTGTCTTAAAACGATGTTTTTAAGAGTGAACTGTTTTTGGTATGAACTTATGAATGGAAGGACAATAACCGAACTTTGTCCTAGGAACTCCTTGACTTGTTTAATCGATCATCGGACGATGATTCTTTAAGGAGGGAAGAATGTAACACTCGATTTTGCAAATTACCTTGGTGAATGTTTTTCATACCGTTATAATCTATTGGAATGAAAGCAAACATGTTAAGATAAACTCTATCTTAAAGGAATGTGTTGCTAACTTGGATTCTTGCATGCTATGATTTATTGTTAGGACAGCGATTATGTACTTGCGTGTTTTTGCGATGTCACGACAAATTGTCGTATACTTGCTAACTCTCGTTGCTTTGATTGATGAGACACTTTGAATCAATTTCATTGATCAAAGTATCCGAGGTCTTCCTATGATTATTGTGTCGATTCACACTTAACCGGACCCGGATTGTTATGAAGCGTGCGGCTGATTGCGGTATGAGCAATCGACACGTAAATGCCAACGCATGTGGGTTCGATTTTCAACCCTCTATCTTGTCGAACTTGGGACCTCGTGAGGCAAGAAATGCCTGGACACGGGTGGCTTTGACACGTGATCAAAGGGCGAGCGTCCGCTCTGCATTAACGTGAATGTCAGTTGGAAGGCTGGATGGAAGTTGTTTGGTGTTAGTGGTTAGTAGGAATTAAAACCCTAAACTAATCCTAAGTCCTAACATGCATCCTAAACTACTATCCTAAGTGGATTTTTAAATTACAAAAAACAAAAAGGAAAAATAGACCTAAGCCCTAATAACCTAAGGCTAAACTAAGACCTAGGTTGAACACTATATGCAACCTAAACTAATCTTAATCTAAAGGGCGCGTAGACCCTTGGAGGAAAGGATAAGGATGGAAGGGGGTATTCATTAGCATTAATTGGAAAGTCCATACGTGGACGGCGCGATTTGGCGGGCGAGTAAGAAATGGAGGCATCTATTTGGAGATAGAGCCAAATCGGTTTTTGCATGGGAAATTTGAAAATTGAGTTCGCAACTCAAGTTGGCAAAGTGGCGTGGGAAGTTAGGAAAAAGCAGAGCCTTTAATGCATTGATTGTTCTCGGTCCTCGCGACCAGCTCGCCTTGGAAAGTGTATGAGGGAATTCTGATTTTCATTTTGTTGATTCGGGCTTTTGCAAAGTTGCTCTGCATTTGGTTTTTCTGGTCTGGTTTAGTCGACCCAGCTCTTGGAATTTGACACTGTTCTTGGAGATTTTAAGGGAATTTTGCTTAAGCACAAGAAGAAAGGAGTGTTGGGAAGTTTGTGCTATCACCTTTGTGGAAGGAAAAGCACGTGCAAACGAAGCTTTCTTCGGGTTCTGGAAAAGAGATTACAGGCATGTTAAGCCCTTCTCTTTAAAAATTCTTGCTTTGTTTAAGTGTCTCATTAAAACAACCCTGCTCTTGGGTTTGGATTCTGTGATTGTTGTCGGGACGATTTGAATTGGGTTAAATCGACCCTTGCTGTCTTTTCTTTTGGAAATGATAGGAAAATCGTTTCCCCTATTCTTTGTGTTTAAGCTGTCTTAGCACTTCTTGAATGGAATACCTCCGTGTGGTGCCTTGGTTGTTGACGTTAGATGGAGTTTGAATTGGTTTTTCTTGTAAATTATGATATGGAACTGTCTTGGTAGTGTTGGTTATCATATTGTTGTGTGATTGTCTTTTGTCACATGAACTTTTGTGATAAGATGGTGAAGGTTGTGTGAGCGGCTTGATGTCGTTTCTGTGCTAAAGTTTCATTGAGGGAAATAAGATCTTTTGTTTGTTTACTATCTGCTGTTTCGGGATTTAAAGGCATGGCATTTCCTTTCGAATTCTAAGGAATGGGTATTTCACGATTTTAGTATCATATCAAGAGTGGCATGTAATTGTGTGGGTTGTTTTCACTGCTATGAAAATGCTCTTGTTATATGGTCTTTCGTGATATAATGGTACAGGATGTACGAGTTGCTTAAGGTCGTTTCTATACTGAAACTTCTTTTGAAAAGGAAATAGTTTCTTTCTCTCTCTGCTGTGTTGATTATGATGAATACAACATTGTTTTTTTGTATGAGCATACGAATGGCCTTGGGGAAAGAAAAGATAACACGTTTTGGCTGTTCTTTTCCTTTCTTGCTTAAAAGAGATAAGACTTTTCTCTTCCTTTGCTGTTTCGGGATTATGATGAAATGGTATTTTATATTTTAAAGGAATGGACATTAAAATTTTATATGAATGTTCGTGAGAGTTGGAAAAGGAATAGTTTTTCCTTCTGAACTCATAGAGAAATATACTGTTTCTTGCTAGGAAGGTATGATGATTAGTTGTGTTTATTAATGCTGATCGGTCCTTTAAGATCGAACTGTTTTGGTGATTATGACTTAATCTTGGATTGCTGTACAAAGAATAAATGCATAGAAAGTTAGTCTTGCTGTGTGGGTTGTCTTGATTGTACTAGATTCATGTATTGACACCCTGTACGGTTTACTTTGCTAAAGGTAATGACATCTGATTTTGCATTCTGGAGTTCTGCATACTATTATGAACTTGGAAAATGGACTGGGTAGAATCATTTATTGGAAGGGAATCCTTCTTCTGCCTGCTGTTCTAACTTGGTGAAATTCATAGTCATGTGATTATTGGACTTGCTGTAGGTAACAGCAATGAATAATATGTTATTTTGAACGGGATACGTTCAGGATTAGGAAATCATGTGATTAATTGACTGCATGATTGTATAACTGTTTATCTGTTTAACTTACAGTGAAAGAAATATGGTTTCTTTAAGTATGGTAAATATATGGTCTGCATCCTTATACTGTTTGATCTAGGATGAACATAATGTTGTACTAACCTGTTTCGGATTTTCATATGAGTCTGATTCAAATGAAATATGAATATGGATGATGAATTCTTCCCTGTTTTCATTTAAAGCGGATTATAAATGAAATTATTCTTTGCCGGAAAGTGAATTCCGAATGGATTTTGTAAGTTTCACTCATCATCATTATCTTGATTTGTCTTCCATTTGGATTCCATTGTTAAAACAGCCATTTGGAAAGAAATAGGGTCATGGATGAATGACTTGGAAAAATGATCTTTTCTTCTTTCATTCAGGTTGGAAATCATGTAATTCGTGAATAATGAATTTTGTAGTGCTTAGATAGGAGCAACTATATGCATTGATGTTCGCTTTCTTGCCTGTACTTGATTGCTTGGAATCTAATATGATACATAAACCGAAAGGAAAGTAATGAGTTTACATTTCATTAGTTTCATCCTTTGCATTTATTATTAATGAAAGGAGTGGAAAGGATAATAAGATGTTATATCTCATGCAGAAGCTACTTGTATTCCTAACTTTACAAATATTGTGAATTGATACTTGTGGACGGTTATGTGGAAACAGGACAGCGGTTCTTTAAGCGATTGTGATGATATTTTGATAGTTCGGTTGTTATGCTTTGATCTTTCTTTTGTGCCTATTTCGTGATTGATGTTTTTTTCGTTTTCAAAAGGTGGTTCTTTTATTGAGACAATTAGTTGAAGCACCTTATTTTAAGGATAAGTGCTTAATATGCTCGATTCATTGGCCTATCAATCGTCTGCAAATCATTTTGCAGATGGAATTTGATTAGAATGAAGACATGGCTGTTTTTTCGATGCTTCTTGTTTATTTGAAAGATAAATTGTAATTGTTGCTTTTATTCCTCTTCGAGGAATTGTGGAAAGAAGAAAGTATATTCTTACATGCCTATGAGTTGTATTGATGTTTTATGTAAACCATGCCCATTTGGTTGGATCGGCAAATGTACAGATTATGACATGAAATGTTGAATACAATTACAAGTGTGATATTTTAATAATTATATCAGTTTGATGTTGTTGACTAAATTGGAAATATAACGTTATTTCTTGATTTGGATTTGTTTAATTGTCCTTGGATGGATGTTAAATGGAAACTGATCTCTATTCTTACCTAAATGCAACTTTTAAGTTGAAAAATGCAATTAGTTCATACTTGGGTAAAGATGAATTTTTAATTGACATTAAAAAGGATTAGGAAGAATATGATTCCATAATCGAAAGGTATTCAGGATTAGCTTAGGAGCTAAGGAATATCAATTAACTTTGGAGTAATCGAACTTTACTTTCGAACTCCATTAATGATCTCGTATGCTGAATTCAGAATAAAGGATATAGGATGAGTATATCCATAACTAATGGACCTTAACTATATAACGTTAAGGAGAACAAATGAATACATTTCTTGGGAATTAGACCTTGTTTAAATGACGCCTAATAAGTTAGTATTCGAATTTAGTTCTGATTGGGAAAATCTTGGCTAAGTTTAAAAGGTTAAACTTATCACGTCCGTTGGTATGCTGCATTGCTTAATCCAATGATTAAGAAGTGAACCAAGTAGAGAAATGTAGCCCTTTGATACGAAGGAGAAGATGCATGGCAAGCTAATGGACGGTTTTAGTCCCTCTTAACAATATACAATCAGAACTTGAAACAAGAATCAAGGGATCAGCATGGATGCTGAAAGTTGATTCTTAATTATCAAATCGTATCCAAATCACTTGAGCAGGATGTGTATTCTCGATGGGAGAATTCTGCAGGACATTGGCATACGCCAGCCTATCAAGAAAGCTGAGTGTCTCACCGAAGACGGGGTCTTCATGACGACACACTGTATTGCGGTGACATATTGTAATGCCCTCCGAATTAAAACATCAAGAATACATAGGTGAATGTGTAATCTTGTTGGCAAAGCGATAGGAGTATGATCGGTATACGGAGTGACTCAGGAATACTAAAGATAACTAGACACACGGGGTCGTGGGGAAAGCGACACCGTATGTCTCGCGTATCTTTAGTTACAGGAGTGCCTTCCTATATTCGTTCATATTACTAATTGTAATTGGAAGTTAAAACGACCTTAAACGAAGAGGACTGGTAGGAACCGGGAAAGACCATTCTAGATAACTTGAGGTGAAGTGAAGTGAAGGACGTATTCCGTTGATGTGTATCACATCCGGGGAATATGATCATGCAAAGCATGTGAAAATCTTTGGCCAAAGTATCGCAATCGCTGGTTGCGTTGTCCTTATCACTTAATTTAAGATGCGGGATGTCGAGATGAATATCAAGAATGTGAGATATTCGGATAGGCTTCTTAAATGGATCACTTCGATAACGAGGAAACGGTTATGAGCAACGGTATATATAATATACTATGCATAAACAAACATGAAGGATCGGTTGTCACGAGTCATGAAATGAAGGATCGGTTGTTGCGAGTCATGAAATGAAGGATCGTTGAAACTCCGAGCCATGAAAATGGAAGATCGGCGATTCCTTGAGTCATTTACAGCGGCAGCATATAGAATCTGTTATAAGATTGAATGGCATTGAATGTGTGTTCCATATTGTAAATATGCGAACAGGAACATTCGTTTTAAAAAGAAATTGTGTGATCCAAAGCGTGTTGTTTGGGCGGAGAACAATTATTAAAACTTGAACGTGTGTTTGAATTTTATAATTCATAACAGAGAACGTTATCAAAAAAATAAAATAAAATTTTTCCCTTGTTTTGGAATCTTAAAATGGGGATGTTACAAAAGAAACAATATTGGCATGACAAACAAAAACCACAATCACGTTACTCTGAAAATTGTGTACATGATGATCTACGAGAAGGGACAATAGTGACAGCAACAATATTTATTCTCGGGTATACAGTGCATATTTATAACTATAAGTACAGAGTATAAGATCAAAATATGCCAAGCAACAATGAAACAGTTCATCTCCCGACATTTAACAAGAAGATGACATTAAGTCGTTGACGGTGAAGTCATGTTATGACTGTTAATGATGTTAATGAATTGGTGTTGAGTGGTCACATGTTGCAGTGGCTCTGCAGTGTTGACATTGCATGTGAGCAGGAGTGTTGACGCCGCACTGAACTTTAACAGTAATACAAAAATATATCTTTATTATATTTTCAATCGAGGGGCACCACACCACAAATCACAAGGAGCACTGCTCCTCAATCCCGTAAGGGAGACAAGGAATACAGTGTATTGTTTGCTTTATCGGCACATGTCGAACTACCACTTAAATCACATTCTTTTCTTAATCAGCAATAACTTAAATTTCTTACTGTTTTTGAGAATGTGAATGTATTCCTTCCACCCAGAACTGCTCCTCTATAAAATTCCCATGTGTTCTTCCCAGCAATGCATGACAAGCATCCATTGGCATGACCTCACCCACCACTTCATCATGGTACTCTCCAATATTGAAATTCAGTTTGCATTTTTCCTTTACAATCACCTAATGCCCCTTTTACAACCATAAAACCCTAGAAGGATACAGTGTGGTGCATACTCCAAGTATCATTTCTGTGTCATTTCCATGGGCACTGAATTATTTGTAATCCCACTATCTATGATAACCCTACAGCATTTTCTACTAGCATTGGACATATTCTTGAAAACACGTATCTTCTACCTCTCCTTCCTCAAGTTTCAACAGCAATCTTCTTCTAAATATCAAATTCTCTAGCTGCTTAAGTTCAATGGGAGTTAGTTCTTCCACTCATTCGTCCTCCTCTACTTTAGGCATATTTTCTCTTGGTTCTTGTTATATTCCTTCATTTTTGGCCATTGACATTGAAATGCTCAATGACTATATGCTCCACACCTTAAAGCAAGTTTATTATATAAAACCTTAATCATAACCATAATCTCTTCCTACCTATCCTCTTCCTCTACAGAGATATGTAATAGTTAGCTTAGCATGAGGATACAGTCACAATACGTTGAACTTTTTAATTGTTACGTAATTGAAAGCTTAAAGTATGCAATCAGAATGAGTTGAATTTTTTAACAAGTAATAAAACAAACACATGTAGTACTAGCTTGACTCCTCACTGAGCTGTTTCCGCTGAGTAATCAGGCAGTTGAAATCAATACTTTATCCGGTAGCTTTGAAAATACAAGTAACATAAGTTGAAAAACTTTATTGATAAAAAATACATGCAGTGGTAGCATGATCGCTGGCAGAGAGGTTTGGCTAGAACGTAGCTTAGAAGGATAAAATCAAATAGGTTGAAAATGTTATTCAAGAATACAATCAATTGGTCGTAACTTGATGCCTCAGTGGGTTGTTTCGCTAAATAACCAGGCAGTTGAAATTGATAGCTTATCACATAGCTATGAAAAATATAACGAGCGGCCCCATGTTGGGGGCAACCGCAAGGAAAATGTGCAGGCAGGTGGTCCTGTGGTTTATTTAATTTTCATTAACTGCAAAAAAACAGAATCTACTCCTGAAAAAATGGAGCACCGGCTACATAAGGCGACCTGTTCCAACAACTCAAATGGGTGGGGGTTGTAAATGTTTGTTTCTGCATTCCATGTTTTTAGGCCACCTATCCACAGAGCACCGGTTGCAAATGTTTTTCCCTCCAAATAATGTGTTGCATTTTGGAGGTAAATATATTTGCATTTGGCTCTATTCCGACAGCAAAAGTATCCATTCTGCACATAAATTGAGGCTAACACATGGATAAAGACTGCAAAATCAGGTACCTTGTTTTAAATATGTTAGTATTACACAGGTGCATGGGTGACATAGGAAACTATAGATTTCAATTTGGCTATCATTTTTACAGTCCATGCATGTATGTAAGTAGAGTAGTGTTTATTGATTGGTTTCCATTTATTTCAAAAAAACACAATTTCAAAGATCTACTTGTACATGATTGGAGTGAGTATTTCACACAATTTTGGTGAAATGAACAGAAAATTATCAATGGCTATTTACATACCAATTCAACTCCTGCATTTATTCAAGAAGTAGAAAATAAGAATTACAGACTTGAAGGTCTTTTATATCTCCCTATAAGAGTATTGTAGTCATTTTAAAGAAATATCAAATTATGCAACAATCCCTTCCAGCCAGCAACATTTTCACAAAAGAAATGGTTGTCATATTATCAACACTCACGTACATTAAGACCAATCACATTGCAGAGAGGAGCATCCCCATCACCGGGTACACGTGCAGGGTATGGGAGCAGCGTCTGGAGACATCTCCCGTACGCGGGAACCTTTGTTAACGTCTCCTCCCGTCTCCCCCACACACACGCACGCACGCGCACACACAAAGGGATTGTTGCATTTTTACATTCAATGTACTATTCCCACAATATGGGAGATATCAAATATCAATAGAATTACTCATCTTTTGTCAACATTTGATTTCCTTACTTCAAAAAGTATAGTTATTTTTAAATTTCAGTGCATTCTGAATCTAAATAAATTAATAATGTACAATAGTATTTTTCTAGTTATTTCATATATATATTTCCGTCTCCCGTACCTGTCTCCCACTTTTCTAAAAATTGGTGTACCATTACCCAAACCCGTCTCCATGTACCCAGTGCACGTCTCTTGGTAACTATGAGACCAACAAATATTCCATTCTTCCAAACACATTAAAATTCAAGTAATTTTCTAATAATTCGAGTTGCATATTTACTTTTAAATTCTCTTTTGTTGATTAGTTTTTATTTTGTTTATTCACACTTGATTTATCGCAAGGATTAAAAAATATATCCATGGATAAACATGTGTATCACCCAACTCCTATGAAGCCTAGTTTTATAAGATATACAACATTACTTTCAGACAATGATATTCCAAATGATGATGTTTACTTCAATAATTCATCCATCCTTGATTTTGTTCCAAGTACATTATGCAAAAGTTGTTTGTCCCCCTAGAGACAATATTTTTAATGATGGGATCCATTATCAAAAACATTCTTAAGACATGTTGATGCTTCCCATTTACCTCAACGGGATATGGCTTCTAAACAGCAGAGATCTTAAATACACAATCAAATGTCCTTCCCCCACAAAAGGGTAGAACCCGTTGGAGCACTACAAACACTCTTGTTCTAATTGAAGCTAAACGTAATGAGAGAGACTCTTTCAACGGTGGTCCAATGAGTAAAGCCATATCATCCATAGAAAAGTAGAAAATTGTGCAAAATTATTGTGTTAATCATGGTGTTGTTCGCACGCTCAATTAATGTCGCATGATTGATGGGAACATCTTTAACACGATTACAAAAGAATTAGAGATTATGAAAGAAATATTCCATTTGGCCATGATAGTTCTTGACTATGACAACCACGAAAGGATCGAGAAGAAGTTTCTGCAAAATTCTCTGAAGAAACTTTTGATACAATGGAGCTTAACTTCGATCAAGATCAAGCTATCCATCTTGGGAATATTGCCATTGACACTTCCAACATAAACCATGCAAATTATGATGATTATTTTTCTCCAAATGAAAATGATTCATCCAATGAATCTAAAACACACAAAGCAGCATGTGGAAGTCAATCCACAGGAAAAAAAAAAGAAAAACATCATATATAACAAATATAAAAAATACTACTATTGAAAACAATAGGTTGGTTATTTCTACTCTAAAAATAGTTGAGGCGTATGAAGCGTCATGAAAAAAATTGTGCTTTGGTTGAGCGTCATGCAAAAATTGTGTTTTTATTAAACAACGCATGCGAAAGGGATGATTTGAATGAAGAGAAGATCAAAATTGAAGAGCAAAAGATATATATCCAATTGAGTTTCGTTTCAAACTCTAAAAACTATTGGGCAGGCCATGTTGAAGATTAGTGAATCATTTAGTAATGATAAACGATTTGTAAAATGTAGTACTTAGGTTAGGTAGGGACCATTAAGTGGATTCATCTTTTTTGTGACTATTTTAGAATATGTGTTGTAGTCTTGTCGATTGGCTAAGTTATGTAGCGCCAATCAATATTTTTGTAAAACATATAATCCTTGGGGGTTGTTAACTTTATAGTTGGATAACATGAATATTGTGTTTTTGTTTTCTTTGTATGAAATTGACCATTATAATTCTTAGTTCTCTTTGTAAATTTAATCGTTATTCTCCTTACAAAGTTACCTATTAATGTTCTCTTGACCATGTATACGAATCTCAGTTGCTCCTTCATGGACATTAATATAATACATTTCTAACTTACACAAACTAAAAAGTACATGTATGTGTTTAGGAACAAATAATTTATAAAATTACATATTTAATTAAATGATGTAGAGGATGAAACACACCTGAATATAAGCACTTATAGCTGGTTTTATTAAAACAATTTTATTATGTATTTTTTTGTCTATAACAAAATCTTAACATTGATATTATGGACTTGTTTTTGCTTTTGTAGGGAGCAGTTTACATTTCATATATTACAAATTCAAATCTTCCAAGCAATAGTTCTTACAATGAATATTAATTCAAGAGCAATAATAAAGGTCCTTGTGGCTTGTGCATCTACAATTGTCCGATTAGCATTGCAAATTTGGGTTGATCTACAAGATTCAACTACCATGTGGTGTGTATCAAAGAAGCATAAAATATGTTCATCTAAAAGTGTATAGGGTTCAAATGTTGAAATTGAAGATGACATGAATGTAGATAAGATAATATATTAATATCGATGAATGACCACAAAGTAGGTCAAAGGGAATGCAGAAAACACCGTGTGCAAATACAAAGCGAGAGAACCAAAAGGTACCCGAGAAAAAAGAATACAAAGCTAGAGAAGTTGGCGTAACTAGCGAGCAAACCCTCGAACCCAAAAACGATGGTGGAAATGCAAATAAGAAGAGGGAAAGGGGGAGACGGCCAGGGAAAACGGCAAGGGAGAAGCAATGAGGAAAGTCTATCAGGGGATGGTAGACCCCACTCTCCTAACATCTCGAGGCCGACTGGAAGAAACTCTAGATGGAATGACAACTAGACGAAGAGGTAGTAGGACGCCTACAATGTTGTTGTCTGGACACCGTATTATATCTCGAAGGCTATAGACAGTGTCCATGCAATCACTTCTCAACAAGAAAACATAGTCCTTAAAACATAAAAGTTTCGCAATGGGGAGTGAGAATCAAGGTGAATGATATGTCAAACTGCGTTTATTGCATTGGTGGAACCACTATGTTTTTACTGAGGTTAAATATGATGATGAACATTCTAAAGACATATTTAGGTCGCCATATGCATTATTTGAATCCCTTTGTGACTCCTTGCGTGGAGACCTTAGTCAAGGTGATATACCATTTTCATTGGCAAGTTCAATAAAGGGTAGGGTGTTCCCAATAAAAAAACAAGTGGTCATCGCAGTTTTACGATTATCTTCTGGAATGGCAATGATTAACATTAGTGAATTTTTGGTGGTGAAAAGTCATGATGGTTAGAATTGCAAATAAGTTTATAATGCCACGCATATTCACTTTAGCAGATCATGTCCGATGACCATGATGATAATTTTGAAATTGAGCGAGTAAAAGAAGATTTTTGTCAAAACGAGGTTTTCCAGATTGTTATGGGGATATAGATGTAACACATTGAATTTCAACTTCCATCTAATGAATGCTCTTCGGATTGGTATGACAGAGATCACAACTATAGCATATCCATACAAGTCATTATTGATAGCAATATGCGTTTTATGGATGTATTCATTGGGTGGCCCGGCTTACGTTAATGATGTCAAATTATTGCTTAATTCTTATTTTTACAAACTATGTGAAGGTGGGGAGAGGTTAAATGGTCGATCAGTTTCCCTTGGTTCAACAACCATGAGAGAGTACATTATTGGTGATGGCGGCTATCCACTATTACCATGGTTAATCACACCGTTTTCAAGGGCTCTAACAAATGAGTTTAAAGAATTTAACTCAATTTGTCCTCAACACGTATTGTTGTTGAGTGTGCATTTGAAAGGCTAAAGAATACATGGCGAATTTTGTATTCCATGATATGTCAACCTAATCCAAAAATGCTACCAAAACTATTCTTATATGTTGCATTTTACATAACATGTTGTTGGCATTTGATGAGAGTTGCATTGATGCAAATGACATCAATGAGAATGAATACAGTGTGTCAAACATTGGAGAGATTCAGGGGATCCCACCTGCAACACAAGCTCGAGTGGTTTTAATGGAATTTGTCAATGGAAGAAATGACATAACTCAATCAAATGCATAGTTGATGTGTCCCTAGCTCATCTATATTAGAGAAACTTTATATATGCTTTAGTAGTAAACAAATTTTTGTTGCAGTACTTATGATCGGCACTACTTTAAACTTCAACACAATTTTTTTTGGCAATTTCTTCTATTTTGTTCAAATTAATGTAAGTTCTTTTATTTTGTTCAAATTAATGCAATTTCTTTTATATTGTAGCATTAGACAAAGTGACTTTTTCTTTTTCCCCATTGTATTGTAGATCAAAGATTTGTGTATTAGTTGTTATTGCATAATTTTGTGTATTTAGGTGCTAAACTAAATTTGTGTGTAATAAGGTTGTGACTGTAACTATTTGTTATATGACAAGCTTGCAAATTCTCTATTCCGTTTGTTGTAATATAACTGGAAATATCTATGTGATGTGTAAGAGGTTGCCACTGAAATATCTTTGTATATATGGCTAATATCATTATTTCATGACAAACATTACACCCATTATAGATTCTTCTTCAGTTCTATTTTCTTTGGGCAGATCTATTATAACTGCAAATACATGAGTAATTAGGTGTGACTGCAATTGTAATACAAATTCAATGCAATTTCTTTTTGAGTTATTCAGCCCTGGGCTTGTATGCTTGTGGTGAACATCACAAGCCAATGGAGAGAAAATCAAATAAAGAATAGGTCCATCCATAAATTTTTTCCATATTCTCCATTCGCCTTACAATGATTGAATGAGGATTTTTAGAGTTGTAGAAACAATTCCAAAATGCATTAAAAGCAGATAAATTTGTTTATGGTCTTATTCAGTTATATTTTCCATTGGATCTACTGATTTTTTCGTTATTTTGTTTGTGAGTTGGTTTTTAGAATTGCAATGTTGTTAGTTTAACCATTATAATTTTCTAGCATATGGAGATATGCAGGGTATTTACAACTTTAGTGTATAATTTTAGTTGTATAATTATGTTCATGGAAGTGTTTTTATGTGCAGATAAGGAGATCTTCATACCATGATGTGATAAGGGTATCAGATCCAGAAGGTGTTAGATATCAGGGTGTGCAGACCTACATTATAAATAGTGCTAGATACATAATACTCTCCAAATTCTTTGCAGAAATAATTGGAAGACATGGGACTCCAGCGCTGCTAATTTCTCCTATAAATAATTTCTCCTATGTGCAGCACCTACTACAACCTTAAGCATTGCCCCCAACATGGGACCGCTCCTTAAGCAAAATAAGTTGAAAAGCTTAAAGAGCAGCCCCATGCAGGGGGCAAGGCATAACTTTTAGCAGGTGTTGCAGAGCATTTATAAGAGAAATTTAACAACCCTGCGATCCCCTGTCTTCCAATTTTTTCTGCAAATAGTTTGGAGAATATTATGTATTTATATTTAATTTTAAAACATTATATTTTTAATTTAAAACTACAGCCAGCTGCAAACTGGAAATCCAAGAAATGGCTTAATTGGCCTTCATAGCTGCTGTTTAAACCAGCCTTACAGTCATTGTAGATGAATTTCAGGTTAACTTCATCAATCATGTGTGACACAAGGCCTCACATTGATAAAGAAGAGTGGAAAAGAAGACTTGAATCCTTAATTGGTTCTCAGCTTGAATTAATATCAATGATTTGTGAAGGTGATAAGGATGCTCCCATAGTTCAATTGTCTATAAGTAATGGTGTTCTGGCTGCCAAAGTCGCCCAAGAGGTATGGTAGAGGCCTAGAGATTTACCTATGGTGAGTAAAATCAATAAAGAGAGCTTATTACCTTGCTTGGGAGCATGGAAAAGGGTTGAACATATGGTTTCTAGAATATGGCTTGCAATTGAATGTCATATGCAGAGAGCTCCTTTCACTTTAGGCCTTGGGGAACCAAATCTATCAAGCAAGCCTATTCTTGAATACAATAAGATCTGCAGACCAAGCTATTTGTATTCCTTCAAGCAATCTTCACAGTTCTATAATGTAGAGGATCACACAATCTGCATTGTGCATCAGATCTTTGAGGCCTGGTTGTTTGTAGCCCAATTGTTGTTGAAGAAAATTCATCGGATAGACCAAGAGGATTCAATAGGAGCATCCAATGATTTTTGGGTAATTGAAAGGATTTGAAAATTGCTTACAGATATTCAATATCCATTCCCATTAGTAGACCTAGATGATTTTTTACGCCTTAAGCATCAATTGTTCATCAGTAGGGCTACTAGCAGTACAGGTAACTCCAATGGTGCATATTGCCTTAGATCTACAGCTCTTAGAAGGCTTACAGATGAATGCAAGGAACTAAAACATCTGGTGCCAAAAGTTGTGGGTGTTGAGGCTGATCCAAAGGGTGGACCTCGTCTTCAAGAAGCAGTTATGCACTTGTTTCATTCTCATGGACTGCCAACAAGAGAAATCCCGTACGCTAGTGCATGTGTTCTCCATCTTATTCTAACCTTCAAGCAATTGAATCTGAAATGAAAAGGTTTTTCTTCTCATATCAGCAATTGGTGATTCTGGTCACATCAAATTTAATGAAGGATTTGAACCCACATTTGTAATTTCTCGAGAAGAGGGGCATACCCAAATTTAACATAAATATGTCAAGTTGACACGGTAGGTGAGAAATCTCATTGAATTTGATAGGAAGGTATATATTTTGAATTCATATTTCCTGCCCTACTAATTTTAGCTATTTTTTCTTCCCTATGTGCAGGTCTTCAATGAAATAAGCTCAAGAGAAATGGAGAGGATAAATGTATTTCATGACATCCTGAGAAATTGGGTCTTCATTGCCGTGTTGTCATCCACAGTTATTTTTCGAGTAATGATTATTGAATTCATGGGTTCTTTTGCAAACACAACTCCACTTAATTGCAACCGGTGGTTGTGTAGCGTACTAATAGGGGTTTTCAGCATGCCAGTTGCAATGCTGGTTCAAAATTACCTGTCTCACTGAATCAACAAGTGGAATCAAAATTGAAATCTGAATAAGGCTCATTGAACTTGGAAGCCAATCCATGTCCGTTCATCTCCGAGCTTTCTTTTCCTCTTGATTTATAAGCCACACTGATCAAATCAGTCTAGGCAGCAACAATGCAAGCTAGTAGATTTTGAGCAAAATATGCATGTGATCAAGAATGTGTTTTACCATGACTAGCGTGATTTACAGAGATTTTTTAATGGCAACCTCTTACACATCACATAGATAATTCTAGTTAAATTACAACAAATGGAATAGAGAATTTCTAAGTTTGTCATATAACAAATAGTTACAGTCACAACCTTATTACACACAAATTTAGTTTAGCAACCAAAATTCACAAAATTATGCAATAACAACTGATACACAAATCTTTAAAGTAGTGTCGATCAAAAGTACACGACAAAAATTTGTTTACTACTAAAATATATATAAAGTTTCTCTAACATAGATGAACTAGGGACACATCAACTATGCATCTGATTGAGTTATGTCATTCCTTCCATTGACAAATTCCATTAAAGCCACTCGAGCTTGTGTTGCAGCGGGATCACCTAGAACCTCTTCAATGTTTGGCACATTGTATTCATTTTCATTGATGTCATTTGCATCAATGCAACCTCATCAAATGCCAACAACATATTATGTAAAATGCAACATACAAGAATAGTTTTTGGTAGCATTTTCATATTAGGTTGACATATCATGGAATGCAAAATTCGCCATGTATTCTTCAGCCTTCCAAATGCACACTCAACAACAATACATGTTGAGGACAACTTAAAGTTAAATTCTCTTTTCTCATTTGTTAGAGCCCCTGAAAACGGTGTGATTAACCATGGTAATAGTGGATAGCCGCCATCACCAATGATGTACTCTCTCATGGTTGTTGAACCAAGGGAAATTGATCAACCATTTAACCTCTTTCCACCTTCACATAGTTTGTAAAAAATAATTCCTCAACACCCCGACATCATTAACGGAACCAAGCCACCCAGTGAAGACATCCATGAAACGCATGTTATTGTCAACAATGACTTGTACAGACATGATATAGTTGTGATCTCTATCATACCAATCCGAAGAGCATTCATTAGATGGAAGTTGAAATTCAATATGTCTTACATCTATAGCCCCACAACAATTGGGAAAACCTCTTTTCTAGCAAAAACCTTCTTTCACATGCTCAATTTCAAGGAAGCGAATATGCATGGCATTAATAAACTTATTTACAACTCTAACCATTGTTGAGTTTCCACAACCAAAAATTTTATTGATGTTAACCATTGTCATTCCAGAAGATAATCATAAACTGCGATGGCCATTTTTTTCTCCACTGGGAACACCCTACCCTTTATTGAATTTGCCAATGAAAATGGTATATCACCTTGACTAAGGTCTCCACACAAGGAGTCACAAAGAGATTCGAATAATGCATATGGAAACCTAAAAATGTTGTGAAAATGTTCATCATCATATATGACTTTAAAAATATAGTGGTTCCACCAATGCAATGAACACGGTTTGACATACCATTCAACTTGATAATTTTGTTTCAAGGATCATGTTTTCTTGTTGAGAAGTGATTGCATGAGCTCTACATTCATGTCATCTTCAATTTCAACATTTGAACACTGTACACTTTTAGATGAACATATTTTATGTTTCTTTGATACACGCCACATAGTAGTTGAATCTTGCAGATCAACCCAAATTTGCAATGCTAATTGGACAATTGTAGATGCACAGGCCAAGATGACTTTTATTATTGCTCTTGAATTATTATTCATTGTAAGAACTATTGCTTGGAAGATCTGAATTTGTAATATATGAGATGTAAACAACTCCTTACAAAAGCAAAAACAAGTCCACAATATCAATGTTAATATTTTGTCATAGACAAAAAAACATACATAGTAAAAATGTTTTAATAAAACCAACTACAAGTGCCTATATTCAGTGTGTTTCATCCTCTACATCATTTAATTAAATCTACAATTTTATAAATTATTTGTTCCTAAACACATACATGTACTTTTTTAGTCTGTGTAAGTTAGAAATGCATTATATTAATGTCCATGAAGGAGCAGTTGGGATTCATATACATGGTCAAGAGAACATTTAATAGGTAACTTTGTAAGGAGAATAACGATTAAATTTACAAAGAGAATTGAGAATTATAATGATCTTGAATTTAATACAAAATTTCATACAAAGAAAACACAAACACAATATTCATATTATCCAACTATAAAGTGAACAACCCCAAGGATTATATGTTTTACAAAAATATTGATTGGCTACATAACCTAGCCAATCAGACAAGACTATAACACATACATTCTTAAATAGTCACAAAAATGATGAATCCACTAAATGATCCCTACCCAACCTAAGTACTACATTATACAAATCATTTATCATTACTACATGATTCGTTAATCTTCAACATGGCCTGCCCAATAGTGTTTAGAGTTGAAACCAAACTCAATTGGACATTTATCTTTTGCTCTTCAATTTTGATCATCTTCTCCTCATTCAAATCATCCATTTGTATGCGTTGTTCGATGAGAGTACAATCTTTTGCATGACGTTGTTCAACCAGGGCACAATCTTTTTTATAACGCTTCATATGCCCCTCATCAACTATTTGTAGAGTAAAACAACCAACCTATTGTTTTCAACAATAGCATATTTGATATTTGTTGTTTTATATGATATTTTTCTTTTTTCCTATGGATTGACTTCCACATGTTGTTTTGGGTGTTTCAGATTCATTGGATGGATCATTTTCATTTGGAGAAGAAGAATCATCATAATTTGTATGGTTTGTGTTGGAAGTGTCAATGCTAATATTCCTGGGATCAAGAGCTCGATCTTGACCAAATATCGATCATCATTGCATCAAAAAGTTCTTGAGAGAATTTCGCGGGGAAGTTTCTTCTCGAGTCCTTTCTCGGGTTGTCATAGTCAATAATTATCATGGCCAGATAGAATATTTTTTCATAATCTTTAATCATTTTGTAATTAGGTTGAAGATGTTCTCATCGATCGCGACATTGCTTGAGCGTGCAAACAACACCATGATTAGGACAATAATTTTGAACAAGTTTCCACTTTTCTGCGGATGATATGGCTTTATTCATTGGACCACCGTTAGATAGTGTCTCTCTCACTACGTTTAGCTTCAATTAAAACAAGACTATTTGTAGTTCTCCAACAAGCTCTAACCTTTTGCGGGGAAGAACATTTGATTGTTTTTAAGATCTCTGCCTGTTGAGAAGCCATATCCCCTTGAGGTAAATGGGAATCATCAACATGTGTTGTAGAATGTTCTTGATAATGGATCCCATCATTAAAAATATTGTCTCTAGGGGGACAAACAACTTTTGCATTGTGTACTTGCGTATTTGGAACAAAATCAGGGATGGA
Source organism: Taxus wallichiana var. yunnanensis (assembly GCA_018340775.1). Classification (NCBI taxonomy): domain Eukaryota; kingdom Viridiplantae; phylum Streptophyta; class Pinopsida; order Cupressales; family Taxaceae; genus Taxus; species Taxus wallichiana. The sequence goes on from CM031235.1 coordinate 889,475,726, forward strand.
TGAATTATTGAAGTAAACATCATCATCAGGAATATCATTGTCTGAAAGTAATGTTGTATATCTCATAAAACCATGCTTCATAGGAGTTGGGTGATACACATGTTTGTCCATGGATATTTTTTTAATCCCTGCAATAAATCAAGTGTGAATAAACAAAAATAAAAACTAACCAACATTGGAATTTAAAAGTAAATATGCAACTAAATTATATGAATGTTATGTCTTAAAAACCGGAAGCATCACTACTATGCTACAAGAAATATTAACTGCCATATAGATTATAAATCAGACAAAGAACACATGAATTGTAAGCCAGATTCAATATGACATTGGGCACACAAATATTTCCCAGGAATTATAATTCTTTCAGGAACTCTTGTTAGCATGTTGGAGTTCACATGTTTGAGAAACTTTACTTCTTATGCTTGTATCTATATTTGAATATATATCTCATAGCCATTAGCTGACTTTGAAACAGAGTTACTATGTAATGTAAGCAATGCCAGATTGATTATGACCAATTCTCATTTCATTGTGCCATGATTTGGCACCTTTGATCAGGGATATGTTCCTCACCAAATACATTTTAAAACCTGTTTAGTTTGTTGAAGGGCTTACGCATTAATGCGAATATAGTTTGCAATCTGTAGTTTCCTATGTAAACCCTGCATCTACATAATACCAATGCATTACAAACATGGTCCCCGACTTAGCAGTTTTTATTCGGATGTGTCACCTCGGTTCATGTGCGTAATGGGTACTCTTGCTGTCGGGGAAGAGCCAAATGCAAATTTACTTACCTCTGGAATGCAACCCATGATTTGGAGGAAATAGTGTGGAGGAAGTGCATTTGAAAGGAAAAACATTTGCCGGTGTTTCGTGGACAAGTGGCCTAAAACCATGGAATGCAGAAACAAAAATTTTCAGCCCCCCACCCATTTGAATCGCTGGAACAGGTCTCCCTATGCAGCAGGTGCTCAGATATTTTAGGAGAAGATTCTGTTTTTGCAGTTAATAAAATTTAATAGACTGTGGGACCACCTGCCCACATAGTTTGCTCATGGTTGCCCCCGGCATGGGACCGCTCAGTTAAATGATAAAAAAAAATACATGCAGTGGTAGCTTGATCCCACACATAGAAGTTTGGCTAGAATGTAGCTTAGAAGGACACAATCAAAATGGTTTGAAAAAGTTATTTAAGGATATAATAAATGATAGCAAAAGAATGTTTCAAACATTCAACTGAATAACCAGAATGCTATAATTTATAGAACATAAGGATACACCCAAAATATGTTGAAAAAGTTAACAAAAAAGAATTAAATACATGCACGATAGCTTGATCTCAAAATGAATCGAAAACCTTACTAAATAAACAAATAAATACCTCCAGTTAATGGATCTAAGCTCAATCGCATCAGATTCGGCAGCGATACGGCAAGCGAGATCGTGAGATTCAGAAAAGTAAAAAGACAAATATTTTTCTTTTCCCTCATCTTCCCATCAAGGCCTATTTCAGCGGTCTCGGTTGGAGTCACGGCCAATGTGGCTGCCACTGCAGTTGACATTGCTTTAGAGTTACTTTCTGCGGACTGAGCTTTCCGCAAACTCATTTCCTCGGCAATAAGACTAGGCAAAACCTTGCATGTGAGAAAAACTGATCCGTGTCTTCTGTTTTTTGTTACATAAGCTACAGCATTGTTTCTATTATGGTGTTGCAGATACTCCTTATTTTCCCATTTGAAACCTTGGGCAAAGTTTCGGGCGTTAGATGATGATGCACAGGTAAGTGACGCCATAGACGATGCGTTCAATGAAAGACTATTTTATCGCCGCCTTTTAGGTTTAGATTTGAAACCTCAATTCATAAAGGCCTGGTTCCATGGAGAGGACAACTGCTTCGATTTTTCCGCTTCAGGTAATTCCATGTAAATTGTGAAACAATAAAAACTGTAAATATAAATACTAGCAATTGCAAATGAGTTGCAAGTTACGCCGGAGAGGGAATGAGATTTGTGTATACAATATAGTATGGGTACAAGGTGAAGGTGATTTGTGTTTGTATTGCATTACAAGTGGGGTTTGCGTATATATATGTACAACTCTTTACTTATTTAATGTTGGAGTTTGCCAATGGATCCTAGATCGTGGTATTGTTTTGTGCGCATGATGGGGGAAGGAGTATTTCCATGCCTTGTACGCCGTGTGCCAATGCTATGTTGTAAAGTCTTTTCTCCTCCTCCTTGCGTGATTTTAGTTTATATATATTTTAGTTTAGTTTTATTTTAATGTTTTTATTACATTTATATTTTATATATATAATACTTTTAATTTTTATTATATATTTATATTTGATTTTTATAAATTATATATATATATATATATATATATATATATATATATATATATATATATATAGTTTTTATTATATTTGTATTTAATAATATCTTTATTTTATATTTTTAAAAATATAAAGTTTTTTTTGTAGTCGAATTTAATCACGAATTTAATCGGTAATTTTTTAGGGACGATTTTTTTACGAATTTTATCTTCGACGAATTCGAACATGAATCCGAATGCGGTCACTTAAACTTTATACAGTACGGTAGTTGTAAAAAATCAAAAGCCCTAATCATAGCCACCCTGAAATCTAAAAAATCGGAAGCACTAACCATAGCTGATGATTTTTATACGATTTATTAATTTATAGTAGCTGAAATTTGAAGGTTTTTAAGGTTTTGATCTAATTCGAAAACAAAAATAAATCCATATGAGGTTCTTGGCAAGTTTACACAATTTTATTGAATTCAGTTTTAAATAGCTGAATTTCAATTTCTTAAAATTAAAATCAGCGATTTCCATGACTTAGGTAATAATAACTTTAACATGTTTTGACTCTTGTTATCATTGCATTACTTTACCTAACGTCATCTTGCGATTTATCTCAACTGAGATTACATTATGGTATGGCAACATTGCATTTTAGTCATTACTCAATTGACCTCCACGAGCCCTTAACCTGGTGACATTTTCCCTCATGCATTTATGTTAAAATGTCATTAGGTTAATGACAATTCATGAAGGTCATTTGGGTATTGACTAAAAATCACAGGAATGAAAAATCTCGCAAAATTCAATAATCCAATTAAATCTCGTGGAAAGCCATCAACTTAGTATAAAATTCAAGGTTACTACATTATGATATTTGTCATATGTTGTAGTTGCAAACACCCTATGTATGCAAAATGTGGGAGCATATGGAAGGTATGTGAACTATTTGACAAAATGTCTCAATAAAATGTAGCAATGTTGGTAACAATGAAGCCTTGAAAAAAAAATGCTTTAAGAAAATACTGCTGCTTAGCCCAATTTGAAACGCAAGTTACATCTGGATCTTATGCATGAGTAACTGACTACTGTTGGTCTGACATGGTGCACCTCATTGTAGTGCCAGATTATATTCAGAGATTGCTTTACATGGCATTGTCAGTAATCTCTATAAGAACATTACCCTTTTTTGAAATGATGGAACTGATTAGCATCTCCCATAACAATTTGTCTTGCAATAATCTTGGAGATAAAGTTGGTTGCAGTGTGGCAGTCAACACATACATGGAGGTTCTTGACAACTCCAATAGTTGTCACAGGGGCATGATTTAACAATGCAAATGCAATTTCCAATTTCTCACTATGGTGGTAGAGGAATAATTCTTTTTTCTCCTTGTCCATGTCATACGGTACATGTTCTGAATCTGAAAAATATCCTGCTGCCTTCATCTTCAAAGACATTTTCTCCAACTTTGCATAGATCTTCTGTGTCTGTGGGTGTGAGCTATCTCCTACACATAAAGCATGCACCATTTTATGGCCTTTAATCCAACTACATCCAGTTATCTTTTTAATTCCTCCATCTGTTGTCAATTTCCTTACCATTTGAACCTCACCTAACTTGTGCACTTCTGCATAGATGTTTGACAGAAGAACATAAGTTGCAGCATTTTGAGGATCCAGCTCGAAAAGAAGAGTTGCTGTAAATAATCATAACCTGATATTCTTATGTGTGCTACAACGGTACCAAACAAACATATCCACACAACCCCCACAGATTTATTGGCATGTTGATGATAAAGTTTAGAGTTTCCTCAAGATAGCCAGCACGGCCAAGAATATCAACCAAGCAGACATAATATTCAATTCTAGGTGGAATGCTATAAGCGGCACTCATGCCACTAAAGTATTTACAGCCCTCGTGCATAAAACCTGCATGGTTGCATGCTAATAAAACAAAAATGAAGCTTACATGGTCAGGTTGTGTTCCATTAGACCACATCTCTTTGAGGTGGTTTGTCAAACAGTTGACTTGTCTTGTGTATGCTTCCACATTTTGCATACATGTCTACTAGGGCACTTGCAACTACGTCTGACAAAATCCGCTTCCATTATGCTTAGGTGATTGTCCATGCCCTGCTCTAAAACTCCCATTTTGACACAGGCTGGGAGGATTCTGGCAAAGGTTGTGGAGGCTGGTTTTACACCTGCCAATTGCATTTGCTTGAAAGGTTCCAAGGCCTTGAAAGTTTACATGGTCACGGTGTGTTGCTACTGTGTTCCATTAGACCACATCTCTTTGAGGTGTTTTGTCGAACAGTTGTCTTGTGTATGCTTCCACATTTTGCATACATGTCTACTAGGGCACTTGCAACTACATCTGACAAAATCTGCTTCCATTATGCTTAAATGATTGTCCATGCCCGCTTTCTAAAACTCCCATTTTGACACAGTGGGAGGATGCTGCAAAGGTGTGGAGTCTCGGTTTTACACCGCCAACCGCATTTGCTTGAAAGGTTCCAAGGCCTGAAAGTTTACATGGTTGGGGTGTGTCACTACTGTGTTCCATTAGACCACATCTCTTTGAGGTGTTTTGTCGAACAGCTTGTCTTGTGTATGCTTTCACATTTTGCATACATGTCTACTAGGGCACTTGCAACTACATCTTAGAAAACCACTTCCATTATGCTTAGATGATTCACAACCCGCTCTAAATCTCCCATTTGACAGAGGCCGGGAGGATCTTTGGTAAAGGTTGGAGTCCGGTTTTACACTGCACCGTGCATTTGCTTGAAAGTTTCCAAGGCCTTTCAACAAAACCATTTTTGCATATCCTGTTATCATCAGAAATCGATGACACCACATTTCTCTCGGGTATTTTGTCGAACAGTTAACATGCTTCCACATTTTGCATACATATCTACCCAGGCACTTGCAACCAAAACAATTTGACAAAAATCCCTTCACCATAATGCTTTGTGCAGATGTCCACACCCTTTTTCAAAGCTCCTATTTTGCACAGTGGGAATATGCTAAAGAAAGGTTAATTGATCGATTGGACACTGTTGGTCGTGCATTTGGTGAAACAAGGTCAATGCTTTGTAAGGATGCTCATGTCTTTTGTTAGGCGATGAAATTAGAGGGCAAGTACCCACGAGTCCAACATTGTGGAATCGAATCTCCGGGTCACCCTCTCCAGTGATAACCCACATCCAAAGCGATTCTTCACATGTCCTCTGCTAACCCCCTCTTCATTACACAATGCCGTTGTCTTTGTCCTCATCGTAATTCAAACCCCTCTTGTAAAATGCCTCAACAGACACCACTGGTAGTGACAATCCTCCTCCACGTCCAACTTTAAAAATAAACAAAGATTAATTAGATCTCACAAATAATGAGAGCAACCACATTAACTTCAAAAACAAACAAAAGATAAATAAAACCTCATAAATAAAGAAGTCAACCTTTATGTCCAGAGTTTGAATCCTTAGAAAGAAAATTTGGAATCTTTATTTGAGTAGAATAAATGAGGAATGATCTCGTGATATTACACAGATGTGCGATTGCAAGACCCAAATTGAATGGCATACCTTTTCGTGATCCCCGCTTTTGGATTCGGCACACAAAGTGTGATCTATGCTATCAACGAAAGATAGAGGATATGCATCGAAGCGTAGAGATGCCTAAGATGACAGTGTGCAATGAAGCGCTTCTGGGCGTGATATCAAATCCACACATACCAAGCCTATGCCACTTTGAGGATCGATAAATTCAGATGCAAAATGCTAATTAACGGAAAAATGATGGAAAGGTCTGCTAGGAAAGGTAGGCCGGAAAATGTTCGAGATTTGACACTTTCCACAAAGCCTACTTATAGTAAACGCCTCCGGCAATTATATATGAGCGGTTTTCTCGGGAAGGTGGGGGCTCTGATTGCAGGTTGTGCGAGACATTATTAGAAGAGAAATACCAATTTGCGAATCACAATTAATTTATAAGTGTAGGGAAATGCGCGACTCGATCCACCTTATTATACCGCCAAGGGAGTGTATATAGGAATCAATTTGTAAAAACATTTAACCTTAAAAACCAATAACATTACTCCACTTGTCATTTCTTTTCTTTTAAGTTTTTGAAAAATAAATATTTATTTCTTTTTAGAAAAACTTATTCCTTTTTTCTTATTGGCCAAAAAAAAATTTATAGTCATATTTGAGATTTTATGATTAATTTAAATAGGCATTTTTCCTTCCAACCAATAGATTGGTGACATGTAACAAATATTTTTATTTTCTATAGTTCAAACATTACAAATGTTATGAAAAGGCATAAATAAATTCCATAAATAACTTAGGCTTGACGTTTTAAATTAATTTCACTATTAATAACATTTAAACTTCCATTAGCCAATTCCTTGTATTGTTCGGAAACCATTATTGATCGCCATTAATAACAAGTAGAGGGGGACAAATATTTGTTGTAGAGGTCGGCAGAATATCCATTGGAGACAAAGCGGTGAAGATATGCTCGCCATGATACTCGTGTCCTTGCCCTCACATGGCGCTTCTTGTTGGTAATGAGCATTATCGGCGAGCTTACGATTGTGTTTCTATGTTCCCATGTACACTTTCGCAACATTCGGCATACTTCTCCATCCTACATGATATTTGTACAAACCAGATTTTTAATATAGATCTATTGTACTATCCATTATCATGTGGAGATTATTCTGTATCAAGTTTTCAACCCTTCACCTTCCAAAAAAACCTAGGCTTTAAGGTGAGCATGGATCATCCAGAGTGTCTTTCATCCAAAGTCTAACTTTGGTCGATTCTCTGATCTGCAATACACATCATTTACTAGCTGGGCACTTCAAGGAAGGGGATTTTTCAAGGCATCGGGGATTTTTCAAGTGGAATCGAAAAGGATGTCATACTGAAATTGGTACATCGACATCCGTGAAAGGTGTGTTGGGTATTCGGTTATAAAGGAGATGGATCTGTTGAAGGCGTTGGATGCATGAAAGGTAATTTTCCTAGATGTCATACAAATTCTACAATGTGGTACATCGACATCGATTTACCCCGCTTTGAAAGGTGTTTTGTGAGGTGAAAAGTTGTGTTCTTACTAATTTACTATCGGATATCTTATATTAATGTAACGAAATGGATTTGTTCCCGCTAGTCCTTACCTCGATGTGAGCCTTTTTCTTTGGATGACAAAACAAATAAGGTACCCCATTCGTAGTAATTCATTGCATTTATTTTCATCATCCTAGTTCAAGTGTTTTTCATGAAAATAATATGATTTTTAAAATGTTAAACATGTTAGTATTTCATCACATGTCATTTCCTCCCTGCATGAGTGATCTTAGCAATTACTATAATTTTGAAAAAGTTCCTACTTAATCTTGTTATTTATTAGCTAGTTTGCATTCTAAAATGAATTCGCAATCTATGTCATGACACCATGGGGTTTTCGTTGATTATTTTGAGAAGTGTGGAAAAGTTGTGTTCTTAGTGCCTAGCAATTTACTATCTTTTCTTCGTATGCCCACTGTGATATGCCCAAGACAATGTAACGTTTAAAATAATTGATAATTGATGTTATATTCAATAAACAATACTATTACAAAACTTAAAAGTGAAATAAAATAAATACTTATGTACAACAACTATCTTGGTGGGGAAAATATGCCCTTAAAATGGATACATGATGCTTTTAAAATAAAACTATGTCTAACTGTCTACACTCTATAGATTTCCTCATTCAATGATTCAAATTTTCAACAACAAATGGAATAAAAGTAAATGAAAATGGACCCTATCCTTGAACCAACAATTTACAAAGATGAAAGATGAGATGAAAACAATTAAAAAAATACAATTTACAAAGGGTATTGGCCTTATTTTAGAAGTATAAATAAGAAAAATCAAGATGTCTAGTTCACAGAGTTGTTTTGAGAGAAACTGAAAAATACTATACCATTAGTAATTACTATAATTGAAAATGTTAGCTGTAAGGGGGACCATAATTTTGATTTATTCCCATGTCGTGAATCAATCCTTCAGTGCCATAGAGTAATCTATTTACTACTAATTACTATAATTTTGAAGAAGTAAAACTAAAGAGTATTAAATCATGGCAAAATGTTAGCAACCCCGATTCCTATGATATATTCGCCTAGTTTGCGTTTTTATATCTAAAATGAATGGGCCATTAGACACCGCATCGTAGAGCCGACTACTAGAAAGGTGGAATGACGATTTTTTATTTATTTATTTTTTTGGGTCAAGCCGCCCCTCCTATTGGGCGCCCGTTGATTGCCTAGGGCATGAAACAGACATGTGCAAATCGAGGAATGTAACAACATAACAATATAAGAGATTGGCTGCTAGTAATACGGACTAAGCTGCCATAAAATTTACTTATTTACTAGATTATAATATATCTTTTTTATTACTCATTTTGCGAGTGTTGAAAGCCCATTCAATTATTGCATATGGTATTTTCCCCTATTGTCTTTTTTACTTTGGAAGAAAGGATAAATTGACTGACAACCCACATGGGAAATTTTTGTACTTCATCCAGGTCAGATCTAGATTAGTGGGTTGATGCTTCCAAGATAGCTTTACTGTTTGTGGATGATTGTCATCTAATTGTGATGTTATTTGGCCTTGTGGGTTGTGTGGATGATTGTCTTCTAATCGTGATTGACAGGTTTGCCTCCTCCAACTCCGTGGATGCTGACATAAGAGTTTCAAAGACCTTATTCTCAGCCTCCCTCACTCTCTAAACTTCCATATCTGCTCTCTCAAGTTTCATATTAGCCTCCACAGCTTGCATTGCAGCCTTTGACTCAGATTCCTTGCCCATTTGTAGATCAAAGCTGAGTTTTTTCAGCAAACCCTGAGCTTCAAATAGCTTTCACTCAAGATCTTTGGAATTTGCCAACTCTTTAATTTTATTTTCCCAGCCCATGCTTCTGCTAAAGATGAATAATAATTATGGAACTGCACGACTGTATACATTTTTTACTTGTGCTCTAACTATAGTGAATGTTCATAGTTCTTCAAATTTCTGTTGTCAAACTCTTATCATAGGTGAATTCTGGTATGGTTTTGAAAGCCTTGTATTTGATTCTAGGCCGTGAATATAATGCATATAATTTTGCAGGTGCAACGGCTATTGGAAGGAAAGACTGCATGCAGAGCGGGCACAAAGAGTAAAGCAAGCAAAGGAGCAGAGTGATTCAATCCCGTTTTATATTCGGATTTTAGTAGAGTGATTCACATTGGTTGTTCCTATTCGCTAAAATTTACAGAGCATAGCATCTTATTTGTAGATAAATTGTCAATAGCAGAAGGCCATTGTTCTTGTGATGTTTTATCTTTATTTACAAACTTTGATACTTTAAAGAACATTTGGTGAGATGACTAGATTCCATGTCATGGGTAGTCTGTTATTTAATGTCACAAGTTTTAACTTTTTTACACTTGTTTTTGCAAAAATAACCCACAGTTGAATCAACATGTATACCTCTGTAAGAGGTAAAAATAAGACTCATGTGGGCATTTTTCTTTATATGCTCTGGGTTTGAAAGAATTTGGAAGTTTATTCCCTTGTTGTTATGCATAAGAATTTTTTCAATTACCTCTGATGTTTTCAACATGTTTTTCTACATCAGTACTGAAAAACAAGTTTTCCCCTCTGCAGCTTTTGACAATCTCATCAAGGCCAGGCTCGTAAATGGGAAGTTGTTCACTATTCCAATCAGCAATTCGGGTCGTTGAAATGTCTACAACAACTTCAATAGCATGGCATTTAAGGGCAATGACAGCCATTGTTGGCCCACCAACATACCCAGCTCCAAGGCAACATATTTTCACCATCTTCACATGTTGAAGAACATGAAGAACCAGAATGTAAGGAAATTTTAACATAGATCACTATCAGGAAGCATAAAGGTAAATGAATCCTATCAGTAACTAAAGTCAGGACAACATAAATGGTATGATAAGTTCATATAAAAAAAATCCTAACTAATTGAGCCATTCTCGAGTAAACAAATATAGTTTCAAATGCAAAATACCATACATTGTTCAAGAGTAATTCATGTAAACACATAATCATAGGCACTACACCCTAGAAAGTTAAGAAGACAAACTGATTCAAATTTACAAACTTCAGTGAGAACTCCCTTCAAACTAGATATTTACAAGTTTGCATGCTAGCACAACAAAAATAGAATTTCACATTGAAAATATAATAGGTAAATCAATATATGCAAATGCACCTAAAGTAAGGAAATTTAGGCTTTACAAGCTCATTGTTTTTTGCATTTATTTCAAAATTTAATATTTACAATTTTCGTCCATGCATTTCGCAAAACATCATCTTCGACAGTATTTTCCATATCATGGCCTTGTTTTTTATAGTGTTCCGATAAAATTATGGAGCACGAGGGACCCCAAACAAATTTTCACGTTAAAATTTTCATGGTGATTTTTAAAAGTTTAGATGTCATCTTGGCGCCATGTCATATGTCTCGTGGTAGTCTCGAAACAAAGATCTTTTAAAAGGTCAAAATTTGAAAGTAAGCTTGAGCAAATAACCCTTCCTACTTGAAAAGGTGCATTCAACCACGTGGCGCACAAACAAAACTCCCTCCGATCTAAACAAAAACATATTCAATTCACTTCACATCAACCCTATCACTCGACATCCTCCACCGTCTTTCCACAACGTGCGCCAATGTTGCATTCAATGTTATTATTAATTCGCTAGTGTTTGCATTTGGCAAAGGCACACTAGGGGACGGGAAGATGAACATTATCATCCTTTCCACCCCGCAACGATATCGAAGACTTGAAAACCATTCGATGCGAAAGGAATCATGGAGGATTCCTAATCTATCTTGCACTTTGTTTTGAATCGCCAAGTGGGTCATGAGGTGAGCTTGATTCCATAGTTGTTTGGATCTTTTCTCTATGAGTTTCATGCAATGAGCACACTGTGCAAGAAATATCGGGATTATAAACATATATCTATTCTTTATTGAGTTGTTTCAGCCGCTTGTTCTTGTTTAATCTTGTGCTCGACATGAACTCTGTTGATTCATGTTAGTTTGGTCATTTGTACACATTTGTATTCATTTTACTTTGTTTACTCCCCCTCACCACAAACTCGCTAATATGTAGTAAATGTCCAAAAAGGTTTTTTTCATGCATGCATCTTATAGTTTTAAAATACAATGTTGTTATTGAATATATAGTGTTATTATTCAATATACACTTACATTTTCGGATATACTTTTTAGTTTAATTACCATATTAATTAACAAATGTGTTCTATTATGACCTAAGTCTTTTTCAAGCATGGAATTGAACTATTGTTTTTGGTTTATATTTGTTTATTTTAGTGTTTTTCATTGTTAATCCCCGTCGCCATGAACTTTGTTAATACAATGTAGGTAGTAAATGTCTAAAAACAAGGTTTTTACACATGCGTCTTACAATTTCAAAATACAGTGTTGTTATTGAATATATAGTGTTGTATTGAATATATAGTGCTATTATTGAATATACACTTACATTTTGGATATATTTTCAGAGTTCGGTTATCATATTAGCTGACAAACAAAGTTATATTCTCGACCCGATATTTTTTCAAGCATGCACATTGAACTATTGTTTTTAGTGTATATTCACTTATTTTAATGCATTTTTAATCGCCCCTTCACCACGAACTTTGTAAATAGTAAATGTTCAAAAAAATAGGTTTTTTCCACTCATGCATCTTATAGTTTCATTATACCAAGTTTTTCAATGCATGTTCTTATTTTCAAAGTATATATTGAATTGTTTCAGTGCATGTTATGAAAATACAATGTTGTTATTGAATATATAGTGCTATTATTTAATATACACTTATATTAGTAAATATATTTTTGAGTTCAATTACCATAACAACTAACAAACGTGTGTTGCTCTAAATAATGTGTGGATATACATTGCATATGTGAAAATACATTGAGTGTTGGTCATCATAACAACTAAAAAATATATGAATATACAGATGTGTTGTTTTTTAGGCAGTTAAAACCTAAATATAAATAAGTGTTGTGTTTGTTTATGTAGTTAATATTTGAATATCCATGGTTAACTTTATATTGACTAGCTGAATATACACTGGAATTACTAAACATACATTGAATATATGGTTGTAACTTTGTCATTTTCTACTACACATTCAAATTTTTAATGTGCACTTGAAATTATTGAATATACATTGAATACATTTGAGTTAGTTCAGTGCATGTTCTTATTACATTGCTATTATTAGATAAATACTTATATTATTAGAGAGCCCACATATTTAGGAGGTAAATGACAATTATCTTTTTAATATTCAAAGTATTCAAAGAATGTTTGAATATGTGAAGAATGTCAAAAAATAGACAATGTTAAATACATGAAGAATGTTTGCATATGCAATGAATATGTGAATCATCTACCTTGACATCTAAGGAATTATGCAGTAACTGAATATAGCCCACCCTGACATAAATTAGTTCATCGACTGCTCCGTGCTCACCAATTGTTGCCTCTCCCCTAAGCACTTGAATGATTAAATATACATTGAATATATGCTTGTAATTATGTCATAGAAATGTATGTGTTCAAAGGAAAAATTTACACATGTTTATTTAGTATAGTTTTAGTGTATGTTGATAGTTTGTAGCTACACCTAAACACATTCAAACTTTACAATCATTTTACTCTTGTCACTTTGCCTTAGTCCTCTGGCATTTCTAACTGCACATCATTATTTCATTCAATGATGTCATTAATTGTTACCATCCGTTCATAACACATGTTGAGCCCTCAACTGTAATGGTGCCATTAGGGGACAAAATCAACAAGTCTCGAGGGTTTCATCATTGTTTCTTGTTCTATTTTTCTCTTCTGTTTGAAATGCCAAGTGAGTCATGAGGTTGGCCCGATTTTAATTGGTTCTTTGATTTCTTCTTTATGTTTTTCATGCATTGAGCACATTCACATGCACCACCAAGATTTCATCTTGTATTTTCAATGTGTATTAAGTAATTTTGTTTGTTAATATGCAATGATAAAAAAATTGAACATGTAAAGAATGTTTGTCTATACATTGAATATATGTAAAGAATGTTTCTTTACATTGAGTATTAGTTAACATAAGGTGTATAGGGTTCTTATTTTACTATATGTTTGAATATATACTAAATTATTGAATATAAATGTGTAAATTACAGTGTAAATTTACATTTTTAAATTTGCTCACAAATGTTTATCTTGAAGTGTTTACGAAGGATTTTCCTATCGAATATGATAATGCTCATTGTAGTTCACCATTTTTGTAGATTCTCATAACATTTATGACCGCAGTGGTGAATTATTTTGAAGGTCATTATTCTAGAAAAATATACAAGCAAATATAAACACCTCCTATACAAAAACTTCTACTTTTGGATTGATGGGATGGATATACATATAATGTCTAATCATAAGATTGTATCTTTTGACACCATTAATCTACATGAAATATTAAGCAAATATTATAATTTCTACATGTAAGGTCAGGTTATGATACTTACTTTAAAGAATACCTAGAATGAATTTTTTTCCTTTATCATTATTCTAGAAAAAATATACGGAAAATAAATAAACACCTATAAGAAGATAATGCATGTTTTTACACATTAGGAAAAACTTCTACTTTTATAATGATCGTGGATGAATAAACTACATATATTTATGTCTAATGATAATGAAATAAGCTACAAATTTCTTGCATGTTTTCCAAAACTAAAAAGCTACTTAAATAAGTTTGGATCTTCTTCTCAAAGAGTTATAATTTCTTACATTAAGAGATTCCAATGAAAGGTTACCTTCATCAAGGAAAAAAGGTAAGATAATTATTTTGTTTCTACATGCATCTAAATTATACCAAAGTTGAATTCTTCTTCATTTTCATTCTATGGTTTCACTTCTTTTGTTGTTTGTTATTGTTCCATTCTCCATTTGGGGTGTAATTGGAATATTGGTTGAGCTTGGTGATGGAATTTGTGGATTGCTTGCATGGCTTGATTACATATGGATAGAAGTACTGACAACACATATGACTAGAATTAGGATATTGCATGTTTGTTGTACTTATGAAGAAAAATGCATATTTCCTACATGAGCAAACTGCATTTGTGTTGTCAAAAATCACATTGTTGTTGTTGAAGGAAATTGCATTTGATTTATAGAAGTAGATGTGTTGTTGACTTGGTAATTGGCCACATTTGGAAAATAGAGTGTAAATGTTGTAGAAATCCATCATAATTGGATGTTGTGAAGGAATATGATTTTCTAGACTACTCAATCGTCTTTGCCTTTGCATTTCCTTTTTCTATCCTCTCTTTCTCTCGTTGTAGCTTCTCATGTTCCTTTTTTCTCCTTTTCTTGTTGTTATTTTATCTTCTCCATTTCCTCCTTTGTTTTTTGAGTTGCCATTTGAGTTTGTTTGTTTCTTGTTTTCTTGTGTAATGATTATGTTTTCCTTCTCTCCTCAAGTTGTTCTTTCTTCCTCACTTTTAAATCCTCTAGTTCCTTCCTCTCGTGCTTTTTTTTGTAAAAAAATTCAAGTAGTTAGTCGATGTGAGAATTCATAATTTCTACTCAATCTTAGAGTCCCTTTATTTGCATGTTTTGATCTCTCCTTAACCCTTTCAATTGGAAGCTTAAGAAAGTTCTGCAGTGACCCACCGACCTGGCTTTTCTTCTGCATTGCATGGTTATTTTGATGTATCTTGTACAAATGTTTGTGAGCACCCCAAATCTACAACATCCAATTGACTATCATCTTCATTTTTCCATTTGTTACATTCTGCATAGTAATGAACTATTCCACTTGGCATGTTAGGAGGAGGGGATGGCATGGAAAGTGAAATGTCCTCATTGGGGAGTTCAATTGGAATCCCCAAGTTTGTAGCAACTTTTTCAACCATTCAAGTTGGCTAAGTAGAATTGGAATATACCATTTTCGCATCGACCGTGACAAGGAGTGTACCACTGGCATGAGTTGGTGTGTTGTTCTCTTCCACTTCAACAAGAATTTCAACTTGACTGAATCTGCTCAATCTAACTTAAATATGTACTCATGTATTGTTAATTTAACTCTATCACATGTACCCATAGTTGTTGAATTTTATCAGCTTGTTGTTGGCTTGCTTCATCCTTTGTTTGTTGAATCCGATCAACTTGTTGGATTGCTTCTCCATTATCTTTGATAAATTGTTCAATTTCATCTTGTTATAACCAACCATTTCCATAATGTTCTCCATTTTTGTTTCCTCTCTATCACTCAACATTGAATGCATCATTGGGGTGCATGTCATTGACTAATGCATCTCTATTAAGAGGCCATGTTCTAGTCCTCTTAAAACCATTTTTATATTTGATGGAGTTAATGCTCTCTTAAAAGTCTTATTGTTGAGAGCTACCAATTCAGATCTTCTCCCATATACTTTGTGATGTTTGACCATCCATTTAGATCTCTCATCCTTAAAGTAGGTTTTAAATGGTGAAAAACACGTTAACATATAAAGGTTGATCCTATGTTAGTGTGTGCAGGAAACATGATTAGACATGTGCTCAATGTTTTTACCTGATTGGATTATCTTGTATGCCATGTGGTTTTCATGGTCATCAAATATGAGTAGATGTCTATTCGATGGTGAAACACCACCCAAAATTGATCTAGAAAAGTGGCACAACCAATTCAGAAATAATTCCTTTATCATCCATGTGTGGTTGGGTTGCCATACATGCCTAGACTCACAATTGGAAATGTAGTTAGCTAATTTTCATTGTGCTTTAAATAGGTAGAATCATGGTATACTTCTTGCTACATTAACACAACAAATTATTGTGATCCACTCTTTACTCTTTGGGAGTATGTGGGGTGCACTTATACTGCCCATCTTTGCAATCACCCTCATCCATAATTCCTACTAGCTTGCACACAATTTCATCGCAATTCCATATCCTTTGTGGTCCATATTGCTTAGTTTTATACATTTGATCCAAGTTTTCATAAGAAGCATAAATCTATGTTAGGCCTAAGTATGACCACTTGGCTTGATCGCGATCAAGGCCTTCACGATCCTTAAATATAATTTCTATGCCTCTTTATCGAACCCTTCCACCAAGATATTTTAGACATATTGTTAGTAAATGGAGTAGTCCTTATCTCACATATGTGTGCCATGAGACTTTTAATGAGTTTATTTGCAATATCCCATAATTCATATAGCCACATAGTTTATCAGATATTCCATAGAATTTTAATATTGAATATTTGTTAAAATGGGAGGATGCATATTTATATTTTAACTGAGCATATTATCCTTCAATATTGATAATGAAGTCCATGTTGAGACTAATACTTTTTGATAAGCCCTAATGGAAACCCATTTTCTTAACATCTATTGTTGCTCCAACGATGTCTTCATTTGTCATGCATCCACTTGGAGTATTGTGAAGCCAAACTTTTTAGATGACCAGTATTTTCATACGCTAACATATTAGTTACCCCTTTAGTGCACTGGTTTTTAAACTCTTTCGATGTGTTAAAATTTGACCTTTAGTTTCTAAAATTATTATTTTTCATTTGCTTCATGAACCTTCCTCCAAGTCAAGTATAAATCAACAGAAGCCTTTTATGGAATAGTCATTTAATGACAACTCCTTGAATCTCCATGTCTTAAATCATCCATGTTGACCTACAAATTTTTATATTGTGTGCAAATTAAAATGAATACAATGTACCTCCATGTGTTGGTTTTAGCCTATTTAGTGATAATGGTGTGGTATGAAATTATTGTTTTATTTGACGACTCTTCCTCCAAAAACATGGGTTAACTTTAAGAATGACATATTTTGAAATCCATTGGTATTTCCAATTCTCATTTCCAATTGACATGTATTCCTACAATTATTTTGGAAACATGCTGGAAACCAAGTTGTCAATCTTAAGAATGAAGTATGTAAATATTTCAAATATGTGATGGTGGATCATATTAAACAAGAATATGAATAAAATAATTTAATATAGTATGTATATACATTGTAACCCCGACATTGCTTGTCATGCACAAAACTCATATTGATAAAGATGTTTAAAATATGGAAGTTAGGATCTACCTCGTGACCCACTTAACGATTTGAAACAGAAATAGAGGTAAGATACTCCGCCATGAATTGATCCTTTGTGAATAGTTTGAACATTCTTCACGTCATTGCATACAAATGGATGAGAATGTTCATTGAATGTTCCTAGTGCACACTATCAAATACAAAGGGTAATTTAATGAAGCATTTAATGTGCATTGGTACATTATAAATGATGGTGGAGGATGTAAAGTGGATAATGATGTGAAGTGAATTAATTCATTTTTGTTTAGATAGAGGGATTTGTGTTTGTGTACATGTGTAGTTGCATGCTCTTTACATTGAGAAGGGTTATTTATTAGTTTTTGTCAAATTTTGATTTTTAAGGGATATTTTGATGGGGTATTTCAATGTTCAATACCACAAACTCATAAGGACTCACATGTTGTTATATGTACTAAAATTTCGAATATACATTGAATATAGGAATTTGAAGGTTATTCCTAAATACATTGAATTGATAGAGTTTGTAGTGATTTGAACATAATACATGCATACACACTAAAATTATTGAATATGCATTGACTATACACTTATAATTTTTTCATTTAATGCATTGTTTGAAATTACAAATTTGTCATTGTATATTCAATATATATTCATTAATTCTCATATATATATAAATACAATAAATATAATACTAACTTGTAATCCTAGTATTACTTGCATATGTACTCATTACATAAAAACTATAGAGATTTGTTTTAAAAGGATCTAAAATCAGAGCTCACTTGATGATCAATTTAGTGACTCGAAACACACAACAATATATTGAAAGGTGTATATTCAATGTGTGAATGCATAGTAGAAGATGACAAAATTAGACCATTGTATGTTATGTAAGCTTCAGTCATTTTAGTGTATACGTGTATGTAATAGTTCAACATGCATGCATGAAAACACCCTATTTTATGACATTTACTACATTGTTCAACTGAGTTCGTGGTGAATGGAAGGTTAAATAGGAACATGCACAAAAAGAACTCAATGTGGATTGGAAATACTAGAGCTGTGGCTATTCAAACATTAACTAAGAACATGCACAAAAATAACTCAATGTAGACTGAATATATGTTTATAATCCTAGTATTGCTTGTAAAATGTGCTCATATAAACATAAAAGTAAGGTATATTCATTATATTTTCAGTCATTTAAAAGTACATTGTGAAGGTGTTTTTAGTTTATATTTAGTTACGATGGGGTGTATTCAGTTGACATATAAAATGTATATTCAATTATTCTAGTGCATATGTAAAGTTTGAATGTGTTTAGGTTGAGCTACAAATCATCAACATACACTAAAACTACTAAATATACATTATATACATTTTAAATTTTTCCTTTGAACACATTTTTTTGTTTCATAATTACAAGACATAATATTCAATGTATATTCAAACATTCAAGTGTTTATGGTAGAGATAATAATTGGTGAGCATGGAGTAGTTGTTGAACTAATTTATGTTAGGCTAGGGTGTATTCAGTTTATGTATTTGAATATAACTTGTATTCAAGGTATATTCATATTTTAACAATATTCAAGATATTCTTTAGTTGTTATGTTGACATGAGACTCAATGTATTTTCACATATTCAATGTATATCTATACGTTATTTAGAACAACACACATTTTTAGTTGATACAATAATTGAACTAAAAAGCATATCCGAAAATATAAGTGTATATTCAATAAGAGCACTATATTTTCAATAACAACACTGTATTTTGAAACTATAAGATACATGCGTAAAAAAACCTTTTTTGGACATTTACTATACGTATTAGCAAGAGTTCGTGGCAAATGGAGGATTTAAAATATGCACTAAAAATAGGTGAATATATGCTAAAAAACATTATTTCAATTTGCATACTTGAAAGAATATTAGTTCAACGCATACATGCTTGAAAATAGTTCATAGAATAAACATGTTTGTTAGTTGTTATGGTAATTGAACTCAAAAGTATATTCACTAATATAAGTTTGTTCAATAATAGTATTGCACTTTCATACATGCATTAAAAAAACTTAATATATACTAAATATAAGAACATGCACTAAACTAACTCAAATATATATTCACTAATGTTAGTGCCCATTAAAAGTTTGAATGCGTAGTAGAAAATGAAAAAGTTACAGTTGTATATTCAATGTATGTTCAGTAATTCTAGTGTATATTTAGACCAATCAATATAAAGTTAACTATGGATATTCAATATTAACTGCATAAACAAAGACAAACTTATTTATATTCGGATATTCAGTTGGATGTTAAATGATTCACATATTCATTACATATGCATGCATTCATCACGTATTTAACATTCTGTCTATTTTTTGACATTCTTCACATATTCAGACATTCTTTGAATACTTTGAATATTAAAAATGTAACTAGCATTTTCCTCCTGAATATGTGGGCTCCCTACAAATCCAAACTTGATCTCTATCAACTTTGTTGTTTGTTAGTTATGTGTTCTATCAATTGTTGAAACAAATGAATTGATAACCTTATTCATCCAATATATAATACTACATCCCATTTGAATTCAAATTATGAGATTTTGGAGGGATTATTCAAAATTTGGAGGGATAGTTAATATTTTACATTAATTCATAGCATTGATTCTATATTTTTTGGAAAATGGTGAGTATAATACAAATTTGTTGTAGGTGTTGGCTTTAATGAGGTGAAGGTGGCAAAAGAAATTGTAATTGTGACAAAAAGCT
This sequence comes from Taxus wallichiana var. yunnanensis, assembly GCA_018340775.1. Classification (NCBI taxonomy): domain Eukaryota; kingdom Viridiplantae; phylum Streptophyta; class Pinopsida; order Cupressales; family Taxaceae; genus Taxus; species Taxus wallichiana. The sequence continues at coordinate 889,496,041 of CM031235.1, forward strand.
ACAAAGGTTATTTGTTTTTAATATAACTTTTAATTTGAACAAGAAAACTTGAGAGGTTGTGCATTTATGTGCATAAATGTGGACTTATGGTACTTGAATAAATGTGAAATATTGTAAATGTGAACAAGTTTGTCCCTATACATGAATTTTAACACTTGTGATTATGTACATTTTTATACTTATGATATTGATGTTGACATTTTAATGTTGTAAGATGGCTCTTAAATTGAAGCCTCAAACACTATTAATTATAGGTTCATGTTCCCAATGTGTCACATCAACCATGTTTTGAATGAAAGAATGTATCAATTATGCAAGTTTTATAAAAAAACATTAGATATCAAATTTGTGCAAATTTGTACATTTATTGGGTCCTCTCAACTATATTAATGTAGGAAGATTTGTCCACTTAATGGACCCCACCCTCACAAAAAGGTGTTCATTTATTGGTGCATGTTCACAATTGTGTTGGCTAGATTTTATGCATCAGCTAAAAACCTAGGCAGTCATGAGATAAATCTCCTCATTTATCTGATGAGGCTCCCGTGTGAGATGTTTATCAATTTAGTAAGTGTGAATCCTAATAACTATTTTGGGGTTTTACTTTAATTACCACAACTCGTGAACCACAACCGAGCAATTTTGTAGCAAACAAGAAAGCAGTTATGAAATATTTACAAAAGGGGAATAATAGAATTTGGGAAAGAAGAAAGAAAGATATGTGATTTAACCAATAGTTTTCAGAGTTGGTCTCATCCACACAAATTAAATAAACAAATAGATCTCACAATATTCAAAAGTAAAGGAAAGGAATAGCTTCTAACCTAGATCTTAGATAACACAAAGTTTATCTAAAAATTCAAATAGAAGTGATAAGCAAAGCACCGTAGACACAAAGTTCTCCGAAATCCACCTTTATTCAATTCCCCAGCTTTCACAGAAATAACATCAAGGGTTACAACACAAAGTCTGAAAAAAATGCTTCAATTGTGATTATTTCCTCTTTTTATAGTGTGTAGAGGGCAATTACAAATAGGAAACTATAATTGAACTCACACATGTGGAAGCTATAAAGGAAACAACTGACAATCTTTCCCCTAAAATTCCTCTCTACGTGACATGCATATGAAGACTAAATCAAAGTTTTGCATGTTTGCCACCTATTCTCAATTAAAGGACCTTTTCAAATAACTTAAAGTAATGGATTTTAACCAATTACTTTAGTTTTACAATTTTGTCTAAGAAAATAAGAAAGAAGAGAAGAAAGAGGAGAAGAAAGAAAATATGCCAATTGCTACACTTCATGCTTTCTCTTTGTTCTGATACTAAATTTACTTGTCAAACATGTGATTCAGTGTCTTCCCATCTACTTTAGCAACAACTTCTTTCTTAGTATTAAACCGCAACAATCCCTTGGATAGAGTATCAATGCTTGCCTTCACTTTCTCCAAACTAGGCCCAAATTCTTTGATATCTGCATGAAGTCTCACTAGTTTGCCAATTGAATCCAACGTGAAAGGCATGATGACTTTGTTAATCTTCTTTTGGACAACTAGAAGAAATTCCTCAAGAGAAGCAGGCAACTTATTTGGAATGTATCTTGTATAGTAATGAATACCATCAACTTCCTCCTCTATGTAGTAAAAGCAACTATGTTCTTTCGACTTATCTCATCTTGTCTCATCTATGTTCTTTGGCACTTCTCTTAGCTTGTCTTCCATTCTATTCTATTCAACATAAGCTTGAGAATCTCCATGTGGAAAGACACTACTATCTCCAACTGCTTACCCTTTCTATCAATCCATCAGGTACAAGTTGCTCTGCAATTAATACATCCTCTCATAGCAATGAATTTATCTTAGCCAAGATATCCAAGTGGCTCTCAGCAACTGTATTCTCATCTTCTATACCTGTCATTAGTTCTTTCAGCTGAGATAATGCCCTGTGCATGCTCTCCAAGCTAGCTAGTACTTCCTTGAACTGCTCTGACGCTTGGTGGATGATTTGGCTTTTCCATTCATTAATAGCTTTGACCTGATTACCTGCATCCTCAACCTCTTCAATCAAATGGCAGCTCACCTGCTCTTGTACTAACATTGGCTGAGAGGAAGGTTTGGCAACCTTAGTGATAATCTCACATAACTGGGAGATCTGCATCTGAAGTTTGGATTTTTCTGCCTTCTCCCTGTCAAGCTTGAGGAATAAAGCATCTATCAATGTCTGAGTATCCTACTTCAATCCTTTTGTGGTGATTTTCCCAGTGGTACTTTGGTTACCGATATGTCTCGTATCATTAGCTCTCCTTTTGCTTCCTTCAAATGCCTGAATCGATAATTCAACAAAATTCTGCCTTGATTCTTCAATAACCAACCTTGAAGTTACTTTAGCAGCTTTAGACCTTTTACCTTTTCCTCCCAAGCTCACGAGCAGTTGCAAATCTTCCTCTTCTAGATTAATTACTTCTCTTGCCTCTGGAACTGTTTGCAAAGCTAACCAGGATGAGAAGTTATTCTCCAGAATGAGAAGCCTCTGTGTGCACCACCATTTCATGCTTGGGTTCTACTGCATCTGAATTCACCATGATGAAGACATAAACATATAGATTTATAACTAATCCATCATTCTACAGTGCAAGCTACCCATAGATTTATGAAAGAACAAGCTTAAACAATAATCATTATTGAATTAATAACATGCACCACTCAATTACAGAATGACACTTAGATTCAGCCAATATCTTCCATCTATTAATAAATATAGAAGCTCCTTATAGTACTATCAATTTATATCAAGGCGCGTATGGATCTGATACACACATTCATATGTCTAGAATCATACATACACCACTCTCTCTGTGATCTCTCTCTATTATACACCTAACATCATATATATAGGGTGGGGACTTTCCCTTCACCACTTAACTACTCTAGAAATAGGTCGCATGTTATTGATAGCCACACGCCATTTACAATTATAGCCACACATGTAAGTGCACTATCTATAGTTCTCTTGCAGTTATCCGAAGTGTTAATTCTATTCTTAGCTTGCCTCCATGCATAGATGCTTTGAACCACTTCTCCAAATATAGATAATGCATGGCGCGCACATCTCTGCATAGTTGATGTGTTCCACGCACGCCATCTTCTAAAAATAGGTCTCTATGCCCAAAATCGGCTAAGTCCTGAAATCTGAACTTGCCTTCGCGCCTTTGATCTTGGCCTTCTATCCCGTGCAGACTCCTTGTGTGATTTTAGACAAGTATTCTTTGATCAACATTACCCCACACTAATCTCATTGTCGTCCTGACAATGGTCATCTCCAAAATTTGAAGGAAAGAATAAGAATGAAGAATGTGGACAAATAAAGAATGTATATGAGGTTATTTAAGCAACCCCCTCGGTATCAGTTTGTAGCATCAGCTCTGGATATTCCTCTTTTATTGCTGCCTCCAAATCCTGCCATTCAGTGAGTGCTTACCCTAATTTTTCTGGGATGTCCACAACAATGGATTCCAACTCATCCCGTGCGTAATTTCTCCTTTCTCATTTTTTAGAACCAACACAACATTGGACATTGATGTCATCCTCCCTTCCAAAAGGTCCATCTTCTACGCAATCAGCTTTCCAAGCTCTTCAGTCGAGTCTTGTGTGGCTCTTGTGCTTTGCTGCCAGGGCCTCGCGCTTCTGTTTTACCATTGACAACCTTTCTACGTGGCCCAATGTCTCATCTTTCATGGATTTCTGGACCTCATTGTTCTCTTCCAAGGTCTTAATGTTGATGAGCGCCTCTGGAGTTGTGCATATATTCAAAGCTTGGTCTACTTTTTAGCACTTCTTGTAATGCCTGCAACAACCCTTCATAGGATGTGATTTTTCTCATCACCGATGCTTTCTCCCATTCGGCATCCTTCTCTAATCATTCTGGCACTTGCATACATAGAGTTTCATCTTTGAGCACCAAGTCCACCAACTTTCCCACATAGTGTATCGTTGAAGGAAATGTCTGTGGTACCTTGGGTTCTAAGTGTGGCCTTGCTTTGATTACAGTGTCCCCAATCTCCTCTGTGATGCTTATGAATACTTCATTCTTCTTCTATGTGAAGTCCCTTTCTATGTTATGCACTGTGCTATCTCTGCATCCTTTGTCTTTACTCTTCGTAGATTAGTGCTTTGATTGTGGCAGATTTGTCCATGTTTCTTCTAGCCACCTCTGCAGAAACTTTTACCAGTGCATTATTGACCTGCTCATCTGACATGACAGTAGGCTTTACTGTCATGTGTCTAGCCTAGGGTGCCTTCTTAATCACCTGAAATGCATGACTCTTCACACACATCAAAGTCAAGCTCATCCATGTGGGTGTGCATCGACCATGATAGTTGCTTTCTAGTTCACACGGTTGCCATATCCTCGTCCATCAACTCCCAGCCGAATAGATCCTTCTACGCTATTGTGCTCTGGAAGCGGGCACGAGATAATCTTTCCTACGTCCTCTACATACCCCATGGCTGGTGGAATGTGCTCCCCACTTGTCCTCCTAGACCTTTGTTGTTTAGGAACTCTAGCCCCCAAATTTGGGACTTGCGTCTCCATGTCCTGAATATCTTTTGCATGTTTCCTCTGGTCCTTTCTCTTCTACTTCCTTCTCCTTTGACACCTCATCCTTTCCTTTTGTGTGCTCTGGAAGTGTAGGAGATGTAGGTGCACTCTCCTCTGACTCTTCCTCCTCCTTGTTCAACTTCAGCTTCCTCCTTCTCTGCGTGGTCGCTTCCTTTTGTGGGAGAGTCGGGGTGATTTGTGCACAGTGGTTGGGGTAGCACCTTGGGTCCTTGTTCTCTGAATACTCTTTTAAACATGTGCTCCCCTTGGACCACATTCAAGTCTTCTTCATCCCCTTCTTGTGGCTGAGGTGGTGTAATAGCACGCGCTCAGCTTCACTCTGACTTGTAGGATGTCTCCTACCCCTATGCTCCAAACCACCACTATCTTGCGCTCTTCCTCCTCATCCTGCACTTTGATTTTCTCTATAGGCTTAGGCATTGGGATATTCTCCATTGTATGTTTCCCTTTTGGTGGTGTTGGAAGTGTGAACTCACCTTCCACATATTTGTTATTCTCCATTTTTGGCTTCAACTGGAGATATACCAATGCTGCCCCCACATCTGCTACAACCAAGCTTATCGGTTTGATGTTCAGAACCTCTGAAATGATTCTCTCGTATAGGCACTTCTTGCCAGGATATACATACTTCTTCCTTAGTGTATGGTAGTCACAGTCTACCTTATCTGCATTGAAGATCAATCTACGTGTGTCGGTAAATCTATGAACAGATTCTTGAAAATACCTCACAGTGAATGCGTAAGGTAACTTGCACCAAGGGCTCCAGATTTCATCCTTCATTGGAAAATGTGTGATGCAGAAATGTTAGTACGAAATTTGGTATACAAACAAAAAAAGCGAACTTGTTTTCCTACCCTCTTTGGTAGGTCTTTTGGAATGCACCATTCCCCAAATTGCATGAAGAGCCTGTCATACCACTTCTTGCCCTTTTGCTTTACTTGGTCATCATCATGGTCCCCTTGCATAGGTATTTCTTGAATCTTCATTTGGTGAGGGACTGTTCTCCATGGGGTATTCCCATATTTTCTCCTTTGGTTTGGTCCATACGGTACTCAATCTCCATGAAGACCGGTGATAGTAGAACAACCCCAATCTGATCTTTCCCCAGGTTATGTGTGTGCCTCTTGACTATCTACTCTGTAATATATAGCCTATGATGTTGTAGATCATCCCTTGACATCTTTTGCACCACATGCGACCACATAGTGTTTACATGACCACCGCTCTGATCATTTAACTTGGTGACAAGGTGTCTTTGCAGCTTATAATTGGACAATTCTTCAACTTATCTATGTCCATTCCACATGGACCCTTCAGGTATCCCAACTCTTGTTTGGTCTGTAAGATTGTGGCTTTATCTACAAGATCACCTCTTATGTCTTCCCTGTGGCCTTCAGACCTGTCACTGATGAGACAAGCGTAGATGAAATTCTAACTCTGTGTCCTGCAAAGTAGAAGAAGTCTTTGTGTACCCTACTCATGAGCCACTGGTACAAGGGCTCATACTTCCCAAAATATGGCAGCTCATACAATTGATATACCCCAATTCTTTTAAAAATTTTTCACCCGCATCATCATATACTGGCATGTCATCTGTCGTGTGTTTGTTTGTTCTAGCCATAAGCAAGGAATCAAGCTCCTTTTTGTTTTCCGACATGTCCTGTGATTATATTCACTCACTTTTCTTTTTCTAATGGGTGAATCCCATTCTTGGCCGATAATGACTCCTTTTGGGTATTGCATCTCTGAAAAATGGCTTTCGGGTGCCATCTCTTCTTCCTCGATGACCACCTTCTTCTTTCCTTTGCTCTGTTGTCTGTAGATGCCTTCTTTGGTGCCATTTCTACCTTGTAATTGTCTCTTCTTCAACTGCGACTCTATGAATCAAACCCTAGCTCGATTCAATTATGCCCTAGGTGGAAACTATGTAACCTAACTCTTATCTATCTCCCTGCTTTTCTCAAACCCTTCACTACTTTGGGGACGTCAAGCTTCTTATAGCAAAATTTGGTTGTCACTCTTGGTTTCACACCCTTCACACCTTAACGTGATCACTCGGCTCTTCGCACTTGGCTCTTCTCATGAATACTCTTAGTTGCAATGGTAAAAATGAATCCACATTCCTTCCTTATATAAATTTTTCAAATTTTGATGCATTTATTGCTCCTCACCTACCAAATGTCCCTTCATTTATTGACCAAATCCATTCATTCCATGTGGTACAACTTCACACCAGCTATAACCTTCTAGTGCCTTCCTACCCTCTGGTTACAGACTTCTCTTTAGCATGCGCGCTCTGTGCACCAGTACCTCATCTCTGCACCTTCTCTTGGTAGCTAACATGGCCTCCACTTACCTCACGTTATATTATTCCTTCATCCCTCTCCATCCTTGGTCACCTTTTGAGAAGCAATCTTCTTTTGACTTAAAGCACACCCGTAGCAGCTTATTCCTTTCATCTTTCAATTACCTCAGTCTTTTTCTGTCTTTTTCTTGGGTCACTACAACCACCCCACACTAAAAGTATGTGCATTCCTCTATGCATAAACATTCTTCATATAATTAATTAGCTTCATGTGTGTGCAAGCACGCTTATTACACTAACAACAACTAAATTGACAAAGCATAGACAATGAAGGAAATACATTAAGGAAATACATAATTGAAAACCTAAACTAAATGGCAATACTTCCTTATTACAAACACCAAGAAGACTTATTTATAGTAGGGCTTCAGCCTACTCCGTTAAAGTAACCGGGTAGCCGTGTTCCATCAAGTGCTTCTAACTGGAAAGCACTTTGAGTCAAGTATAGAAGTGATAATATATGGCCCCAACCAATGTACTTTGAGCTTTCTGGATGGCACAAGAACTTTGAGTCATAAAGAAGTACTATTTGTCAATCTCAAACTTCTTATCCCTTATGTTTCTATCATGCCATGCCTTCTACCTGGCCTTTCCTTCTTCTGACTCCATCGTGCTATTTCTTGGTAGCTCATCCAGCTGAATCATCTTTGCAATACATTCTTCTAAAGCATGTTCATCAGCTAGACCTCGGTAGCATCGTGATAATGCAAAGAAGGTAACATAAATTCTATAGGAAGAACAACTTTTGTGCAAACACCAACTGAAATGGTGTGGCCTTGTTAAATCTCTTGTAAGTTGTTCTATATGCCCAAAGCATAGTTGACACTTTTTCATCCCAATATTTTCTTCCAACATCACATATTTTTGTCAAAGTCTGGCCCAAAATTTTGTTGAAAGCCTCAGCAGTTCCATTTTTTGAGGATGGTAAGGTGTAGTTTTATGGTGTGCAACCATAAACTCATCTAATAAGATCTTGATTGTCTCATTCAAAAAGTGTGTACCTCTATCACTTGTCAAGATTAAAGGACATCCATATCATGTAAGAACATTCTCCACATAAACCTAGTTGTTGTAGCTAAATCTGAGTCTTTCGTAGGTGTTGCTTTACGCCCAATGTGAGAGATAATGCTGTAAGTAATGATATAGTGATGATCCGAGTCTTGTGTGGCTAGTGAAATAGGTCCTACAAAGTCAATGGCCCATTTCTCAAATGGTTCGGCACTAGTAATCAGTCTCAAAGGCATCTCATCTCTTTGCCCTAGTTTTCCTAGGTGCTGAAAATGATCACACGCCTTCTGATAGTCTTCTTTAGTCTTTATATAGTGTCTCCCACCATAATCCAACAATTAAGATCTTTCGGGAAGTTGCATCACCTGCATAATGGCCTCTCAATACCACCATGAGCTTCTTCCATGATATCCTTGCGCTCATGCTCTAACACACAATGGCGTAATACTTCATCTCTTCCTAGCTTGTAGAGGTCACCATTGATTAACATAAATGGTGTCACGCGTATAACAAGTTGCTTCTTTTCTAATGATTTCATTCCTTTTGGTGCCATACCTGTTCGTAAAAAGACAACAATGTCTTCTAATTCCATGGGTGTGCATTATAACCTGTATAACTGTGCATCCGGCATTGTTTCTTCAATTATCTGTGCATCCTCTCCTGAATTGATTCTAGATAAATGGTCAGTCAGAATTACTTTTCCACAGCTTCACTACTGTTGTGAAGTCAAACTCTTGAAATAGGAGCACCCATCTGCATATGTGCCCCTATAATATGGGCTTGTTTACTAAGTACTTCAATGTCATATGATCTGTATAAAACACAAATGGTGTTCTTTAAAATCTTATGAAACTTGTACAACACATAGATCATTGACAAAGCTTCGTGCTCTGTAGTTGTATAATTCCTTTCAGGAGTCAACTTCCTACTAGTAAAACAGATTGGATGATCAATAATACCTTCACCAGGTTGAGCTAACACAACACCAATGGCCATACCAGAAGCGTCCACATGCACATGAAATGGTTTATCCCATGAGGGAAAGCGTAGAATGGGCATGGTAGTAAGTTTCTCTTTTAATACCTCAAATGTGCATTTGCACGGTTCTCCCCAATAAAATGTACCTTCCCCTTCAACAATTCTTCCAAGGTGTAACAATTTTGGCATACCCTTTTATGAATTTTTCTGTAATATCTGTATGACCTAAAAATCCATGCACACCTCACTTTTGGTAGGTGCACTTCCAAGCCTAAAATAGCTATGACCTTGGTGGATCAACTAGCAAACCTTCCTTACAGATTATATGTCCTAATAGTATCCCAAATGGCATAGAAAATATGCATTTCTTGATGTTAAAGAGATACTCAATTATCTGCATCATTGAACATTAAGCGCAGGTTGTCACTGATGATCTTTCACAAGCCCATATATTGTCATCGATCATCTAGATAGACTGTAAGAAGTTGTGAATAAAATCTTTGAATGCCTAAACAACTATGCATGAGAATACAACAGGTGCATTTTTCAATCCAAAGGGCATCACAGTATAGGAAAAACTACCCCATTCAGTAGTAAATGTTGTCTTTTCTTGATCCTCCTGAGTGATCCTAACTTGATGATAACGAGAAAATCCATGTGAAAGAATATATTTCCTACTGACTTCTAGTATTTCCTCGGTGAAAGGCGTAGGAATGGATTGTGATGCATGCAACATTGACTCCTGTAGTCCACACATATCCTAATCCATCCATCCTTCTTGATACTTGATCACCATTGGGCTAACCCATTCGACTCATCGAGGGCTTAATAATTCAGATTTCAACATTTTATCAATTTCTTCTTTTACCTTTTCACAAATTAGGATTCATTGTAAGGTCTCTTTCTAAGCTGGCTCATGTGCACCATCCTTGAGTTTGATCTTCATTTCCCAAGTGATTCATGCATGCCTTTAAGTTCATGATATCCTTGAGGGAATAAGTCCTGATAATCCTGAGTAACTCGATGATCTTTGCTACCTCGAGTCGACGGTAGTCTCAATTATGGCCTCCTTAGGCTCAGCCTCCGAACCTATATTCACCTTTGTTGTCTTCATGGGTTCATGGTAGGCATGCACGCGCATCTTTTCTACACTATCCAAGACCTCGTGCACCTCGTGTGAATGTTCAATATCTAGGTTCTCAACTTCCTCATCGTCCACGATGTAGACCATCTTTCCTTTCTCTTTCTCAAGGAAAGCACACTCAAGTAGTTTGGAGTCTATTTCCTCGTCCCTTTCAAAACATGCTCTGAACTCTGTCTCACTGAATAATTCTTGAATATGCTCTTCTTGCCTTTGCACTATCTCCCATAGTTAAGCACTTGACAAATTTTAATGCCTCTTTTAGGAGGTTGAGTGAGAAGTAGTCAAATGTATGGGTCATACTGCATGCCAACTGCTCAGTTCCCAGTTTCCTATGTAGTTCGCATATACATACCATGCACGCGTGCACATCCTTGGAGCATGGAATACAATCTATGCACCCCTAGAGTGAAGGTGGTAATGCTTCTGTCTCTTTATCTAGAGTCTCTCACACTTGCTTGAATGTGATCTTTGAACAAGTTGATCACCATGATAAGTACATATTTATGTAGGTGCATTGTTTCTTATAAACCTGGTGGACAAAGCTATTCCAATCTCTTCCCAATTTATAAGATTATCTGTGGACTATCCACCAAGCGTGCTTACTGTCTGCATAGTGTGTGTATACTAACATATCCCTCCTTGTAATTGGATCTACCCATTGTGTTTCCATGGCCTTCAGAAAGGTAGGAAGATCTTCTGTCCCTGTATACCAAGGTATTGTGCTTCCTATCCAGTCGAATTGAGTGAAATCTACTCTTGCGCGTAGCAACCACATGCTTTTCACCTCACACCCTACCAATTCATATGTACCATGAGCCCAATTGTCACAAGCAATACTCGTAGTATCACTAATAGAATGGGAATCCTCCCATTGTAGGATGCCTTCCTTTGATGGCTCATTGACCTCGGGTCTGAATAACGTACATAGACTCTATTTAAGTCCTCCTCACTTAGAGGCTCAACATATGGCATAGAATTCCCATCTGTTAAGGGTATCACAACCCTTTCCTCCTTGTTTTCAAAACTGATATATCCCTTATTGAATCTCAAGTCAACATTATTTGCATAACACCAAGGGCGTCCAAGCAAAGGTTGGAAAATTGTCTACTTCTGCAAGTGCTAATACCTCAAAATCCCCAGTGAACTTGGCCCCTTGTATAGTGATAGATGCATCTTTCAATACTCCTATGGGAGTGGCCTTAGTCCGTTTTGCCATGAATAACACATTAGATGATGGCTGTAATGGAGGTCTCCCCATTTGTACCCATGCATCTAATGTCAACACATTGACTTCCACACCTGTATCTATCAATATGTTGCTCAAAAGCCACCCATCCACAACAACATTCAGAGTAATTTCTTTGTCATAGTCAATCTTTATCGGGGGAAGATTTGCATGCGAGAATCTATCATCCGGTCTCAAGACTTACGTGTGCGGAGTGTTCCCTTTGACCAACTTCCTAATAGTGGAATAATGTTCTCTGGCGCAACATCTTGCACACCTCCCACAGATCATCGATATCAGTTTGAACTATCTCGAGGCTTTCTTCTACTCCTTTAGGTATTGTATCTCACCCTGAAGATTCCTTAGCACTTCCATGGTATCTTGGTAGACTTCCTTCTGATGAGCAGGATCTGGGTACCTCACATGCAAAACCTCCTCCTTGGTAATATCGTAGGTTTAAGTGCAATGCCTCTCACGTGCGCGCTGACTTCGCGTGCATGTAGTAATCTTTCTTGTCAATGCCTCGGGTCCTTCTATTATTTTGGGCATCCATTGGTCTTCTACCATGCGTTGGATTCTAACCATCCTGGCACCTTTGTTTTCTTGCTTATGTTGCTTACTCAGATGCTCATATAAGTCTGGGCACTCTTCATAGCTATGGTTCTTCCCATGAGAAAGAACATGCATTATTCTAGAGGACATTCACGCCTGTAGTGGTCAGGAGATCCACACGTATAACATGTTCCATGAGGGAATTCTCCTCTTCCTCCACCTCGGCCTCGTCCTCCATATCCACCATGATATCCATGTCCCCTTCCACGACCTCCTTCAAAATGCCCCTCATTCTGTCATAGCACGTTTGATTATGATCCTGATCCAGGTGTTCATTCCTACCCTTAGCATTATCTGTTATACTTGTCTATGTCGTATTCCAATGTCTATAACATCACTGGATCTCGACCAATCAACCAAAAATCCTCGGTATCATGGGTTGTGGACTGTAAATCTTAAAAAGCAAGATACATTCTTCCTTATTGCGTCGTTGTAACAAAGGATAGTGACTCACATCATGGTTCAAATGAAAAATCTCACAGTCTAGTAATAATGAATGTATAGATCTGCGAGGGAAACTATCCTTGGTGTGACCTTCCACTTCACAATCTGTACACCAAATTCTGAGTGTTTCATGGGTTGAATTTGCTGATAGCTTCTCTAACTACTTAGCCATAGCTATGATCTGTGCCTCTAGAAATGGGCTAACGCCAGTGTCAATGCTCCCAACTACCTCAGCACATGCAAAGCTACTTCTAGTGCTTGTGTGGATCCATGTATGTCTTATGTGACAAGTGCCCTCCTAAAAGGTGTAATCAATCCTCCAATGAACCATTGTGCATGCTGGCTCGCATGGATATCATATGAAAACTTAGATAGAAGTGTCTTAAAATGAGCATCATACTCACGTACACTCTAGTAGTGCCTTGCTTGATATCTTTGAGTGCACTTATACTCTTTTGCTCGAACTCAGGGATATGGAACTCTTTCAAGAAAGCATCCCTCAGTGCTTTGCATAATCCACGCAAGTTTGATCAGGGTCAAACTTCCTATACCAGTTGTGCACGTGCCCCTATAATGTAGTAGTGAATTGACTTGCCTTTCACTCAGTAGTTGTAATCCCTTTAGTGCGCCACAATATTTCACACATATGCACATGCTCGGACAACATCCTCTATACCTCTATATTCGGGAGACGAAGAGACATCTCCATGTAGATATTTTGTGGTTCGTTGCGGACCTTGACCACCTGATCCAGAACCCCCTAGGTTCCCTCTGCCTCCAGAACCACCAGATCCACTAGAACTAGAACCACCTATACCTCTTGATCACCACCTATAGTTGGAATAGGGCCTGTAGATGTACTTCCATGTGCTCGACAGTAGTACTATATAGAACCCCTACATTCTGTGAAGTAGTTCCACTTCTAGAGGTGAGTCTAGTATTTACGTGTGCTTACATTGTGTGGATGATGCACCCAAGAATGCTCCTCCAAATGACATTGAAGCCATCTGTCCTACCATTGATGTACTTGATCCCTGACTTACTCTGCTTTCCTACTTCCAAGTTAGTTTTTGGTTACTTGTCATACTAGATACTGAAAAACCAAGCGCAAAGGCTAGGTCACCAGGTGGATTAAGATGTGTGCCTATGGCCCAAGTAGTCTCTACTAGCACACTTCTATGTGAGGCCGAGAAGGGATCTCTATCATGCTTTCCAAGATGGGGGAGTTCCTGATGCTCTGGCTCCACGTCTTCTACATGAGCCGTAAATCCTTCACGAGCCAGCTCTCTCCTCAATGCCATACTTTTTGAACATTACTTCTCTATTTCCCTCTCTCGCGTGCCTCATTATACTTAAGCCACCTTTCCTCTCTCTGCTTTTTTGCCGCTAGGTCTGCCATCTTAATACCAAACTTGTTCCTACCTTCACGCGTGGTGAAGTTTAGTTAGCCATCGGACTTACTTTCCAGGTTCAAAGTTACCATTAAGATCTTGATCACTAGTGGAATACCATGCAAATATGTTCCTCTTGGATACCACAAAAACTGAAATTTAGCTACCTCTAGGAAAGAGTACGTTGAAATTGAATATTCTAGAATATAACTGTTTAGAACACCATGAAACCATGTATCCACCACGTGAGTCCAGATCAGATCAACATCATAAAGGGCCTGAAATTCTTCCTGCATCAGACAAGTGTGCGATACCTCCAATTCGCTGAGATGCATAAGTAGTAAGCCACTCATATAGTTCTACTGGAAAGATAGCAAAAAATCTCTCATATAAGTTGTCATATAGGTTTTTCTACCCAAGTGCGTGCGTTAAACTCAGATCCATTGCTGAACCGTCGTGCATATTCTTCCTCCAGATCGTGTATCCATTCCTCAATACTTGCTAGAGTTAACTGAGTACGTCTTCATCGTGAACCATCCTGAAAACAACTAAAAAAGAGGTCCGCAATGGAACCAATGATGCAGACCTAGAATTTGCAAGATAACACCCTAGTCGCGTTGGCACATCACTCAGCCTAGAATGAGTGCTCACCAAAGCATGCAAAGGTACCAGGTCCCTCTTTAGGGTTGTTATAACAGGATGTTTAACATGATGAAGACAGAAACATATAGATTTATAACTAATCCATCATTCTATAGTGCAAGCTACCCATAGATTTATGAAAGAACAAGCTTAAATAGTAATCATTATTGAATTAATAACATGCACCACTCAGTTACACAGAATGACACTTAGATTCAGCCAATATCTTCCATCTATTAATAAATATAGAAGCTCCTTACAGTACTGTCAATTTATATCAAGGTGCGTATGGATCTGATACACACATTCATACGTCTAGAATCATACATACACCGCTCTCTGTGATCTCTCTCTATTATCTAACTCATATATATATATATACACCTATATATATATATATATATATATAGGGTGGGGACTTTCCCTTCACCACTTAACTACTCTAGAAATAGGTTGCATGCTATTGATAGCCACATGCCATTTACAATTATAGCCACACATGCAAGTGCGCTATCTATAGTTCTCTTGTAGTTATCCAAAGTGTTAATTCTATTCTTAGCTTGCCTCCATGCATAAACACTTTGAACCACTTCTCCAAATATAGACAATGCATGCGTGCACATCTCTGCATAGTTGATGTGTTCTGCATGCCATCTTCTAAAAATAGGTCTCTATGCCCAAAATCGGCTAAGTCTGAAATCTGAACTTGCCTTCCGCACCTTTGATCTTGGCCTTCTATCCCACGCGGACTCCTTATGTGATTTTAGACAAGTATTCTTTGATCAACAATTATAGATGAAGACTTGCCTTTCTCTAATGCCTGAGACTTTTTGTGCACTTTTAGCTTCTTCGGTCTTCTCGCTCACTGTCGCCCTCGTGCTTTCTTTTGCTTTGAGGTTCCCTGTGATAAAGTTCCATGTGATGTGGTTCATCAAAGCCTCATCCAAGCAATATCCTTTTTTGTTACCAATTTGAGGTGTTAACCATGACTATTGAAGACCTCTCCTCAATTGTATGGTTTTCACTTTTCATATTCACTCTTACAATGCATCCAAAAATCCTCTAATGAGGGGATGTATGAGTACTCTAGAAGACTGTCTTCCTTGCTATTCCATAAGGATTAAAATTCATCGAGCTAGGAAGGACTCGTGTTCGTAGTAAAGAAACATTTAAGCTTCGATGCCTCTGGCTTTGTAAATAGACTAACAACTATAATAGCCCACTGTGATCGGGAAGCTAACTGTAGGTCTATGTTGCTTTGATTGTAGGTCTTGTAACTCTACGAGCTACCTACATAGCTCCATGATAATCCACTTATCATTAGGGTACCTTAAGCGGCTTGGCAGCTTGACTAGTTCACCTAAAAAGCCACTAACCCTGAGATATGTGAAGTTAGCAAATTGGATGAAGATACAACCGTATTGGGAGACAACTTCCCAAGCCTCTTTGCTTACTCTATTAGCTTTCAGCTCAACATTTAGCCTACAAATGAATCCATAGAAGAAATCATCATTCACTACCTTGTAACCCTTGTAGCACTCAGGAACCACCAGTGGGTAACACTCATAAATAGGATCCTTTGAAAGAATCCCTCTTGTCTAATTTGGAGAATATTCTGTGAGGCTGCAACATACACAAGGTATGAAGTCATTTTAAACCCGAATGTCTGCCTCACACTTTTGAGTTTTCACTAATGTTGCTGCTAATGATCTCTGCCCAATTGATCATAGAATTAGCCTTGTTGATCTCGATTGTCCGCACGAAGTAATACATCCATGGATAAAAGTTCTTTGTGTTACTTTCTCCATTGATTCTTCTTAGCAACCGAGTGATATCATCAACCTCCTGTATCAAATTAGATCTAGGAAGAGCTCATGGAAATTTGGATGGCTGTTGGGATTTCCTCATATAGCTTTTATTCACAATACCTATGCAGTCAGTTGTGTTGTTCTTCCACCAATCAATAGCCTCTTGCATGTTGATTGCAATCACTTTGGATCTGGAGGGAATTTTGAGGCAGTTGATGTACTAAGTATCCAGTCTCACCACCACCTTTCTTGTTGTATCTTTGACTGTTCTAGATAAAGGATGATAGAATTTGGCACATTCCAAAACAAACTTAGGCAATTGGGCAGTAGCCGGAAATGTTGCAGCTTGGATAATTCCACTGTCCCTGATAGCCCGCATGAAGGAAGTCCTGCAGTTTGCCCTGTATCTATCAATCAATTCCCTGATAGGCTCATGCCCCATGTTCGTGTCACTAACCTCAACAAGCTTGGATGATATGCATGATTCTGCTGAATTTTCTTATCATCACCCTTCACTTTCCCTGAATCAACCTTTGTCTGAGATCTTCTTTTTTTATTTCTACCGGAAGCTTTTGCCATTGTGAGAGTCGGATCCATTTGTGTAGAAGCTGCAATTGCTTCCCTGACTCTGAAGATATATTCAATGTATCAGACATTGACTCTACTTTCTTCTCACAAATATTAGCACAGATGAAGTATTCCTGTAATCAATTCAGACAAATATGTAATTCATCACCCTCATATTTATTTTAATAACATGTGAGCAATTGGACTCAGCGGGAATGACTGCGGGTACAAGTAGATATAAGTAGACTCAATGTGGGCTTCAAGTCAACATGCATAAGCTTTGGGAAGGATACACTGGAGACTTTGCATGCATCTTCTAGGGCTGCGTGGAATATGGAAAAGGTAGCTTGAGTGGTGATCCAATTTTGGCGTGGAATTTGCAAAGAGAGGGCAGCTTTGAACTTAGAAGACAAGCCTCCTAAGAACCACAACTTGCTTCTAAACGTGTTGCTTCTAACCTTTCAAAAATTGCGTTTAAAATTCAAGGAGACTCTTTGTTGGAAATCCACGACTTGGTAGAAGACTCGGGAACCATGATTTCTTTAAGTGAAATTGCCCTCTTAAAATTGTGTGGATGCTAGGGTGATTGGATGTTTAGGAAAATAAAAGACAAGCTCATGAACATCCATGCAAATCCTTAAGTATTTTTGCTTTTTATTTAAAAGGCTATGTGGATTATGAAGGAGAAGGATTGTGTGGATTTAGAAGGGAGAGGATGCTTTGCAAAAGGAAGAAAAGATGCCAGACATCCACACAATTCACTTAAGTGATTTGCTTTTCTCTTTTAAAGACTATCGTGGATATGAAGGAGACTGGATGGTTGAAAATTGGAAGACTCAGCCTTGAAGAACCACAATTTGCTTTAAGTGGCTTTGCTTTGTGCTTTTTAATACAAAAATGGCATTGAAAATTAGAAGACAAGCTTCTAAACATCCACGACTTGCACTTAAGTGATTTTCTTTTTATTTAAAACAATTGTGCACATTCCCAAAAGCTGCGTGGATACTGGATAAGGAGGATTCTTCCAAATTGGCAGACAAGACACTGGGAATCCACGATTTGCATTAAAAATTCATTTTTGGACAATTCGTGGATCTTTGAGGTGATGGGGAAATGATTTGACAAGGAGAAAAGGCATGAAGAACCATGACTTGGATAAAAGATGACTTCTTTGGCAATTGCATGGATCCTGGGTGATGGTGGGAAACTTTATTTATTATTTTGCATAGACAAATCACTTCTACCAAAAACTGCAACTTATACCCAAGTTAGCTGCATTAAAAATCAGCCTTCTGATAAATTCCACCTCTATCACGAGGCCATGGATGACTTCTAAAAACCCTATGCAATTGGACTAGTTAGGTAGGACGAAATAAAAAACACTGGGGAATTTCTAGACAAACACAAAGAAAAACCAAAACCAAACACAAAAGAAATAAATAAAAAACGAAATACCTGACAAAAGTTGCAAACAATTGCTCGAAAATAACATGCCAATTATCTAGTTTGTAGAAACACCTCCCTGGGTAAATGCTCCACTTAGAGATTAAAACAATAAAAGTGTGGTAACAATGATGGGGTGAGGTGGTTTATATAACCTAAAATTCGCTAAATTTAGCCCAATCTATTTTTAAAAGAACTTTATTTATTTAATAAATAAAATTTTTTCAAACAAAGCTTAATGAAGGAATCGAGTGAGCTTTGACATGTGGGTATTTGTCAAATTTGGCTTTTATGACTCTCTGAGGATACCCTGGAAAAATGCAGACAACTATAGGTAAAACAAACATAAAACAGACCCGTCACCTTGAAAAGAATGAAATTTTTTAAAGGGGTAGTCTCAGATTTCAGGGTGAAATCTTAGGGACACCAAACGGGTGCCCTTTCCTACATACTTTTGTCTTTTTAATGATTTATCCCCCTAAAATTTCTCTTCAAATATAATTTTACCAAATTTAAAAATTCATGGCACTTTGCTACGATTTAAGATGTCCCCCATAATTTATGAAATTATATATTTTAGTAAGGCCCATAAGCTTAAGTAATCTATAAGACTAAGAGTGTGGTCCCAGGTTGGGCACTACTACTCCTAATTAGACGGGAAATGTGGTCCCATGTTTAAAAAAATATTGTTGTTGCTAAAACCCAACAAAACTCCTAAAATTTATTAAGAACTACACTCTGGGGAGAGGATTTCCATCCCATTAAGTAGTTGGGGCACACTGAAAAAAATCCCTCCTTTAAAATTTTAGGAGTTTCGTGACACTTGGCATTTATATTTAAGCTTCCCTCCCAATTTTTCCTTCCAATAATTTATTCGGGATTCATGGGACCGTACTTCTACTAGTGCTAAAGACTCATATTTTGTCTTTACAGGATAAAAATAAAAACTAATGAGACCCTATTAATGCGAAAAAAATATCCTATTTTTTCTCTCCCTCACACGCATATTTAAAAAAACTAGCTTGCCCCTTGCATGGGATCACAGTCTAAGTACTCTATGAGACCAAGAGTTAGAATAAAAGTGTTCATGTCATCAAAATCATTTGATCATTTTGTAAATATCATTATATTAGTCTTGTGAAAGGTTTGTTTTGTTTTTGATGTTAGATTTTTTACTATGAATCTTGATAAAAAAATTCATTGTTTATCAAAGCATCTCTTCCTCGTACAAGGTCGTTAGGTTGTTTACTTTTAGGTTGTTCTCATATTTTATTTGGAAATTGTTATAATGCACTCCTTAATCTACTTTGTCATTTTTGTCTTTATTTTCTAGATTTCCCTCCTCGAGTTATTAGATAACCCACTACTTCATTTCTAGACTTAGTCTAATTGGCAATTGGTTCGTAGCTAAGAAATTAACTTTTAAGACTATTAGGTTTTCGGGCTCTTCGTACATCTCTATGTGTTCCATGCTCCTTGTTATCTACCTCCAAAACCCACGACATCGTCCTTATTTTCAGGTTTTGATCTCTTCGTGCATTGAGACATGTCAAGTTTAGAACATGTCCCATGCCTTGTGCTTTCGCCCCGAACCTTACGACCTCCTTTGTGTCGGGTTTTCATACCTCCCTCGCATTGAAACATGCATGGTCAAATACATGTTTTGTGTCATTTACATTTCACTTTCAAAACCTGACTTCCTCTAACATTTCAAGTTTTCTCTACATCGGGACATCGTCGGTCAAAAACATGGTATATGTCAAATGCTCTTTGATCCTGAAACCTAATTATCCCTTTGTGTTTGATTTTCTTGAGTCAACGATATCATTAGAAGCACACAAACATGTCTCATGATAAACACTTCTTAGTTCCCAAAAGCTACTTTTGCCTCTTGTGTCGGAGCTTTTTGTATTTGCTCATGGGTATTTCCCTGATTCACTTGTGTTGGACTTTGCAAAGTGCTCAACATGTATAATGTCCGACTATGTGTTGGGTTTTGAAGTTGTTTTACAAGGTCATCAACCCGATAAGGAATTTCGACAACTCAACCACTTGCGATTAATTATGTATGGTGCCCTTGGCTTCTCTAGTAAGCAATGTGACATGGGGAATGAGTTTGGCGAGGGTGCAGCATGATTATTTTTAGAAATTTAATGCATGTTATTGGTGGATGTTGACCAAATTCCCTCATTCCTGCTCAGATTAGTGAACTACGACTAAAGAAAATAAGTAAATCCAAATATGTAAGGGTTTAAGGTACCTTGAGATGGGATGATGATGTGAACGGATGCAAATAAGAGATCCTTCTCAGTGAGCAAGTGACTGCAAATCAAAAGAAACTCAATAGAGGATGGATTAGTAGATAGATGGGAGGGTTTCTTGACAATGTTAGTCCCGAGAAGTAAGAACTTCCTAGGATGGATGTCAACCCTCATTTTGATAAAGATAAGATAAAATTAGATATTGATAAATTGGATGTAGCAAAATATGAAATAAGACATAAATTGAAAAGTAATGAAGATGACAAAATGTTGATTTGATCTAAATACATATAAAGTAAATAAAACCTTGGGTGGGTCGATGACTTTGAGCCTATAGAGGGACAATTAACGGTGGTAGGGAAGATCAAATAGAATAGTGATCGAAAATGTAGATCTAAAGGCCCCTGGAGGTAGATCGGAGTTGAAAATGCACTTGAGATGGCAAACATGAACATGCGAGAAGATATGAAACAGGATCTAACTTGAGAAAGGATGTAAGAAAATTATGAAAACCGATGGCAAATGCAAGGAAAAATGATCAAATTGACGAAGATCAGGGAGTAAGGTCGACGATGACTAGGGACTAACATATCAGATCCGAGATAACGAGAGGGTAAAATGATAGTATTTGAGAGTTGGATGTGTGGAAAAAAGAGAATGGATGGGGATCTAAATGACAAAGAGGCACAAAATATGGAGGATGGGTCGAGGCGAGCTGACAACCAAGCAAGGTTGATGACAAGCGGGATGATCTAGACTTAGATGAGAATGTATGAAATTTGAAACGAAGACTGTGTGAGACAAGAAATGAGGTCTAGGAATGAATGAGGCGGAGGCTCCTGATGAAAGTTAAACCTACACAATATCCAATGATGATAGTTGTAAAAGAGGCCTGTGAGATATGAAAATTCTAAAAGAAGGATTCAAATATATCAAATATGGTGATAAGATCTCGAGAGAGCTTGAGATGGTATGTGATTATAGAGAAAGTGACAAATGAAAGCAAGATCGTAAGAAAGCTTGAAGAATCCAAAATTGTATCCTTGAGAAAGGGAGGGGTAGTGTTGGCTTTATAGTGTCGAAGGTGACCTAGATGAGTCACCATTGATTATGGGAACCGTCCATTTGGGTGGTGGGAAGATGGTGAGCTCGAGGCAAGGAGCCCATAGGAAGCGGGATTAGGGTTTTGAAGGATTATGATGAATTAGGGGTGCATAGGATGAGTAAATGAGTAGGTGGATGGTAGAAATTATTAAATAAAGGCCATGGAGAGGTGAAATCATTAAATGGTGGCCTAGAAAGGATAAAATAGAAGATTTAGGAAGGATAAATAAATTAAATGAGGATTTGGGGATAATTAAGGGTGATTAGGGAAGATTGATTAAATGGTGGGAAATAATAGTAAGTGGGATAAATTGAATTTAGGAGGGAAAGGAAATTCAAAAGGAAAGAGAGGTATGTATGTATGAAAGATGACAAAGAGCAACGTGGGGTGAGGGGTAGTGATACCAAAAATTGGTGTCTACATTTGCCCCTTTTTGTTGAGTGGTTTACGTTGGGCAAGCCACGAGACAAAAACAAGGAGAATTGAAAAGATGATTGATTAGGTGCTCCCCCCTCAAACTAGGGGCGACACTGAAAGGAAGTCGAGTCACGAGTTTGAAAGAGATAGATGAATAAGGATGAGAAAAGAAGATGAAATAAGATATCCTAGACGAGGATAAACAAAAACTAAAAAAGAAAAAAGAAAAATATGGTGGTGATTTCGGAATCACTTTGGCGAGGAACAAAGTTGACCTTAATGGAGACGATAACAATTTCCTACTGACCCGTGAGTCGGCGAGAACCACCTTTGAGAATGGAGGGAATCCAATGGGAATCCGCTCAAATGGATGTGCAAGCCATGGGACCAACGGGTCAAGGCAAACATCAAATATGCACAAACAAATGCAAAAATGGTCAAGACAAGGGTTGCGAAAAAGAGGATAGGGCGGGGATAAAAGTGAACGTGATGTCCTTCGATAGGAGGAATTGAAAAGATGAGTCCAAGGTGGGATGAAAAAGAGATAAAATAATGGTGCCCTAAGAGGGAACACAAAGATAGCCACAAAGGTGAAATGATGCAAGACAAAGATGAGAGAGATATAATGAAGCTCTGGGGACAAATAAAGATGTGATATGAAGACCACTCAGGGAAAGAGTGGAAGAAAAGATAATTTGAAAGGAAGGATTGATCGAAGAAGGTAATGAGTGATATGAATTAAAAGGATAGAGCTAGGTCGATGATGAATGGAAGTAATCGGTGGTGACTTGTGTAAAGCGACGATGACCCGAGGGGTTGGTAGCGGCCAGGGTCGGTGGGCTATATAAGCTTGTGGGTCACCCGATTAAACTCATTTGTATTGTGTAGTGAAGATTGAGAGCTCACGAGTGATAAAGAGAAAGTGATATTTTGAGAGAAATAAGGGTCATATGAGTAGGGAGGAAGCACCAGAGGACCCGTAGGTTGGTAAGTGCCTAAACCCTAGCTTGTTTTTAAGAATATTTGATATTTTTGTTTATTTTTTTACATTTTTTCAAATTTTGGGGTCGGTGTAAGAGGAGGTCACCAACGAATGGGTATGGTTGCCATCAAGCCCCGGGCCTAAAAGGGTGTTAATCCAAGCTTGGAGGCGTTGACCCAACACCTGGGTCAAAGCATCGACCAAGGCTATGATGGCGATTTTAGATTTTTACGATGATGAGGTGTTAATGTTGTCTATTTGATTAGTTTTGCATGCCCAAGAGACCTTATATCTACGACATAAAGTACTACCTTATTTGATCAAATTAGAGGGGATGTTATAGATGTTGAGTGGGATCACTTAGTCAGGTTGGATTAAGTGGATTACTGTCATTAATAGTGGATTCCAGGAGATGTTGGACTTATGATTACATTGGTGGATAGGTGGGATGTGCGTCTGAAAGCACATTCAGTTTAGGACGGAGTGAGATGGACAAGTCACACTTAAGGATGCATACAACATCCCGAGGCTACCTATACAGGGGAGCCCATACATCTAATCATAGTTTACAATAGATTGGGGTTTAACATGACTTTTTAGAGCTGATGCCCTAAAGATTACCTTCTCATATGGGGCTTTCCATATAGAGACACGATATGAGTGTGGTGTGGCTAGAGAGCTGCTTGATATGGTTAGTGATGATTGCAATTTCCAACTATGCACTACGGAGAATTAGGGGTGTTAGATTCCCATGGACACTTTGGTAGGTGTTGTTGTAGATATTATGGATCATAGGATTGTAGATGTTAAATAGTAGCCATACCGTGAATATCCTACATGATCAAGCATGAGCATATATAGAGTTTCTTGGGATGTGGCGAGATATGGTGGGTGCGAGGCAAGGAGGCTTGAGATCATATAATCCATATAGTTTGAAAGAGTCGGATAGCGGTTTGGAGTTGTTTAGAAAGTGCCCAAGGAGTTTATCAAATATAGGTGAGATGAGTTAGAGAGGACTTCCGATTCTCGACATGGCCAACCCTTTGGAGGAGGTGGGGGAACCATGGGATGATGATGATGTTAGAGTAGGGGTTGGATATGTAGATTGAATGATGAGGACATGGGCATCTAGCGACACATGGAGGGGGTCGAGGGGAGATGAGGAGGAGGAGGAGGATACAAAGGAGGAGGTTTCCCCTAGAGGTGATGAGGATGACAATGGAGGGGCTACCGCAGAGATAGATCAGTTATGTGTAGAGCGTGACTTATCATGTCTAGAGAGGGACACACACACGAGGAGTGAGAGAAGGCACGACAGGAGACCCTAGTCTTACGCCGGGAGAGGGACCAGGCAGACAACATTATGACAAATATAGGAGACAAAACGAGGCTTACATAACATGATATGGATACCTTAGTCCTAAATTGGCTACATATTCGAAGAGTGGGGTGCTAATGACATCACTGAGGAGTTAGGCAGATGACACTGGCATGCACAATACCCCGGATCTATACATAGTAGCGATAGTTGAGGCACAATACTATGAGAGGATTGTGACATCGAGGCTGCCATGGATTCCGAGATACACAACATATCTTTTTGAGAAACAAGGTGTAGGTGGTGCAACACCATGCGGGAGCACAATGAGCATGGTACAACCACAATGAGGTGCGGGCCATGATGGAGTTGATGAGGCCTAGAGATTGATTCGGCACACTTGCCCTAAGGGGCAAGATTTTAGACTATATGATGTAGAGTTTACTGATTTTGATGATGTATCCAGTTGAGACGAGGACCCTAAGTGGCTTGTGAATTGATGTATACATGTATTTGGATATATATATATGATTTTTGTTGTGGTTCATTATATGTCATGTGTTTTGATGATGCTTAGTTTAGATTTAGATGTGATGATGTTTGATCATGATGTTATGGATTTGATTATAATGATCATGGATATGATGTGGATTATATGTAAATGTCATGGATTTTGGATGTAAATTGATATTAGAGATTTGATTGAGGCGTGACTTAGAATGCATATATAGATTGTTAAATGGTCTACGTCTTTATCATGGATAGATTGAGATATGGTTAACTAATGGAATAAACAATGTGGTGGATTTATAAATGTGTTAAATGTAAGTAATATGGATGAGTGACGAAGTACTTAAAAATATACACATAAAAATGAAATGGTTAAATTAGGAAGAGTATGCTTGATGTGAGAGAAAGGATGTGACTTGATCTGAGTAATGGCGTATGACATAAAATCAACACATGACCTTCTTCACACCCAACCTCCGGAGGTCGTCTTTGAGACAACCCGGTGTAGAAACGAAGTGGATGTAGATGTGGTAGTGACAAACAAGCTAATTAGGCAATTTAATGTCTTCTACATGCATATTGGGATATGCGTAAGTCTAAAGCGAAGAATGCTCTCCTAACTGAGGCGGTGTGATCGATAGATTAGATATGATGGCTGCGTGTGACTCCAATCAATGTCAAGCTCTCACTGAGATTCTATTTATTGGTTGTTGAACATGTGGGAAATGACTGCGAGCACCTCGAATAGATTTCTAGACAAGGTCATGGAAGTAAAGCGAGAGGTGTGATGGAGCCGCAAGGACTATGGCCCGATTTTCCATTCTAGTCCGAGAAAGTCTTAAGCTTGATTGGTTTGTTATGTTCAATAGAAAAAAATATGCAATGATATATGGCGAGAGGTGGTGATGACCTAAATACCAAGTGTGTACAAACTAGTGTCAATATCTAATTGGTTAGCGGTCCATTGGGTTGTGGGACACGAGGATCACTGACCAAATACTCTTGGAGGTTGTGGCCCCTTGTATGGTCATGCGCGTAATCAAACCTTGTTGCGAGGAGTAGTCAAGTAATCACATGCTTGATTAACAACGATGTTTAGTGTGTTTAGTTGTTCTATTTTCTCAAGAGAAATATTGCGGGTGTGCGTAGAAGCTGTTAACGCAAGCTTGTATCAATGTCGGTTATCAATTCCAACCCATTAGGTTGTGGGGAGCGAGGATCGCAACCGTAAGTCTTTTCCTATGCGGACGGCGATGGTCATGTAAATTGAGTTTGAATAATTGTTGTAACACAAGCTAACTATCAAAAGAAATCTAATCTATGTTTTTGGTGTTTTCACAATATATTGGAACAAAGCAAATGAAAGGAAACTAATCTAGCAAAAATAAATGTTTTTATTCTTTTCTATTTTTAAGCAATGCATCTAATCTAATAAACAAACTAAATACAAATGATTAGCCGGATGTAGCTAATTACTTGTGTGGATTTGTGAATTTAAATCTAAAACAACTAATCTAATATAATAAAAACCCTTTAAACCCTACCTCAGAGGTGAAGAACAAATCATAACCTAGAAGAGCTATTGTTCTTCACAACTTCCCCAGTAATGTCAAAGAGTGAGCTTTCTAATGATCTGATCTACTTGTAATTACCTAATTAATTGAAATGAACGATTTCGCTACTCTATTTGATATGTAATTGAAATTAATGATTTGAAATTGACAATTTGATGAACAAAGGAAAAAAACACACAACTCCAACCTGGATGAGCAAGAGCTTTGGAAAATCTAGTTGTATCTGTATCTTTCCCTTCAGTTTATTCCTTTCTTTCTTCGAGTGTTCATATGAGTCCAAGGAATTAGGAATGCAAGAACAACAATGGAAGAAGATGCTTGAGCAATGGCAACTTGAAGGTAGTATGGTTGCAATGTAGGTAGAAGAGAGATAGCACAAGAGATCGAACTTGGCTATGCAATTCCTAGTAAGATTGTGGCAGCAATACAATGCAAGATACACAAAAATTCTCAAGCCCTTTGCTTGAATACAAGCATGGAATATATAGGAATTGGAGTTGGGATGTGCCTTCATGCACAAGGAAAGAAGAGGCAGTTCAAATAATTAAATCTATTTAAAAATAGAAGAGGGAAGGAATACCATGCAAACAAGACTATTTTTAGGCAATTTGGTTCACAAACGCACCCTAAAAGTCGAGTTAAGTGAAAGCACGCGTGTCAAAATCATGCATGAAGAGTTCTAGAAAAATCATTCAGCCCTGCCGCCTGTGTAGGAAGGCGGTCCTAGGACTGCTTGCCCAAACCATAATGATCTCTTTTTTGTTTAGTAATGTTGATATATGATAATGTAGTCACATTGTAATATTGAACTTTAATTTCTCTAAGTAACTTTTTGTACTTCGTGTTGTCTTGAAAAAATGTGGTGATACAATGATATGATAAGTAAATGTACTTGCCCCACTCCTAACTCCACGCAACCAGTAAGATGCGAGGGCTCAACACCAAGAGCCAGAAAGGGCACAAGTTATGAAAATTTGTTGAATGGTAATGATGAGGGAAAGAAAATTATTTGACAAAACCAAATTGAGACGTTACTAACCTCACCCTACTCAAGCTACTTCATAGTTTAGAATGTGATTTACTTTCCAGTTTATCTAGACTTAGATCCGTAGATGGCCACTTGGTTGACAAAATCTGGTTTTGAGGTTTTAAACTCTTTTGGAATTTTGGACATCTAACTCACTTTGTTTTTATTTATGATTTCACAATATTTGAATGAACTATTTCTAACTTTCAAGTTTATCAAAGAGACCCCTACACCTTGTCCCATGCTACCCAGTAGGAAGCATGGGCTCATCACCGTGGATAAGGCATAGGTGAGTAAGGGCATTTCTCTCCTTTCCCAACCCTACATCACCAAGTAAGAGATGTAAGCTCAAAAATGAAGGTTGGTAGGGAAAAGAAATGTGTAAAATAAATTTTTCTCGTGGATTTACATTTGACTTACTTATTTAGGCAAAAATTTTAGAATGTTCTTATTTCCAAAGAGATATTTACGAGATAAATGCGACACCATGAAGCTTCTAAAAGCAGACTATTTGCAAAGACACCTAACCTAGAAAGAGACTAAAGTCGAACCAAGTATGCGAGACTTGGTATGGTTATAGTCAAACTTTGTCTTATCTGTTTGGACTAATGAAATGATTCAAAAAATAATTGATGATACCGTGAAGATTTGAAGAGACATGATTTGAATGTTTTTCCAATATTTTTAGAAGTTTTTAGGAATTTCTATACAAGAATAAGTCCCTTGGTCACAAATTTTAGGAAATGAAGCTGGAAGATGAAAATGTAATGCGAGATGCAAGTAATATACATATGGAAATGCGGTGAAACTACATGTCATGATAGCTAAGGTGAAGAACGTTGATGAATATCAAATTATTCACCCCTAAGAGTACACGTCGGAGAACCATGATCCTTAAAATTTCTGTTCTCTTGACAAGGGCCTACCATTCTAGGTTTAAACTTACCACCCTTGCCTAGAAGTGTATATGTCCAATCATTAAAATCATTTATCTGAAAGAGGCATTTTGAACCTCTTTGTCATGTTTTTGAGACATGGTGTGTGGGTGAGCATGACTATGCTGCTCGACCTCGTTTCCCATGTAGAGTGTTGTGTTTTCTTGTGACACTCTTCGAGTGGTGAGGCCTTGCCCCATGGATATGTCAAGCTTAGTTTGAGATGCACATGGGTTGAAACCGAGATGTTAGAATAGCAAAACCCTTAGAGATGGTTTTGATGGGCATCATTTTAATCTCAAATTGCCCCTCTTTGTTTGTTAATTCTATCATGTTTATACCTAGACCTAGGTCATCGGAGGGAAGAGATATTAAACCAAGAAGACTACCCATCCCTTGTGGTTCAAACGAGAGGAAGATCAGATCGTCACTCTCTAAGAGTTTCATAATTTCTATTGTGGTTTTAGTGGACACTGTTTCCATAGATATTGATTTACCCTTATCTATTTTTTCCACCTCAAATGTTTTTGGGTCAATGACTTCAACCTTTAGAACATCCAGGTGATTGGGGCTAACTCTTTTGATGGAGGTGGTTTGTTCAATTGATTCATAGGAAGTTCATACTTCGTATGGACTCCTTTCTTCTTCTTGAGGTTTTCTAAGTGTATATCGAAGGGCTTAGGATCCCCTTGAGTGATGAAGACCTTCCCAAATGGAGGAATCTAATCTCCTGGAACAGGGTAGAAGGGATAGCCTTCATTCGATGAATCCAGGGTCTCCCAAGGATCATGTTATAACTTGTTTCCCTGTCGATAATGTAAAACTCTGTCAAGATGGTTTTTGGACCAAGTGTGATTGGAAGAACTATGGTTCCAATCGAGGTCGCTTTAAGACTATCATACCCCCATAACGTGTTTCTTATAGAGGAACAATTTGTCTCTCTATATCCAAAATTCTGCAAGAAAGAGAAGGGAACCACATTTACAACAAGCCCCATTGTCAATCATGGCTCTCTTAATGCAATTTTTATAAACCCAAACTTGTAAAAATAAGGTAGGATCACCTCTTCAAGAAATTTCAGCGTCAGATGGCATCTTGTCTATATCGAAAACAAACCCAATATCCCTATCATTATGTCTCCAGAGGATGTATGTCAAAGTCAATATGATTTATTTGAGTGCTAGGAGGTGGTGTAACATGGATTAAATGACCAAGACCTAGTGCATTGAGCAATGCGTAGAATGATGCGCAGGTGAATTTTTCAGCAAATCTAAAAATGAAATGTGAGAAAAGGTCTTGTTCAAATCTGATATTAAATCATAGGCTCCTATAGTTTCAACTATTGTAGGAATGGCATCCTACGAGAAGGAAAGAGAGGGTATGGGTTATGAAACATACTCCTTCGTTTGAGTTGTTGCATTAATTTCACGCTCAACCTCTAGCTCAACTAATCCCAATATTTTGTATTATCATTTGAACCAAGGTTAGGAGAAACCCGAGAGTTGTCAGAGGTTGAGGCTTCACGTTCATTGTTTCCTATAAGAATGCCCTTGTTTATATTTAAGGATTCACTTGGGAATCCCCAGGGCATTTAGGGTTCACATTTTGAGGTGTGACAGGTCCGGTATGACTAGGTTGTGGGTTTGTTTCAGGATTTTCTAGGAACATGTCTACAAAGAGTTACCTTTGGTTTTTGGGAAGTCTTTACAGAAACTTGTTGCAATCACAACAAGTCCTATCATCATGACCTCGAACCTTATGGAAACCACAATATAGGTTAGGGTCATAATCTCTTGGCCTTTGATAAGCGTCTTGTTGTTGTTGATTATAACCTCGGTTGTAGTTTTGA
The DNA here is from genome assembly GCA_018340775.1 of Taxus wallichiana var. yunnanensis. Lineage (NCBI taxonomy): Eukaryota > Viridiplantae > Streptophyta > Pinopsida > Cupressales > Taxaceae > Taxus > Taxus wallichiana. The sequence continues at coordinate 889,526,263 of CM031235.1, forward strand.
AATTGATTGTTATAACCATGATTCGATGTGCTCCCTTGGCTAGAGTTTTGATATTGGTTTGGGCCTTGGGTTTGATTTTTATTTTGTGGTGAGATGATTTACATCAACTGTGTTGACATATGACATAGTGTTAGGGCCTCTTTGATTTCCCAAGTTTTTGTTATTATTATTTTTGCCGTTATTTGGAAAACCAACATTCTTGGCTTGATTAGTAACACTATTCATGGTAGCACCATGATTGTGATTCACACCTTTAGGTCCTTGGTTGTTGGCACCATTGTTTTGATAATTTACATTATTTTGATTTGGGGATACCAATTTCCCATTGGGACCATAGATCTTATGCCCACTATCAATTATGGCTTGGTCAATTCAAAGCACACCTTCCAAAACTTCCTCATAACTACGAAAGGAAACTTTTGGACCTCTTCCTTAGTCTCTCGATTGAGCAAGTGAAGGAAAAGATCACAAAGTTCCATCTAATCCATGTTGGGCACACTTGTAGAGGAATAGAGAACTTGGCACCATCTCTAGATGAAATGAGCGGCAGATTCATTTTTCTCCTATCTAATATGCAGGAACTCCCTAATCCCTATACGCAACTTGTTCATGTCAAATGCTTTGATGAAATCGGAAACAAGTTGTTTAAAGGAATATATAGAAGCTTCGGAATATGGTAATACCAATCCAATGTGATTCCTTTGAGAGTCTTTGGAAAGATCTTAGCCACTACAACATCCCAAGGAAGCAATTCCCTGATAGCAGTAGCATAGGCCTTTATATGAGCATTCGGGTCTCCTTCTCCCTTAAATTTTGGAAGATCCGACAATGGGCGTGGAAGCATGACACCACGTATGGTGAAGTCAAGAGGCTCCTTTAAGTACTCAGCATATGTACCCATTGCATGTAAGATTCCACCATTGAAGATCCTTGATGAGGAGGTGGAGGAGGAGTTGGATAAGTAACATTATAAGCGGTGACGGGAACATATGGGGTTCCTTGATATGGCATAGGAGTAATGGGAATGGTGTATGGGTCCATCTAGGAGCTTTTGAATACATGTGCATGTAAGGTGGGATAGTACCTAAATATGGACTAGGGGTAAAACTATGGGCGATCGCATTACCTTTTGTGGTGGACATTCAAGAACATACTTCCGGCCAACCCTTGTGTAGGATAAGCATGAGAAGGATGAGGACCCATCCCTAGTGTGTCTAACCATGTGAGAAGATCACCTAGATTTGAATGAACCAGATAACCTTGTTATACAGGATATTGTGTTGATTGCTCATTGGAAGGGATGTATCCTTTGCTGTTCATTGGATACCTCATGTTCTTCCATACTCTTGTATGTGTTGGTCATGAAGTTTGGGCACTTTCTATCTCTCTAATCCTCCCCACTAAAGTAGAAATGAGATCGTTGGGAGAGGATTGAGTCCCTTGTTAGGGTGCTTGTGGCGTAGGGTTTGATTGAGCAGCGCATGATACCCTGTTATGAATTGTTCAGTGTTATAATTCTTGTCCTCCTCAAAAGTAAGAATCTTAGGATAGGCATTCAAAATCTCAGAGGTTGTAGCCTTCATTCTATCCAAAGAATCATCTATCTAACAAAGAGGATTAGTTATTCGTGTAAATAGATCATCTTCTGTTGATTACATGGAAATGTGAGGTCTTGACAAGACTTTATGGTAAGAACCTATTCCATTTTTGATAACAACGTGGTTTGCATTGGGTTGACCGTATTACATGTTAATGGTTGATCAACCTCCTCCATCCTTACATAGCTAATGGGGTTTGAAGTGTAACTAGGGGAGGTTTGGACGTTGCTTGTGTAATTTTGCCCCATCTTGAAAGAGAAGGGATTGTTGTGGTTGAACGTTGGTGTAATATCTATCAGAGCCAAATGGCCCACCAAACTCTCTTCTAGACATATTTTAGAAAGTATAAAATACCTACCAAAATAGGGGAAGAAATGGAGAGGTGAGGTAATAGCAATGAAAGAAAAGAAAACAAGAAGGAATTAATCCTTCACATCGGGTTCACCAATTTTGTATGATAGAAAATCAACACGTGACCTTCTTCGTACCCGACCTCCCAAGGTCGTGCTAAGATAGCCGGTGTAGAATGAAGTGGATGTGGATGTGGTAGTGATCAAGCTAATTAGGCAATCTAATGTCTTTACACACACAATATTGGGATCTACGAGTCTAAGGCAAAGAATGCTCTCCTAACTTGAAGTGGTGTGATGGATCAATCGGATATGATGGCTGCTCGGAGACTCCAATCAATGTCGAGCTTTACCAAGATTCTATTTATTGGTTGTTGAACACGTGGGAAATGACCTGCGGGTGCCTCGAATAGATTTCCAAACAAGGTCATGGAAGTAAAGCGAGAGGCGTGATGGAGCCGCAGGGAGGACTATGGATGATTTTTACGGTTTAGTCGAGAAAGTCTTAGCTTGATCGGCTACATTATGTTCAATATAGGAAAGTTGTGCAATGATATCGGTGGAAGTGGTGATGACCTAAATACTAGTGTATGCAAACTAGTGTCAATATCTAATTGGTTAGCATGTCCATTGGGTTGTGGGACCTAAGGATCACAACCAAATACTCATGGAGGTTGTGGCCCTTATATGGTCATGCGCGTAATCAAACCCTATTTCTAGGAGTAGTCCAATAATCATAGGCTTGATTAACAACAATGTTTAGTGTGTTTAGTTGTTCTATTTTCTTAGCAAAAGTTGCGGGTGTGCGTAAAACTGTTAAATGTAAGCTTGTATCAATGTCAGTTATCAATTTTGGCCCGTTAGGTTGTGGGACCAAGGATTGCAACCGTAAGTCTTTTCTTATTATGGACCATTGATGGTCATGTAAATTGAATTGGAATAATTTTTGTAACACAAGCTAACTATCAAAAGAAATCTAATCTATGTTTTTGGTGTTTTCACAATATATTGAAACAAAGAAATAAAAGCAAACTAATCTAGCGAAAGTAAATGTTTTTATTCTTTTCTATTTTTAAGCAATGCATCTAATCTAATAAACAAACTAAATACAAATGATTAGCTGGATGTAGCTAATTACTTGTGTGGATTTGTGAATTTAAATCTAAAACAACTAGTCTAATATAATAAAAAAACCCTTTAAACCCTACCTCAGAGGTGAAGAACAAATCATAACCCATAAGAGTTATTGTTCTTCACAACTTCCCCAGATAATGTCAAAGAACGAGCTTCCTAATGATATGATCTACTTGTAATTACCTAATTAATTTAAATGAACAATTTTTACTCTATATGACATATAATTGAAATTAACAATTTGTAATTGACAATTTGATAAACAAAGGAAAACAAACACACAACTCCAACCTGGATGAGCAAGAGTTTTGGAAAATCTAGTTGTATTTGTATCTTCCCTTAGTTTCATTCCTTTATTTCTTTGAGTGTTCATATGAGTCCAAGGAATTGGGAATGCAAGAACAACAACGAAAGAAGACGTTTGAGCAATGACAACTTGAAGGTAGTTTGGTTGCAATGCAAGTAGAAGAGAGATAACACAAGAGATCTGAGCTTGGCTATGCAATTCCTAGCAAGATTGTGGCAGCAATAGGATGCAAGATACACAAAAATTCTTAGGCCCTTTTCTTGAATACAAGCATGGAATATATAGGAATTGGAGTTAGGATGTGCCTTCATGCACAAGGCAAGAAGAGGTAGTTCAACTAATTAAATCTAGAGGTAAACAAGAAAAGGAAGCCAATAAGGCAATGCACTTGCAATCCAATAGCGGGTCTATGCCCCAACTTTGAGCAATATAGGAACAAAACCGATCAATGCAGAAGTTTTATATGGATGAGAAAGTTGATCGATGTGGGAAGCTTTCTTAGGATGCTTGCTTTTGAAACTTTTATGCTTTTTGCTTTTGAGTATATAGAAGGTTGATCAATGTGGGAAGCCTTCATGCTGCCATGATATGAGATGGTAGCCATCCTTTGAGGGAGTGGTCTACATTTTTGCTTTTTGCTTTTGGATTTTGGATTTTTTTTTTTATGAAATGGAGGATAGATATGCATGATAGTTTTCCTTCGAGGGATCAGTCTATACTTTTGATATTTTTTACTTTTATGAACAACTTTCCTTTGAGGGAGTAGTTTATTTTTTTTTGGATATGATATTTTTGAAGATGAGCATCCATGGATTTTGAATTTTTATGGAAGAGTTGGGGATAGCTAGGTAGACCACTTAGGAGGGGATGAGAATGTACAAGTGACACTGTGGACCCTTAGTGTGGTTCAATAGGTAGATAAGAGGGAAATGGATGTAATGATTATGGAGTTCTCACCAAGAAGGAAGAACCTATCCATAAGGAATATGCTATGAGTAGAGCCGTGGTGCCCATATTCAAGGTCATAGATAGGAAAGTGATGGTAGACCACATAATTCCAAATCATTATGATGAAAGATGGAAGAGGCTAATGATGGATGGATGACCACCTAGAGATAACTAAGTTCACGATGGTAGGTATGTTAACAATATAAAGGCCACAAGTGCAATGTGTTAAGAGGTTCCATTTTGGTTTACCATCAAGGGAAGCCAAATGATAGGCTCTCAAGACCCATACTTATGTGTGATAATATAAGGTCCAATCTAGTTGGGAGAAAACTTTCCATGTTGACTCCTTTCTAGAGTAGTGACATTTTGATTTTCTTTAAGGACAAGGTCACCGATGTTAAAGTCATGTTCCTTGAGGATGTTTTTATAAGCATGTTTGATGTGCTCTTGATAGACATGATGATGTTCAAGAGTGAGAAGGTGACATTCATCTAACAACTCAAGTTTGTGCTAGATACACTCTTGGTGATAATCTTCATTAGAAACAAAGTTGTGAAGAGAAACACAAAGATGGGATTTGGACTTCAAGAGGAAGAATGACCTTCAGAGCCATAAACAAGAGAGAAAGGAGTAGCACCCATAGAGGTGTGGATGCTAGTCCGATAAGCCCAAAGAGTGAAGGGGATATGAAGATGCCAATTATGATGACTGATTTATCAATAGTCTTGGCAAGGATATTGTGAAGAGTTTTGTTAGTGGCTTTTGGCTTGACCATTAGCTTGAGGATAATATGGAGAAGAGAAGCTAAGATTAATATTGAATGAGTCACAAAGCTTCTTGAGATCTTTGTTTTTGAAGGACTTTCATTTTTGTGATGATTTTGTGAGAAAAAAATGGAAAATGATATGTTGATAGATGAAATTAATGATTTGATTAGCTTTAGTTGATGTGAGTGGAATCTTCCACCCATTTGGTGAAGTACTCAAGGTAGTGTGATGATAGAATGATGGCATTGAGAGAACGTGGATTGATGAGGCCAATGAGGTCTAGTCCCCATTGTGAGAAAGGCCAAAGGTCCCTGAGATGATGTAAGGCCTGACTAGGAATGTGAATTAGATTGGAATATTGCTGGCATTTGATGCATTTCTTAACGTATTCACAATAGTATTGATTGAGAGAGGGCCAATAATAACCCATGTGAAGGACACACTTGGTGAACCAAACCACTAAAATGGCCACCATAGATACCATCATGGACTTCTTGGATAGCTTCGAGTGGATTCATGAGACTTAAGGAAATGAAGAAAGATGTCATCAAAGCCATGCTTATAAAGGATGCCACCAAGGATGACATAGTAGTTAACATGTTGAAGAAATGACCTCCTACCATTTTTAGATAGGTCGGAGGGGATGATGGATTGAGAAAGATAGTCAAAGATTTGAGAATACCAAAGATCACGAGGATTAGATTCGATGAGGTTGACACCAGGTAACTCACTAAGATGAGCTTGGTTTTTCAATGTGATGAATGATAACAGAGATTTTAGACTCTTCCATGTAGACCAAGGGATGAGAGATGTGAGAGAAGCCATAGTGTCTAAAAGCAATTAGATGATCGAGGGATGGTTGAATGGTGTAGAAATCAAATGCTCCAAGAAGGAAGTCAACAATGTCCTTATACTTTTGAAGGATCTCATTTTTACATTGATAGATGCCTTTGACTTGATTAATGATGAGTTGAGAATCCCCATAGATGTCAAGGATTTGGACACCAAGTAAGATGGTGGTTTTGAAGGCCTAAGATGAGAGCTTCATATTGGCCATATTGTTGGTGCATTCAAAATTAAGTTTATAAGTGATAGGAATAGGAGTGTCCCAAGGAGGAATGATAATGATGCCAACACCTCCCCCTTGTTAACACTTAGAGCCATCAAAGAAGAGTGTCATTTTGAGAGGAGAAAATTCATGTTCAAATTTGTTGATAGATTCATCTGGAAATTTTCATGAGGAAGATGATTATAAGAAGAGGGGCATCAACTAATTGATTTATGATAGCTTGGCCCTTGATTGATTTTGAGAGATGAACTCTAGGTCAAAATCTGTCATGAGCATGAGCCATCGAGTGATGCATGATCACTATGATAAGGCTTAGAATGCATGGTTTTGAGAAGATGAAAGCTAGTGATGACATAAGTCTTATGATTGAGAAGATAATGGTGAAGCTTAGAGTAGCAAAGAAAAGAGTGCAACACAAACTTTTTAGCTTTAGTGTAGTGAGTCTCATAATCGTGAAGGGTGTGATTGATATAGTATATGGTCTCCCTACCTTTCATCATGATGTGCCAACATGGCACCTAGAGCATGATTGGAGGTAGAGACATAAAGATAGAAAGGATCCCCTCACGTGGAGGTGTAAGCACAAGGAGGGGATAGGAGATATTGCTTGAGATCATCAAAGGATTTTTGGTAGTTATCATCCCATTTGAATTGATGTCTTTATGAAGAAGATGATGAAAAGGGTTGGAAATGGTCAAAAAGTTGTGAGATGAAATGATGGACTGATTGAAGTTGGCCTTGAAGACTATGAAAGTTTCTTTAAGTTAGAAGGAGGAGGCATCTGAGGATGGATTTGATTTTGGTGGGGTCAACTTCAATACCCTGATGGAAATGATAAAGCCAAGGAGTTTACTAGTTAGCACTCAAACACACACTTGGCTAGATTGAGACAGGAGGAAAAAGTGGATAAGGCACTCAAAAAGGACTTCAAGGATGGAAAGGTGGTCGTGGTGATGCTTGGATTTACCCAAAAGGTCATCAACATAGTCCTCTATAGTCTTATGGATGAGATCATGAAAGATGTAAGTCATGGCTCATTGATAGGTGGCTCAACATTTTTCAAACCAAAGGGCATAACATGATAATAAAAGGTCCCCAAGGAGTGATGAAAGAAGTCTTATGTTGGTCTTTAGTGTGATGAGGATTTGATTATACCCAGAAAAACCATCCATAAGAGAAAATCATCTCATGGCCTATGGTAAGGTCTATGAGTTGATCGATGTTAGGAAGAGGAAAATCATCTTTAGGGAAAGTGAGGTTTAGATCTCAAAAGTTAGTGCAGATATGAAGCTTTCTAGAAGCTTTGGAAATGGGTACGATGTTGGAAACCCATTGTGGATAGTTGATAGGGATGATGAAATTAGTGAAAGGAGGCATTTACAAGCTCCTCTTTGATAAAGGAGGGAAACTCGAGGGTGCATGTGGTGAAGCTTCTACTTAACCGACTTAGTGTTAGGAAAGGTAACAATGTTATGGACAAAAAATGGAAGGATCGAGGCCCTGACATGTTAATGTATGACCATGTGAAGGCTTGGATATGTTGAGAAAGGAAAGTGGTGAAAGATTCAAGCTCTATGGATCAAGGGATTGACCCACTTTGAGATGTGGGGCTCTTGTGGAGTCCTATGTTGATGTTGATGGTGGATTCATTAAGAAGGGTGGATGTGTTCTAGTGGTAAGGTCTTATGAAGATAGGAATATTCTGCCCCCATGTAAGAAAGGATGGAATCATCATTGGTGCATTGAAGAAATGTCAATGGTAGGGGAATCTTCCTCTATCATATCTAGAAATTGAAGAGGGAGGGACCTATTTTCATTTTCACACTGATAAGTGATGGTCCCAAGGTGATGGTGGAGATTAAAAAAAAATCTAGAGGTGATAGACATGGTGTCATCATATCCATAACCTCATGGGATGGAGAAGATGGAGGATCGATGTCCATGAGAGCTAAAGATGGTGGAAGAGGTCTACAGATTGTTCTTATAGCCCAACCCAAATTTTTCATGGGGTTTGTGAGATTGATCAATGATGAGGTCATGCATGCCTTGTTCATAATGCCCCATTCCAAATCCTTTCTAGAAGTGCAATGATGAAGATAGGTGTAGGAAAAGGATTTCTTGTAAAGAAATTCAAAGCCATTGGTATATGGTTTGGTGTGTGGTTGAGTGTCAATGTGTGAGGAAGGGTGATCGATGCCACCATAGATGAGATTAGTGTGAAGATGAGATGGATGAAAGGAATGATATCCCGACATTAGGTTGATACATTGGATTTTTCGGGTCTACCAAGTCTATGAGGTGTGGGAAGAGCATTAAGTGTGAGAAGATGATACTCCCCAATGTGAGTTGATCCATTACTTTGTCTAAGGAGTCATCATTGGGAAGTTTGGATGTAGAGATGGATGAGCTAGTGGATGCTTGAGAAGGATCTTGTTATGGGAATGAGCACATCATTAGGATGATAAGTCATGTGACATGATTTGAATGGAGGAATGTCTATGGGGAGAGTTAATATTTTCCCCTCATGTTCATATTTGATGCATCGATGAAGGGTGGAAGGAACACAATGCATGACATGAATCCATGGTCATCAAGGAGGATATTGTATTGAAACTCCCCCTTACTATGATATAGAAGACCTCATGGAGGATTTTTTTCACCAACATGGATGGGAAGAATAATTGTGCCTAAAACAGGGGAAACAACATCATTAAATGCATGAAGAACCATGGGTGATTGGGTGACAATGGAATTAGGGAGCTTAAGTTGATCAAAGTGTGAGATGAGATGATGTTTATGCTAGCTCCATTATCAATCATAGAATGATGAATGAAAGTGTCATTGATACACACATGATGATGAAAGAGGGGAAGATCATGTTCTTTAGGTGATATGTCGGGAATTTTAGTGTCATCAAAGGATATGGAGGTGAAGAAGTGCAAGTGCTCCAAAAGAGATGCAAAGGGTTGAGCCTCATCATTAGGAGTGGGGATACATTTAAGAGCTTCAATGAGGGCTTTTTATGGTCTAGAGAGCTTTGGATGAGCTCATAAAGTGACATCTTAATGGGGGCTGATGAAGTTGTTTCATAACACTTTGTTCAATAGTAGCAGGCTAATGAGGGGAAGCTAAGATAGATACCTTAGGTTTTGATGAAGAAGGGGTTGAGTAGACTCTTTAGGAGGAGTGGTGATAATGACTTTGGATTTTGATTGAGTGGGTGGTTGGAATTCATGGGGATGAGAATGGGTTGTGACCCAAACAACATTAATGAAGAGAGGAGGACCCTCTTTAGGAGAGGTTGAAGTTGGAGGAGGGATGACAACATAAGTCTTAGATGAATGAGGAGATTTAGATGTCTTTGGTGGATGAAGGTTGAGATGAGGAAGTGAGATTGGTGGATGGAGGAGTGTGATCCCTTTCAACGAGAAGGTCATCCTCATGATAAGATTATGGATGATAGTTTGAGGATCTCTACAATGTTCATATGTCATGTCCAGGTGCATGATGGTATGCACAAATGAGATTAGAATCAAACCATGAAGGTCTTGGACCATGTGGATCAAAAAGGTTTGATATGGTGGAGAGAGTGATTGCAGATGCTTGAAGTAGATGTTGAAATATTTTTGTGTAAGACCAATGGGGGTGGTTGAGAGAGGCCATAGATGAGAGTGGTTTTTAATGGATGATGATGAAGGAGAAGGGAGGGAGGTTTTTTTGAGGTGGTTTATGGGAGCCTTTGATTCTATCTTGGGCTTGAAAGAAGAGGAAGATGGTTGTGTTTTGGTTTTGGTTTTGATTGATTGGTGACTTAGATGTTTTGGATTTTGATTTGAAATGATTTGGGGTGGATGATTTTGAAGGAAGGAGATCAGATTTAGAAGAAGGATTAGATTTTTTTGACTTGGATTTTTTGATAATGGGGATCTTGGATGAAGGGCTTGGCCCTAAAGATGGATGGTGATGCTCCTAAGAGTGATGATGTGACATTAGATTGCTTAGGAGGGTTAGTCTTGGGAGGAGGAAGCTCTCAAATTTTTGTGTGGATGTGTGAGGGATTTTGGATGGGCATGCCAAGGTTCTTAGACTTTGGTTGTGAGGATTTACCTTTGGTAAGGATGATGAAATTTCAATTGGAGGATCTGTGGGAGTAGGATTAAGTGATGTGGATTGGGTTGTAGATATATGACGGTGGAAGTGGTTTTTTGTATGATGCATTTAACAAGATCTAAAGGGGTGGTAGATTGTGTAGGATTTAGTATTGGTGGATGTAGGGATGATTGGAGTTATAGATGAAGTGAGAGTGTCATTTGTAGATGTATTGAGTATGTGGATGTTTGCATGGTGGATGATTCAAGAGGTGGTATGGATATGTGGACATAGATTCAGATGTTGATGTGGGTATAGTCATAATAGTAGATGTGATTGATGTGGGAGTAGGTGTAGATGTGTGAGATGAAGGTGTTGAGGTAGTTATAGATGAAAGGACTAGATGTGATGATGATGATGATGATGGATGGATGGATGAGAGAAGTGTATGGTTGATGTTGATGTTGATGTAGTTATAGTTATAGTTGATGTTGATATGATAGGTGTAGAATGTTGATGAAGTTGTGATGTGAATAGGGGAAGAGTCTGAAATAGGGGTGGATGCAATGGATGATGAGGTGATGGGTGTAGGTGATGGGGTTGGATTTTGGTCTATAGTATTAATTATATGGGCATTAGGTGGTTGTGATGTGGGGGTGGAGTTTGATTATTGGGTGGATGATTAGGAAAGGGTTGTTTGAAGACATCAAGGGGTTGATTAGGTGGTGCATTAGGATTATCCACTTGGAGGTCACAGAGTCTATGAGTTTTTGGACAACGTATTTAAAAGAGTGACACTTCTCAATGTCATGGCCATGAACTTGATGATATTTTTACAGTAATGTTCCTCATGATACCATGTTGGTTTGGGTCATGATTCATCAAAAAGGGTCGGATGGGAGGAAGATGAATGAGATTGACCACCATTAACTTGTCAAATATTGAACTATAAGATTCCCAAGAGGGGTATAGTTAGGAGGTGGTCTAGAGCTCTTTGTGGAGGCTCCATGTGAGAAGTGGATGTGGAGGATGAAGATTTAACCATGATGGCATTAGTGCATTCTTAGGTTTTTCACCATGCATGGAGGATTTAGTGAATTGGATTTGGGTTTTTTGATCAAAGTTTAAGATGGCCTTGCTCAAGGGCATGGAGTTCAAGTTTGTGAGCCATGGTAAATGCCTCTTCAAAGGTTTGAAATGATTGAATTTGAAGAGAGAGAGATATTCTTCACACAAGACCATGAGAAAAGTTCAATTAATTTAGTTTGTGGAAGGAGAATGATAGTTGGTTGATGATGCCATGCCATCATGATGAAAAATATGTGATAGATTCATCATCATATTGTCTAATGGCATAGAGGTATGTGATAGTGATCTTACGTGCAATATTGATTGAGAAATGTTCTAGGAATAATTGTGCAAGTTGGGTGAAGGAAAATAATGAATGTTGTGGGATGTCATTATACCATCCAATGCGGGTCTGACTAATGACATGGGAATGTGTGAAGCATAAGGTCTTGATCATGGGTGATAAGGTAACATGCATGTCTAAAAGTGTGAAGGATGTTGTTGGGTCCTCCTTATTATTGAACTTAGAAAATTTTGGTATTTCCCAATGAGGAGGATAAGGCTTTATGGGGATGGATGGATTGATTGGTTCATTACAATTTTTCATATGAGAATGTGGTTTTGGATCCCAAGGTAGTGGCTTCAAGATTAGCCATTCTACTCAATAACTTGCATGGGATCATTAGATGGATGGGGTTGTGAAGTTGAAGGATGAGATTGTGATGCATAAGAGGTGGATGGGTTATGTTGTTGATAAGTTTGATATGTTTGAGGATGTGTAGGTGTTGGTGGAAGTGGTTGATAAGGGGGGATGTAATTAAAGGGTTGTGATTGAATGGGTTGAGATAAAGGTTGTTGTTGAGAAATGGGGATGTGATAAGATTGGTTAGATTGAGTTGGTTGTTGAGAGATGGGGACATTTGATTGGTTTTTTATATGGGATGAGTTGGAATATAAGTAATGGGTGGTTGGGATACTTGAGTTGGTTGAGTGGGAAGTATGTAGTGATAAGCACCTCGAGGAGGAGGTTGATGGGTTTGAGTTGATTCAGATGGATGGGGTTGTGAAGTGATCACATTGGCATGGATATGGGAAGTGGAAATAAGGGGAAAAGTTATGTTATGTTGTTTGGATATAGGAGGAAGCAAGTGAGATTCTTGAGATGATTGGATAGGGGCACAAGTGACCGTAGTGGATGATGAGGTGATGGGATATAGAAAGAAGTGATAGTAGTGTTAACATGAGGAAAATTAGGGGGATGGGGACCACCAATTGAGTGGTTTGGTGATTGTGAGGATTGAGGAAGAAGGTTGATTAGGATCAAGCTCATGTTGGGCCATAACAAGTTCATTCATAGCTCTAGGAAAGAAATATGACAAGTTGTGATGTGAGGACTTGTGTAGATTTGGGATTGGAATGGTAAGCATAAATTTGTTGCAAAGGAGGTCCATCAATGGGGAGATTGGTAGTCTTATGAAGGAGATAGTCATGAAGGGAAACTAGATTAGCATCAAGAAGCTCTTGGAATTCTCACACACCCACGAGGGATGAGAGGAGGCCCAAAAGCATTGATAGAGGAGGTGGAAAAAGGGGGTGTTGTTGGTCTAGATGGAATGGAGTGATGATAAAGAAAAGGATTAGTTTTGACATGAGTGTTAGGTTGATCAATGGAATTTCTTGAAGAGAGGGAAATGGAACCATGGGTTGAGTAACTGTAGAAGGGATGACCAAAGGGGTGGAGGTAAGAAGAAAAGTGCAGAAGTTTGTTGAAAGGAAGTGGTAGTGGAAATAGGAATGTTGTTTGATGACATGTTTTGTTCCATTTTTTTTCTTGGGATCTTGTAATAACTGGCATGAAACAAAAATAAATAAAACAAAACTATGCTGATTTTTAATTAATCAAACAAAGTCAACAAAATTTTTTTGATTATCTTGATTATTAAGATGTGAAAAGAAATGAAAAATGGGCTTGAAGGGAGCCTAGGAAATGGAAAATCTATGGATGGTTTTAGGTAGTTTTGGATGGAGTCCTCGATATACCCAAAGGTACGTGAGGCAAAATATATGATGACTACTAGTATGGGGCTTGGTATTGGGGCCTACCCCCTCACTTCATGGTCCCACAATGATAAGGGAGTCGGGTGCTTAGCCAATATACCAAATAGAAAAAATTTTGTAATGGCTAGAACACCACAACAAATTTCCTATTGGGTGATGAAATCCCAATAGTTCCACCTAGGTAGGAGATGTTTAGATGTGTAAATTGATTTGTGTGTTGATGTGTGTGATGAAAGTGTATGCAAAGAGTTAAACCCCTAGTTAAACTAGATTTCAAGCAAATATGAAGGGTTCTTTTTAGATCCAAAATGAAATGTGTAGATTTGATGAGGACAACAAACAAAAAGAATGAAATGTGATAAAAGAAAGAGATGGGGAATAAAAACAAGGAATACTTGGATAATGCTTTTCCTTTTTATTTGAATTTTTATTTTTTTAAGCAAAAAAAAAAAATCCAATCCAAACAACATGATCAACATGCAAAGCAAAAAAAAAATGCTCCTTCCTATGAGGTTAGTAGAAGATAGATAGAAGAAAATGAAAATGAAAACAAAAATAAAAAGACTCACCAAGAAAGGGTGGGTCCCATCGGCATGCAAAATGTTGACCAAATTTCCTGTTCCTACTTAGATTAGTGAACTAGTACTAAAGAAAATAAGTAACTCCAAATATGCGAGGGTTTAAGGTACCTTGAGATGGGATGATGATGAATACGGGTGCAAACAAGAGATCCTTCTTCTCACGAGTGAGCTAAGTGACTGCAAATCAAGAGAAACTCAACATGAAAGGATGGATTAGTAGATAGATGGGTGGGTTTCTGACAAAGTCAGTCCCAAGAAGTGAAAACTTCCTAGGATGGATGTCAACCCTCATTTTGATAAAGATAGATAAAATTAGATATTGATAAATTGGATGTAGTAGAATTTGAACCAAAATAAAAACTGAAAATGCTAGATATAAGATAAAAATGTAGATCTGATCTAAATGCATGCAAAGTAAATCAAAACTTGGGTGGGTCGATGATGACCCAAGACTACTGAGAGGCATATTCGATGTGACATGGGGAGATGAATTGGAATAATGAAAAAATGCATATCTTAAGACCTTCTTGAGTTAGATCTGGAGTTGATGATTGAGACCGAGATGGAGATGAAGGAAAAACACTGTAGAAGATCTAAAAAAGATCTAATAGAAAGGATGCAAGAAAATTATGAAAACTGATGATGAATGCAATGAAAAAATGATCAGATCAAGTGATGATGATCAGGAGTTGAGTCAGATGATGACTGGGGACTAGGTAGATGAAAATAGATTTGAGATGGTAAAAGGGGAAAAATGATAGGATATGAGAGTTGGATGGATGTGGAATAGAAAAGATGATGGACTAGGGATTGAATGAGAGAAAGGAAAAAAATGGAGTTGGGTGATGATGACCAGACATAGGGTCGATGATGATGATTAGGGCTGATCTAGACTTGGATGAAAATGGATGGACTGAAATGAAGACCATAGAGATAAGAAATGAGGCTGGGAATGATAGAGAAGAGAGCTCTGATGACTAAATTGAACCAAGATACAAGATGGAATGATGATGATAGTTGTAAAGAGGGCCCAAACATGTAATGATAAAAGAGGACTTCAAATCTCCCAAATATGGTCACAAGATCTCTAAGAAAGCTTCAAGATGTATAAGTAGTAGCTAGAGAAAGTGAAAATGAAAGCAAGATCACAAAAAGCTTGAAGACTCCAAAATTGCATCCTGAGAAAAGGAGGGGTAGGGTTGGCTTTATAGGGTTTGGGTGACACCTAGATGGGGTCACCACCGATATGGGGACCCATCCATTTGGGTGGTGGAAGGATGATGAGCTCGAGACAAAGAGCCCATAAGAGGCGGGATTAGGGTTTTGAAGGATTAGATGAATTAGGGTTGTTTAGGATGAGTAAATGGGTAGGTGGATGGTGGAAATTATTAAATAAAGGCCATGGAGAGGTGAAATCATTAAATGATGGCCTAGAAAGGATAAAATAGAAGATTTAGAAGGATAAATAAATTAAATGAGGATTGAACCTCTCGAAATACAAGGGCATCATTCACAATGTTTGCACAAGTGTTTTAAGTCAGTGCAAGCTACAAATTTGGGATCCACAAGGTGTTTTGTGCCTTCTTCCTCTCATTGTAATGATTTGTGCATGTTTGCAATAAATTTGGTTTTGTGGTTATTTCTCTACCCCGACTTGTTTTATTTACATTTTTTCTATTATTGTTATTGTGGTATGTTGTGCATGACTTTTCTCCTTTGCAAGTTTCAAATTCATGTTGTGTATTGTGTGAAAATGGAAGGTTAAATGTTGTTTTTGACTGTGACACTCATGTCTACCCTCTCTTTGCCCATTTTCTCTCATTTCCTCATTAAGAGTTTCTTTCCCAATCTCTTGGTGTTATCATATCTATTAGCTTAGGATTTCCCTTTCATGCATCTCCTCTAACCTTGGTCCCTTGGATGATTAGATTAAGATTAGATAGTTATATTTCCAGTTGTAGGAGTAGTTTTAGCATTAGGAATAGGTAGAGGAAGCCGACCTTCTCTGGAGGTTTGTCTCAAGGAGCAAGTCCCAAAACTTGGAGACAGTCCCATGTTGCCTCAAAGTCACAATTCTCTAATGTTGATATAGGGCAAGGTGAAATTTTGAGCTCTAAAGTTCTGGCATGCCCAGTGGGACATTTAATGAAAATACAACTTTATTATTGAGTTATAGTGTGTGACTTAGTGATTTTAGCCTTTTGAGGTAATCCTCCAACACATATGAGAACTCTTATTTCTATATCTCTGGGTTTAACAACTAGAGTGCCCATTTTCATGAGAAGAATACAAACAAGACAAAGTGCAATAAGTAGTGAACCTTTTGAATATTTATATTTGTCAAGGAGAAGAAGGAGAGCGAGTAGTTCGAGAGATCAACATCTCCTTCAAACAGAAATCTTTCTACTCCTCCTCCTGGTAGACATTTCTTGTTATCATCTAGGGTTTTAAGACCCATTCCAATTATGACACAACAAATAAATTTTCCCTTTGTCAGATTTAATGGTGGTAGCCCTTTATCTCTCAATACACACCATGATATAGCGGTGTCTATACTTAAAAGTATTCCCTTCTTCACTAGTGAAAACCACACTACCCAGTGATCATATTCAAGATATTGTTAATGTGTGTTTAGTTCATCTAGTTACGGAAGATGATGTTATAGTCATACTTCTCACTTCTTCACTTAAAGGAAAATCACTTCAATGGTACATGAAGCTTATGACCTACTTTGACATAGGGATGAGCTTGACATAACTCTATGTCAGCAATTTGGAGGAAAAGAAGACAACATATCCTTATTAGAGAAACTAACAACCATCAAGAGAGATCCCAATGATCTTATGGTTGATTTCAATTTCAGATTCTAGAAGACATGGGACAAAATTCCAGTTCTCTTAAGACCAACTCCACAAGGTGTTTTTTTACTTCTTAAGAGATCTAAATTTTGATATTTTCGTTACAATACAATCTATGGGTGATGTCTAATTACCCGGTGCTTATCCAAGATCCATTAGGGATGAGAATTATTTGATACAAGCCAAAAATAGCCCCTAGATTACCTATGCCTTTGTTTCTTGAGTTGCATCAAGTTTCACAACCCTCCATTGTTCCCATTCCCGAGTGAAATTCACAACCCATTACCTCTCGTTAGAGTAGGTATTTACCTTAGATCATGTTCACCTAGGTACTTTATTTACCTTTATTGTATTTATCCTCACCCACTTATGTGTGTGGATATTTCTTTTATCTTATTTAGATATTAGGAGATATTATCTAGTTGTTAGGTATAGTTCTTTCCTTGATCTATGGTATTGACTAGTTCTTTCCTTGATGTCTAGTTCTCTCCTAAATCTATGGTCTTGACTAGTTCTTTGATGACTAGTTATTTCCTTGATTTATGGCTTGATCTACGACCTTGACTAGTTCTTAGATTGTTATTCCTTGCCTATTTAAGCAAGGCCCATTCTCATTGTATTGCATTGAGTTCCATTATAATATATGATATTGTTGCTCATTTGTTTGCAAAGGTTTTATGTAAAGCTATTATGGCGAATTGCTTTCGTATTATTGATCGTGGTGTTTGATTAACATCTGTGTTCTTGCAAGCAGTACGATCACGGTTATTGTTCCTTTCACAACCGGATCGTACCAAGCCAAGAACACAACCCATTACCTCCACATCTTATTCTCCCCAAAAGCAAAAGGATGATGATGAAATGAAATCCTTGATCAAAAAATTATCAAATAAAGTTATATCCCTGGAGAAACAACAAGCCCAATCCTATAGAAATTACCTGGGTCCTAACCAAGGACAATCCTTGAACCAAAGATTTAATCAAGGTCATTAGCCTTATAAAAACCAATATCCAAATCAAAGATATGTGCGAGAATCAATAAAATGACAGATTGCAAGATCAAAATCCGAATCTTCCTCTTCAAACGGTTGTTCCTACCTAGCCACTTTGTGCTTTTGCTAGCTCAAGTAAGGCACTTTTTCTAGTGTAGAATAATGTGATACAAGAAACATAATGGTGTTTTCCATGCAATCAACCACCTAATCAATATATTTGTAAAAATGCATTACAAGCTCGGGCCTTTATGATTATAAAATATTCCAACCAACATGAATAATTGATTTAGATAACCATTTATAATCCGAAGGAGCTCAAGAAGCTAACCTTGAGACCAATCTCATGTTCTTTGGGGATGATGAGTTTTGTGCAATCAATTAAGTTGTGGGCACTTTCAATAGACCTCATACTCATGTTGTTGATAATACAAGGTCTAAGAAAAGAGTGTTGGACACTCAACCTTCATCTTATTCTAATTAAGATGACCTTCTTCACAAGGAGAAGGAAGTTGGGGTAGATTTGAGTAAGAAGCATTGCCTAATGCTCCTGGAAGACCTAATTAAATGAAAGAGGTTGCTCCCTAACTAAAGGTAAATGCTCCAATAATGAAACAATCGAGAAAAGAGAGAGCATTACACCTCGATGCACAAATTCTTGGCATTCCTTTCAACATTTTTAGCGAGATGAAGATAGGCAAATGTGAATGTGACAATGTGGGATGCCCCGTTATTCCATCTCAAAGAGACCTCCTACATGAATCCCTAAATAAACTTCCTCAATCGATCCATTTATTCAAAAGTATCATCTTGTAGTCAACTTATGCCAAGAAAAGGAGGAACACGTAAGCAAAGTTAAGAATACCCCACCCTTTTATATTTCTTTAATAGTGAGCAAACACTTAGTTCATAATTGCATGGTCGATTCAAGGAATAGTACCTCTGTAATGCCTAAAAAGATTGCTAATATTCTAGGTCTTGAGTACAATACTATTTATAAAGGTGTTTTTCAACTTGATGGATCAACGGCGACGTAATTTTAGGAGTGATCAATGATCTTGAGTTAACCTTTTAGGCTTGTCCAAGTTTAACCATAACTCAAGATGTCTCATCGATTGACCTACCTCCCTTGTTTTCCATTTTTCTATCAAGATATTTCACGACCAAAGTGGGTGGTTATTTATCCTCAGATTGGTCTCACATGCTTTTAAAAAATAGATATGGTACTAAATTTACCATTCAAGTTGAGCTAATATTTTCCTATCACGTTGAGTCTTATGAACCTACTCCCCTCCAATCTAATTATCTTATACATGAAGATCATGAGCATGAGCCAATTTCAAAAGAGCAGCCTATTCCTCCTTTAATTCCTAATCTTTTATTAGATGAATGGGCCAAGGAACACTATGAGTTTGATCCTTATAACACAGATGTGAAAACTAGAATTGGAACCTACTGTATTTATGAAGAAGAATTTACTTCCCCACACCACTTAAGCAAGAAAATAATGCTTCTAGATTATGGAAAATTTTATTTGATGGCTCTGAAGCGTGAATGGAGCTACGGACGGGTGTTGCATTAATTTCCCCAATGAATCAAAAAAATATTTTTCTCATAGGTTGTAATTTGCATGTTCTAACAACGTAGTAGAATACGATGCATTGGTTCATGGCGTGTTTATAATAGACAAAAGATAAATCAGATGTCTTTGTAAATTTTTGGGGATACAAAATTGGTCATCTACCAAGTGAGAGGGAAATGTGCCACCAAGAATAAGCTTCAAAGCTTATAAGCATAGAGTTTGGGATCTTTTGGAAATCTTTAATGCAATTAGTCTGCAAGTGGTGCCAAGAAAATTGAGCAAAGAAGTAGACCATATGACAACCCTTGATCAAAATTTTCACCAGTTGAGGACCTCATCCAAGGTAATTAGAAACATGTTAAGTTGGTTATTAGGCCATCAATTCCAAATGATGTTGTCGGATGGTAGGTATTTGATAGTGATGAACAATTTTTTCATTTCATCTAAAATGAAGCAATTTTTTTCGCAAAAATGTAATTTGATTTGCATGACAATTATGGTGATCAAATCATTTAGCTAAAGATAAATAAGTTGCCTAAGGGATTGGTTACCCTTGAACATATTTTTAGTCTTGATGAAAATTCCGAGGAGAAGAAAATAATATAACAACAAGGAAGATGACTATCAACTAGTCACTATTACACAAGGCAAGGAGCTATTGCTTGGAAAGGTATGTGATGAAAATGAAAAGAAAGATTTTATCTCCTTGTGTCAAAAATTTAATGATGTATTCTCATGGGACTATGGAGATCTTATGAGTTTTTACCATGACATTATCCAACATACCATAGATATTGATGTTAACGCCAAGCCAATTAGACAAAAGTAAAGACTTGACGATCCCAAGATAAAGCCCCTCATAAGGAAGGAGTTATCTAAGCTAATTGAGGCCAAAATAATATTTCCTATCAAATACTCTACTTGGGTGGAAAATCTAGTTCCGGTGAGGAAGAAGAATGGAGAAATCAGACTCCATGTGGACTTTAGGGATTTGAACAAAGCTTCCCTAAAAGATCATTATTCTCTACCTTCAATGGAACAAATTTTACAAACTGTAGTAGGAGCTGAAAGGTTTTCCATGCTCAATGGCTACTCAGGTTTCAATCAGATCAAGGTTAGAGATGAATATCAATTCAAAACTACATTTACAACCAAGTGGGGAAAACATGCATAATGAAGACGCCCTTTGGTTTATCAAATACAGTGTTACATTCCAAAGAGCAATGGACATTGCTTTTAGGGGATATATCAATGAATTCATCCTTGTCTACTTGGATGATATTACCATTTTCTCAAAGGAGAGTAAAGATCATATCAATCATCTTGAGAAATTCTTTGAGATATGTAGGGAATTTGGGGTGTCTCTTAACCCTAAGAAGTGTAACTCGGTCCCCAGGGCAAGCTCTTGGGGCATATTGTTTCAAAATATGGAATTGCTATTGATCCAGAAAGAATATCAACCATCTTGTCTCTCTCCTTGCCAACTCACAAGAAGGCTCTACAATCATTCCTTGGAAAGATTAATTTTGTTAGGAAATTTATTCCTAATTTTGTAGGATTGATTAGGCCTATCACCTTAATGCTCAAGAAGGATTCAATGTTTAAATGGACAACAAAAGGAAAAGAAAGCTTTTCCAAGATCAAACAAGAAATTTCTCAAGCTCCCACACTTATCAACCCTAAATACTCTAAGGATTTTATCTTATATGCATATGGAGTGAACAACCAATGGCCTTCTTTAGTCAAATATTGAAGGATTATGAATTAAAATACAACCACATAGAGAATCAGGTCTTTTCCATCAAGAGAGATCTCAATAAATTCAAGAGTATGCTTACCACTAATCACATTAAAGTTCTTGTCTCGCACCCCAAATGTGAGAGATTTCATTATGAGAGCAGAATTTAGTGAGAAAAGAGCTAGATATGTGACCAAGATTATGGAATATGACATAACCATTAAAGCCACAAAGTTGGTAAGAGGTATAACACTTTGTGAGCAGTTGGATTTGGATGATCAAGATGATCAAGAAAAATATTTCTTATTGGATGAGGGTCCTCCACACAACATCGAGGTTCTGCAAGATTAAAGAAATTCACTCAAAGAACACAACTGAATTGAGGACATAACCACATTATTATCCACTGGTGCATATCCTCCTGGCCTAAGAAAAGTAAAGAAGGCATTTGATATTGCAGTCAATCCCTATACATTAATGAATGAGATTCTTTTGAAAGAGAATGTTGATGAAGTGTTGTTAAGATGTATTGAGAGTGATTAAGTGAACAAGGTATTGGAAAAATTCCAAGATGGTTTATCTAGTAGACACTTCTTTGTTAGGATTATTTTATGTGTTAGTGGTCCAGTATATTATGTGGGTTATTTATTAACATGTGAGTAAGTTGTTAGTATCGTTACAGCAAATCACATATGATAAATACCGAGGAGAATTTGTAGGGATTTATTCTTGTTTAATAGTTACACTTGGCTCTTAATATGTAGGAGCTCATAATGTTATCCATATGTAAATTCTACGCCCCAAAGATATACAGAAGCAATAATTATTATTTGTTTTTCCTGTGCAAAACTGGTGTGTGGCTTTCATTTGGTATCAGAGCTTTTGTTTCGATCTGTAATGGAAGAATAATAATGTTTTTAGTGGAAATTTATTTATTCTTTATTGTCCCGTTCATGAGCTAGATATTAATAATTTTTTTCAAGCTCTCCACCTCTGTCACAAGCGTTGAGTGCTTCTTGAAGAGAAATCTTGGCGTTAGATTTAATTTGGAGAAGTGACACGCCATTCTGTTTGGTTTCGATCCGCGTATGTGTGCCATCATTCAATGCTAAGGTAGATCTTCCAAAGACATTTTATACGATTATAACGTGCAGTCATAGTTTTGGGTGGTCTCGCAGGTGTGAATACAAAATTCAACAAATCAGACCTGTTATTTCTCCTTCAATATTAGCTACGTTATTTTCTTGCTCCACTTTCACGCTTCATCTAATTTTGTAGCATGACAGTCACACCATCAGAGATCTGGGCGCCGCACACGATGAGCTGTTGGTTGAATTCTTGGATGCATGAACCGGTCATGCCATTTTCGGGTAAAAGGGAAGAGTGAGTGTTGTGCAGGCATGAGAAATGGAATATTTTGATCAGGCCCAGGATTCCTTCGCAACAATGAGATTTGTCCGGCATAAAGCATTTGGATAACAAGTATATGAATGTCACAAGCGCCAGCATCAAGGTTAAGATCTTAGCTTCAATGGAGATTCCGTTGATCGTCATGTTACAGATTCTCTATTTCCTTTTACTGATAAATAAATTGATTGTATGCAACACTTAGAAACATGTGTTCAAGACATGGAAATGTTGTGTATATATATAGTGAGAGACGATAGGGCAGAAATTATTTGGACAAGCACAAAAAAACCGACACAGCTTACAACGATGTAGAACAAGATAACAATTATTATGGATTCATAATGGAATTATTATAATGGAAGATATTAATCTCTAATCATCAACATTATATAATGAACTTTTGTACCAAAAAACAACTTCAGGGGAATATATAAAATGGCACAACAAATAGACAATAAGTTGTACTTGTATTTGTCGACACTTTGTTATGAAATTAGACACTCTACATTGTTGAAGCATTCATCTTGCCCACTCACTCGTTTCATTTAAGCTTCAAAACTTTAATGTTTCAGGAGCTCTTATACCACCTGAACAATAGGGACAAATATAATTTGCAATGTTTAAGGTAATGGGTTATGTAATGAACTTCATACTGGCGAATGCATCATATAAACATCAAGTTTTCTATAATAAAATGTGTAACTACAAAATAAATGATTTGTCAACTTGTCAGAGTATGTAATTGCAACAAGTTTGTTACTATTTTGTTTGGGAGTTGAAATGTGCCATCAAATATCAAATAGTTGTAGCTGAGATGGCAATAAAACCCTTTGGTTTATGAACATAATAGAAACTTATCAATATGCCATCAATTTGAAGAGTGGAGTTCTGAGTTTTTTTCCCTCATTTCGCACATGGAAATAACAACAAATAAAATTTCATGTCTGAGCCATAAAACGCCTTATAAATTCAATCTTAGCACATTGAAAGTGAATAGGATGCTTGAAGAAACATTCATAACAAAATAATAACTTCATAAACAGTCTAACTTGATCACGATTCAAATAAAGAAAAGGTTGATTGCATGAGAAAAAGAAATCAGCAGTCAAGTAAAAGAAAGAAACTACAATACTTCATATACTCTTTTAAATTTGACAAGTAGAAGTAGGCAAACCAAATTTTTTTTTAACCCTGTTTTTTATTTTTAAATCTGTTTTTTTTTTTTTTTTTTTTTTTCCAGAAGCAATCATTTATTTTGGAGTGCAAACACAAGCTATGGATATTCAAATCTACTAAAGCATTTCATGTTTTTTTTTGCTAGCTAGGTTTCCGATTTCGTAAGAAGGAAAGAAATCGTTATTGCAAAATAACCTGTTATGCAATTTGGAACGAAAGAAAGAAAAAAGATGTCAGCAGAAACATAAAATAAGGACACAAAAGTAAATGGTAAATGCTAGCTACTTAAACAACAAGCTTTATATGAAAGGAACATGTTTCTTGTTGTTGTATTAGATAAGTATCCAGAATACAACGATGTTTCGAAGAAGAGGAATAAGAATAGGTGCATATCTAGAAAGAATGAAATTATGTTTTAAGTCTACACATATCCAAAGCAGATCAATGGGATGTTGAAGTACCCCATAGTAGCAACTTTCATACGGAGAGTATTAAACGGTGGACACAAAATATGGGAAAAAAATGGTCCATAGGAAAAATACAATAAATTTCAATAAAAAAATATAGTAATTTCAATAATTATAAATTGCAACATTTTGTTTTTCCTTTAATTAATACCAACGGGCTATTATAAATATAACAACATCAGTTCTGAATAGATTCGGTGGGTTTTCTATTATTTCTAGCCGCATTTTTTGGCTTTTTGGGAAACAGATTTGGTAAAAATATTATTGTTTACAACCGCAAGACTGGGTTTTGCTTTTTCTGAATTTTAATCTACCAAAACCCTAAATTTTAGGAATTTCAGTCAGTGATAAACAACAATAATAGGTTTTTACAGTCCACGATCGGGCAGCCTGTTTTTGGGTCTACAAGCGGTTTACAGCATATGGGACTACCTCGTACTCACATGCGGGAGGCAACTAACTTTGCTACAAACGAGGCGTACATACCCTACCCCTGCAGGATTTGAACTTGTGACCTCAATTTAAAGAGCACATGTTCTTCACCATTAGGCCAACTCAGGTGTACATTTGTAAAAATAGGATAAATTTGTAAAAATCGATCATATTTGGTAACTGTGAAGTACCCTCTTAAAACTTAGAATAGAAGCATGGCGATCAGGAGTGGTCCTAATTTTTTTTTGAATGTAGAGTATATATAGGGATTTATAAGGGATATGGGACGAGTCCTAACAGTCTTTAAATTAATCTCAATTAACAGGAAGGATATGAAGAAGTATAATGGGTATGAGATGGTGATAGTGTCTTTTGGTGTAAGTAAATATGAGTAAGTAATTAATCTTAATGTATATCTGTTGTAAAGGCTATTACTATTGGCAAATGCCAGTCATAAGAGCTACTCTTATCTAGTGTTGTTTCCGGCTATGCACCATTGGTAAATACAACCTTCAAACATTGTGCTGATACTACCACGGGTTTACTGGTAATGGACACTACTTAAGGCTATCATATACATGGCACTCTAAATCTACAGGAATGAAACATTATTTCATATATATATATAGAGAGAGGGGGGGGGGGGGGGGATGGAGTTGAGTAACAACTAAATTTCAATTAATGGGTAGGAAGTGTCCTACCAATCTTTCAATTGGTCTCAAATAAGAGGAAGGATATTAAGACGTATGGATCACACCTTGCACACAGAGAAAATGAGCTACCCCTTGTAAGGTATTGATGCTTGTCGAGAAGCACCAGCTATAGTGGCCATATTTCTATAACAAGTTTAATAATAATTATACCAAATTCCAAACAGTACAGCCTGCAAGTTTCAAGGGGCCATTACGTAATAGAGTTTGACTAGCATTATCTTCGATGCCCAAGTGGGATTCCATCCAAATATAACCATGTACCATGTTTTTTAGGAAATACCCTGATCTCTAAATGCTCAAAAATAGTCCAGATTTCTTAGTCATTCAAAAATAGAAAGCAGCAAGAAGTTTGGTGCACAAGCAAAACATGTCAGCGGGATTTTTCTTCAAAGGGGGGCAAGATTAAACAAGGGCTGCATTGCAGCAGTAGTACCTGCCGTGTAAGCAGTAGGCAAATGATGGAGCACTATTGTGGGAGTTCAGTAAATGTTTGTTTTTTCTTTGTGAGTTCGGAGGGTAAAGGCAAATGATGGAGCACTATTGTGGAGTTAAGAGGAAAATAAATGTTTAATTTTTTGTGCAGAGTATGTAGATCTTGTAATCAAGGAGTCTGAAAACAAAAATGCCACGATTTGTGTCACTTGAACAAATATAACTAAAACAATCGATTTTCATTGGGCATGACATTGTCAGAACAAGAAGAACGACTTATATCGCTCATAACTGCATTTACACAAATACGAATAATTGATGTCTTCTTACTTTATGCCTCTATTGAGTAAGATAGATTTTCGAGTTGCCAAATTAGACGAAGATCCTCACACTGGGTTGCAAGTTATATTCAGCTGATTTAATATCATTCTTCAATTTGGTTTTGAGAATAAAAGTGCTTTTTATGCTGTTGCATCTCAAGATTATAAAATCTTATTGGAAATACCTTCAATATATGGCAGTATCGACACCAGACCATTAAATCTCCTTACAAAGTCTGTCAGGCACCTCTCTAGCTTGTTTGATAGCCCTTGCCACTTGCTTCCCTCTATAGCCATTCTTTTTAAACAATGCACCTACTTTTTGAGATGGTTGATGGTGAGTATATGCATGCAAGTGGAGTAGAGGTGTGGGAATCTTTCTTGTGCCCCTGACAAACCAGAAAGCCATTGATGTTATGGGAGAATAGGACTCCAAAACGAGTAAGCTCCCCTTCTCAATCTCCTTAATCAATTTGATACCATCCACCGAACTACTAATGTGGGAGTGTAAGTCCTTGAGATTGTCCCTACCATGCTCCCAATGAAGGTTGGTGTCATCAACAAACATCTCGCACCATTTAGGTTTCAAAGGAATGGAGTATAGAGCCCGCTCCCCAAAATGCTCTGTGAAGAGAATAGCCAACACTGGTGATAAAGGTGACCCCATTTCCTTTACTATTGAATGATCATAAATGACCCCATTAAAGGAGAAGAATGTGGGGTTTAAAGAAAAAGAAACCAACCTAGCCATACCCTCATCCATGTAAGCTCTGAACAAATCAACTGCATCACCAATCCGGTAGGTTCAGTAATGCAGGTTGACTATTGAAACTTGATTAAATACAGTGTGCAAATCCCCCTATTTAGGTTTGTTGTTTCTGATATTTACATAGCGATCATGAATATGATTTAGTGTTATCTATGACGAATAGACTGAGAATGAAATGAATGAATTAAAATGTAGGTAAGTATTAACATTATGCATGACATCATGTAATATATATATTTAAAAAGCATGTGTCCATGTATGTGTACAGACGAATTGGACTGAAAACCATAATTTCTATTGACCTTACATGCCAACATACCAGTGCTATAAGATTATCGAAACTTGAAATAATGCATGTATGTATTGTGTAAATCCCTCCTATTTGACTCAAGTATTTTGAGACTCCGATTTAAGTATGGTTCATAAATATATAGTATAGTGTTGTCCTATAACAAGCAGAATTTGAATGAAAAGATTCAATGAATATAACTGTTAAATTGTGAATGATGTAATATTTAACCTGTTTATCTCGGATCCCACATCAGATCAATATGAGCAAGCTCTATATTAAATTTTGTTTGATGACTCTTAAATCCAATTTGGCTTCTGCTATATATTCTATATGGAAAAGGCACCATCTTCAAGGTTTTCCACTGTAGCGCTATCCATTTAGGAAAGAAAGTAATAAAGGACCTTCTATTTACTTTCAAACTCTTGCTATGTATACTATTTGCGAGAGAGTAAGAAAGAAAGGAGGGAACGAAGAAAGTAACACAGAGGAAGTGGCAGAGGCAGAGAGGGAAAGGAGGAGGGGGGAGGGATGGAGAACAGAGGGATGGGGGAGGGCTGGAGGGGGTGAAGGGAGGGTTGGTGGCCGTGTGCCAGAAAGGGAGGCAGAGTGCGAATGAAGGGAAGAAAGGAGGAAATAAATTCTAATAATATCCGAGAATTGATCAAACAAGGTCGGTGGGACTCAAAAAAGTGAACCCAAATAGTGATGCGATGATAATGCTATGCTTCAATTACTATTTAATTGTCTTCAATGGAAAAAAGTAAAATTGAAATCTTAATCAATGGCAATACTCTCCATGCTCGCGATCAACAAAAAAGTGAACGATGTCAGTTTGTACATTGGAAACAAAATAGGACCAGTCACTTCTGACAAACTCAAATTCACCTGAATCTAAGGTGTCTAAAACAACAAACATATTAAGCTTGGAATTGAAACCAATAAACATCATGGTGAAAGAAATAAACACAACGGTGCATATTAGAAAAAATGGTTTTACAAAAAGTCCAGAATGACCATGAAATTTCTCATCAAGTAGAAAAAGGTTGAGAGAGTGACAAACAATTTCTCCCATACAATATTCTTCATGCTCACGGTCAGCTAAAAAGTGAATGATGTCAGTTTGGATATTGGAAACAAAATAGGACCTGCTCACTTTTGACAAACTAAAATTCACCTTAAACTAAGGTGTCTAAAACAACAAATATATTAAGCTTGGAATTGAAACCAATATTAAACATGGTGAAAGAAATAAAGGAAAGGGTACATATTAAAAAAAAATCATGATTTAATACAAAAAGTCCAGAATGACCATGAAACTTCTCATCAAGGAGAAAAGGGTTGAGAGAGATAGACAAACAATTTCTTCCATATTTCGAGTATTATTGTAAATAACATCAAATTAAAAAGCACATGCAGAAAGAAAGGACGTTGCTCCACTTTAAGGATCACTATAACATGAAGTCCCAAACACTGAATAGAAAAGTGCCGCAATAATAGAGTTTCAGAAACCTTGCACTAATATAAGTACCTGAATTTCAAGAGGGTGTCCATGAATGCCCATTCGTTGATCAATCATACAAGAACCATCTGTTACTAATAAAGTTGGAAACATATCAAATCCATCGGCTAAGCACAACTTTAATATCAATTTAATGCCTGTTTGAACATCTACCCTTTCTTGCAGGGCAAAATCTCCTGTTATTCTTCCATATGCTCTCAATAAGATAATCCATCAGAGCCCTGTCAAAGCAACATAGTGCTATTTGAAATGTTCTCTTTTGGCAATAATGTGCATGTACAAAGTAAAAGGATGAGAAACATTCTTATGTTTGTCTGTAAATTTTATTTACTGGGAATTTGGTTTCACTGTATCTTACAATGATTTTTCATCAGAAACCAATTAATCCTTACCAGAGTCAACAGGAGCAACACGACCAATTGCTGACTCTCCAAAGTCAGGATCCAAGACTTCCTCGACTGCTTCATTGTTGCCATCAAGAGGCACCGTCCTAACCTTGAAACTAGCTGGCATCTACCCTTGTCCTGGGTTGTAACAATCTACAGTCTTCTCCCAACTCTGTCATTACAATGTGAATGAAAACATAAATCAGAAATTTTTATCAAGGTCAAGTTCTCAAAACACTATCAAGATAAACTTAAACCTTCTCCATTTCAAAGAAATATAGTAATTGAAAACAACAGCTTGGCAATTATTAAGATAATAGGGCTAACAGTGCAATAGAACACCACTATATATATAAGATTGCAGAGTGAAACGTTCATTGACATATATCAATGCAAGAGATATAAACGATGATATAAATCAGAACATGTTTTCATCACCTCCATAACCAAACTGGGAGATGGACAACTACTAAAACACCCTGAAAAGCTGGAAGATGGACAGCTAATAAAATGCCCCAAAAAGCTGGAAGATAGACAATTTTTAAAACACCCTCAAAAGTTAAGACATCTAAAATATGAAACTCTTATAATGATATAAATCAGAACAAATTCATATATATGTCATAACAAACTCACATGACCGTCATAGAAATAATGCAAGATGGACTTCTTCTAATACACCCTGGGAAGAATATACATATGAAATACCAGCAAGATAGGAAGGTGTACAAATCCTAAACCACCCAAGAAGGCAGAAAAAATAAATAAGAGAAAACAAAGAATATATCTTAGATTTCCCAGCTTACATGGATTTGCAGCCACCTGAGTCGGTAGGACATCTAAAATAAGATGAAAAACAGTCTCCAGGATTGTCCTAGATACATAAATATATGATCAAATTTTTCAAGATCTGTACCTTACGAACTTACAAATTCTCCAAGTGCATGAATTCTTTGAAACCTAATTTCCAGCCTGTCCTAGCAGAAATATCACCATAAAGAAACTCCAGCAACCCTTTAACATGTAACATAGAACACTGCTGGTATCATGGCACTCCTTGAGATCACATCTCTTCGAGGTATTCTATCAAACAGTTCACGTGCATTTTCAACAAATTCATATTGTGCATATCCTGCAATCATGGCATTCCATGAGCCCACATTTCTTTGAGGCATTTTATCAAACAGTTCACATGCCTTGTCTATGCTTCCACATTTTGCATACATGTCTACCAGGCAGTTGCAACTACATCAGTCAAAATTCCTCTATCCATTATGTTTTGATGGATGTCCATACCCTGTTCCAAAGCTCCCATTTTGGCACAGGCAGGGAGGATGCTGACAAAGGTTGTGGAATTTGGCTTTACATCTGCCAATTGCAATTGCATGAATGTTTCGAAGTAATTATAACGCATTTTCAACAAATCCATTTTGGTCATATCCTGCAATCATTACTGTCCACGACACCACATTTTTTTGAGGCATTCTGTCGAACGGTTCACATGCCTTGTCTATGGTTCCACATTTTGCATACATGTCTACCAGAACATTTGCAACCACATCTGATAAAATTCCTCTATCCTTTATGCTTTGATGGATGTCCATGCCCTGTTCCAAAGCTCCGATTTTGGCACAGGCTGGGAGTATGTTGGCAAATGTAAACTGATTGGGTTGAAGACCTGTTTGTTGCATATGGTGAAACAGTGTGACTGCCTTGTGAGGACAACCATGTCTTCTGTATGCTGCAATAATTGACAGACATTTAAATATGTTTTTTAGATATGGTATCAGGGACTGCCTAATGGTTTGTTAGATGTATAATTTGCTGGTTTGCTGAGTCTGTACTTTTTATTTTGTTGGTTCTGAGAATGGCATGCATGCTTTAGGGCGCAGAAGAGAGAGTGACTGCTGCGAAAGGGACAACATCAATGGCATCCCCTGGTAAAGGGACAACATCAATGACGTCCCCTAAAACGCCTGGATCGGGTTCAAAGAGAAAGGTGTCGCCCACGGTTGGGACGTATGCCGTCCAGTGTGTAAAATGCTTCAAATGGAGAAAAATTCCAAGCAAGGAGCAATATGAAGCTATCCGGCAGAGCGCTCTTGAAGACCCCTGGGTTTGTAGTAGGGCTTCTGCCTGGCGTCCCCGTGTTTCCTGCGACGATCCGGCCGACCTCTCCCCAGATATGAGTCGCCTCTGGGTAATTGACAAGCCCAACATACCTTGTCCTCCAAAAGGATGGGAGCGCTTATTGACCCTTAGAGGAGAGGGCGCTGCAGGTTTGCTGATGTCTACTATATTTCACCGTGTGGAAAGAGATTGAGGTCTATGGTAGAGGTTGAAAGATTCTTGGAAGAAAATACTCGGTATGGAGCTACCATTTCAGATTTCAATTTTCAAATTCCCAGACCACTTCACGACAGTAAGCGTTCGGCTTCGGAGGCTCAGATCCAAGGTGACACAGGTCGGAGTAGCAGATCCAAAAAGTTGGTTAACTAAAGCCTGTCGCAGCCGCGGGCTCGTGATTTTCTTCACGGACTTCTCCTTACACAGCAGCAGTGGTGACAGAAAATACCTGAACCAGATGTCAAAATGTAAAGGGGCAAATAAAACTTTAATAAAAGCGGTCGTATTGCGGGGTTTGTTGCGAGGAAGCCCCGGTTCGAATCTCGGCCGGCGCTTGCTGCGGTTCCTCCTCAGTTCGAGCTTGCTGATTCGAAGCCGATCGGACTGAATGGCAGAAAATACCTGAACCAGATGTCAAAATGTAAAGGGGCAAATAAAACTTTAATAAAAGCGGTCGTATCTGGACAGGCGCTCTCCCTATTTCTACGACATCCCTGGTGTATGGCTCGCGATTGTCCGTACATCGTCGACCAAACGATCTCGGCCATTGCTGTCTTCGTCCGTGTCAGAGCCCCTCCCGTTTTCTCACAGAGAACACGCCTTTCGGCGTAATTATCGGTTCTTGTTTTGTATTTATATTATTTGAGTTTAGTAGTATTTAGTTTTATATTTAAATATGGGTATGTTATTGGTTTTAAAGTCTTTTCCCACTCAAAGGGAACAAAGTGGCATGGACCATTTTGAAAAGTAAAGAAAAACAAGAGCCACAAAGTGGTTAATTCTTTCCATTTATGTTGCAAAGGTTTAAGCTATATTTTGCCAGTTTTATAAGTGATATGTTGGCCAAGGATTGGAAGAAAGAGGTATAAGTGGAATTTTGGAGTTTTAAAACAATTTTGTAGAAAGAGCTATAAGTGAAATTTCAAAGTGTTGAATTAGTTTTACAGCTTTGGGGAATCACAAATCTCAAGCAATTTTGCAGTTTAGTTAGGTTTGTGTGGCAACTAGAATGATATTGTATCTCACTTGCATGTTTGAGTACATTAAAACTAAAAACAATTCATGTATGTAATATGACATGAAAAAATGTGCTAGTTTTCAATTGCATAAAATGATCACATGGCTTTTCTTAACATGTGCCACTTTTAGAGCCTAGAAAAGGTTAACCATTGAACCAAACAAGTTTTTGAGATAGAGGTTTGTAAGACAGAGGGAATTTTGTAAATTGAAGCTAAGCGGTCTATTTTTTTTTTTTTTTGATATTACAGATGCTAGGCCTTGGGGAGTGAAGCCTAATGTTTTCATGAGTTCCATCTTGGGCTTCAATTGTCCATCAATTTGAATGAAAGACCATCTTGTAAATGAGGTAAATATTTTTATTAGCAGTCATATCAAGGTGACATCACGGAGATGCAATTATTATGACTTGAGTGAGAGAATGAATTGTTGGCATCCTAGAGGCAGTAGACAGTGGAGGAAGAGGAGAAGCATGGCTGGTTGCCCAACATAAAATGAAAAAACTTGGTTGTGAAGTCTCTAAATATCAAGGAATAATTCTTCAACATTTAAAACTTTTGACAACTACATATTCTCAAGATGCACTCCTTTATATGATTTACAATATACACATTACATACGAAAGCAAGGTGCAAAATATTTCAAAGCTCATTTCAAATGCAAGATTAGTAAAGTAGAATGCAATGAAAAGAAAACATCCTTAAAAACCTGCTCTACTAAAAAATTAACAAATCATATTGAAAAAGACTTGATATAACAAATTTACAAAAACACGCTCTAAATGCAGAGGATATAGAAAATGAACAAAGTATTAGATCCTTCCAAACCAAAGTCATCTACTAGATGATTTTTTTATATTGCAATTATGTTTATATTTAGTTGTTTACAAACACAATCATTATATTAAAAACACATATAAGAATTGTTTTGACAATTATAAAATTTATTGAAAAGGTTTCGCGTACAGAGATGTACTCCAAGATGGGGCATTTGAACCCTTCCATGTTTTTGGAATATATAGGGTAAAAGGAGGGTTTTAGAAGGTCCCACAACCTTATACAAAAATCCCATCAGGCCAGAATTAGCAAAATAGTACATAGCGGATAAGTACCCTAGGAGATTCCAAAAAAGGAAAATGAAAAAGACAGCAGGAGAAAAGAGGAGAACATCATATGAGCTTTTTCAGCTCAGCAACAACATTTCTAGCTCTGGGAGATCCCGAATCCTCCGCAAGTTGATCCGCAAGGGTGATGAGCTCCGAGTAGTCTTTGGCAATGGCGCTCCTGGTAGAATCAGTGAAGACCTCCCAGGCCTTTAGGGCATTGAAGGCACGTTGGAGCTTGTTTAAAATAGAGGACACCAATTCAACTCTGTGTTCATCCCTCTGGGAGTCAAAGCAACCATAGGTTCAACAGGAATTGAATCCAAATTCGGAGGAGACTTCAGGGTGTCAAACAAGAGGTTCGTTGTCAGCAAAGACCAAAATGTCACTAATAGTCTGAGGAATGGGGTCATCAACAGGCTGGTTCGTCTCCATTTGCTCCGAGGCCGGGAGTCAGGATAGAGCTTGGCAAGGCCCAGAATGTCATCAGCAAGAGAAGTATCGGGGTTGGAGACCAGGAGACTACCTTAAAATCAAAAGTGTCGTGCCCTCCAACAACATGCATGAATGGAGCGGGGAAAATAGGGGGAGCAGAGGGCTTGGAAACAACGTGAGAAGGGCTCAGAATGGCGACATCCAAGTCGGAGTCAGAGGAAAGGTGCAAGTGACGGCGGTGTCTAGAAGAGCGGAGGGAGGTGGAGGAGGGACGGGGGAAGGCGAGGGAGAACGGCGACGATGACCAGTTTTGGGGGGAAAGCGGACTAAATTAGCATGTGAAGCAGCATCAGAAAATAACAAGTACAGTAAGCCCTGATGAAGGATAGCTCCTTCCCCGTCACGAGCCAGCTAAATAGAGTGCTCTAATGATTGATAGAGGAAAGCCGCCAGATTAATCTTTTTTCCCCAACGCAGATGAGAAAGGATGAAAAAATGAGGGCCGTAGACCAGATGATAGCGGCCATCAATGGTGAAATAACGCATGATGACTTCAACAACTCTATTCCATGGGGGAGGTAGGGAATCGCGAGTGTAACTGAGAGATATTTGACCAAGCTTATCCTGGAGTGATGAAATCCTACATTTCAGCATAGCAAGCGCTTGAAATAGATATCGCCGGTGGTTGGAAGACCCGTGGCATCAGCGATTGCATTGGTGGAGATAGTAAAATGTGTATTACCAATCTGGACACGCCCCCTCGATCAGAAGCCATAACAACATACGAGACCAGGGCCGAGTAGCCCACCATTCTCTCAAGGAAAGTAGTGATACCATTTTCCAATAATATGTTCCAGACCTCCTCATCTTCTTTAACCGTGTCGCAGGAAGCAGGCTCAATTCGCTTTAGTTGGCCACCCATACTATTGAGAGGTTTGGAAAGAGTGTAAAAGAGTGAACGCTGGAGGGCCTTAAAAAGCCCGCCCAGGGCATGGGAGCCGTCGGCTTCGACATCATTACCCTCCCGCTAGTTCATCATATGATTAAGGGGAGGAATTACACCATGCGTGAGGAAATCCTCCACATCATAACACATCTCACCCTTCAAATGATTCAGCACCAAAGGTATTTTCATAATAAATGAAGAATTATTACCACCGCCTTTTGAGGAGGCCATAAAGGCATTGTTGATACCCAAATCAGCTCACCCTTCCACCAGTCATCATTGGGAAGAGAGGTCATTCTGGATAATTTGGAAGAGATCAGCCGGGAAGTTGTCCGTCCAGCTTTGTTGACTCTCAAGGAGAACTCTAATGTTAGCCAAGTGGTCCACCGCCACTTTGTTCCCCTCCCGGAGGACGTGCTGGAACTGAATTTGTTAGAAATTCCTTTGTAAGATTCTGATATCAGCAATGATATTTTGGATTGACCATTGACCAGTATCCACTGACTGCAGGAGATTGATGATATTGAGGGAATCACTTTCAACTTGGAGAGGATCATCGCCAAATTTGATAGCCAGCTCAAGGCCTTTGAGAATGGCCATGGCTTCCACGTGATGGTTGGTGCCATAGCTAAGATTATGGGTAGAGGCAACTACAATGGAACCGGAGGAGCAATGAAGGATGGCTCCTCCACCTGATTTACCAGGATTGCCTTTGAGGCACCATCCGTATTAAGTTTTCTCCAACCCGGTGGAGGGGGGAAGCCATCGCACTAAACCCCGATCAGAAGTAGGGGCTTTACTTATAGGAAGATTTGCCAACAGCCGCTGCCACTCCTGAGAGTTACAAATTTGAATTTTTTGCTGATATTTGGACCAGAAGTGAGAGTTGAGATTATCCTGGAAAGTTAGAGCTATCTGGTAGCCACACGATCAGGTTCAAGACTCTGGTCTTTAAAGATTCTTCTGTTCCTTTCTTTCCAGATGCCCCAAATGCCATGCGGGAGGAGAAGTTTCCAGGCCAGAACCAGGGCCGGATGGGTGAAGGGGGAGCTCCATTGAGAGAGGGTGTCCTGAATGGACTCTGGGAAGGTCCAGTTCACACCCATCCGCGATAAGAACCAATGCTAGATATCTTGAGAAAAGGGATAGTGGATCAAAAGATGGGAAGAGGATTCCACATAGCACACATCTAGTGGGAAGAGAGAAACCCCTCCTTTTCAAATTTTCCCCTGAGAGGAAAGCATTCTTAGAAGAGAGCTAGGAAAAAAACCAATTTTGGGGATGATTTCCTTTGGCCAGAATTTGGTGAGGGGAGGACCAGAGCCAGTACAATGCATTGAGAGGTAAGCAACCTTAACCGAGAAAGATCCAGACGGGGAGAGGGGCCAAATTAGCTCATCCTCAGGCTGGGAGAAGGGGATATAGATGGATGAGAGCTCGGTTCTAAGCAAAGTTAGGAGCATGCTCTGCTGATCACTTATTCCATCCCAATCCGGAATAGTCCAGGAGGGAATGGAGTTCACCACCTTCCAGTAGCCAGAAACTAACCTTCCATGCTTATTAATGAGGCTTCTTTTAACAGGATCCCATGAGGGGTTGCGATCCAGCGGCTCTTCCCCAATCCAATGATCCCGCCAGAAGTCAATAAGCCTACCATTTCCAAACCTCCATTTAGTGCTAGCCCGAATAATGGGGAGGGAACTAATAACAAAATTCCAAATGGCCGAACCTCGAATTGGATTTGAGGTAAGAAATTCCTCATTATTAGCAAGGTACTTAGCTCTGAGGAGCTGAGCCCAATGAGAGTTTCCTTTAGCAACTTCCCAGCCAATTTTTGCAGGAGGGCCACATGAACCCTTCCATGTTTTACTATGTACAATGTTTTCTAATATTTGTAACCATGTCTAACTTTTAGTATGCTCGTCTCACGAGTCTAAAACAAGAAAGAAATGCTTCATGGAAAATCCAAATCGAGACTAGAATATCTAGGATTATATGTTAAAATAAAGTAATGCAACTTCTACCATTTAGCCAATAGTTGCAGTGATTTTTGCTAGTTGTTCCCAACAAACAAGTTTACAAAAACATAGTATCATCAAGATTCCTTTCACGAATACTATGTGCTATAAATAACATCTAGAATACATATGGTTACAAATATATGACGATTACTCAATAGTCATAAACAAGCAAATTATATGCATAAACTAAATTATTATCCCTGATTCATATCTCTATTTGGTCCTTTTAATGGTTATAGTGTTTGCGTGAAAATGGAAATTTAAAAAGGTA
The DNA here is from genome assembly GCA_018340775.1 of Taxus wallichiana var. yunnanensis. Lineage (NCBI taxonomy): Eukaryota > Viridiplantae > Streptophyta > Pinopsida > Cupressales > Taxaceae > Taxus > Taxus wallichiana. Next base: position 889,563,456 of record CM031235.1, read on the forward strand.
CATACAAAATAGAGCCTAAACCACAAGTTAAGATGGTAGCAAATTTTCACATACAAATAGAGGCAAGAGTCAGATGAGATGGAAATAAAAAAATATTTGATGAGTTGCAACCACTGGGAGCTGATGACTAAATTACATTATCAGAATCAATGGCAGAACAAATCTCCAAATCATACATCAATAATTATAATACCATGTATGTATTCAGCCTTCAAGTGAGGTGTAAATTGGTTCTCCTCGGCATATTCAGAATACAACTGGTTGTTACATAGACATAATTCCAACTACTTTCTTTGAGCCCAAAGATTTGATTGAAAATGAGCAATATCCATATTTCTAAGAAAATATTTGATCCTTTTTTTAGTTTTACAATTAGAAGGAAACCAACAATTAAGGAGCAAAGTTAATCCAACTAGGAAATACATGTTTGCACATCTAAAAGAAAATTACAAAAGTGACAATAAGTAACAAAAGTTTTGAGAGCATGGATTATTTCTCTTGCTCTTATGTCATATGATGCCGATGAAATCTATTGGGATGATTGTCATGAAAAGGATTGGATAACCATGTTGAACCTCGGGAAGATAACCATACTCAATTCCCTTTGGGAAGCCATGCACTTGGAAAAAAAGAGATGGAAATAACCTAAAACCCATGAGAGAATGAAAAATTCAAATCGAGTTGTAACTATTGGAGTAGAAACACCACCCATAAAGACAAATGATTGATATTGGATGTGTAGAGGGTGGTTGTTTAGTATTGTGTTCACCTATACACATTATGAAATAAGAATACTATTATCCAAAATTCCCCAGGGTAATTTTGATAACATGCATCAGAATATTCAAGTCCCAGGCACTTTGATTGATTCAGAGCAAACATCATTTTTTTGAGGTTCTCTCAGATATTTTTCTAACTCCTCTGGCCGAAAAAGGAAGGAGCAAGCTCTGAGAAAATGCGGAAAAGTTGGCGGAAGGCAAGTAGGTTGATCCAGGAAAAATCGTGAAAATTGGCTAAGTCCTGCTCAAGGTAGCCTTTGGGACAATTGGAAAGAATGTACGCGAAAGGTGCGGATCGGCCGAAAAGCCTCCAGGCGGCCCAAACGGTTTGGGACGTGTGGGACAAAAAGATTCAACCGCCGGTTCGGCCAAATGAGCACAAAGAGTCCAAAAGCAAATGGGACGTGTGGGACAAAAGTAATCAACCTGGCCGGATCGGCGAAATGAGCACAAAGAGTCCAAAAGCAAATGGGACATTTGGGACGAAAAGGCGTGAAAGAGCCGGGCACTGGTCGACCAATCAACGCACGCCACGTGTCACATGAGGAAAAGGTCAAAAAGTCAAAGGGCGAGTTTTCGAGCACTGATCCGAACCAATGAGAAATTGCCACGTGTCTTCACCGTGGGGCGTCGGCGGAGGAAGAGAGGAAAATTTGCTAAGTGTCAAAGAAAAGTGTCGGAAGGAAAGGAAAACCCGACAACAAAGAAAATATGTATCAAAGCCTCAAAACCCGACATCAAAGGCATGTCGGAGGGTTTAGAAAACCCGACATCAAAACATGTCGGAGGGGTTGGAAAACCCGACACAAAGGCAAATCGGGTTTCGGAGGCGGAAAAGCAAGTCGCAGAAGCATGTCGGAGGAGCGGATAAACCCGACATCAAAGACATGTCGGAAGGGTTAGAGAACCGACACTGGGAATTCGGGCCGGATTGGGTAAACAAGTCGGAAAAGCATGGGGCGAAAACATATGTCGAGCCATCCTCCAAGTCCGATGCAAATGCAGAGGATAATCCCAAACCCGACAGGCTGAAGACCTTGCTCATCCAATCAACACATGACACGTGTCATCCAGGTGGCGAAGCGCGGGAAAAGCTTTTCAAATCCATTTTTGCCTGTTAATCTTCAGATCATCATATCTTTTGATCCAGAGCTCGGATTTGCACGTTCTTGATATCAATGGAAAGCTGTTGAAATTCTCTACATGATTCTAGGGTTAATCTTGCATTTTGATGAAGTATGGAGAGAGAAAATTGAGAAACGATTCTGACACGTGTTCATGACCGAAGTGACGCGTTTCATCGACAGCCTTTAATACAAATGCACGACTCGCCATTTTTGCTAGACATGACCGCCATTTTGCCAGGGTTCTCACCTGCCGCAATAATGAAATGAGTTAAATGTGACCTAGAAGTGGTTAGGGTAGATCTGAATTCCCTCTCTTTTCCCTCTCTCATTTTTCCTATATATTGTAAAGAGGGGCAAAGAGATAAAAAAAGTTGTTCATCTTTTCGCTCCGCCTCCCTTATTTTCTTCTCTAGGGTTGAAAATGGAGTTCGAGCCTCCTCCACTCCGTAATGGCGTTTTTTCCTTTTACTAATGAAATGATGTTCTGCATGCAAACCTCTGGAGCAACAAAACGTGTTTTGTGATGCATCTATCCATCCTGGCTCGTTTTTGCTTGTTTTCTTCTTGCCTCTCTTCATTGCAGGTATTTGTGCATGTTTGAATGTTCATTGCAGAGTCCGGAGAGCCGTGTTCATGGAGTTTTGGGACATTTTCTCAGTGTGAAATCTATCCTTGGGCACGTGATGCATCCGTCCATCCTTCCCATTGCTCACCTCTCTTTGTCCCATGGCGCTTTGATAGATGTTCAACATTCTCCTTCTCGGTGTATCACCGTTTTAGTGTAGGCTTTTGTTCTTTTCCTTTTTCTCTCTCTCTCTCTGTCTCCTGGCATGGTTAGATTAGGATTAGATTAGCTTGCCCTGCATTTGGAATAGCTTGTGCGGGTAGTTTAGGAGCAGGAACCCTTCTCTGGAGATTCCTCTCTCGGTTTCACAAGTCCCACGCTTGGAGAGAGGTTTCCATGTTGTGCAATCACACTGGATGCCCGAACATCAACCTAGAAGCCTGATGTGCGTCCCAGGTGTCTGTGATTTTGCACTAACAAATACCAATTCAAAAATATAAATGTGTGGAATCATATAATGTAAATATGAGTAGAAAAATACATATGCAGCTTTTACCCAAATGTCTAGGAGTATGCAAGCAAAAGTGAATTGATAGAGTGGAACACTTGTTCATTGCATTTTTAAGACAATGTCAATGCTTCGTGAGGATATCCATGTCTACTGAAATAGTCACAATGAAATACCATAGATTAGAAATTTTAATCATGCCCTAAATATAACCTAATTGAATTTCAATGCTCTTTCTTGGATTTAGCATACCACAATTATTGATAACTTTATTACCTTGGAGGCTAGGATAGAACAAAAGGAGAGAGAGAGTGCCATGGATGAGCAGGAATAAGGGTGATGGTAGGAGATCTCTCATATTTTATCAATTATGGGAATTCATCACTAAAATGAAGATATGTGGTTGAATCGCCATGTGAACCACTAAACACATGCTCACATGGCTTTTGATAATATGGGTCCGAAAATAGTAAATGTTGATGACTATAAGTTTAGGGGTAGTGGGGGTTATAAATATTTTGTAGTCCTTACAAGGCAAATAACACCTCAATCCTATGATGCATTAACCAAAAGGGTCTATATCATAGAAAATATTTGTTTTAGATGACAATATTGACACAAATCCAAAATATTAGATTGCAAGTAGAGTCTTAAATGAGAATAACACTCGTTATCGTGTTGGAAAGTATTATGTCAAATGCCAAATAAAATGACTTTTTCAGCATTTGCTTAACTTGTGAAAGGGATTTCTTAGAAATATAGGTCCGTAATAGTCACAAGTAAGTATAATAATGTGCGAGAGGTTGTGTGTAGTGAGTAGAATGTGTGTTGCCTGCTTCAACATACCCGCTCTACATAATGTTTCGAGAATGTAATTAGCGATGGATGGCATTGACACACAGTCTAATCAATTTTAATGCAAGCTATCAACAATCATCTAGATGAGTTGATAGATTGAAAGGATTAATAAATGCTAGGCCACTTGGTCATTTATAATTTTTGGTTTTTAAAAAAATGAAAAACTATAGCTCAATAAGGGCAAAAATTAGTCAAATCACCCTTTTTCACCAATCAAAATAATAATAAATTGGTTTATGTAAATATGTCAATTCAAATTTTATACATTAGAAATCTTGACATGGGCGTAAGAATTCTTATATATGATTGAATCACAAGTAACATTATTAATTGAATGACATGAAATGTATATAATCCCGCCTTTCAAGCGGGAACTAAAAGAGCTAAAAGTGTTGCTTTATGAAAATAATTATATAGCCTTCATCTTTTAAGTATCACGTGGTTCACTTAGAATTTTAGGTTATGTATGGTTTTTTATTAAGTATGTGTTTAATAATTTTGTATGTCATGTTATTAATAATTTAATTGTTAAATTATGTCAATTATAACAAGTATTGAGTTTTTGTCTGAGTCTATGTTAAAAGTATCATTCTTAAAAGTGTTAATAGAGTTGTAGTCATTTATGTGTCCTTTTCATGTCATCAAAATAAATAATTTTGTTGTAAAAGAGTAATTGTGTCAAAAATAATTTTTTTGTCTTACGAACATATTTTTGGTGTAACCCAAAGTCCTGGAAAATAAATGTTTTCACATTGGGAGGGGGAGATAAAATAAACACAATGTGGAAATCATTGAGCATCATGTATTCATTAGATGAGTAAGCAACAACATTAACTAGAGGACAAAGGGTAGAGGTCAATCAACACCTCTTGTCAGTCACCAACGATGGGGTCGCATACAACACTTGGTGACACCTTTTTATATTATTTCAGTTGTTTGCTTTGAGTGGTGTGTGCAGAAATAAAACAAGGTATTCATTCCCTACTAAAGTTTGAAATGAGGAGAATGTGCATTGTGGATGTTGAGAACAATTATAGAGGAGGGAAATTGATTGTATTAATCCTCTAATTGTTGAGATTCTTTGACTGTCATACTTCTTCATCGATTGACTGGTGAAAGAGCATTCACTAGAAGCGAAAGCGGGAACTATTAAGTTCTTGTATGTAGGTGTATTGGTGGAAGTATGATCATCCGACGAGGGATTCATCATGTTGAAGCGGGTGGTCATTTGTAGCTAGATCCAGACAACAAGATCTAGATGGTTGTGTGTAAACCTAAAAGTGTGCAGAGGCATACGATTCTGTTTCCAGTTCTTCATATGTGTTTTCTCCCATGTTCGCACTAAAGGGGGGAATGTTAGGATTATTTTGTGTGTTAGTGCTCCATTATATTATGTGGGTTATTTATTACCATGTGAGTGAGTTGTTAGTATTGTTACAACTCACATATGATAAATAGTGAGGAGAATTTGTAGGGATTTATTCTTGTTTAGTAGTTACGTTTGGATCCTAATATGTAGGTGACCACAATGTTATTTACATGTAAATTCTATGTCCCGAAGATATAAAGAAGTAATACTTATTATTTGATTTTTCCGTGGAAAACTTATGTGCAACTTTCATTCTCTACCAATGCCATCGCTATGAAAATCATAACGGCAGGATACTTTTGTCCCACACTATTTTCATATGCTAATCAATGGGTCAGAAAATGTAAGGAATGTGCTTTCTTCACTGGTAAGAAAAGGTTAGTTACACTTCCACTTCACCCAATCCAAGTATAACAACCATTCTCCCAATGGGGTCTTGACTTCATTGGCATGATTAATCCTCCATCAAGTGTTGGTCATAAATGAGTCTCAATGACAAATGATTAATTTACTAGATGGACAAATGTTGTGGCACTCAAGGAAGCTACCAAATCATCTATCCTTGATTTTCTTGAAAATATTGTGGTAAAGTTTGAAGTTTCCCAAACCATCATTTCTGATAATGTAAAAGCCTTCTTAGGCTCTAAAATTTCTTATTGGGCTCTTGGAATTGGAATTTACTTGAAGACCTCTTCCAATTACTATCCTTAGGGTAATGGTTTGGCGAGTCTACTAATAAGAACTTGATTAGAATCATGAAATGAACAACAAACATCAATCAAAGGAAGTGGCATATGAAGGTAAGAAATGCTCTTTGGGCTGCCAAAATCACATCGTGACTCTCCTTACAGAATTTTCTATGGTAGAGAGGATGGGATTCCTTTGTGTTTAGAATTACCTTCCTTGGAGGTAGCTCATCAATTAGAATTCAAGGGTGCAAATCAAAGAGAAATAAGAATGATAGAACTAGTAAAACTTGAAGAAATGAGACATTCGCCATGATTAGATTAGAGGAACATCGAGATCAAAAAAGCTATGGTTTAACAAGAGAGATAGGGATTAGGAATTCAAATTTGGAAATTTGGTCTTGAAATGGGATGTAGACAGAGCTAAACTAGTAGGACACTCTAAGTTTGATGTACTATGGAGTGGGCCATATATCATCAATGCTTGTAAAGAGGCCAACTCTTTTGAGTTGTCTAATCTTGATGGAAATCCATTACAAATCCCTATCAAATAGGATTTATCTTAAGAATTCCCATTAATGGTTTGTTTCAACTTTTATATATTAGATTATTTTTCACTCCTCCAAGTGCTTTTCAACACATTGTCTTGTTGGTAGGGTAGTTTCCTTTCCCTAAGTGTTTTACATAGTGTTTTGTTGCTTTGGGGTGACACTTTGTCATCGTTGTAATGGTTCATGAAGGACTCAAGAAGATATGTTTCAAATAGAGTTAGAGGTGAAAAGGGTGAGTTACAAGAAGCAATATAACAAAGTTTAGACTAACTTGCAAGCATTTGAGATATTGAGAGAGGCATTCGCTAACAATTTTATATAGGGAATATCGAGAAAATGTGGTGGAAAACTAGTTTTAAGACATTTTCCCACTCTCATTATATTTAATTTAGAACAACTCCCATTACAAAAATGAATAGTTCAGGTAAATATTGAGTCCAAGCATTTCTTCACAAAGTCTCAAGGGTAATTTTTCAAGTCAGTTGCAGATTAGTTTTCAAATTTTTGAGTTGACTTCATGCCTAATGAATGCTTTTAGGCCACCGATCTTCAATCTAATAGGAAGATGACCCCATTGAGTTGCCAAATTGTTTTTCAAATTTTCCCATCGGGTTATTGACAACCCACCACTTTATTTGTGGACTTAGGTGAATTTGCGGTTAGTGCGGAGTGAGAAAGTAATATTTTAATATTGTCGGAGTTTTTGGGCTCTTTATACATCTCCACATGTTTCATGCTCCTTGTTCTCCACCTTTGAAAACCCAACATTCTCCTTATTTTTAGGTTTTGATCTCTCTTCGTACGTTGGGATATGTCGGGTTTAGAACATGTCCCATGCCTTGTGCTTTCTTCCCCAAACCCCGTGACCTCCTTTGTGTCGTTTTAGGCCTCCATCACATTAAAACATGTGTGGTCAAATGCATGTTCCATGTCATGTGTATTCTACTTCCAAACCCGACTTCCTCTAATGTTATGGGTTTTCGGGAGTTTTCTACATCAGACATTGTCATTCAAACACATGTTATATGCCAATTTATCTCCGATCCCAAAACTTGATTTTCCCTTTGTGTTGGGTTTTCGTGGGTCAACGACATTCAAGCAGGTCAAAATGTCTCATGTTAACCACTTTTCGTTTCCCGAAAGCCCGAGTTCAACCTCTTGTATTGGGATTCTTGAGTTGCTTAATAGGTGGCATTTCCCAAATTCACTTATGTCGAATTTGCAAGGTGCTTGACATGTATAATGTCTTGACAACATGTCAAGTTTTGAAGGTGTTTTATAGGGTCATGACCCAACAAAAGGGCTTCCAGCATCTCAACCACAGAATAATGATGTATGACACCCTTGTCTTCTTTAGAAAACAATGTGACATGGGGAAATGGGTTTATGATCTGTAAACTTCAAAATTTGGAAACTTACAAAACCACAACTTTATTGTTGTTCTACTTCCAATTATGAAAATGATAGATTGTGAATTAATGGTGAGTAAAACTGAACTTAGAATGAATTTTGCAGCAAAGGAATAACAAATCAAACACCAAATTTATCCTGGAAACCCCAAGTTGAGGGAAAACCAGCCAGAAGGGAAATTTCTCTTTCTTCCCAAATTTTATTGGCCAATATGAATGAATACAAATTACAACAAGAGGAAAGGAAGTAAAACAATGTATACACTCCCTCTCTTTACTTGGCTGCTTTGTTTCTACACCTTTCTTCTACAAAATCAACTCCAGCTCCAATGGTTTCTTGCTCACTTCTTGCATTAAGACTTTGATGATCCATTCCACTTGTTCCTCCTTGTATTTATAACCTTCTTCATGTCCTCTTGTGCACTAGAGAATGAGAAAGGTCGCATAGAGGAAGAGACACAGTCTGGACGCTTCAAATCCATGACTATTTGTTTAGTTCTTTTACTATTTGTGCTTAAGTGACTTGAACCGTCTGTCTCGCATTGAGGGTGGTTATGCAACCTGTCGCTTTACGCATGAGGTAATTACGCAACCATCACTCTATGCAGGGGTAGTTACGTAACCACCACTATGCACAGAGGGGCGGTTTTGTAACTTTATAGTCTACACTCTTTTCTTCTAATTTCTCTATTGGAACTGATTGATCTAATGGAGTAGTGTCTTTCGGATCCCTATGGATCAAACCTCCCCTACTTGGGAGGATTTTTGTCCCAAAAAATCTTAGTGGGGAGTAGACGAGGAAACAATTCCCTCGGTTTCTCCTTTGACTACCATCGGGCCTACCTTGGCATCTTCCCTTCCAGTCCAACCTGCCAAGACTCATGTGGACCTCTCCTTGTCTCTCCGACCTTTTGTTGCAACACTACGTCCTCCTCTAACTCACCTCAAGAGTCCAAGACACAATCTTCTATAGAAGGTAGCAACTAACATCCTTCTTCTTCGTCAAGCATGGATGGCTCATATAGGTGCAATTTCTCACAATTTACTATTGAGTACATCCACATGAAGTGTGGCAAGTCAAGTCTAAAAGTATTTTATCCAACCTGATCAAGTATGGTGAAGGGTCCATACTATAGTGGCTTGAGTTTTCTTGCTTGACCTTGAAGTCTCTCCTTGCTCAAGTAAATCCAAACTCTATCTCCAACATGAAGCTTGTGTTCCCTTCGATGCTGATCGTGCCTAGCTTTGTACTTGGCCTGAGATTTCTCCAATTGTTCTTTCACCTTGAGATGGATTTTCTGGATCCTCTTAATGAATTTCGCTGCTCTAGTCACCTCCGAACCTCATATCTCCCCTTCTTCGTGCTACCCAACTGCTATGTCCAGTGGATTTGTAGGTAAATATCCAAAACATGTTTCAAATGGTGACTGCAATTGGATGTGTACTACCCAGCTTATAGGAATGATGAATGTAGGCTAATGACTCGCCCCAAGTCTATAGATATTTCTTTGTTATACCCTTTGATCAACTATACCAAATTCTTGTTCACTAATTCCATCTCGCCCATATTTCTATGGGTGGAAGAGGCATCTTTGTCGACACTAAAATTTTCCTCCGTAATTTCAATTTCATTAATGTATGTATTAGGAATAGGATGTTGTTAAGTATAATTAGTAGTAGCGTCGATAGAAGATAATGACTGCCAAGACGTGTGCCGCCAATAATGTAGAGTACAGAATCACAAAGTACAATAGGAATGTTGTAAAAAAAGTAAATATTTGTCGTAAGTGGTCCTAGGTAATGTTAAAATGTCAAAGTTTGGGTAATTAGAGAAGTAGGTCTACATGATTAGGAATTAGAAATATTATATTGGTAATAAGGACAAGGAGTGAGGTCATAAATATTTTGTGTATTTTATTTGTAAAAATTCTAAAAATGTGGAACCCATGTAAAATGATAAGGTTTATCTTATCTTAAAAGATAAGCTTACATGTACAAATAAGAGTTAAGGTATGGAATATGATTTGTCGAGTGGATTTCTTATCCTATCTTAGAGATAAGATGGATAAGCTTGGAAGTTCTATAATAGAGAGGCTACCCCCTCATTTAGCATAGAAGGAAGTAGTGAGAAATATTGTAGGAAGTGTGCGAAGGAAGCCATCGGTTAAAGGTGTGTTCAAGAAGCCATTAAGAGGTGTAATTGTAAAGTTTCTTCCATAGTCTTGGTGAAAGGCAAGTGAAGTCAATAACACTTGAAGTACCTCATGGGTGAGATTGTAACAATTTCATGTTAATATTATAATTTACTTTGATATTTCAGATTTATCATCATTCCGTCTTATCATAGTCGATGGTAGTCTTGTGTTATGTTGTTGTTTTGTTTCCAGATTACATCCACTAAACTAAAGGCTGTGCATTAGTAAATAATCATAGCACGAGGAGTTCCGGTGAAGAATTATCATAGTGCCGGATTGGTGATGACATTTTGGTTCCGTTCCCAGGACCATTCCTCGTTGGTGGATTTTCTGGAGAGATATTCCCACTTAGTCAAAAATCAATTGGAGGGTAACCTTGTTTTTCATTGTGCATAGTAGTTACCATGGTAAAGTTATTTTGCCGTGAATAGTAGTTACCATGGTAAAGTCATTTTCTTGGGAATAGTATTTACCGATAAATTCACTTTTACCGTGAATAGTATTTACCGCAAAGAACTTCACTTTTACCGTGAATAGTGTTTACCACGAGTAAAGTCGCTTTTACCACGGTAAGTCAAGTTTTACCATAGTTATTGTGGTCATTTCTATTTTACTGTAGAAAAGTGTAAAGTCACTTTCTATTACAAAGTGATTCCAATTATTTGTGCACATAAGTCTTGTTGATTGTACTTGTGGGTTGGAATTTCACGGTGGTTACTTTTGAAAATGGGAAAGATTCCCTGCATTTTTTCAGCTCAATCTAATGAAGATGATTCTTCTTTCATTCAAGAGTTTAAATGATCTTGTATTTGTAATGGCCTCATAAGAAGGGAACAATGGACTGAATTTTTCCTACCTTTTTGGATGGTTCAAAGACGTAGGTGGTTTGAAACACTAGGTGATAATATGAAAAATTCATGGGATTTATTAAGCGAAAGTTTTCTTGAAGAATTTGGTGAACAACGAAATATGCAGATCTCATGATCGAGATCACAAAGCTATCCCAAGGAGAGAAGGAGAAGATAAGGGATTATCATGCTCGTGTTACAGAGCTAAGGAGGAAGCTCGATGCCCGAGATCGGAGAAGGAAGGATTAGCGGATGGGTTGATGAATGGCGTGGATAATCTCCTATGTAAGCACTTCATTCTTGGGATGAAGCTAGAGATCGACAACGAGTGAAGTATGACCGCCAGGCTACCATAGAACAAGCAAAGGAGATTGCAAGAAGGAAAGAAGAAAGCATGGAAGAGGAGCCCAAAGAAATTGTTGCTAAAGTAGAGCCTACACTAGCACCTTTGGTCCATAATCCACAACCACTCCCGGTGAGCACAAATATTTCTCCTAGTACAACTACCGAGTATGAAGATCTCGCTCAAAAGATGGGTTAGTTAAATATTAATCTTCTTAAAGGAAAAGAATTTAGTTCTCGGGGAGGAGATAGAGGTCCAAAATAAATATTTCTTGAAGTTGTATGTTATGGTTGTTATAAAAAGGGTCATTATAAGTATAATTGTCCAGATAGAGCTTCTACATTTGGTAAAGGAGATAATGATAAAGGAAAAGTACCCATGAATTCTTTTGATGTAGTAGATAAGAGTAGAAATAATGAAGTAGATGTGTTTGTAACAAAAAGAAAGAAAGAAAAAGATAATCAAGATGGAAATGATCCTAAGAAGATGAAAGGAGAAACTAGTAAGAAACATAGGAGAAGAAAGTTAGGTGTGCAAGATTTTCTGATTTCATAGGGGCAAGGACCATACTCCATCTTGGAAGATCTGTCCAAAAGGCCTGCAAATATTACATATGGTCAACTCTTGGCTATGTCTTCTGAGAAGAGGCGGGAGCTGCGAAGTGGACTCAATGCTCGACAAAGAAAGGAGGTTGAGGTCCCTGTTTTGGAGGCGAGGCAGATCCCTATGCTCCATAAGTGAGGTATTATGTAATGGTATTTCAATTCATGATGTCTTAGTTGATGGAGGTGCTGCATGAAGATTAATGTAGTGACCGAGTCTCAATGAATATGTTGGGTTTAAAATTGATCACCCTTCAACACTTATGTTAAGGTCATTAAATAAAGGAAAACTAAACCGAGAAGGTGTAGTTTCAAATGTGGCAATATCTCATTATGGGTGTTGTATGTGTGGTAGACTTTCAGGTGATGAAAAATGGTATGCTATTGTGTACCCAATCTGCTGGGAAGACCATGGCTAAGGAGAGTTCATGCAAGAAACTACTGGAATGAAGGATTCATGACACTTGGACGTGGTAGAGAGAGGGTGAAAATAAACGTGATCCTCGACATCATAAAGTAGAACTTGTGGATTCAAGTGATGAAACTCGATGATTGGACATCCTCGATTACTCTAGTACCAAAGTGAAGTGGACAATGAAGATGAAGAAAGTGAGGTTGATGTTTCAGTCATGGATATCCTTCCACCACACCAACTCATGACCCCATAAAATTATCTCAAGAAGAAGAAGTTAATGATCGTCTCCAACAAATAAAGATTGGTGATCTTTGTGATGGAGAGTGAGAAGGAATCTACCTTCACTCTTTCGAATGTACATACACCTATTCACTTTGATTACAAGGAACTCCGTCAAGTAAGTTGGGTAGAACATTCTATTGAATTTGGTAGATGGTGCTTAAGCCCATAAAGCAAATGCCATATAGAATGAATCCTAATTTTTCCAAGACTGTAAAAGAAGAAATAGATAAGTTGCTTGATGCAGGATTCATATTTGTTGTGGAGAATTCAGAATGGGTTTCTCCCATTGTGATCTCAATAAAAAAGAATGGGAAGCTACACATTTGTGTTGATTACAGGAAGCTCAATAAGGCAACAAAGAAGGATCATTACCCTCTTCCATTTCGGATCGATCTTGGATGAAGTAGGCTGGCCAGAGTGCTATAGTTTTTTGATGGATATAACGGCTACAACCAAGTTCGTATAGCGAGAGAAAGATCGGTGAAGACTACGTTCACCACTCCTTGGAGAATGTTTGCGTATAGAGTTGCCATTTGGTTTGTGTAATGCTCCGTGACATTCCAAAGCATTTGATGAATAGGGTGTTCGAACCTACATTGGGACCTTCATGAGTATTTCGGATGATTTTTACATCTATGGGAGCAAGTTGGACCACCACACCAAATGGAGATAGCCTTTCAAAGGTTAGATGAAGCACAAGCCTCACTAAATCCTCAAAATGTGTCTTTGGATGTTTTAAAGGCGTTTTGTTAGGGCATGTCAGATCCAGAGATGGTATTGGTACGATCCGATAAAGTTTCAAAAATCAAAGATTTACCATTTCCTATGAATAGAAGTAAGTTGAGATCATTTTTAGGCCATGTGGGTTACTATAGAAGGTTCATCAAGAATTTCTCAAAGATTGCCATACCACTAACCCTTGATTCTTGAAGAAGGATGTTACTTATGAACTAGGAAATAAGGCGCATGAAGCTTTTGGACAATTGAAGGAAGCCCCGGTGTCTTCACCTATTTTAAAGAATCCAGATGGAGCAAGCCATTCATTGTGTACAATGATGCCTCGATGCAAAGACTAGGAAGTACTTTGAGCCAAAAGGATGAAAATGGGAATGAACATCCAATTTACTTTGGGAGCGGATACAAATGAGCAAAGTGCTTGAGGTAAATTATACCTGAATCGAAAAAGAGGCTCGCTATCATTTTTCTTTGTAAAGAAGTTTAGAAATTACTTGCTAGGGAAAAATTTCTAGTTCAGAATAGATCATCGAGGCTCTAAAATATATTGTAAATAAGCCTAACCCATCGGGGAGGATAGTAAGATGGATAATTTTTCTACAAGAATTTGAATTTGATATTATAGATAGGCCAGGAAAGAAACATGTCAATGCAGATGCACTCTCTCGAGCCTATGATGGTTTAGGATCATCTTGTGATGATGATGATTTCTCGATGTAGCATTGTTATCCCTTGACACAATCCCTAGTGAATACATAGATATTTGGAATTATCTGAATGAATTCAAGTTTCCTGATGGTACCAATGCAAAGACTAAGAGAAAGATTACTCAAGCCAGTCGTCCATATTCTATTCTGCATGGAGTATTATTTCGAATAGGACCTGATGGATAGTACAAGAGGGCAGTTGGACGTGATCAAGGGAAGGAACTGCTAGAAGAATTCCATAATGGTACATGTGGAGGGCACTTCTCTGGACAACTTACAACAAGAAGGATCTTGGATGCAGGTTATCACTGGCCCACTCTTTTTAAAGATTGTTATAATTATTGTAAGACATGTGATATTTGTCAAACACATAGTAACCGTAAGACTTCATCAGCTCCATTATGCCATATTCTTCCACTTGGTCCCTTTGAAAAGTGGGGAATAGACATTGTAGGTCCACTTCCAACTACCTCACGCCAAAATAAGTATATTGTAGTTGCCACAGATTATTTAACCAAGTGGGTTGAAGCTAGGCCATTGAAAACAGCTTCCATGGATGAGGTGGCAAGGTTCATATATGAACGCATTGTCACCGTGATTTGGTTGTTCATTAGAAATTGTAATGGATCAAGGAAGCCACTTCATTAATGAGGTAGTAGAAGCCCTAGTCAATAAATTTTCTATTAAGCATAGGAAGGCAACAACATACAAGCCAAGTACAAATGGCCGCAATGTGGAACGAACAAATTTTTGTGTTGTGTCAAATTCTAGCAAAAGATGCAGCCTTCGCAGTACATAAGTGGGATAAAAGGATTCATGCAACATTGTGGGCATATAGGGCAACATCAAAGTCAGAACAGGATACTCCCCATTTCAATGGCCTATGGCATTGATCCGCTTCTTCCTATTGAGTTTGATATTCCATTGTGGGAATATAGGGCAACATCAAAGTCAGCAACATGATACTCCCCATTTGATTTGGCCTATGGCATTGATCCAGCTTCTTCCTATTGAGTTTGATATTCCCCCTTTGTGAGAGTTATGAAAAATGAAAGGATGGATGAAAGTGATTCAATAAAAGAAAGGTTAGTACATCTTCATTTGCTAGAGGAAATGAGGGAAATAGCAAAGGATACAAGCCATAAGAAGAAAATGAAGCAGAAGGAATACTTTGATCAAAAGATCCGTTGGTCTCCATTTCATGTGAATGACTTGGTTCTAGTATATGATTCCAGATACAAAAAAAGAAGATAGAAAATTTCTTCCAAAATGGATGGGGCCCTACAAAATAGCAGTTGTGCATGAAAATGGTACGTACCGACTGGAGGAATTGGATGGCACTCCCATTACAAAATGGGTCAACCACGACAAGTTGAAGATTTTCCAAGCACCAGAATAGTCTACTCCGAGGACGGAGTAGAAGCTAGGAAGGGGGAAGATGTCGACACTAAAATTTTCCTCCGTAATTTCTATTTCATTAATGTATGTATTAGGAATAGGATGTTGTTAAGTATAATTAGTAGTAGCGTCTGATAGAAGATAACGGCGCCGTCAGTATGGTGCCACCAATAATGTGGAGTATGGTAACAGTCAAAGTACAATAGGAATGTTGTAAAAAGTAAATATTTGTCGTAAGTGGTCCGGTAATGTTAAAATGTCAAAGTTTGGGTAATTAGAGAAGTAGGGTCTACATGATTAGGAATTAGAAATATTATATTGGTAATAAGGACAAGGAGTGAGGTCATAAATATTTTGTGTATTTTATTTGTAAAAATTCTAAAAATGTGGAACCCATGTAAAATGATAAGGTTTATCTTATCTTAAAAGATAAGCTTACATGTACAAATAAGAGTTAAGGTATGGAATATGATTTGTCAGAGTGGATTTCTTATCCTATCTTAGAGATAAGATGGATAAGCCTAGAAGTTCTATAAATATAGAGGCCACCCCTCATTTAGCATAGAAGGAAGTAGTGAAAATATTGTAGGAAGTGTGCAAAGGAAGCCATCGCTTAAAAGTGTGTTGAAGAAGCCATTAAGAGGTGTAATTGTAAAGTTTCTCCCATAGTCTTGGTGAAAGTCAAGTGAAGTCAATAACACTTGAAGTACCTCATGGGTGAGATTGTAACAATTTCATGTTAATATTATAATTTACTTTGATATTTCAGATTTATCATCATTAGTCTTATCATAGTTGATGGTATTCTTGTGTTATGTTGTTGTTTTGTTTCAGATTACATCCACCAAACTAAAGGTGTGCATTAGTAAATAATCATAGCACGAGGAGTTCGGTGAAGAATTATCATAGTGCGATTGGTGATAACGGTGCTTCTCTATAGCTTGGTGTCTATTTTGTCCCATAATGTAGTCCAAAACTTTCCCAAGAACTTGAAATCTCTGTCAGAAACAATAGACTTTGGAAAGCCAAAATGCACCCATACATTAGCAAAGAAAAGTTCAGCTACCTCATATGCTTTTATTGTCTTTTTACATGCCATAAGAACACACATTTTGCTAAATCTATCAACAACAACATATAGATAATCATGGCCATGTTTAGACATCGAGTAATCCTCCTACAAAATCCATAGAAATGTCCTCCCAAGGACGAGTAGGGACCGATAAAGGTATATACAACCCTTCCTTTCTGATCTTAGGCTTGCTTGTACAACAAAGTTTACATCCTCTTATGAATTTTTATACTTCTTCTTGCATATTGGGCCAATACACGTACCTTTGCAAGTGGGCCATGGTTTTTCCAACACCAAAATGACCGCTACTTTTGAAGTATGTGCTTCCCTCATCAATAAAAGTCTCTCCTCCTTTGGCACACAGAGCTTCCCCCATCAGTAGAGCATACCATCTTTAAGATACCAATCTTCAATCCTCATCTTTCAGTCCCTTTGGACTGCAACTACTGATATGTCACCCCAAAGTCTTTATCTTGAGCATATGCCTCTCCGTAAGCTTCCTTCGTGAAGGGCTCAAAATGAGAGATAGTGGCCAAAATATATATTTTCTCCTGTGTGGGTGGCCTAGAAAACATGTATGCCACCACATTTGTGCTACCTTTCTTATACTTGATCACCAAATGGAACTACTAAAGGAATCCCATCCACTTGTAGTTCCTTGCCTGTTGCAATTTAGACTGTGCTTACAAATACTGGAGAGGTTTATGGTCAATGTGCACAATAGTTTCTTTACCCAAAAATAATGTTTCCATTTCTTTATTGCCTAAACTAGTGCATACATCTCTTTATCATAAATAGAATATCCTTTAACTATGAAGTGAAATTTTCTAAATGATAACATACTGGCTTACCTCCATGTAGCAACACTACTCCCATAACATAATCACTGACATCTATCTCTACTTCAAAGGGCTGCTACAAATTAGGAAGAGAAAGTACTAGAGCATGACTAATCTTGTATTTCAACAACTCAAAATCCTTATCTTGTTCCTTACCCCAGTCAAAATCCTTACTCTTTGTGGGTCATTTGTGTGTAGAGGTGTTGCAATAGTGGAGAAGCCTGAATGAACTTCCTCATGTACTATATTGCTCCCACAAAATTTCTAGTCTTTGTGTCTCCCGTTGGTGTCTCCAAGTAGTTGGTGATGGCTTCCACCTTCTTCGGATCCACTCGTATCTCTCCTCCAACCACGTTCCCAAGATAGACAAGTGATTGTTTAGAAAATTCACACTTCTTCATATTGCATAACAATTGTTTCTCCTTGAGAACTTGCAAGACTTTTTGCAAATGTGTTAGATGTTCCTCCCATGTGGCACTAAAAATAGAATATCATCCAAATATACAATGACACATGAATCTATGAATTCCCACAATACATCATTCATTAGTCTCATAAATGTAGCGGTGCATTACATAAACCGAATGGAATTACAAACCACTCAAACAAACCTGTTTGGTCTTCAAGGAAGTCTTCCATATATCCACCTTCATTTCGACTTGGTGATAACCCAACTTGAGATCTAACTTCGTGAATAATTTCACAAGATGAAGCTAGTCCAAGAGATCATCTATGCAGGGGGAGTGGATATTTGTTCTCCATGGTAATCTTGTTCAAAGCCCAGTAGTCGATGCACATTCTCCAAGACTCACCCTTCTTTGGCACCATCACGATAGGAGAACCACATGGTGAGGTGCTCGGATGTATTACCCTTCGTTTATCATCTCTTGGAGTCATTTCTTTACTTTTTTACTTTTCCAGCAAGGATTGCCTATACAATCCGATGTTTGGTAGAGGGGACTCTGGAAACAACTGAATCTCATGCTCTACCTCCTATTTTGATGGTAGCCCACTAGGAGTTTGAAAAAATTCCTGAAAAGAGTGAATAATAATATCCAAATCCTTCATCCCTTGGTTAGAAACATCTAAAACTTCTACCCCATCTTGTTTATCCTTTAATAAAAGTAAAAAACTGATTATGATTTTCGAATAAGTCTTTTTGCTTGGTTAGCACTTACCATAGCAATTTTTTTCTTACTATTTGGTGTGTTCGGATGTCAGAATCGATTCCATCCTTAACCCATTTGTATTGGTTCTCCCTCCTTGTGAATATGGCATCCTTGATATACAAGTAAGGACTTAAAAACAACATCAAATGCATCAAGTGGAATTACATCAACTTCCAATACATCTATATATTGGGAATTTATCCCAAACTTGAACTTACATCTTCTTGTTACTTGAATTTCTACACCCTTCTTCACCCATCCCAAAGGATATGGATGTGGATGTTCATAATTTTCAAGACCAAAGCTTCTTTACAACCGCATCATAAATCAAATTAGATTGAGAACCAATATCAACCAAAGCATTTACCTTAGTTCTCTTGATTTGGATTTTGATATGAAATAGTTTACTCATCTCTTCTTCCTCCTCTTGGCTATTCATGTTGGTGTTTGGCATCCAAGCCTCTCATCTACATCAGAATCATCCTCTATTTCCACCTCCTCATCTGTTTTTACAGCTGTCATGGATTTCTTTGAATCCTTGGTTCAGTTCTTTGGATGTAACTTCCAACATGTAGCGTCAATATGACCATTGATATAACAATTCTTATAAAAATTATTGGGATCTTTACAAGTATTCAAAGTAGTGGAAGTTTGTTTACCTTTCCCCTTCCATTTACCTTTGTTACTTTTATGTCCCTGCTCTTTCTTTGCTTGATTTGTTGATTGTTTCGGCTTTGTCTCTACTTCTCCTTACTTCCTTTCATCATCTATGTAGTATGTTTTCATGTAGGCTTCATTTAGATATTTGGGTTTCGTGGAGATGACCTTGCTTCAAAGGTGAGTGTGAAGTCTTGCCAAATACTTGGTCGAATATCCTCATCCTCTTAGTCCATATTAAGCAACATGGTTTACCTCTAAAACTCCATAGTATAACCCTACACACTCTTACAATTGCCATGTCTAAAGTACTACCATTTAATCATCCGGTCAGTCTTATGGCCAATAGGATAAAATTTAGCTCCAAGCAATTCTTTAAATTCCTTCCAAGATCTTACAATAGGATGTTTCTTCTTTTCACAATGTTGCCTAGATTTTATGAAGTATTTTCAACCAAGGGGAAAAGATAGGATTTGGGAAAGAAGAAAGGAATATGTGTAATCCAACCAATAGTTTATAGAGTTGGTCTTCATACACATAGATAAAATAAATAGATCTCACAATATTCATAAGTAAAGAAAAGAAAAACTTCTAATATAAATTAGATAACACAAAGTTTATCTAAAGATCCACAAAAGTAAGAAGAAAATGCACCGTGGACACAAAGTTCTCGAAAATCTATCTTTATTCAATTCCTTAGCTTTCACAAAAATGACATCAAGGGATTCTGCAACACAAAGTCTGGAACTAAGAATGTTGATTAACAAATTTTGATCATTTTAACTCGTAGGTTCTTCCTTTATTTATAGTGTATAGAGGGCAATTAAAAATATGAAGTTTTTAATGAATTACCACATGTGGAAGCTATGAAAAAGGGAAGTAGCTAGCAATATTCCTCTTGGAATTCCTCTTTGCATGACATGCATGATTTATAACTGAAAATAAAACCTTCTATTTTGCATGTCTGCCACCTATTTCCAAGTAATTGACTTCTTCCAAGTAACTTGAAGTAATGAATTTTAAACCAATCACTTAAGTTTTACAATTTAATTGATTACTCAATTACTTTGTCGGAGAAAATAAGAGAAAGAAGAAGAAAGAGGAGAAGAAATTAGAAGAAAGTTGTTGCAACACTCCCAATCTTGTTCTTCTTCCATACTTTACATGTTGATCCAACCTGTATTGCACTTTTGCTTCATTCACTTTAGCAATGAATGATCTGAATGATATCTCTGCCTTGAATTGAGATGATTTTTTTCTCCCATATGTTATTGAATCCTTTCCTTTGATTCTCACCAAACTGGATCTGGAAGCAATGACTGTGATTTTCTTGTGGGTGTTGCCTCTGACCTGTCTTCTCCTCTTATCCTTGAAGCTTTTGCAATTCTTCTCTAGTACATGCACTAATAAAATGTTTTCCGTAAACAATTCAGACAAAACTCATCACCTTTTATTTTTAATTGCATATGAGCAATTTTAAATTCTAGAAAGCACTCGGGTGAAGGAAAATACAAGTAAATTCAATGAAGGCTTCAACTAGAAGATTGGGAGCACATGCACAAGCTCTGAAAGGAATTTTCCATGCAATGACTTCCACATGGGCTGCATTAGAAACAAGAGGATGAATTTTTTCCGGAAGCCTTTGCAATTATGAGAGTTGGATCTATTTCTTCTCGATTCTAAAGATATATTCAATGTATCAGACATTGACTTCTGCTTTCTTCACCAATATGGGCATAAATGAAGTATTCCTGCAAATAATTCAGACACACATGAAGCTCATAGCATGAATATCTAATTTCTTCACCGAGATCTGATTATAAAGCCTGTTGCCCTCTATTTTTAGACTTTGCTTTGCATGCCAAGCAAGCTAAAAATATTATTTTATTCACTTGTGCACTCACATCAACATGCAGATAGCTAGAATAATAAAAAGAAAGCCTTTCCAACCCTAGGCACCAAAACTGGATGCTTCCGGCAATTAATTAAAATAAAAAAGTCAGCTTTTAGGCATTTAGCTATGCCAGAATGGGTCACACTTTTTGGCTAGAAGTCATGTTAAAAATAAGAAGGCAAAGCAATGAGAATTTTTACCCTTCAGGCAGCTCCAAAATCCCATCTTTCACTTAAGTGATTTGTCTTTAATGATGGGAAAAAACAACCTTCCAGTGCAAGCATAAAATTCCCACCTTCCTACCACTACCAAAATTCCCATTGGCAGCTTAAAACCATCCTTCCAAAAAGTGTGACTTGCATGAAATAGAGCTTCTTTCTTAAAAATGTGACTTGCATGGGTGAATAAAACTTCCTTGATGGAAATTATTACTTGATAGGCAACAACTCCAAAATTCATTGGTACTTTAAGTGATTTGAATTTAATGATGGGAAAAAACAACTTCTGTGCAGGCATAAAATTCCCATCACCGCCACCACCAAAATTCCCATTGGTAGCTTAAGTGATTTGACTTTAATGATGGGAAAAACAAACTTTCAGGAAGGCATAAAATTCCCACCTACCTGCCACTACCAAAATTCCATTGGCAACTTAAGTGATTTGACTTTAATGATGGGAAAAAACAACCTTGCAAGCAGGCATAAAATTCCACCTCTCCTGCCACTACCAAAATTCCCATTGGCAGCTTAAGTGATTTGAATTTAATCATGGGAATTTTTCACCTTCGCGGAAGGCATAAAATTCCCACCTTCCTTCCACCACCAAAATTCCATCAATTGACTTAAAACCATCTTCCAAAATTTGACTTGCATGGAAGAAAGCTTCTTTCAAAAGTGTGACTTGCATGAAGAAATTACTCTTCCCAAAAAGTGTGACTTGCATGAAGACTTCTTCCAAAAAGTGTGACTTGCATGTAGAAATTACTCTTCCCAAAAGTGCGACTTGCATGACTTATGCTTTTAAAGTCGCGTGAAAACTCATCAACAACATTTTATTTCCATTTTTGGATTTTCGGTGAAGAAAACACAAGCACAGAATAAAATTTTCCATTTTTGGAAAGGGTCTGGGAAGATGTAGTAAAAAAATTGCAAGTGCCATAACTTTCACTTTCCATTTTCTTTGTGGCTCCATTTTAGGTGTGCCATAACTTTTTCTCTAAAAGTGCATATTTTCTCAAGCTCTATGCATTGATGGAAATATTTTCTTATTTTCATAAAATCCATTTTTGCACCTTTTTGGACCAAGTGACTTCTTGCAATCTCTGAAAGAATCTTGAGCTCTGATCGCCTTTAGACAAATTAGTAATTAAAAATATTGGATAGCTTTTCAAAACCCTGGCCTGGGAAAAGGTCCGACAGGAAGAATGAATAGGCTATAGAATTTCCAGAGAAAACAAACCAAAACATAGACAAAAAGAAATAAAACAAAACAAAAAGAAGTTGCGGGCAATTGCTAGAAAAATTTCTCCACTTAGCTGATCTGCAAAAATTCTTCCCCTGGGTGAATGTTCTATGGTAATAATGATGGGGTGAAGTGCTTTATATAACCTAAATCCTCCAATTTTAGCTCAATCTATTTTTAAAAGAACTTTATTTATTTAATAAATAAATAAATAAAACGCTTGCAAGACAAAGTCTGGTGAAGGAATTGAGTGAGTTTTGGCATGTGGGTATTTGTGAATTTGACTTTTATGACTCTCTAGGGATACCTTAGAGCAATGCAAACAATCAGCAAAACAAACACAAAACGACCCATTACTTTGAAAAGAATGAATTTTTAAAAGGGGTAGTCCTAGATTTCAGGTGAAATCTCGGGGACACCAATTGGCTTTATCTTGTGGACATCTTTACCTCTATCAAAATGAAAGGAGTGAAGATGAGATCCCAACATCTCTAGTTTCATGTCTTGTCCATTGGATTCGAGGTCAGGCCACAAAAACAAAACAAAAAAAAAAAGAAAAGAAAACAAACAAATTTTTTTATTTATATACAAACATGTTTTACCCTGTATCTCAGTTTCTGAACAACCTTAGATGTTGCCCATTGAAAGAAATGGTAACTCAATTCCATCTAGTAGGAAAAGAAGAAAGTATCCATTCCATAATCTCTCTTGATCATGAAGGGCCCTTTCCAGAGTGAATCAGATTTTCCATGCATGCCCTTCGGTTTGTTTCTCTTGTCCCACAAGAGTACCCAGTCTCGATCTCGAACTTCATTTTTCTATGGCCTTCTTATCAAATACCTTGGGAAAGTCCTCATCAACTTCATCCTGTGGTGGCTCATCCTTTCTTCTCTCTGTGGTAAATAAGTCTTCATCAACTTCCTCCGTACCTAAATTTACCAGTTGCATTCTTGAGGAAGAACTATCACCATATTCTTTGTTCTTCTTTGGTATTGATCATGCTTGTCGAAAGTCTCCACTAAGGAAACTAAACCCTTGGGGATTTTTTACCTTTTGGTTGGATTATTCCACTACTATCATCATAACCTGGATTAGTTTTTCTTGTGACTATTTTGTCGTGGTGGTGATTTACTCCCTTCAACATACAACTGCCAAAGTTGTCTTGTTCTAGACATGCAGATGTTTGTTTTCCATCATTGAAATTCTGCCACTATTCAACATTATCAAGGACTTTAGGGGTAGTAGACCATCTCCACTTTATAGTTTCCTTGTCTAAATATGGATGGTGGTCTATCCGGATTCAATAGTGCAAGCATGATGACCGCCAAAGAGTCTACCTTGGAATTTTGATTTGTTGGAATGAAGTCGATAGAGAAGGATACAAAATCTAGTGTGGCAGAAAGCACTCTATCTCTATAATGCTTCATCTTATCTCCTTTGATTTGATCTTTCCCTCAAACTTGCTTTACTAGAAGTTCAACATCTCCTTGGGCTTTGAGGAGTTTTACTCCTTTCTTTCTAGCTTGCTCCATTCCTAGCAAGCAATGCTTCATACTCCGCCATATTGTTGGTGTTCTCGAACATCATCTTGTGGGAGTATGGGAATATCTCATGATCTGGAGATATTAATAGAACACCGGCTCTTGATCCAAAAAAGAACAATAGTGCCTTTAAACTCCAACGTCCAAAATTTTTCTTCTTCTTTTTTTGCTCTAGCTCTGGTTAGAAGTTTCGTTCTACACATTTTATCCATTTCAAGAAATATACCATGGTCATACCCTGAAAAAGAATTGAGATCTAGGATCTTCAGATTTTGTAACCATGTACTTGGACTTATTTTTTGGCTCCAGCTTCTGATTTATTCCTTTGATAGGAATATGGGCACAAGACCAATCCATCTTTACTTCTCCTCCAACTCTTTGCAGAAGTTTCTGCTTAGCAACATCTTATAGGAGACATGAATATCTACAACTAAGATTGTCATCTTTAATCTTTTGTTAGGAAAAAGCTTACATACAACTTGTGCATCTTTGATTTTCCGATTAAAGGGACTTGTCTCTCCATGGAATAACACCTTTTTATGGTCTTTATCAAGTAAGCCCAAGAGCATATACAACTTTATCTGGCATGACATTGTTAGAAGCACCGAATCTAGAATGCAATTACTTAACTTGAAACCATTAAGCAATAAGGAGACATAGAAAGGTTCTACTCTTTCAGAAGATAATGAGGGTTTAACAACTGCAATGTTATTCTAGGGAGGAGTATCTTTGGGCTTAGGCAAAAGGCCTTTTGATGCATTGGATTGTCCTGGTGATTGCACATATTTAACTAGCCTATTTAATTGCTCAGGAAAGGCTCTCAAGTATTCAACTTCTGACATTTGAATCCTAGTTTTCTTGACATGATCAATAATGTCAAAAGAAGGTATAGATTCAGATACTGAGCTGCTTTTTGTGGTTGAGATGAAGAACTCACATTCTTATTTCTGGGAGCTAAGGAAGAAGGTAAAGGGCTGCCCCTTCTTTGTTCATCGGCTAATGCCTCAACTTGGTGAGTTTGTGATTGTGTAAATACTACATATGCATGACCATGATCATCTTCAAGAAGCTCCTCATAGTCATGTTTAGATTTGTAGTTTAGGTAATTAATGTTGGAGTCGCCAATAGAAGACCTACAAAATCATCATTCTTGAGTTGATCAGTGTCAGAACTTCTTGGTCTTCTTCATTCATCTCACATTATTTCTAGGAGTAAATTCAATTGCTAATATTTGGGAAACCAATAATGGTTCATTGTTGTTGTTGAAATTCGAAGCAGGGAAGTGTTATTTCCTAAGCCATTTGAGTCATTTGTTTCTTCATCTGTGACATCTCATTTGCTAATTTTTGCAATAGTGAATCGGAAGTAGTAGCAGAGGATGAACTTTCAACTTTAGAAGTGTTGCTCTTTATTTTTCCAGCCATGATGAGGTCATCTTCAATTTCAACCACCATGTTTTGGGCTGCTAACAAGTCAAGCAGGACGTGCTCTTTGCAGTTGATAGCTTACTTTAGGAAGTAAAGCATTGATGAAGAATACCTTTTGATTCTCATCATTCAGAGAAGTAGAAGCCAAAATTTTGTAAAGTAATCTTTGGAATTTTGTAATAAAATCCTCATGTGCTCTTGTGGCTCCTTCTTTAGCTGAGTCAATTGAGTTATCAATGTACTGAAATCTTCAACTGGCTTGAATCTTTTCAAGAATGCATCTCGCATAGTAGCCCAATTGGTTATGGTACTAGGAGCTAACCGGTAGAACCATTCTCCAGCCAAGTCATGTAGAGTCTCTATGAAAGTTGGACAGACACATCTTCATGTTCCATGATGAGTACTCCACATGATATAAAGAACGCAGCCAAGTGATCATTTGGATTCTACTTTCCGTCTCCAAAGAATTTTAGAAAATTCTTTCTCTTCCCTTTAGGTAGATCATGTATAGGAGGAGTAAGATTCGAGGAGGTCAAAGGTCTGCACCCTATGGTAGATCATGTTCTACGATGAGATATAAAGAACGCAGCCAAGTGATCATTTGGATTCTATTTTTTGTCTCCAAAGAATTTTGGAAAATTCTTTCTTGTCCCTTTAGGTAGATCATGCATAGGAGGAGTCAGATTCAGAGGTTGAGAAGGATGCACCCCATGGAATAATAGGGGCAAGTGGATGATTACGCATCATGAATTGGTGCATCTTCTTTGAGAATAGACTTGGTGAATAATCCCAGCTATTGGATTATGCTAGACACGATTTGGATTTGGAGGAGTTTGCACTCTTCTTCTTGGTGAAAGACTAGATCTGTGCAACTTCTAACTTGAGGAGGATGATTGAAATTAAATTGCTCCTGTAATCTATAAAAATGGTCGATCCTTCCTTGAGCTCTTCTAGACCATGTGAATGGACGTTCTGACAGGTTGAGCTTATAATATAAAAGGGAACTGACAAGATAAAGCTCTGGTATGCTAATTTGTGTTGTTCCCCAACAGAGTCGCAAAAAGTGTTGGCTAGATTTTCTACATAGCCGAAAACCTAGCAGTCATGAGATAAATCTCCCTCATTTACTAGTGAGGCTCCCGTGTAAGATTTCTATCAATTATGGATCTTAATAATTATATGGGTTTTAATTTAATTGCAAATCTCATGAACCATAACTTAGCAATTCTGCAAGCAAGCAAGTAAGCAGTTGTTAATGAAGTATTTTCAACCAAGGGGGAAAAGATAGGATTTGGGAAAGAAGAAAGGAAAATGTGTAATCCAACCAATACTTTACAGAGTTGGTCTCATACA
The DNA here is from genome assembly GCA_018340775.1 of Taxus wallichiana var. yunnanensis. Taxonomy (NCBI): domain Eukaryota; kingdom Viridiplantae; phylum Streptophyta; class Pinopsida; order Cupressales; family Taxaceae; genus Taxus; species Taxus wallichiana. The sequence continues at coordinate 889,590,246 of CM031235.1, forward strand.
CGTAGACAAAACAAATAGATCTCACAATATTCATAAGTAAAGGAAAAGAAAACTTCTAATCTAAATCTCAGATAACACAAAGTTTATCTAAAGATCCACACAAAAGTAAGAAGCAAATGCACCATGGACACAAAGTTCTCCGGAAATCTACCTTTATTCAATTCCTCAGCTTTCACAAAAATGACATCAAGGGCTGCAACACAAAGTCTGGAACTCAAGAATGTTGATTAACAAATTGTGATCATTTTAACCCGTAGGTTCTTCCTCTATTTATAGTGTATAGAGGGCAATTACAAATATGAAGTTTTTAATGAATTGCCACATGTGGAAGCTATGAAAAAGGGAAGAAAACCGACAATCTTCCTCTTGGAATTCCTCTTTGCATGACATGCATGATTTATAACTGAAAATAGAACCTTCTATTTTACATGTTTGCCACCTATTTCCAAGTAATTGACTTCTTCCAATAACTTGAAGTAATAGATTTTAAACCAATCACTTAAGTTTTACAATTTAATTGATTACTCAATTACTTTGTTAGAGAAAATAAGAGAAAGAAGAAGAAAGAGGAGAAGAAATTAGAAGAAATTTGCTGCAACACTCCCAGTCTTGTTCTTCTTCCATACTTTACATGTTGATCCAACTTGTATTGCACTTTTGCTTCATTCACTTTAGCAATGAATGATCTGAATGATATCTCTGCCTTGAATCTGAGATGCCTTTTTCTCCCATATGTTATTGAATCATTTCCTTTGATTCTCACCAAACTAGATCTAGAAAGCAATTGATTGTGATTTTTCTTGTGGGTGTTTCCTCTGACCTATCTTCCCTCTTATCCTTGAAGCTTTTGCAATTCTTCTCTAGTACATGCACTAATAAAATGTTTTCCGTAAACAATTCAGACAAAACTCGTCACCTTTTATTTTTAATTGCATATGAGCAATTTTAAATTTTGGAAAGCACTCCGGGTGAAGGAAAATACAAGTAAATTCAATGAAGGCTTCAACTAGAAGATTGGGAGCATATGCACAAGCTCTGAAAGGAATTTTCCATGCAATGACTTCCACATGGGCTGCATTAGAAACAAGAGGATGATTTTTTCCGAAGCCTTTGCAATTATGAGATTTGGATCTATTTCTTCTTCTGATTCTAAAGATATATTCAATGCATAAGATAATGAATTCTACTTTCTTCACCAATATGGGCATAAATGAAGTACCCCTGTAAATAATTTAAACACACATGAAGCTCATAACATGCATATCTAATTTCTTCACCGAGATCTTATTATAAAGCCTTGCTGCCCTCTATTTTTAGACTTTTTTGCATGCCAAGCAAGCTAAAAATATTATTTTATTCACTTGTGCACTCACATCAACATGCAGATAGCTAGAATAATAAAAAGAAAGCCTTTCCAACCCTAGGCGCCAAAACTGGATGCTTCCCGGTAATTAATTAAAAAAGTCAACTTTTAGGCATTTAGCTATGCCAGAATGGGTCACACTTTTTGGCTAGAAGTCATGTTAAAAATAAGAAGGCAAAGCAATGAGAATTTTTACCCTTCTAGGAAGCTCCAAAAATCCCATCTTTCACTTAAGTGATTTGTCTTTAATGATGGGAAAAAACAACCTGCCTGCAAGCATAAAATTCCCACCTGCCTGCCACTACCAAAATTCCCATTGGCAGCTTAAAACCATCCTTCCAAAAAGTGTGACTTGCATGAAATAGAGCTTCTTTCTTAAAAATGTGACTTGCATGGGTGAATAAAACTTCCTTGATGGGAATTCTTACCCTGCCAGGCAGCTCCAAAATTCCCATTGGTACTTTAAGTGATTTGACTTTAATGATGGGAAAAACAACTTACTGTGCACGCATAAAATTTGCACCGCCACTGCCACTACCAAAATTCCCATTGGCAACTTAAGTGATTTGACTTTAATGATGGGAAAAAATAACTGCTAGAAGGCATAAAATTCCCACCTGCCTGCCACCACCAAAATTCCCATTGGCATCTTAACTGATTTCACTTTAATGATTGGAAAAAACAAACATGCTAGGAATACATTAGATTCCACACCGCCTACCACCACCAAAATTCCCATTGGCATGTTAAGTGATTTTACTTTAAAGATAGGAAAAAATAACCTATCAAGTAAGCATAAAATTCCCACACGCTCGCTACCACCAAAATTCCCATTAGCGTACTTAAGTGATTTGACTTTAATCATGGGAAATTTTCACCTTCTAGGTAGGTATAAAATTCCCACCTTCCTTCCACCACAAAATTCCCATTGGCTTAAAAACCATCCTTCCAAAAAATGTGACTTGCATGGAAGAAAACTTCTTTCCAAAAGTGTGACTTGCATGAAGAAATTGCTCTTCCCAAAAAGTGCGACTTGCATGACTTCTACTTTTAAAGTCGCGTGAAAACTCATCAACAACATTTTATTTCCATTTTTGGATTTTTAGTGAAGAAAACACAAGGACAAAATAATTTTTCCATTTTTGGAAAGGGTCCGGGAAGATGTAGTAGCAAAAACTTGCAAGTGCCATAAATTTCACTCCGTGGCTCCATTTTAGGTGCCATTTTCTCTAAAAGTGCATATTTTCTCGAGCTCTACGCATTGATGGAAATATTTTTCTTATTTTCATAAAATCTATTTTTGCACCTTTTTGGACCAAGCAACTTCTTGCAATCTCCTAAAAGAATCTTGAGCTATGATTACCTTTAAACGGATTAGTAATTAAAAATACTGGATAGCTTTTCAAAACCCCTAGGCCTAAAAAAGGTCCGATAGGAGGAATGGACATGCTACGGGAATTGCAGGAGAAAACAAACCAAAACACAAACAAAAAGAAATAAAACAAAACAAAAATAACTGCGGGTAATTGCTAGAAAATTTTCTCCATGAGCTTATCTGCAAAAATTCTTCCCCAGGTGAATGTTCTATAGTAATAATGATGGGGGAAGTGCTTTATATAACCTAAATCCTCCAATTTTAGCTCAATCTATTTTTAAATGAATTTTATTTATTTAATAAATAAATAAATAAAACACTTGCAGATAAGGTTTGACGAAGGAATTGAGTGAGCTTTGGCATGTGGGTATTTGTCAAATTTGAATTTTATGACTTTCTAGGGATACCTTAGAGCAATGCAAATATTTACGAGATAAAACAAACAAAAATGACCCGTTACTTTGAAAAGAACGAAATTTTTAAAAGGGGTTGTCCTGCATTTTAGGGTGAAATCTCGGGGACACCACACAAGTGGCTAGATGGGTTTCCCACAAAACTAGAGCATGTCCTTCAATTTTGAAACTTGAAAATGTGATCCTTTTTGCCTCGGTAACATCATGAACACTAAATTAAACTTCCAATTATTTTAGCCATTTATCCAATAACTTTGCATCTACTTGTCCTTCAAAGCTCTTAATTTCACCTTAGTTTCAAATTTAAAAGGAATATGATTAGATTTTATATTCTCTTTTACAATTGGAGTTTCTTCTTCACACCCTTCTACATCTTCCTCATGTGACTCTTGCCTATGCCAAATTTTTTGGCCAGAGCTTGAACCACCAATTCCATATTATCTTGTTTGACTGAAGCCATTTTTTAGATCCGAGATTTCTTTTTGATGTCTATACATCCTATCCATCATGGTCTCTAGCATCTCAATTCTATGGACCAAGTTTTCTTCCTCCATTTGATCTCAAATTCTTTGTTTCCACTTCTTTGTAGATATATTTGGATCAAAGGTAAAACTTCTTTGCCTTTAGACCTTGTCACTTTCATACAAATCACAAGAATGAATACCATAGTCTTGGATACTTATTATCAGCTCTGATACCAAAATGATCTGTAAACTTCAAACTTTGGAAACTTACAAAACCAAAAATTTATTGTTGTTCTACTTCCAATTATGAAAATGACAGATTGTGAATTAATGGTGAGTAAAATTGAACTTAGAATGAATTTTGCAGTAAAGGAATAACAAATCAAACACCAAATTTATCTTGGAAACCCCCAAGTTGAGGGAAAACTAGCCAGGTAGAGAAGGGCAATTGCTCTTTCTTCCCAAATTTTATTGGCCAATATGAATGAATACAAATTACAACAAGAGGAAAGGAAGTAAAATAATGTATACACTCCCTCTCTTTACTTGGTTGCTCTGTTTCTACACCTTTCTTCTACAAAATCAACTCTAGCTCTAATGGTTTCTTGCTCACTTCTTGCATTAAGACTTTGATGATCAATTCCACTTGTTCCTCCTTGTATTTATAACCTTCTTCATGTCCTCTTGTGCACAAGAGAATGAGAAAGTTTGCACAAAGGAAGAGACAAATTATGGGTGCTTCAAATCCATGACTATTTGTGGAGTTCTTTTATTATTTGTGCTTAAGTGACGGAACCGTCGGTTTTGCATAAGGGTGGTTATGCAACCGTCACTTTGCATGCATGAGGCGGTTACATAATGGTGTCACTCTGTGTAGGGGTGGTTACGTAACCACCACTATGCACAGAGGGGCGGTTCTGTAATTTTGATCTGCTCTCTTTTCTTCTAATTTCTTTGCTAGAACCGATTGATTCTGATGAAGTAGTGTCTTTTCTAGATCCTATGGATCATTTTAACATGGTGACCATGAGTATTTTTAGACATTTAATGAATGTTGTTGGTGGGTGAACTCAAACATCAAAATTTCCCTCTCTTCCCCCCCCTCTCTCCCATTTTCTATATATTTGGCATTGATGCTCATTTGTAAAGGTTTGACCCTCTCACAATACAAGGGCATCATTCAAAGTGGTGTACAAGTGTTTTGAGTTGCAGGCCTCATATTTGGGATCTACAAGGTGTTTTGTGCCTTCTTCCACTCCATTGTAATGATTTGTGCATGCTTCAAGCAATAAAATCTGGTTTGTGGTTATTTCTTCAACCTAACTTGTTTTATTTGCATTCTTACCTATCTATTGCTATTGTGGTATGTTGTGCATGCCTTTTCTCCTTTTATTTTGTGCATTGTGTGAAAATGGAAGGTTAAATGTTGTTTTGGACTATGGCACTCATGTATGCCCTATCTTTGCCCATTTTCTCCCATTTCCCTCATTGAGAGTGTCTTTCCCATTTCTCTTGGTGTTATCACCTATGTTAGCTTAGGATTTCCCTTTCATGCATCTTCTTCTAACCGTGGTCCCTTTGATGATTAGATTTGGATTGGATATTTATATTTATAGTTGTAGGAGTAGTTTTAACATTAGGAATAGGTAGAGGAACCCGAACTCCTCTAGAGGTCTATCTCAAGCAACAAGTCTTATCACTTGGAGGAAGGCCCATGTTGCCTCAAAATATTGGATCTCTCATGTTCATCTAAGGTAGGGTGTAATTTTGAGCTCCAACAGTCTCTATTTTCCTCTTACCATAAAAAGGCATATTATATAAATAAAATTTATAGTGGTCCCAAGCATTGGACAACTACAACTATTGTTTAGTGGAAGGATGTCCCATGAAACAACAAATTTGAGATACCTCTCTAAAAAAATAAACTTTTCCCTAACATTTGGAGATTTGATTATATAGAAAGAGTCAATTATCTATAATCCTGGGCCATATAGAGATAGGGCTCTCGACCCCCTTCATTACATTCTAGATTATAGAGTAGAGGGCCCCCTGTCTATATATACGAAAAGGACATATCTATATATTGGTCCTATATCCCATATCTATATAGGGGGTTGAGGCACACTTTTGGCACAAGTGAGAGGTGGGGCATTGGACTCTTCTACTTTTCCACAATTTATTATTTGAGGATATGTGTCATATTATAAATGGTTAGAATTTAGGGTCCCTCTAATTATATCGTGGTTGAATTTTGTTTTGGTTATGAAAGCCTAATTAGGATTGAAATATAGAAACGATGTATATTTAAATTATTAAAGTAACATTTGATATACATGAACATATAACAAATGATTAAGAGATTCGATACATTAGAGAAAACACTAAATATAGTAAAAATACAAGAGAGTAATGCTCTTAATTTTTATGTGTTCTAGAGATTGATTTGGATGTGAAACTAGAGGGAATGGAAATAATTTTATATATTTACTTTTGTCTCCAAAATTAAATCTTATTATACCTTTAGATAAAATCACCCAATAAGATATAATCGATCAACTATAACCTATCCAGCTTCTACACAAACATGACATGCTCTAAAAAAATGATCTTATCGTACAACTACTTACAATTGATGAACATATTGCTTTGTGTGGGATATATGATTCAAAATATATGAGCAAGCTACTAAAACTAGAATAATCCTCTTAAAACCCTAACTTCACTAAAAGTCCTATAAAAGGGTCGAGTGGTTTGGGTTGAGGTGTTTTGTACCACCTATATAGCACTACTCGAAAAGTATTCAAACCCACGTAATTCTCCACTATTGGAAGCAAAATTGTGTTATTTTCATCTACATATATGCAACTAGAATTGTTGGACGGACAAAAAGAGGTTAAGTATTGGGTGAACGAATGTAGTGCGCTGGAAGAGCGCGCGACGCTACAATATGGCTAAAGCACCCAAGATCAGGAGTTAGCCATTTTCATGTTGTTAAGGCTATTTTGGAGATAGTGTACTAAGCACATGAAGACTCATGGTTCATGTAAGAGTATTTTGGGAACAAGCATCAGCTGAGCACCATGCATAGTTTAGGCTGATAATAGGATTTTTACTCAGAGTTAACTATAGGAAGTCTATTGTTAGAGCACTTGCATGTTTTGCATCCTTTTGTAAAGGCGCGTGGCTATTATTAGCATGTGGCCTATTTTGAGATAGTGCATGGGAGGTGAAGGGAAAGTCCCCACCCCTATATATATGTATTGATTTACACGGTTAAGTAAGTGTCAATTATTGTAGAGTTATGCTCTTTGGTTTTGCCGTGTGCATGACTCATGGAGATACCTTAATAATGTATGAAGCTTCTGTGTTTTACAATATTCAATACAATGGATCTTATTGGTTGGATAATGGTGTTGAACATGACTAAAATTGGTTCTTGTATGGTAAATCTTATTATAGTCATTGTTTAGTTCATATTATATATATTCTAAGATCTAGATCTGGTTTATGCATTGTGGACTGTTTACTATTGGTTATGAATCTGAATATACATATGCACTATCATGCTAACATTTTGTATAAGAAACTCTAAAGAGGGACCTAGTGCCTTTGTGTACTTCAGGTGAATGCTCGATCGGGTTGAGTGATGTGCCAGTGCCCTTGGGTCATTTACAGTGAATTCTAGGCTACATCATTGGTTCCGGTTTGGGACCTCTTTCTCAGCTATTTTTAGGATGTTGCATGATGAAGACATATTGATATACCCTAGCAAGTGTTGAGGAGTGGATAGTAGATCGGAAGAATAATACGCTTGACGATATAAGACTGGATCGAGTTTAACGCACGCATGTGGGTTGAGCAGAATCTGTATGACTACTTATATGAGAGCTTCTTTTACTATCTTTCCCATAAAGATATACAAGTGGCTGGTTGCTTATACATCTAAAAAGAATTGGATGTTTCATACACTTATCTGGATGTAAGAATAATTTCAGGCCCTCTATGATGTTGATCGATTTGGACGCGTGTTGTGGATACTTGGTTTCGTGGTGTTCTAAATAGCTATATTTTGGAGTACTCAATTTCCACTTACTCTTGTTTGGAGGTAGCCAAGTTTCAATTTTTATGTTATCCTAAGGGATCATATCTGCATGGAATTCCACTAGTGATCAAGATCTTGATGGTAACCTTGAATTTGGAAGAGAATCCGATGGCTAGCTAAACCCCACCACACATGGTGGCGGAGAGCAGTGTGGTGAAGGATGGCGGACCTAGCGACAAAGAGGCAAAGAGAAGAAAGGTGGATTAAGTTCAATGAGGCACACGAGAGGGATTTAGAGAAGCAACACGAGGTTGCAGAATGGATGACGTTGTGGAGAGAGATGGCTCATGAAGGATTTAGAGCTCACGCAGAGGACATGGATCTAGAGCATTTGGAACTCCCCCATTTGGGAAAGCATGACAGGGAACCCTCATTGGCCTCTTATGAGAGTGCACCAATAGAGACAACATGGGCCATGGGTGCATATGAATCTACCTAGTGACCTAGCCCTTGCACTTGGTTTTCTAGTTTCTAGTACAACTAGTAGTCAACAAGCTAGTTTGGGCAAGTAGAGTAACAAGAGGTAAAATTGACTTATCAATAAGTTCAAGAGTAAATCAAATAACAAGTACATTTATGGCCGGGTAGACATCTTCCTTGTTATTTGGAGGTTCGGTTGGAGGTACCTTTTCAGTGCATTTTCAGCACAAAATAGGTGCACAAAACTTTGGAATCACATCCGAGAGTAGTACAACCGATGAGGCCATAAATTGGCCATAAATTACCATTATTTGTCCTTCCAAGCTACCTTTGAAAGTGGATTTAAATGTAATATAGGAACTTATAGTTTGCTAAAGATAGAATATAGGATATATATATTTTTCATTCTTTATAAATATTTTTTATCTATTTTATTGACTAATCCTATTGATTATTTGGGAAAAGATGTAAAGTCTTGTGTATGAAGGCCATAAAGGAAAGATAATGCTAGTATTGGGAGAAGTGGAATTGATCATGGATGGTATATCTAAACTAAAATATAATTTATATCAACATTTCTTTCAAAAAATTATGCAAGTTCAAAACAAGAATCATCTCAATCCGAGATCGTATGCAAAAGTTATAGCTGTTTTAAGTTAGCTTTAACTCTCAGCTTAGTTCTAGAATTTGTAGATTTTGATAGTTTTGAGGAATTGTGAAAGATTAGAGAATCCAATAGAAAATATGAGAGAGGTTTTTTTTCATAGAAATGTTATTAACAAAAACCTCATTCATATTTTCTATAGGTATTACCAATAAAGAGAGATCTAACTTTTAGTGAGCTATGCACCGAGGAAAAGTGTATCAGACGAGTGCTAAAAGTTCTATAAACAGAAACAAAAAAGTAAAATAGAAAATATGAGAGAGGTTTTTGTTCATAGAAATGTGTTTAACAAAAACATCATTCAGATTTACTACAAATTTTACCAATGAAGAGAGATCTAACTTTTAGTGAGCTGCATTTTGAGGAAAAGTGTATCAGACAAGCACTAAAAGTTCTATAAACATAAATAGAAAATTAAAATGGAAAATATGAGAGAGATATTTTTATTTGTAGCAATGTGTTTAAAAACATCATTCATATTTGCAATAGGTTTTACCAATGAAGATAAATCTAACTTTTAGTGAACTGCAGTCCAAGGAAAAAGCGTATATCGACAAGCATCAAAAGTTCCACAGTCAAAAACAACAAAGTCAAATGGAAAATCGAGAAAGGTATTTGGTCAAAATAATATTTTGAGGAAAATCCTCCTTCCAATAATGTAGAGGAATAAAATCATTATGATTCTTGTTACCGAAAAGCAAGGAGAAGATTTGGGAGCAAATCTTCCTAAAATAAGTGAGATAAGACTTTGACTCCAATAATATATCTCTCTCCATATTTTGTGGAGATGGAGATCTTAGTTGTTAGGATTATAATAAAGATAAGATAAAATTGTATCTCCCAAAATAAGGAGTTGGTTAGGCACATAAATTATAAATGCAACCTTCCACACTGAGATATGTAATTCCTTTCTCCCAAGAAATAAAGATCTCTTCTTTCATCTCAAATATTATGTAGTTTTAAGATCTCAGAAGTATGATTTAAATCCTCTTCCAAGGAATGAGATGGAAACTCATTCCAAGGAATATGGATATGTGTATTTATGTTTATGTTTATTCATTTGTCTTTAATTCATTCTGTTGTATTGTTTTTATTTTTGTATTGTGAAAATTCAGTTTGTTGTAAACTGCAGGTGTTTCGTTCAATTATGTTTATTTCTAATTCAAAAATTTCAATTTATGCAAGTGTGTTTAAATTCTGCAAGTGTGATTTCCTTCATGCAAGTGTGATTTATTTCATGCAAAATTTATTTCTGCAAGTGTGCCTTTATTTTTGCAAGTGTGCCTTTAAATTTCTGCAAGTGTGATTTATTTTATGCAAGTTTGGTTTGTGTTTAAAGGATTTATTTTCCAAGATCTTCTTCTCTTAATGCATACAACCTTCAAACACCAACCCAAATTGACATTATTAATGGCGAGGATCGACCTCTCATCAACAACTTTACAGACCACGGGATTTCAATTTAGCACCACTTTGTTGAGACACAAGGCAATGCATCCTATGGTTCAATTCTTTCTATAAGGGGAGGATCGGGGGAAAGCACAGTGGCTTGGGATCTGGTGGATCTAGTGGATTTGGAGGTGGAGGTAACACAGGAGGTTCTAGATCTGGTGGGCATGGTCCTCATTAGCCTTAGAATATTTACATGGAGATGTCACTTCATCTCCCTAGAATATAGGGGAATAGAAGATGTTGTTGAGCATGTCCATATGTGTGAGATACTATGGCACGTGAAAGGAATTAAAAATTCGAGTGCAAGGCCGCATTAGTTTGAAACTACATTCTAGGGACAAGCACACAACCGGTATAGGAAGTTTGATCATTATCGACTTGTGTGGATTATACGACGTTACGAGATGCTTTCCTTAAAGAATTTTATATCCCTGAGTTCGAGCAGAAAAGTATAAGCGCACTCAAGGATATCAAGCAAGGCACTACTGAGAGTGTTTGGGAATATGATGCCCATTTCAAAACACTCTTGTCTAAACTATCTTATGATATCCATGCAATTCAACATGCACAGTGGTTCGTCGTGAGGCCTGATCATGCCTTTTAGGAGGGCACTCTCACATAAGACTTATACAGACCACGCGAGGCACTTGAAGCAAACTTTGCATGCATAGACACTGGAGTGAGCCCATTCTTGGAAGCTCAGATTGTGGAAATGAAAAAATAGTTGGAGAAACTATCAACCAATACAACACATGAGACACACACTGGAATTTGGTGCATAGATTGTGAAGTAGAAGGGCATACTAAGGATAGTTGTCCTCACAGATCGGTGTGCTCCTTGTTACTAGATTGTGAGATATGTCATTTAGACCATGATGCAAGCCACTACCCATTATTACAATGCACAATAAGGACAAATTTTTCCTGCTACTATAAGATTTGTCAGCCCATAACTCACAATACTAAAGAGTGTAGGTTGATTGATCATATATGATGCCATTGATATTGGTGTACGACAGACTAGAGTTACAAATAAATCTAAGGATAAAAGTGAGCAACATGATCATGATCACACTCAAGGGCACTATGATCATAATGAAGGGAAATTTGAGGGAGGTCGTGGTAGAGGTTGAGGATACCATGGTGGATTCAGAGGCCAAGGTCGTGGTGGTGAACAAGGTGAGTTCCCTTATGGAACATGTTATACATGTGGATCTCCTGACCATTACAGTGCGAGTGTCCTTAGAATGTTTTTGCGGAAATAATCATAACTATGAAGAGTTCCCAGACTTATATGAACATTTGAGAAATAAGCACAAAATGGGAGAACAAGGGTGCATGGATGGTTAGAATACAACGCACCATAGAAAACCAATCGATGTCGAAGTTATCACCGGATCTTGAGGTAGTACATGTGAAGATTACTACACACGCGCTGAGGTGCATGCGCGAAGAAAAATGTTGCAACAAAATCCTACCATTACTAAGGAGGAGGTTTTACATGTAAAATATCCAAACCCTACACATCAAAAGGAGGTTTATTAGGAAACCATGGAGGTACTTAGAAATCTGCAGGGTGAAATACAATGTTTAAAGGAACAATCGTGGAAGTTGGAACAAAAGAAGGCAACTGAGACTTTCCAATTAGATGTTGATGATTTGAAGGAAGTATGCAAGATGCTGTGTTAGGAGAACATTATTCCATTATTAGGGAGTTGGTTAAAGGAGACAACTCCCGTGTTGGTATTGAGAATGGATGGAAAATTTTACATGCTAATCTCCCTCCTCATAGCTTGGATTATGACAAGGAGATCACTCTGAATGCTATTGTGGATGGATGGATTTTGAGCAATATTTTGATTGACATAGGCGCGTAAAAGTGAATGTGCTTACTTTAGATGCATGGGTTCAGATGGGTAGACCTCCATTACAGCCATCTTCTAATGTATTGTATATGGAAAATCGACTAAGGCCACACCAATTGGAGTCTTGAAGGATGCATCCATTACTATACAGGGGGCCAAGTTCACTAGGGACTTTGAGGTCTTAGCGCTTGCAGAAGTGGAAAGATTCCTAGCTCTACTTGGGCGCCCTTGGTGTTATGCAAATAATGTTGATCTACGGTTCAATAAGGGATATATTAGTTTTGAGAACAAGGAAGAATGAGTTATTATCCCTTTGACATATGAGAAATATGCACCTTATGTTGAGCCCTTAAGTGAAGAAGATATGAACAAAATTTATGTGCACACCATTCGAGATCCGGAAGTACTTGAGCCATCTAAGGAAGGAGTTCTCTAGTGGGATGATGCACAGTCCATTAGTGATACTACAAGTATTTCCTATGATAATTGGGCACATGACACTTATGATATGGTTGGGTGTGAGGTAAGAAGTGCATCCTGTGTGTGTAAGTAGATTGTGTTGTGTTAAGTGGTTAGGAAAAAACCTGTACCCCTGGTACATTGGTGAAGGAAACCCTGAGGTATTCTGCAAGCCATGGAATTACAATGGAAGGATCATGTGGACAGAAGGAACATGTTAGTTTATACCCTATGTGGGACAACAACATGTTGGTGGATGGTTCATAGGGATAATCTCATAGAATGGAGAGAGGTGAGAATTGCTCTATCAACAAGGTTTCTCAGAAGTAATGAACCTACTCAAATATGTGAATATCATGGTAATAATCCTATTCAACACCACATTCAATAGTGTGAGAGACTCTGGATAGAGGGGTAGGAAGCTTTACCACCTTCATTGTGGGTGCACAAGCTTTATTTCACCTTGCGAGGCTGTGCGCACACATGGTATGTTTATGCGGAGTTGAATAGAGAGATTGGAAATTGGCAAGACTTGACTGCAGTATGATCTAAACTTTTGACTACTTCTCCACTAAACCTTCGGTGAATGAGGCATTACAAAGTTTATGAAGCACTTGAATATGGGAGATAGTGTAAAATGAAGAACTCATTCAGGAGTTATTTGGTGAGTCAGACCTAGAAGTACGTTTTGACGAAGTAGATGAGACAAATGTAGAACTTCTTGAGTGCGCTTTCCTAGAGAAGGAGAAAGGAAAGATGGTCTACATGGTGGATGATGAAGAAGTGGAAAATTTGGACATAGATCATTTAGAGGGTACATGTGAGGTCTTAAACAGTGTGGATGAGAAGGTGCGCACCTACCATGAACCTATGAAGATGAAGAAAGTAAACTTTAAAACGTATGTTGAACCTAAGGAGACCATAGTTAGAGATTACCTGTCCGACTCTGAAGTGGATAAGATAATTGAGTTACTACGTGATTTCCAGGACTTGTTTCCTAGAGGCTACCATGAGTTGAAAGGATTGCATGAATCTTTGGGTGAGATGAAAATAAAGTTAAAGGAAGGTGTGTGCCTAGTTAGGAAGAGACCTTATAGGATGAACCCTAATAAAAGTTAAAGAATAAATTGACAAGATGTTGAACTTTGGCATCATTGAGCCCATAGAGGAATTAGAGTGGGTTAGCCCTATGGTAATCAACATAAAGAAAGATGGAAGAATCAAGATTTGTGTGGACTACAAGGAGTTGAATGTTGCATGTGTGATTGATCCTTTCCCTACACCATTCACTGAAGAAATATTGGGCATTGCAGGGCACAAAATTTATTCTTTTATAGATGGATTTTTTGGGTATCATCAAGTAAGGATTGCTAAATAAGATCAAGAGAAGACAAATTTCACCACTGAATGGGGAAGTTTTGCATACATGGTGATGCCCTTTGGATTGAAGAACGCACTGCAGTATTTTCACGCATTGTTGTTCAAGCATTCCAGATTTTATTCACAAATTTCGTACAGGTTTACTTGGATGATTGGACCATGTATGGGCTTGTTAAGGATCATTGTGACAATTTGAGGTTAATGTTTGAGAGGTGCAGATAGTTAAACATCTCTTTAAATATCAAGAAGTGTGTATTTGCTACACCATTTGGAACTCTGCTAGGGCATATCATCTACAAGGAGGGTTTGTTAGTAGATCCAGCTAAGATTGTCGTCATTTTAGGCTTGGAGGAGCCTACTAGTCAGAGTGAGGTGCATGGATTCTTGGGCCACACAGGGTATTACAAAAATTATCAAAGGATATGCTAAGATTTCCACGCCTTGGAGGAGTTATTAAAGGGTAATGACAAGTTCTATTGGGGAGAATGCAGCAACGCGCATTCAAAGTGTCAAGGAGAGGCTTACTACTACACCTATTCTAATTTTCCTTCATGAAATATAACTTTTCACGTACATGTGGATGCCCTCAGTATGGAATTGGTGCAGTTCTAGCTTAGTCCGGAGAGGGTATTATAGATCATCGTATTTGCGTTTCTAGTAGGAATTTGACTCTGCAGTAAAAAAATTATACAACTATGGAGCACGAGGATTTTTCAATGATCTACGTGTTGCATAAGTTTCGATGCAAAGGCTTTCTATTAACACCTTTTGTTTTCTATACAAATCACATGACATTAAGATACTTGGTGAACAAGCCCATCTTACAAGGGCGCATATACCGATGGGTTCTATTATTCTAAGAGTTTGACTTTACAGTGGTGGTAAAGCCAGGTAAAAGCAATTCTGGTCCAGATAATTTGTAAAGGATTCACTCGGGGAGAGGACACGAGAGTATGGAGGATACAATCTTTGGATGCACAATTATATAGGTTAAACCACACACCCTCAAAATTATAGGATATTGTTGTCTTTTTACACACAGGTATGGCGCCTGAAGGAATGAAGGCCTTGGAAAAGAAACAACTTGCAATTTTGCGCCGCACCTTTCATGTTGATCAGTGGTGACTTATACAAACTAGGCCGAGATGAAGTATTACACCGGTGTGTACTAGAGCATGAGTGAATGACAATCATGGAGGAGGATCATGACAATATTGTAGGTGGACACTATGTAGGTGACACCACCACGCGCAAGATTCTACTAGTTGGTTTATGGTGGGAGACCTTGTATAAGGATTACAAAGACTATTGTAAGGCGTGTGATCACTGTCAATGCCTTGGAAAACCTAGGAAGAGGGATAAAATGCCTTTGAGGCCTATTACTAGTGTAGAACCTTTTGAGAAATAGGAAATTGAATTTGTGGGTCTTATTACCTAGCCATGCACAAAATTGGATTACTCTACATCATCACTTGTATAAATTATTTTACAAGGTGGGAGAAAGCGGAACATATGAAGGATTGTACAAAAATTACAATTGCAAGGTTATTGTGGGAAAATATTCTTACAGCATGGATTCCTTTAAGTTTGACAAGTGATAGAGGCACTCATTTCCTTAATGAGACCATCAAGATATTATTAGATGAATTTATGGTTGCACACCATAAGACAACACCTTATCATCCTCAAGCAAATGGGACTATTGAGGCTTTCAACAAGATATTGAGCTAGACTTTGACAAAAATTATGATGTTGGAAGGAAATACTTGGGATGATAAATTTTATTATGCTTTGGGCATATAGAACAACCTACAAATGGTTGAATAAGACAACACCCTTTTAGTTGGTGTTTGGCATAGAGCAATTCTTCCCATGGAATTCATGTTACCTATTTTGTATATTACACACGCTGGAGGTCTGGCTGATGAGCAAGCATTGGAAGAAAGAATTGACAAGTTGATACAACTAGATGAGAGGTGCACAATAGCATGATGGATTCAAAAGTAAGAAAAATCCAAGTAAAAGGCATGACATGACATGCACATCAGGTGACAAGAAGCCCGAGGTTGCAAAGATGGTACTTGATCCGAAAATAATCTGATTATTATGACACTCGATCTCGACCCTTATAGAGGCTTTAATTATTTGCCGATAATTTACTCCTTTTAAGTAATCAATTTAAAATAATGCAAGACAATAATGACAATTGCACAGATTGATTACTTGAGTTCGGCAATTGCCTACGCCTCAGGGTTCGTGGTCGAACCTGCTCCACTAGTCAAAACTTCAGAAGTTACAATAGTACTTTCACAAGAAAACCTAATGGAATTTACTTGCCTATTAGTACACCAGACCTTTGGGACGACAAGGGTGAAAATAGCACCTGATTTCCACCTTCCCGGTGCACAATCTCCTTCACCGTGATCGGCCTTCCCGATGCAAACAATGCGAAGCTAGCACTCCTGGGACAATCCAGATTTACAAGTAATGGTGTGGCTCAATGGGCCTATTGGGTAGTTTACAATTTACTCCCAATCACAAATATTTCATCTAATATTGCCTAAAATAATAGGCCAATAGATTATACTGTTGACACATCCCACAAATAAGCTTAATGATAATAAGCTTGAGTTGTGTCTCCACTGCCTGCGCCTCAAATGAGCTTCTCAACGGTGTGTAATGTGTTCCACCAAAGGTGTCTTACAATACAAATGGGTTCCCTATTTATACATTTTTAGGGCCCAAAAAATATGCATTGCATATCATCCATAGGCTAATATTAGCCTAAACTCCGTACATAGAAATTGGGATAAAATTCCCAATAATGGGCGGATTGCATAGAAATGGGATAAAATATATTCCTAAGGCTATTTTTAACCTTAGCCTTACTTACGTGCATATTTAGGGGAATTTAATCCCATATGGAGCGGATGTATTTTTAAATGGGTTAAAATCCCATAAGGATCGGTGGAATAAAAGCTTAGGCTTTATTTAAGCCTTTCCACGCATGAAGTGGTCAAAGACCACGTTGGAGCATAACCGCCCCCTACCACCACGTGGATTTGGTACCACGATGGGTCTTTGCCCTAACAACCGCTTCACCACCTTTTAACGTGGTCAAGTCATATGCATTTTGGTGGTTCATACTAATGTTTTAAACATTAATATATACATGTGGCATTTGGAAAGTGGCCTTACCAAAATAATATTATTTCGACCCATACAATGTGGAATAGAAATAATCCTGTAGTCCACTTGTCATGCCTCCCGATAGGCAACCCGAGTGAATTTTATGAGTGTTGGCAAGCCACGTGTCACAAAGCTGCGATTCGGTCCAATATTGACCATTGACCAGAGTTGATAACGCTGACTGAACATATCTAGAGCTCCCGATGTCCGTTTGTCGCATAAAGGAAATATCTCGAGATGATCTTCTTTGCACCGACACCATTTAGAGATTTTTAGGAATTTTCAGAAATGATCCCCCCGATCACACCTCCCCATCGAGAAAAGCTTTTGTCCCAAAAAGCTTCCATATTGTCTTGAATCTGAAAAACTCATGCCACCCTCGGATGTGCTACTCGTAGTAGACCCTTGGGTCTTCTCCTCCAACCTTCTCACTTGACAACTCTACTCCGATCCTAGGACTTGTGGGTTATGGGTCCACGATGCTTCATTGCGCCACTCTGATATCCGAAGAAGACCTCCACGCCTCCGCTTTATGGTGCTAAGTTTCTGAATGAAACCTCAACGCTCCTTCTGTGCGGTGCTAAGCTTCTTGATATCTGACAACAAGGATCTTCTTTTACTCTATAACACAACTCCTAACTCCAAGTTGATTCCGTAGAATCCAAACTGGTTTGAAGGAACTCCATGTTACGTAGAGCTTTGATTGATCCGATGTCGGTGATGGACAATGCCTTTCCACACATGAAGTGGTCAAAGACCACATTGGGCTTATAACCGCCCCCCTACCACCGATTCACCTCCCTCTCCTCATGTGGAATCTTCCACGCATGAAAATGCATGCCTTTACCACGTGGACATATGTTTGGCGGTGGTGTAGGAGTTAATATTAATGTATACACATTAATATATACATGTGGCTTTTGGAAAGTGGCCTTACCAAATAATATTATTTCGACCCATACAATGTGGAATAGAAATAATCCTATAGTCCACTTGTCGTCTCCCGATAGGCAAATCGAGCGAATTCGACAAGTGTTGGCAAGTCACGTGTCACAGTGCGATTGGTCCAAATATTGACTAGTTGACCAGAGTTGACTTTCCGTTGACTTAACTTTGAGAACATATCTAGAGCTCCGATGTCCTGCTTTTCGCATTCTCACGATCGTTGAAAGCTTTCGAGATGATATTCTGCATCGACACCATTTAGAGATGTTTAGGGAACTTTTAGAAATGATCCCCTGATCACACCTCCCCACTGAGAAAAGCTTTTTGTCCCAAAAAGCTTCCATACTGTCCTGAATCTAAAAACTCTGCTGCCACCTCGGAAGTGCTGCTGTAGTAGACCCTTGGGTCTTCTCCTCTGCAACCTTCTCACTTTGACAACTCTGCTCCGATCCTGGGACTTATGGGTTATGGGTCCACGATGCTTCCACTGCGCCACTCTGATATCCGAAGAAGACCTCCACGCCTCCGCTTTATGGTGCTAAGTTTCTGAATGAAACCTCAACGCTCCTTCTATGCGGTGCTAAGCTTCTTGATATCTAACAACAAGGATCTTCTTTGAAACTCCGCTCGAGTTGATTCCGCAGAATCCGAACTCGGTTTGAAGGAACTCCATGTTACGTAGAACTTTGATTGATACGATGTCGGTGATGGACAATGCCTTATCCCTTTCTGAGACCTCAACGCCTCCAATGCATAATTCATGCTAAGCCTCTTTCAAGACTTCGAGCCTCCAATGCATGATGCTAAATCTGTTACAGACCTCAACACCTCCGATGCATGATGCTAAGCCTCTTTCAAGACCTCGAGCCTCCAATGCATGATGCTAAGTCTCTGTAGACCTCAACGCCTCCAATACATGATGCTAAGCCTTTTTCAAGACCTCGAGCCTCCGATGTATGATGCTAAGTCTCGTGTAGACCTCAACGCCTCCGATGCATGATGCTAAGCCTTTTCAAGACTTCGAGCCTCCAATGCACGATGCTAAGTCTATTACAGACCTCAACGCCTCCGATGCATGATGCTAAGCCTCTTTCAAGACTTCGAGCCTCCAATGCATGATGCTAAGTCTGTTGATCAGCTACCATTCGTATGTGTGGTCGCAATGCCTTGACACCGAATGACGTTCCGAGATGATCCTTTGAGAGCTCCTCTTGTTGACATACAATATCGTACCATTCTCTCGCGCACGGCGCAATGCCTCTACACGTAAGGTGAAGTTCGACCCAACGTCAATGCCAATGGTGATTGAGCCTACCATTCACGCATGGTCATAATGCCTCTACACAGAATGAAGTTCCGAGCTGATCTCTGTGAACTCTAATGTCTGCACAAATGGCAGATCAATCTCCAAGCTTTATATGAGTCAATTCCTCAGTATCCAAGCATATCGGTACTCAAATGCTTGATTAGGAGATATATTTGGAGCATTAATCAAATTTTCTAAGTAAGAAAATCCACTGAGTATTGTAAACCTTTCTCTCAGCATTTTCTCACAATATCTGATCTCCAAACTTAATACTGCATACGATCCATCAATCTGAATTATGCAATATATAATTAAAAAATTGTTGACTTACCCATTTGAAAGGACTTTCACTTTCAGGTATTACCTAGTCCTGGGTTGACTTGTCAACTGGTGGTGACGTAGAAACCTCTTCTGCCTTTGCAATAGGCCTCCATTCCATCTTTGGCTTGCCATTACTCTGATGGCGAGATGGATGCAGTTTCCAGCAATTTTCCACCCGATGCCCATTCCTCTGGCAATGAGCACAAAAATTCCTCTTAATCTCCTTCTTCTGGGATGAGGAACTCTTTCCGCCATTTCGACTCGCATGATGAGATTGGTCTTTCTCGATTTGCCTTGTTCTTGATGAACGGCATCAACTTCTTCATCGTGTCCTCTTCCAAAGATCTCGGCCACTGAATGATTATGCAATCCACAAAAAGTACATGGAAAGGAATTCCACATCTTCTGAAAATCATAACCATACTTCTTAAGCTGAAAAAGTGGATCAGAAGTTTTACTGTGCTTATGATTATGGTAAGAAACTGGAGGTGGAATCTCATTACCTCTTCGCTGATTTCTCTTACCACATCTTGCCTGTGATGACGAAGCACAACTTTCCTACTCAGAATCTTCTCGCAGGACTAGTGGGGTAATCACTTTGCTTTTGAAGCTTGTCTCCCATCAGCGTTCTTGGAGCATTCTCCAATTTCCATTCCCACACTAGGATAACCCAAACCTGCAAAACGAGGACGATCCTCGACCTGTATTGGGTTAGAAATGCCTTGGCCATTTTTCCCAAGGCCTCTTCCATCAAATCCCATTTTACCTAGTAACTTGGATCCAATTCCTCTAGTATGCTTTTCAAACAAACCAAAGACTTCATTACCTGAATCCGAAACCGAATGGGAGGAAGAAGAAGATTCCCGTGGTGAACAAATTACAGTGCAATCATCTGCCATGGCCTCTGCATCTGAAGTTGAAGGTATTTCCTTCCTCTGATCACCACATTGCAACCTTGCCAAGAGCTCATCCTTGGTTTGCAATTCTGATTTTAAGCGAGCATACTCCTCTTCCAAGGAGGAATACATTGATCGCAGGAGAGAATTCTCTTCCTGGATCTGGTGATTATAAGCTTCAATTTCCTCGAGCTTTGCCTGTTTAGACATCTTGCCCATAGTGCACTTGTACCTGTTCACACAAATTGAACCAACTGCAATCTTGAAGCAATTCACTTTGTTAATCGATTTCTTTGAAAAACAAATATGGAGCTAAACCAAATTCCGATACCAAACATGATCCGAAAATAATCAGATTATTACGACATGATCTCGGACCCTTATAGGCTTTAATTATTTTCCAATAATTTACTCCTTTTAAGTAATCAATTTAAAATAATGCAAGACAATAATGACAATTGCACATTATGATTGATTATCGAGTTCGCAATTGCCTACGCCTGGGTTCGTGGTCGAACTGTTCCACTAGTCAAAACTTGTAAGTTACAATAGTACTTTCACAAGAAAACCTAATGGAATTTTACTTGCCTATCAGTACACCAGACCTTCTGACGACAAGGGTGAAAAATAGCACCCGACTTCCACCTTCTTGGTGCACAATCTCCTTCGGTGTGATCGGCCTTCCCGACGCAAACAATGCGAAGCTAGCACTCGGTCGACAATCCAGATTTACAACTAATTGGTGTGGCTCAATGGGCCTATTGGGTAGTTTACAATTTACTCCCAATCACAAATATTTCATCTAATATTTCCTAAAATAATAGGCCAATAGACAATACCTGCACAGTGACACATCCCACAAATAAGCTTTAATGGATAATAAGCTTGAGTTGTGTCTCCACTGCTTCGCGCCAAAATGAGCTTCTCACGTTGTGCCGGTTGTGTGTGTAATGTGTGTCCACCAGTGTGTCTTACAATACAAATGGGTTCCCTATTTATACATTTTTAGGGCCCAAAATATATGCATTGCATATCATCCATAGGCTAATATTAGCCTAAACCCGTACATAGAAATTGGGATAAAAATTCCCAATAATGGGCGGATTGCATAGGAAATGGGATAAAATATATCCCTAAGGCTATTTTTAACCTTAGCCTTACCCGTGCATATTTAGGGGGATTTAATCCCATATGGAGCGGATGTATTTTTAAAATGGGTTAAAATCCCATGTGGATCGGTGTTATAAAAGCTTAGGCTTTATTTAAGCCTTTCCACGCATGAAGTGGTCAAAGACCACGTTGGAGCATAACCGCCCCCCTACCACCACGTGGATTTGGTACCACGCATGGGTCTTTGCCCCTAACAACTGCTTCACCACCTTGCAACATGGTCAAGTCATATGCATTTGATTTGGTGGTTCATACTAATGTATACACATTAATATATACATGTGGCATTTGGAAAGTGGCCTTACCAAAATAATATTATTTCGACCCATACAATGTGGAATAGAAATAATCCTGTAGTCCACTTATCGTCTCCCGATAGGCAAATCGAGAGTTAATTCGACGAGTGTTGGCAAGCCACGCGTTTCACAAAGGCGATTCGGTCCAATATTGACTAGTTGGACGAGTTGACTTTCCCGTTGATCGAACTTTTGACCGAACATATCTAGAGCCCCGATGTCCGTTTGTCGCATTTCTTGGTCGTTGGAAAGCTCTCGAGATGATCTTCTACAACGAAACCATTTAGAGATGTTTAGGAACTTAAAGAAATGATCCCTTGATCAAGTACTCCTTTATGATTCAAAGTTTCGTGCCATCCATGAAAGCTTAAGGTGCATTGGTTGGGATCGTATGTTATCAATCATATACCGAACTCAGTGCTTGCGATTAGAGACGTTTGATGGAACACGCTTCCTAGTTACTTTAATGGGGAGTGGTGAAGCCCTACTATAAATAAGCCTTCTTGGTGTTTGTAATAAGATAATATATCTGTTTAGATTATATTTCCTTAATGTATTTCCCTTATATGTGTCTCCTTCATTGTTGCTATGCTTTGTCAATTTTGTTCAGTGTTATGTGTATTAAGCGTGCTTGTCATGCGCGAAAAGGTTGCAATCTAAAGTGTTTTCATGCACAAAGGATTACACATACCCTTAGTGTGGGGTGGATAAAGAAGGTTAGTCTAGTACAAAAAGAAATAAACTCACAGTGACCATAAAGGGAACATGCTTTCAAAATTAATGAAAACTTCAGAGAAATTTCTCAAAGTTAACACCACGCGTAAGGCAATGAGCACTCAATATAAAGCAAGGAGGCTGCAACATTAGAGACTACGATGTTGGGTCACATTGGATAAAATACTTCGGTGTAAGGAAGTGTGGGTAGAGGAGATCTATGACAGATAAGTAGTGGCATGCCAAAAAATTATGACTAAGGTGCAAAATTTTGAGGCACGAGAGATTGAGGCGTGGGACAAAGAAGTGAAAAATGCACTCAATGGGAATTAATGTTATGTACGGTGGTAGGTGGAGCAATTAAGGAAGGGGATTTTTGAAACTTGTAATAAAGCCTGACATTTGTAACGTCATTTGTTACCTTGTGAGTTTGAAGAAAATTGAGAAGTGCAAAGAAGAGTTGGAGATGATGAGTACTCTGTAGATTGAGTAAACCTATCGAGATTCGAAGCACATTGTTGAGCATCCAGAATGGAAGTAGGATTCAAGCATTGGTGTGTGTTCTCAATGAGGGGGTGACTTGGGTTTCATTTGAGGACAACTAGGGTTTCATTCGCACTTACAGGATCGAAAGGAGCAATGACACCATAGAGGGCTCCACTGTGGAGAAGGAGGTTGACAACCCAACAAAAGAATGACTGGTTGAAATGTTATACCCAGAAGAGGTGATTGAGGGGTGGCCATGGAAGACAAAAATAACAGTGTAGGTGTTTCACCAATATGTTTTATGCTTTCTAGGATGAAACGTATAGAAGGTAAAATGGTTAAGGAGGAATATCTATGATACATAGGTGAAGGTGAATGTGCACGTTAATGACTTGTTTATCCAAGATGATCATGAAGAGATTCCCTTTGGCTAGGAGGAACGAATTATATAAGAAACACAACAAGACCACCAAATAGTATTAATAATATAGGTTAGTGGACTACCTAGTGAGTGTTAGATCCAAGAAGCGAGGTGCTTCCTAGAAGGTCTGTCAATCCACTTTCAAACGTAAATTATTATTGCAAATATCATGAAGTAAGGAAATCCTACTGTATTTATACGATTTAGGTATCTCGTGCAAATACAATAAGAAAATCTAATCTAACAGGAAAGGTTATGATTAGATCTAGAGGTTTGGTAGGTTATTCTAGGTTTTGCAGGTCTGATAGGGTCTGTGATTGATTGGGTAAGGTCTAGGTTGATTTTGATTGACTTAGAGGCTTGCTGGTCAAAAGGAATGAAATTACATAGAGACCAATATCATTCAAGTGACCGATGTCGGTATAGAAGTGAAACCAACGGAGGTTAGGTAACTAACATCGATAGGGGAAATTGACAATAATTTGATAAAAATGGTTTTTGGGCTTCTTTGTGATTACACAAAGAGTGAGAAGGGTGTGGTTAGGTTTGTAATATTACTGAGAAGACTCAGGATACAAAGGGGGAAGTCACGGAAGGAAAAAGGCTATAGGTGGTTGGGTTGGTAGATTGGTGAGGAGGTGGAGATAAAGGAATACAGTAGAAATAAAGTATAATGAAAGAGGTAAGGAATCTTATACTTTAAGTAAGCACAATATGATCGAAATCATGAATACTTACTTGCCTTTATAGATATGGTATGTGAAGGTGGATGGTAGTTGATCCCTGAAGAGATTCTGGAGTCAGTGTTGGTACTACTCCCATAGTGTTCCGTGAGTATTCTAATACTTTGGAAGAAGAACCAAATGCTTCTTGGGCTTGTGGTTGAGTATTTTGTGTCGTCTGGATGCTGAGAGGATTTTGATTCGTGCTTGAATGCAATAGTTCTCTCAAAATTGAAAATGACCAACCTAGGTAAAAGGTTATAAAATTTTATATAAAGTAACCGATGGTGGTTAGGTGACCGGTGCGGTCAAGGGATAACCAGCGTCGGTTAAGGTGGGTAAGTCTAGGTTTACCAAAAATAGGAAGATCTTCCTAGATTTGGCATGTTTTCCAAGTTGAGTCCGCTTAGGGAAGTGGAGTTCTCATTAGAAAAGGTAGGAAGGTCATAGAAGAAGTCCAATTAGGTTTGAGAATAATTCTTAGTTAGTTAGGTCAAGTGGTGACTCAAAGACTGGGAGTGATGACTCAAGTGTTGAGAGTGATGACTTGGTCATTGTGAGTTAAATGCCCTAGAATGGGTCTAGGGTGAGGTTTAATGATGAGGTGGGGGTGTGAGGGTGAAATTAATTTAATTAAAATAATTAAATTAATTAATAATGTGAAGGTGAATATATTAGTAATAATTAGTAATGAGGCCATGGTGTGTTTAATTAATTGAAAGGGACCAAGGGGAGTGTGACCCAAATTTGGTGTCTACATTTGCCCCCTTTGTCGCATACCTTGTATTAGTAAGTGATGTTGACAAAAACAGGAAGTTGATGTCCTAGGTATGAGTGGAGATTAGGTTGCCCCAAGTATGGATGAAAGTGATCCCCCTCAAACTAGGAACTGATGAGGTAGGAAACAGAGTCGGTGAATGGTTTGATAAATAGGTTGTTAATAAAAACAAGGGTGGATGGGTTATAGGTAAGGGTAATGGTTGGGTCGGGTAATAGGTAATGGAAATAAAACACACACATAAATATAGATTGTAATAAGGTACTGGTTAAAGAGCTTACAAACTCTAATTTGTCAAAGGTCAAACGAGGTCAAGTAGTTCAGGTATCCAAGGTATAGGATATGGTCTTGAATAAAAACTAGGAAAGGTGTAGGAATGGGTAATAGGTTTTGTTCCAGGGCACCAAAGTTTTGGTTGGGATAAACATCATGACATCAGGCAAGGTAAGGTCACTAGGCTAAACCACATAGATAACATCATCGCAAGTTATAGTGAATACATGAATTTAAATGTCACAAAAGGAGGTTCAAGTTAGGGTATGTAGGTCAGGGCATAGGTAAGGCCGAGGTATAGGTAAATAACATGTCCCTAAGCACAATTAAGGAAATGTACAGGTAATGTAGGCTTGTGGGTGAGTTTTTAATAGGTGTTGGGAAGGGTAAAAGTTGTTTGAAAACATTATTTTTAGGAAAAGTGGGCATAGTGTGGGTCAAATGGATATGTGTGGTGACCGATGCTGGTTAGAGCTTAACCAATGTCGGTTAACTAGGGCACGACCTGACCGATGTCATTATGTTGATTTGGGGCTAAAAAAGGTAAAATATATGTTTTATGGATTCATTTGTTACTTTGCCATTTGTGGAAAACAACAGAGAAGAAGTGGAAAGTGGGAAAGTGATGGTACGAGGTATCTAGCTGAGTTGGCGAGTGACTAGTAGGTGATTTGGCATTCGGTAGGCGGGTCCACGAGATTGATTAGAGCAATTTGATTGGTTGTGAGGTGAGGAGTGGATTTTAGCATGGCGGAGGTGGGAGAGGGAGTGGGTGGACCACCGACACAATGACCCAAAGTGCCACCACAGAGACAACGCCGAGTAGAGGTAGGAGACATTCCTAAGCCTGTATGTGATTGAAAATATTTGTTTAATTCAGGTAAAATGGGGTGGGAATTGTATTTTGAAATTATGGGTAAAAAGGGGTGAAACAGGGGTGGGAAAGGGGAAAATGTAGGTTAAGTAGGGTTGGGAATGAATGTAGGGTAGATTTGGGTGGGGTGGGGTAGGGTTTTAGGTTATTTTTGTTGATTTTTAACAATGGGGATGGGGTTTCATTTCATTTCCAAAACAATTCGACGTCGGTTGGTTTTTGCCTAGTAGCGGTCAATGTTGGGATAATTAACACATATATAGTCTTTGGCTATGAAAAGTGTACACTACTCTTATTGTACATAGATTCAACACTTTCTCACATGAAAAAAGGCTCCAAACCTAACACTTTGGAAGGTAGTGGGTTCTGGGCTTTGGTTACACCTTCTTGGGTAAAGGTGAAGAAGAAGTGCATGATGTAGAAGGAAGGTTGATGGCGAATAATGGGTTAGCCAAGGCGATAATGGAGGTGTAGTGAAGGTTGTAGTAAGAGACAATGGGGAAGTACTGGTTGAAGAGAAGGGAATAACATAGGTAATGATGAGGATATTGGAAGTGGTGTAGGTATAGGAGGTAGAAAGGATGTAGGTGATGGTGAAGGTGTAAGTTGTGTAGGTAATTTGGGTGCAACAGAGGATTGTGATGAGGTACACAACTATGCTTTGGTTTACTCTGGGTAGGAGGTTACTTGGCCAAGGTTGATGGGTGGGGACCTAGGATAGATGGAAGTGGTGAAGGTGACAGAGGGGTAGTGGGCAAAGTTAGTGTATGCGGCCTAAGAGGTTGGGTCTTCCTCTTAGGTGGGGGAATAGTCTTTGCAATAGCTTGTGAGGTCATGGCTAAATCCAGTTTGACAAGAGGATGAACTAGGCTTGATGTTAGCATGACTCCCAATGTGGCAATGGGTCTGGACGTGGAGGAAGATATAGGTGTAGGTAAGGTTTTAGGCATAGGAAATTTTTTATTTAATGGTAAAGGTTTAGGTGTGGGTGAGGGTGATGAAGAAGGGGTCGCTACAAATGGCATGGGCATGGTGGGTTTGGTTTTCTGAAATACCTTTGGATAGATTGTGGAAGTATCAACAGATAACATTTGCATTTGAGTTGAGATAAGTAGTCGAAGGTGTCCCCAAAGCATGGAATTGTCAACATAATCCAAGTGGTCGACCAAACATGAAAAGAAAACAACACCACTGTAGGGGGATGATGTTTATTTGGTAGTAATCCTTGTAAAGAATGTATGTGTGATAGGAAATGGCTAGCTTCAGAATCTGTGGGCAAAAGAGATGAAAGAAAATAAATAGATCCTTGAAAGCCAATGGAGAATTGTCACCAATAGGAAGGGATACTACTAATGGATCCCCTGTGGGTAGGGGAGATGACAAGTTGGATGAGGTAAGTTCATCTTTTGGTAAAGAAGAAGGTAAGCATGAATCTCCCATGGGTAAAAGAGTAAGTATTGTGGGTTGTTCATCAGGTTGAGAGGTGAGTGGGGAAACTGCATTGGAAAATATGGTGGACTCCTCCATGGGTGAAGGAGGAGATAAGGGAGACTCCTCTGTGGGTAAAGGAGTAGATGAAACAAGTCCCTCTGTGGATGAAGGAGCTCGTGCAAGAATCTCCTTGATAGATGGAGTAGGAGGAAATTGAGCAGGAAGAGTTGGTATGATGTCAAAAACAACATGAACCTCACAAATGTTATTGTCATTGGTCAAGGTTTTTCTAGTTTGGTTAGACAATGGGGTGTGATTTGGGAACAACTTCTTGAAGATGTGAAGGTTCTAATTAGCCAGTGCATTAGGATTATCCAAGACGAGATCTCCATTATCTAACATTTCTTGGATGATATTTTTGAAAGTTATACAATTACGTCGCTTATGACCTCTAATGCGATGATAGTTGTAGTAATCATTTTCTTTGTACCATGCAGGCACAAGACGAGAGGGGTCAAAACCAGTATGTGGTTTGATGGGTGGAAGAGTGACTACTCTGGATTTTAGAAGTTTTTCTAAAACTGAAGAGTAGGGTTCTCCTATGGGAGTATATTTTTGTTGCTCCCACTTGAACTGGAAATCCTGAATATGAGAAAGATTGGAAGAAGGCTTTGATTGGTTGGATGGGTGAGATGGGTCTGGCTTTCAAAACTATTGTGTTGATGATAATTTTGCTTTAGAGTAATTATTTTGCAGTTTGGAAGAAGAAGAGGTATCGTTTGATTTAAATGTAGCATTCTTGTTACACAATTGTATCTTCTTCTCTTCAATGGCACGAATTTCAAGTTTTGGGCCATGGTGAATGCCTCATCAAACGTGTGGAACGTTTGAACTTGGAGAGTTGGCGAGATGTGTCTAGCATAAGCCTTGGTGAAAAAATCTATTAAATTGGTTTGAGGCAGTGGAATGTGAGTTGGTTGATAAGGCTTCGCCAACGAGCAAAAAATATGCAATAGATTCATCTTCATATTGGTGTGTCGCGTACAAGTTGGTCATGGTGACATTCTTGACAATGTTGATAGAAAAATGGTCTAGGAAGGCTTGAGCTACTTGGTTGAATGAGAAAATGGAGTGCATAGGTAGAGCACTATACCAATCCAAAGTAGGTCCTGTCAACACCATTGGAAATGTTTGTAGGAGTAACTTGTCATCATTAACGATCAGATAACACGCATGCTTAAAAGACCGCAAGTGTTGTCAGGGTATTCTTTACTATTAAATCAGTTGAATTCAAACATTTCCCAATGGGGAGGGTATGGATGAATCAGAATGGATGGGTGAATAGGCTCATTACAAATCTCGTTGTATGTTAGAGAGTTACGTGAGCAAGAAACAAATGCTTCCAATGTCTACATCTTGTCCATCATCATTTTGATAAGATCATTGGTAGGTTGTGATGACTGGGCACCCCTTGCAGTATAAGGGGGTAGATGAGGAGGTTATGATGTGGGTGGCATCCCAATATGTGGTGGTGCTGAGTATGAAAATTTTGAGGAAGGAATGTAGGCTGGAATAAATGTAGATGGAAAGTATCCCAAATAAGCTATAGATGAAAAAGGAGGCTTTTGGTGATAAGTTTAGGTGGGTGGAGTGGACATAAATAATCTCCTAGAAATTGGAGGAAGAGATTGTGGGATGGAGAGGATAATGTTTTGGAAGGGAGTATGGGCTTCTATCACCATTGGTGGTTGAGATGCAATAGGTATATGAGAGGTGGTAGATGCAGATAGACCTACACTCAAGGCGGTTGATAAAGGCATGGTTGACATTATAGGAGTGACATATGTCAAAGGCATGATAGATGCCATTGGTGCATCCGATATTGTTGATGTAGGGTCAAGTTGGGAAAACACAGGTGGTCAGGTGGAAGAGGTTAAGGCTAAACTAGTAGTAGCCAATGCAGACGTGGGAACGAGGGTAGGAGGAATGAACACATGCATGCCATATACAAGCTGCCCTGATGAATCACATGTATATGAATGAGTGATATAGTACTGCAAAGTAGCGGGGTTTTGATTAAGGAGTCTCACGAACTCCTCATCACTAGTGGGTATGGTAAGATCCTGATTGGGGTCCATGTGTGATGAGATTGAAGGGGGTGATGGGCTAGTTGGAGTGGTTGATAGCTAGCGTGAAACACAAGAGCGTTAACTTGTTTATGAGTCAAAACCATGTGACTAATAGTAGATTGGGTATTTTGAGCCCTACCGATGATGTAGAAACACAAAAGGAATGGGGAAAATCAATCTAAAAATGATTGATTAGATTGTTGTTCTGATTGAAAAATCAAAACATAGAGACCGATAACAAATGTTGGTATGGAATAATCGGTATGGAATAAGTGCAAAGCCACCTAAAATAAGGATAAGTGCAAAATTGAAAGTTAGCAACTGGATCCCGAAAAAAATAAGAGATTCAAATATTTAGAAATACTAAGCCATGAAAAAATAAGGTGGAGAATAAAATCATAAAAAATAACCAAAAAGCATAGTAAACCGATGTCGATAAGATGATACAATCGATGCCGGTCACTTTGGACCGATATCTACATTCTTGTGAAATATGGGAAGAGAAGGAAAAATGAAGTTTTGGTGATTTAGATCAAATAAAAGGGCCAACCTAGAGACTGAGTATGGCTATGAGGAGTCCTAATAAACCCATAATAAAATTGGAATACACCAGTCATGATGTGGGGCGTAAAAGGATAAGAAAGAATGAAGAAACACAACTCACACCTCAAAACACAAGTAGACAAAAAGCTAACAAACATGAAATCCTAAGCTGTAGATTTTATGTTGTGGCTTATGCCATTTAGGACTGACTGTAAGTAGGATATATTTTTGGTTAACAAAGGTGCCCTATAAAAGCCAACAACTATGGCTAGTTTTAGGTAAGTTTTGGCATGGGAGATCCTTCTTTGAGATGATGAATGGACAAAGAAACCAGCTGGAGCCCACTGTCAATCCTCTGATCGTGTGATCGTTGAAAACTTCTTCTAGGAAAGATGTTGTTTAAGAACTATGTAGTTTGTTTTAGTGATTTGGTATAGAGAGTGTGCAAAATGTGAGCTACGGTTCAATTTTCAACCATCAACTGGGAATGACTTCCAACATATAGGTTGCCCATAATTTAAATGAGCTACAATGTAACATACAAAATGAGATGCAAAGATTTTAAACCCAAATCCACAATGAAAATCAATGAGAGCAACAATGAATAGGCAAGAGTATGTCTTTCACTAATGTAATAAAGAATAAAAAGAAGTGTTCTTTTTAATCCAAACTACAAGTTTCATTGAGACAAGTAGGAAAAGAAGAATGTTTCCAAGGGAGAAGATTTAATGTGAACTCTCTTTCAAAAATAAATAAACACATAATGATTCCTTAAGAATGAACAATGCAAAGAACCCAAATGGGTCCCACCGGGCGTGCCAAAATGTTTCACCAATAAGTTTTACGCTTTCTAGGATGAAATAGATAGAAGGTAAAATGGTTAAGGAGGAATACCTGTGATATGTAGGTCAAAGGTTGAATGTGCGCGCATTAATGACTTTTTGATCCAAGCTGATCGTGAAGAGCTTCCCTTTGGCTAGGAGGAATGACTTGTATAAGAAACACAACAAGACCACCAAATAGTATTAATAATATATGTTAGTGGACTGCCTAGTGAGTGCTAGATCCGGGAAGTGAGGTGCTTCCTAGAAGGTTGTCAATCCACTTTCAAATATAAATTAATATTGCAAATATCATGAAGTAAGGAAATCCTATTGTAGTTATACGATTTAGGTATCTCGTGCAAATACAATAAGAAAATATAATCTAATAGGCAAGGTTATGATTAGATCTAGAGGTTTGGTAGGTTATTCTAGGTTTTGTAGGTCTGATAGGGTCTAGGATTGATCGGGTGAGGTCATGGTTAATTTTGATTGACGTAGAGGATTCTGGTCAAAAGGAATGAAATGACATAGAGACCGATATCGGTCAGGTGACCGATGTCGGTATAGAGGTGAAACCGATGATAGTTAGGTAACCGACGTCGGTAGGGGAAATTGATAATAATTTGATAAAAATGGTTTTTGGGATTTTCTGTGATTGCACAAAGAGTGAGAAGGGTGTGGTTAGGTTCGTAATATTACTGAGAAGACTCGGGGATATAGAGGGAAGTCATAGAAGGAAAAAAGGTTATAGGTGGTTGGGTTGGTAGATTGGTGAGGAGGTGGAGACAAAGGAATACATGTAGAAATAAATTATAATGAAAGAGGTAAGGAATCTTATACTTTAAGCAAGCACAATATGATCGAAATCACAAATACTTACTTTCCTTTATAGATTTGGCAGGTGAGGGTGGATGGTAGTTGATCCCCGAAGAGATTCTGAGTCAATACCGTGGGTAGTACTCCTGTAGTGTTCATGTGAGTATTCCAATACTTTGGAAGAAGATCCAGATGCTTGCTTGGGTCTGTGGTTTAGTATTTTGTGTCATATGAATACTAAGAGGATTTGGATTCATGCTTGAATGTAATATTTCTCTCAAAACTGAAAATGACCAACCTAGGTAAAAGGTTGTAAAATTGTATATAAAGTAACCGATGGTGGTTAGGTGACCGACACTGGTCAAGGGATAACCAACGTTAGTTAAGGTGAGTAAGTATAGGTTTACCAAAAATAGGTAGATCTTCCTAGATTTGGCATGTTTTCCAAGTTGAGTTTGCTTAGGGAAGTGGATTTCTCATTAGAAAAGGAAGGAAGGTCATAGAAGAAGTCCAATTAGGTTTGAGAAGAATTCTTAGTTAGTTAGGTCAAGTGGTGACTCAAGACTAGGAGTGATGACTCAGTGCTGAGAGTGATGGCTTGGTCACTGTGAGTTAAATGCCCCTAGAATGGGTCTAGGGTGAGGTGTAATGATGAGGTGGGGGTGTGAGGGTGAAATTAATTTAATTAAAATAATTAAATTAATTAATAATGTGAAGGTTTACCAACACTTCAGCTTAGGGCACTTCCATATGAATTCTGGTGAGAAAATCCCGTGGTGTAAGTTGTCATTCGCCTTTACTACAAGGTACTTTAGAGACTCTATGAATAGATTCCATGACACACACAAACAAAATTTTGATGTAGATGTTCACATTCGTGCAAGACCTATGTATGGCCAGGTAAAGAGGCCTATGTTGAAATAATGGAGTCTGACAACATGGACATTACGTTAGAGAGTTTGGCCGTAGGAAAAATTGAACCAGCGTGCATGTACATCTATCTGAGGCCAAGGTTCAAGGATGGAAAGGTGGTGAAGGGTGCAAATATGACACTACCAAGACCTCCAAAGAAGGGGCAGACAGTAGGAACCTCAAGGAAAGTTGCATCGGCGCCCCCTACTCAAGAAGATCTAGTGCCTACTTGGGTTAGAGAGTGCCCTGGAGTAGGAGGAAATAGAAGACAATGCCAGATTGATTCATACAAGGAGAGTTCTATGGAGAAGGCACACATCAAGAGACACTGGCACAAGAACTTCACAGCCGGTAAGGAGATCACCATGCATAACTCCTGTGAAGAATGAGGAAGAAGAAAGGAGAAAGTGCAGAAAATATGTTCCAGTAAAGGATAGTGAGGAGGATTCCCCATAGCCAAGTGTGAAGAATGAGGAGGCCAATCCAAGTATGGGAGAGCGTAGAGTAGAGGCCACCCCTAGTGTGGAAATGCAAGAGGATGAGGATATTGGAGAGCGAGTAGTCTATGAGACTATAGACCAAAGCATGAGTGTCCATGAAAAATGCTTAGGTGAAGGAGAAAGCAATGTTGGTGGAGACATAAAATCTTAGTACGCCCCATGCCAAATAAGGAGAGAATGAAGAAGAAGTAGACTAGAATGTGGGTGGTATGTTACAATAGGATACAGGCGTTGTGGTACAAAAAGTCAAGGGTGTTCTGTTTATGAGGATATTGGGGAACATACAGGTTGACATGAAGATGAAGAGGTAGTAGGTACTCAGAATTTGGGCTATATGGATGACCCGTCAAAAATTATTCGCGCCCACTTTTAGAGCACTCTTCCCAACAAGCAATTGTATGGCTGGGATTGGATGGACCTAGAGATGGAAAATATGTGCACTCACAAGTAACTATCATGGAGTATGCAGACTCACATGGATGAGCCTAAATTTTATGTCTGTGAGGAGGTGTGTAGTTTAAAGAAGATAAGGAAGGTGCCACATACATGCCATATGACCATCAAGCCCACACAATTTTCAGATGAATAAGTGAGCAATACATTGGTTAAAGTGTCAATAGAAGTAGCACACTCGGAATATTGATAAGGTGGAAACAATACAGGCACTATTGGATGATAAGAAGGATAAAGACACAGAGATCAAGTGACTCACCCAGAGCGGGATAATGTAGTGGCTGAGGCACAAAATGTTAAGAAGATTGCCTGAATAGATAGTGGATGAGATCTTATAAAAGAGGCCCGATTTTCAGGAGAAGGTGCCACAAGATTTTAAGTCTAAACTACATTATCTGCGCACAACAGTTTGTCTACTTCTAGAGGAAGGACCAACGCACCTCCCTAAACAAAAGGATGCTGTGGAAGAAGCATCGAGGGCCAAGGATTCAATTGCAAGGAAGATATCTAGCTATGAGGTTGTTTTGCAAGCCTTAAGGGATGAAATGAAGAAGGTAGATTCAGTGTTGGCCATGTGTACAACACCTGAAAACTTAGTACAGATCAAGAACAAAAGTAGAGGAAAGTGAAGTTCTACGGGAAAAAAAGATGAAACACTCTAGCGCATAGAGTGGGTTACCCTAGTAGAAACGAAGTGCAATGCATTAGATGCTGCAAGGAAACAACATATGGATCGAATCAAGAGCATTGGGAAGCTCATTTCCATAAAGATGGATGTCATGGAAGGGATGGTCTTAGGTATGGCCAACATCCTTAGAATTTTGAAGAGTGAGGGTGGAAACATGACTCTAGATGAGTTAGATGGCATCGTTGTGGACATCCCTGATAAGAAAAATGTAGTGCTTAAGGATTGGTATGAGTTTGAAGGGGAAATTCAAAGTGAATATCCATAATTCATTCTACCAGAAGAAGAAAAGGGTACACAATAAGATGACTCAATGTATTCTTTATTCTTTATTATTTCATTCATTATCCTATATTCTTTGGAATGACAAGGTGATTACCCATTTTTGGGGCGGAAATCCATTTTAGTGTGGGGTAATGTTAGATAGACAAAAAGGGGCTAAGTGTTGGGTGTGTGAATGTAGGGCACTGGAAGAGTGCATGACGCTACAAGATATGGTCAAGCGCACAAGATTAGGAGTCAACCGTTTCTGTTGTTAAGGCTATTTTTGAGATAGTGTACTGAGATGAAAAAGACATGAAGACTTGTAGTCCATGTAAGGGTATTTTGGGAACAAGCATCAACCGAGCACCATGCATAGTTTAGGCTAATAATAGGATTTCTACTCAAAGTTAACTATAAGAAGTCTATTGTTAGAGAACTTACATGTTTTGCATCCTTTTGTAAAGGCACATGGCTATTATTAGCATGTGGCCTATTTTGAGATAGTGCATGGGTGGTGAAGGGAAAGTCCCCACCCCTATATATGTATTGATTTGCACGGTTAAGTAAGTGTCAATTATTGTAGAGTTATGTTTCTTGGTTTTTTTGCATGCATGACTCATGGAGATACCTTTATAATGTATGAAGCTTCTGTGTTTTACAATATTCAATACAATGGATCTTATTGGCTGGATAATGGTGTTGAACATGACTGAAACTAGTTCTTGTATGGTAAATCTTGTTATAGTCATTGTTTAGTTCATCTTATATATATTCTAAGATCTAGATTTGGTTTATGCATTGTGGACTGTTTACTATTGGTTATGAATCTGAATATACATATGCACTATCATGCTAACATTATGTATAAACAACTCTAAAGAGAGACTTGATGCCTTTGCACACTTCGGGTGAGCTCTTAGCTTAGGTTGAGTGATGTGCTAGTGCGCCTGGGTCATTTACAATGAATTCTAAGTTGCATCAAGAATATGGATTTTAATCATTTGATAATGCTTACTTTGACTTGACTTTGTATGCTTGTGTCTTAGCTTTTTCTTTCTCTCAACCTTGTTTATATTACTTCAAGCTTGCATAGGGGTCACTCTTAGTGTATGCTCTTGAAATAAGGAATAATAAGGCAACTACTTGATGATGTTTGATAGATATTTTCTAGATTCAAGCTCTTAATAAGTGTCAAGTGAGTAAATGAGTAGATTTGATTATATTTATATAGCTCCAAGGGTAATATTTCATATTAATGTTGACTGGAAGGAAAATACCGATTTCTAGCAAATCCTATTTGAAATGTTGATCGTTAGATGCCTATAGATAGGATCAAGCAATAAAGACAAAATCAAAAATTTGAATTTGTCCCTACTAGACGGTTTCATCCAAAGTGGGGAAAAAATATTAGATGATGATTTGGAAGGGTCTACAAAGGATATGTAAGTTTTTTTAATTTTCAAAGGTATTCATGCAGCTTGTATTAGTAATGGAATGAAAAATTACAAGCCTTAAGATAAAGTGAGATAGCGTGTTTGAGCTCGGTTTATGTGCACAAGTTGTGTATAAGGGATATAAACAAAAACTGACATTATCAAATGCCAAATGATAAAATTTGGGTGTGTGCACCCTTTAAGATAAATTTTCCCTCTAAATCAAGATTTCCTCCAAATCATAATCTATGGAATCAATTACGAGCATAAATTAGTATATATTCTCAACGAGAAACTTCTTGAAAAAAAATATAGGAAGAACATGGACCAAAAATTCATAATTCTCCTAATTTTCCTCAATTGAAACCTTTAAGAAATAAATATTTTCCCCTCAATGGAACCCCATGCCTTATATGTAAAACTTGCATTTTAACTTTTAAATCTTGTTATCTAGTTTTCTATACTTCTTACTAATTTATCTTTCCCTTTCAAAGCACATATTTGTATCCTTCTCTTACCTTAATTGCGGAGGCACATGTGACTATAAGAAGTAGGGTATGTGAGTCCCATAATAAGCATAGTTATGTGTGTAAATTGATCTCATGTATTATAAGCTAGCTTATAATTTAGGAATAATCAAGTGTGTGAGTAATCTTATATGTTCCTAAATGGACTAGACCTAAAAATAAATTTTCCTAGAGAACCTTTCCTACCTTAAGAGAAGTTTTCCTTTATTCACCTTTTTATAGATGAGATGATTAACACATATATAGTCTTTGACTATTGGATTTCACGAACATAAAAAATGATTTCGATGCTTAAATTATCCAATTATTTCGCTCAAATAGAATTATCTATTCTAAATTATTCCATATTATTTACACATATATGTTTTAATTGTTTTTGTTTATAATTGTAGACAACTATTTTTTATGGGATTAATTAATTCCTTTTGTGTTAATGTATTTATGTGTTTATTGAGTATTGGATCACTTTGGGATCTTGTTGGAACATGTTTTAGTGTTGTTTATTTATCCTCTTTTTCTTTTACGTCCTTTATTTCTTTCTCCTCTCTAGATTCATTTCTCACTATAATTTTCATTTTGTGTATCCCTTTTCATGTTTCCATTCTCTTATCCCTTGTTTTCTAGTATGATAAATATAAGGTTTCTAGAAACATAACATGTGTTTCTAGTCATTTGACTTCTTGCACCATTTTGAATCTTGATTTTTATTTATCCCAATTTTATAGATTCCTTTATTGGTTTTCCAACCCATTGTGTGGTGGCTTGCAAACCAATAGGGTCCTAATTTAAATTCAAGAAGTCTATAAATACAATAGTGTATCAAGGCATTGAGAAAATGAATCAATCAATTTTAGAGGATAGTTACAAAAGTGATATCGAACTTATAAGAACACAACCACTTCTAATTTTTAAGCATCCCCGTGCCAAAAGCCAAACTTAATAAGTTGTAGATTTGTTTTAGCATCTACTAGTTATTATATCACACATTGAAATATAAGGTTTACAACACTTACATATATAAGATTAATTATTGACTTACATTGAGTGTTATTATAGACACCCAAATTTGGCATTTTGGCATTTGATGATGTTAGTTTTGGCTTACATCCCTTACATATGACTTCTGCACACAAACTGAGCTAAAATTCATTATCCTAAGTTATCCCAACGCTTATAATCTCTCATTCTTCTCAAACACCTACATAAAAACTAATGCTAGTTAAAAAACCTTATATCTTCTATAAAAACAATTTCATACTTTCACCTAACTTATCTACCTCACTAGATAGAACTATCTAGTAGGGATAAGATCTACTTCCGATCCTATCCATCTAGATGATCCTTATATCCAAGGCCCTCCTAGAATTCATAAGATTTTGGTACCGGTTATGAAGATGAAGAAAAAACATATCATTTCCATCTTGTTCCTAATTTTCACACCTATAAATATAGGTGTCTACATGTTTTATCTCGATAATTCTATCCTATAAAAAAGATATGTGTCATAACTAGTTGCAACTTGTCGATTCTTTTACTACAAGTTCAACATTTGCATATTGAACATGGATTTATAATTTGAATGCACATAATTTCCATACTTATCCTAATTTGATTTTAGGGTGTTACATATCATAAACAATTCTAAATTTGTAGGGTTTCATCATTTGGTGAACCCACTTTTGATCAAACACAACATTCTAAATCAATGTAGGAGCATCTGGGTTCATAGGTAATCTTGTCTCAACCAATAATAGTTATAAAATTTTGGGTCAATTGGGTTTTCATTTGTGGTTTAAAGTGTTATTATATTGAGCGTGAAAGTCTACTATGTAATATATGTGGAGTACACAATTTCCCTTTACAATGTTTAGTTTGTTGCGCCATTGTCCACTTTGTGCAAAATTGTTTGTGAATCTTGTTCAAGATGTAAACTTTCAATAACCAAATATTTAAAGGCATGAGTTTTGGATAAGGTTGAATGGTCATGTTTGGGTCTTTGTTAGGTCATTTGATCCTTTCATTTGAATTCCATAAACTAGGAGTCTTAAGAGGTGGTATGAACAACTATATAAGTAAAGCCATTTTCCTTAGGAAAGTAGATCGAGCTTTGGGGAAATCAAAGTGCCTAAAGCAGAGCACAAATGAAAAGTTAATGCTCAACTAATCATGACAATGGATAAGTAGCCATAGTAACAATGTTAAAACTAAGAGAGTGTCACAATAATTTTCTCTAATTATCCTTAACTATTTGGGCCTTGGTTTCTACTATTTTATTTCAAAAAGTTCCTCTATTTTCGTTATCTATGCTTTGTCTTTTACGGATTTTTTCTTCTTTTGAATTTCTCAAAGTTCTATTTCAAATTGTTCCACAATTATTTTCTCCTTCAGGTATAACTATTTCTTAATGCTTTACACTAGGGGAGAAGGGCCAGTATGTGAACACGTCCCAATACTTGAACAGTATTTTGCATTTAAAATATCCAATACTTGATGGAATAAAAACCAAAATTTTGATTATTGAAGTTCAAAAATTTGTACAAGTAGCCAATCACATCATGACATGTAAGAGTTTTCACCCATGTACAAGTACAAAAAAGTCAATGTTCAAGCAATTTCACTTATATTCAAGTATTGGTTTCCACCATGGTTGTAGCATTTTCACATATATTATTTTAAATCAATTCAAAATATGGTTTTCCCTCCAATTGAACATTCCAAACAAAAAATATAAGTTAACACAAATCTAAACTACATATTAGTGAAAAAATCACAATCCCATATCATAAATAATTGATTTTGTGGACCCCTTAACTTAGGGTGTACCACTACTGGCCCTTCTCCCCTAGGTGCTATGACAAAAAGTGGGATATGTTTTCTAAAACAAGTGAAAACCTTTTCATATAATGTAATAATGCTTCAACTATTACTATTTGCTTCATGTTATTGCTAACATCATAGTGTGTTGCTACTCATTTAACAATACATTGTTCAAGAAATACCTTGTAAAATTTATATACTCTCCTATGAGTTTGGATTGTTCTAATGACTCAATCTCACGAGTAAACTCTAGGACACTCCATTTATGGGGAGATGGATCCTTATCTTCTTCATATGGGGTTCTTTGGTCATTTGAATCCACTACATACATGGGGTCCTCTCCGTGGTACCCATATTCATCACTTTCCTCTTCATCCTCTCCTCATTCCCGAGATAGGATTTAGCGTGGCCCTTTTCACCTTAAGTTTATTTGGGCTTTGTGTTATCTGTTTTGTCCCCTCTTTTTATCCATATTTTCCGTGTATATACAAGTGGGTTATTTCTTCATCTTCTCGCCCATTGGATTTCATTTGTTCTAAAATTTAGTCTTCAATAGTTTTGATGATCTTTCCACTGTGTTGGGTCTTTTATGAAAAATTTTAGGATATTTTCCCTTAAATTATTCCCATGTTTCTTCTATGATGTCATATATGCTTAGTGGAACAAAATTTCATGTATCAACATGTATATTGCAGAGAGATTCTATCGATGTTGCCACCAAATCATTTGGTGCTTTGTATGGTGGTGGGGGGCGATGTGAGTGATCTGCAAGATGAAGAGGTGTAAAAATGTGTAATCAATGTCCACTATGAACACACCTTTTTCATACCAGGACACTATTTGTTTTGAAACTTTGGAGTTGGATGCTACTAACTTCTTTATGTTTTTTTGTCCATTGTATAAGTGAATTTATATACTCAATGACCGGTAGGGTATTCATATGTGTTAAAATTTGGGTTATTATAGGTGTATTTTGGTCCCATTTGACCTGCTTTATCTTTCCTAAGAGGTTGCATGTGAAATACATGGCTAAGCATAATAGTAAAGATTCACACAAAATGTATGCTTACCTTCTTTTATTTTTCTTGTATTCTCATAAAATCTTACATTCAATGCCTCACAAAAATTTTACTCATACGTGCTCATTATCATTTTTAGGGATGTTTTGGTGCTTATTACATGTGTATTTTCCTCTCCATTTGTATGGAAGTATTTGAGGTATAACAATTTTGTGGCATTAGCACATTGTTTTTAATGTATGCGATTCAAACCCCCTTTTTATTGTTGGTCGTCCTTATCAATAAAGTTGCTTGTTTTGTTGAGGTTTTCTTCCTATCAATTTTGAGTGCCAAATTCCTTTGGTTAGTAGCCATGTAACCATTTTCATCACTTTGGTAGTTATTACGTAGGGTTTGTCGAAATATAACATCTCATTGTGTAAGTGACTCAACATAACCCCAAATGCATTGTTGCCTCTGAGAGAAATATTGAATTTTACTCCATGAATATAACTTCATGTCAAGAATCAACTTAGAATCATACTTATATAACTCCTTTCCCTATAACTTCTTTGATGTGAAGTAAGTTTTTGTAGTCCACATCCAATCGTGTATTATCATAT
Source organism: Taxus wallichiana var. yunnanensis (assembly GCA_018340775.1). NCBI lineage: Eukaryota > Viridiplantae > Streptophyta > Pinopsida > Cupressales > Taxaceae > Taxus > Taxus wallichiana. The sequence goes on from CM031235.1 coordinate 889,631,549, forward strand.
TCTACCAAATTTGAGTGAATGCATTTCATGTGTGTCCCGAGCATGTGCTACCTTGAATGGACTATGAGAAAATTCCCATGTTAGATATAGTACCATTGATTTGAACATTCTCTTCCTAAATTTTGGTTGGGAAAGTCGGTTTGTGAGAAAACTATGGGAGTGACATTTTATTTTGCTTTTTGTAACCCTAGTTTTCTATCTCGCATGATTTTTGTTCTTCTTTGCTCTTTGGTTTTACTATTTGATGAAAAATAGGTAAGTTATGTTTTCACATGCCTACATTATATTATATGAGTTTTCTCCTTGATTACGTGGTCACCTATCACATTTATTGCTTTATCTCTGCAGTATGCCCTCTTACTTTTTGTATTTTTCTTTTTACGGATTATCTTCGTCCTTCCTTGCCGTGGGTTTTCTTTTCCATGTGGTTTAAATTTATTTTCATGGATGTCCTAATGTACCATGACATTTTCCTCCCTTCCATGATTTTCCATTGTGTTGCATCATTTTTCTTCCTTATGTGGTTTTTGCTGATCCTTTCTTTGTCTCACATTTTTCTTTTTCGTCCTTTGTTATGTGATCTTTTTCTTTTTCTTCATTTTGTGATTTTTATTTTCTTGTCTTCATTCCACAATTTTCCTTTTCTCTTCTTTATTATGTAGTTTGTTTCCTTTCTTCCTTTCATTTCATGGTTTTTATTTTCTTCTTTACTTCGTGTCTTTTTCATTCCTTCTTTATTCTCATGGCTTTTTTCTTCCTTCATTAGTCTCGTGGCGTTTTTTTTGTTTTCATTTCGTTCGACAATTTTGTACTTTCCTCTTTCCTTCTCTCAAGTTGTGCCATGGATTTGAATTTATCTATTTATATTCTTTTCATATGTCCCTTAGTCTAATTTATTTTTAGAGAAAGGTCACCTTATGGGTTTTCACCCTTAATTTCATCAAATTTGCCTAATTGTTAGTTTTAGAAGTGACGGAATTTCGTGCTTTCTCTCTCTTCTTATCTCTCTTGTTCTTTTCATTTTTGTAGTGTGATATATCTTAAGTCATGCCCCATTCACATATCATAGGTATTCCAACCGCTTAAGGTATTCGGTTTAATAGCCCTTGATGATAAGACATTTTAAAATTATGTACGGTCCTAGCCATTTGATTTTTAATTTTCTTTATTTCTTGTACTTACTATCATATAATAATACTTTATCTCTAAGTTAAAACTATTTGTGTTTGTAATGTCTATCATGTCACCCTTTTTTTCTCCTATTTTCCTATGTTTAGTTACACATGATAATGAACCTCTTTTCATCTATCTTTTCTAAGGTGACCAATCTCTCTTGTGCATGAGAAGGATCTCATTTACTCTAAATTCCACTGCTACTCTCAAAATGGGAACAATGAACTCCATGTGTACTATGGATTCTAATCCATATATGATTTGGAATGTGTAACACTTAGTGAGTCTTTTGTAGGTAGTCTTATATTCCCACAAGGCCATGTGTATCTTCAAGTCCTAATCGCTTCGTAGGGAACATATTTTGGTTAAGACTTTTCACTAGGACTTTGTTGAGTGCTTCCATTGTTTTATTTTCTTATGGATGATATGGAGTGATCCTGTTATGATTTATGAGAAGTGTTTAAGGAGTTTTTACAGTTTGATTCAAAAGTGTTTTCATCGATCACTAGTAATATTAAGTGGACACCAAAAGCGCATGATTATGTTTTCATATATAAATTTTGTTGTTGTCCTTACAATACAATCCTTTATAGTCATTTCTTCCACCTATATGGTGAGATAATCTATTATTATGATGATGAATCTAGCATGAGAGTTCCTTGCCATGGGTTTGATTTGTCCAATGAAATATATGGCCCATTTTTCAAATGGAGCTAAGGCTAGATCTAGTCTTAATGACATCTCATCTCTTACATTTGGATTCCCCACTTGTTGGCATGCATCACAAGTTCTAGTATGGTTGTGGGAATCTTTGAATAGTGTGGGCCACCATAGGCATACCATTAAAATATTCCATGTGGTTGTGTCTCCACGATTATGTTCGTCATCACTCATTCATGTGTTTTTTAAGGATGATTACCCTTTCATGGTGTAGAACCACTCTTCTTAATATATTATCTCTCCCCTTTTGATACAATGCTCCTCTAATTAAAGTGAATGGAAATGCCTAGACCAAGTAATATATTTTTCTCATTTTTATAGCCACAAAAAAATTCACTAGTAGATAAAAGGTGTACAATTGTTTCTAATTATTTTGGGATTACTTCTATATAGAATAGACGAACTCTTGGAAAATCATCATCAATTGGTCCTTGTTCCTCTCCATTGCCAATTTTAGATAAATAGTCGGCTCATTATTTAATTTTTTGGGCTTTATATATATAGTGAAATCAAATTCCTAGAATAGAACCAACCATATGCAAACTCTTCCTTGTAATATAGTGCTATTTATTAAGTAATTTAATGGCTCATGATTGATATAAAAGATAAATGGTGTAACTAGTAAGTAGTGTCTAAACTTCTATAAAGCATATACCATGGCTAGAGATTCTCTTTTCGTGGTGGAGTAATTCCTTTCAAATTGGTCATTTTTTTGCTTGCAAATACTATAGGGTGATCCATCTTATCCGCAATTGGGCTAGTACCATGTATATTGGTGTCCCAAAATCATCTACATGTATGTGAAAATGTACTTTCCAATATGGGAATATAAGAATTAGACCATGCGATATTTTATCCTTTAATGTCTCAAACACATCCACACATTATTTAGTCTATTTAATTTGTTTGTTTGTCCTTTTTTTTTAACTCCTCCAGTGGGCCACTTATAGCAACACATTTCCTTATAAATTTTATAGTGCACCTTGTGCATCCTAATAGTGTGAAAACATATTTTTATGTTTTGGGAGGCGATAATGTTACTATAATAGAAGTTTTAATGGATCATGTAACTATCCTTCTTTGCAAATTATGTGTCCTAGTAATGTACCACATAATGTTAAGAAGATGCATTTTTTCAAGTTTAGGGAGATCTATAATACACGACATATTTCAAACATAATTCGTAAGGCATGTATGTGATATTTCAACAACCCATGTATTGTTTAATCATCCAAGTATACTTCTAAGAAGTCATGTATGAAATATTTGAAATTATTGACCATTAAGTAGTTGAATACATCCCGTGCATTTTTCATTCCAAATGACATCACTTTGTATATGAATGATCCCCATTTTGTTGCAAATGTCATTTTTGGTTGATCTTCCAGAGCTATTATGACTTGATGGTAGCCTGAAAAACCATCAATGAATGAGTATACTTCCCTTTCTACCACATTTTCTAGGACTTCTTCTATGAATGGGGTGGGAAATGGGTCATGTATGCATGCTTTATTAAATTCTCTATAATCAACACATATCCTTATTTCCCTTGTTTTCTTATTTTGTACCACCATTGGGCTTATCCATTCTACATCTTTACTAGTTTAATGATGCCCACATTTAACATTTTCTATGTTTTAGTTTTAACATTAATCTTGAGGTTGGGATTTAGTTTGTATGGTGTTTCATTATGTGGTTTGATCCTTATTTAATCTAATTTTTAGGTTGTATGGTTTGATTCCATGAAGTTATTTAAAATCTCTCGGGGAAAATGTATTGATATTCCTAAATGAGTTATGTGATTTTGGAGACTTCATTTTCTTTCCAATAGTCTCCTATTTTTGCTAAAAATAATTTTGTATTTTCCCAATGTTTTCTTCCCTTATCTTCAAAGGTTTATAGAAGTATTGATCCTTCTCAAGATTAGTCTCAATAAATTTTATTTCTTTTTCTTGAAAAATGAATTTCAAATTTTGTGGTAGTTCATCTACATTTTCTTTTGGTTATTTTTTCATGGAATAACAATGTGTTATATCCTCTATTATATGTGGTTTCACTCCTCCACTCTTCTTCACAAACTCTTTATTTTTTTGTTCTCTTTATCTATCCACATGAACTAGTTGATTTCCTTCTCATCGGTAATTAGTAGGAATGTTTATATTCTTTGTAATTCTTAATGGATGTGTGAGCAACATCCCAAAATGTGAAGATGCGAGAATAATTTTATTACTATTTGGTATCATGTTTGTGTTTCTGTTCTCATCTTCTTTTAGATATACCACACCTAGGTAGAGGACCTATATTCCAAAAAAAGTATCCATATTAGTGGGGGATTTTTCTTTGCATATCTTCTAGTGTTTTATGCATGCATTATTGTATTGTTGGGGTATCCTTCCCCGTATATTGTGGTATTACTATATAGTCCTTCTCTTTGTAGGCATCTGATTTTGATCAAGACTACTAAGGAATTCCACTTATTAATATTAAGTTTATGAATTTCCCATCAACAAGAAAAATTTATGGTCAATCTATCATCTAGGGCTTCCATTATGTTGGAAATAAACTATCACTTAATTCATCATATGAGTTAAAGTGATATTGTAATAAGGTAAATTTTTAATTACTTAACTTAGCTTAGATAAAGTCAATTATTAGTGAGTTGTCTTTTAGTTGTCTTATCCCTTGGTTTGTGGGATCTTGTTCTATCTTTTAGGGGAAATATGCTATTCCTACATATTTGCTCATATTAGGTGATCTGTTTCCATATATTGTGGATGAGATAGAAGCTATCCAATATCTATAAATATTAAAACTCTCTCATTTGTTTATAATGCTTGATTTTGATATTAATAAAATACATAAGCATCGTCTTGTTTTTGTGTAAATATTTTGTGTCAAATATTCTTTTCAAGTATTCATTGTCAAGATTTGGTATCAGAGTTGGAAGAGCCTGAACCTGTGAGTGCTAGGGAGTGTAGGAAGTTTGAGGGAGGAGGACTAAGAAGCTTGAGCCAGGAGGAGCTAGAGTTTCCCCCAGCCTCTTCACAGCCCCTGCCCCTACTCCACACACCAACAACAACAATGCAGAAAATTGCACAAGAAGTGATTTTTTTGAACTGTAATCATAGGCCAACATACCTGGATGCACCTCCAATATTGGTAACAAAGTGATTGTATCAATTTGTTTTTTAATATTGTTCATTGCATATGAAGTATTTAAACAAAACTATATACAATTGTTTTAGTTTTTTTTTTTCTCTAATTTAGAGATCCCCTTTAGTGTGATTTAATTTAGTGGACCCCCAATTTTGGAGGACCACTATTCGGGTCTAGTGTATAGGTTTCATTTTAATTTAAATTTTTTTGTACATCCACCATCGAACCGAAACCTGCATGTAGCTATGGGATTTGCATATATTTTTGGATTCACCTTCTAGACCTGTGTTTTACCTAACCGATTCACACCTAAAAAAGGAAAAAAATGGGCCGGATACTGATCTACGTGAGTGTCTTCAACTTGCAACCAAAACCATCATTGGCATATTCGAGCTCCATTCCTTTGCGACCTTGCAGAACAATTTTTAAGGTGAAGGGGAGGTGGATATCTCGAAACACAGAGAAAACAAGGTATATGCAAGCTAGGTAAGCCCTAATCAAGTTGCGCTTTTTTTTTTTTAAATTTGCTTTTAAAAAAAATCTATTTTTGGATTTTGTGAAAAAATTAGGACACAAGAAAAATTTCCATTTTTGGAAAGGGGCCTGGAAAGATATTGAAATTAGAATTTAAACAAGTCATAACTTTCAACTGGTACCTCAGATTGAGGTGCCATTTTTTTTGAAAGTTTATGGGTTTTTTGAATTCTATATCTTGGTCTAGATTTTAATAAGCTTTGTCTTGTAAAAATTAAAATTAGAGGTTTTTGTACTTGAAAATGAAGGAGTGAAGGATGAAGACCTGGAAGGAATTCACGTGCATCGAATAGTTGCACTTCAACAAAGTGTAGGAGTTGCGAGATTAAAGCAAGCAAGCTTTGTAAAGCAATGTGCATGCATATGAGAGCTCAAGATTTAAAAATAGAGTAGAATGGAATTGCTTGGCTTGGCTTAGACTTGTCATAGATCAAAGGAGGTGAGTACAAATAGGGGAGTGAATGTGTAACTCCCATGTAAGAGAATATTCCTCCATAATGGAGAAGAGGAGTTACTTTCCCAAATGGGAATGTAACTCCTATGACACACACATATGACATATTCTCAGTAAGAGAATCATCATAACTAAGATGAAACCTAGATCCATGTCCACCTAAGTGAGATGACTCACCCGGTGAGGTGGAATAACACTAAATAAGTGAAGAAAAATACCACCTACACCAATAGAAAAAAGGCCAAAGAGTCCAATTTTTTTTTTTTTCAAATCGTCCACAAAACCAAATTTTGTAACAGGCCAATAGTGCCAAAAATTCATCGTACATAGCCGAAAAGGAGCCCAAATTGAATAAAATATTATTTTGGGGGTGTGCATGTTTTAAGGGGGAAAAGTGTATAATTTTTTCTTCTACTATTTATCAGTATTCACAATGGCCGCAATTACGACACCAAATTCTTTTTTCAGATTATCAACTTTTACATTATGATAATTATCCAACATGGAAAAAAATTCATGCACAACTTGATTTTGAAAATCTATGGTCTCATTGTTTCTGGTACATTAACAAGATCTGTAATAAATGTTACACAACAAGCTACATTTGATCATGCAAATCAAAAAGCAAAGTTAATAATCTTGTTTAGTGTTTCATATGAGGTACAACCTCATATTTGTGAGGCCACAACAACAAAAGAATCTTGGGACAAGTTGAAAACAATATATGAGTCCAAAAATAAGAACACAATACTTCATCTCCAGAGTCAACTATTGAACTTGAAAATGCAACCAAATGAGAAAGTTGAAATGTTTTTGAGAAGAGTAGCAACTTTGTGTGCATCACTTCAAGCTTTGGAAGAAGAAGTAATTGACACATCACTTGTGCCTATAGTATTGAGAGCTCTTCCTCCTTCTTATAGGATTTTTGTGACCATGTTAAACATAATTGGTCAAACAACAACTTTTGAAGAGTTAGTGAATATGCTACAACAAGAGGAAGCTATTCACTCAACTACTGAAACTGAAGAGCAGGCACTTGCTTCTAATCAAAAAGGAAAAAATAGGCTAAGTCTAGTAAACAACCTTAGAAGCAAGGTAATACTCAACAAGGCCAAAAGGACCAACAAAAATGTCTTATTTGTGGTAGAAAGGACATGAGTTAAAGAATTGTTGGTACAACAAATTCTAACAAGGATCGTCAAGTGGAAAAAATATTGATTACCAAAAAACAAAATCAGGCCAACAACAGAGTAAACATGGAAAAAATAATCAAAAGTGGAAGAAGAAACCAACTCAACAAGGAAATGTATCCGAACAGGAAGATCAATTTGATGATGATGACTTCCTATATTCTACATAGTCAAATGAAGTATCCAATTCTACAAATCAAATTTGGTATGTCGACTTGGGTACAACTCGACACATGACAAGAAAGAAAGATTGGTTCTTCACAATGAGTAAAACACCCACCAAAAATCATGTCTCTTTGGGTGATGATACATCATACAGTGTTGAAGGCATTAGTTCCATTTCACTACCACTTGGGAAACATAATTGTAAAATTATAGATGTTATTTATGTCCCTAATTTAACAAAAATATGTTATCCGTGAGTCAATTATTAGATCACAATCTCAAAATTGAATTTGATTGTAAAGGTGGTAAAAAGATGTGCTTAATTCGAGATAAGTCAAGAAGCTCGAAAATTGTTGCAAAATATTTGAATGTGGGAAGAATGTTTCAGTTGGATTTTGTTCAATGAAATGATCAAACACTTGTAGCCAAGGATACATCATCATCTCAACTATGGCATCAAAGACTTGGACATGTGAGTTTTGGCTATCTTGACACACTTCATTGATATAACATGGTTAGGGGTTTGCCACTTATAAAAAGGGTATAGATAAATGTCAACATTGTTTGGTAGGAAAACAACATAGAGCACCATTCAAACATAATACATTTTGAGCTAAGGAAAAACTTGACTTGGTGCATATCGATCTGTGTGGACCAATGAGACCTAGCCACTATGGGTTTCAATATTTCATGCTCTTTGTTGATGATTTTTCAAGAAAAATGTGGATATAATGTCTTTCTACAAAATACCAAGATTTTGAAACTTTCAAGAAATTTAAAGCCCTTGTTGAATCAGTAGTCCAGTAGGAAAATAAAAACACTACGCTCAGATCGAGGGGGAGAATACACCAATAATGAGTTCAACGATTTTTGGAAACACATGAAATTCCTCGTCAAATGGCTCCTCCTCACACACCACAACAAAATGGTGTTTTTGAAATGTGAAATCATACTATCATGGATATGGTGTGATGTATGATTGATGATGTAGGTTTATCAAAAATTTTTGGGCGAAGCAACTAAAATGACAATCTATTTACTAAACAGAGTTCCCACTGTAACTCTTGATAGAGTAACACCACAAGAGGCATGGTTAGGGAATAAGCCATCTATTTCACACCATAGATTTTTTGGATGTAAAGTGAGTATGCACATTCCTAAGAAACAAATAACTAAGCTTGATATGAAATCTGAAAAACTTATCTTCTGGGGGACAAGTGATGAAACACTTGGCTACAAACTTATGGATCCAAGAACAAGAAGGGTATATGAAAGATGGTTTAAAACCCACAAGCGAGGATCCCAAGGGATGACGTGCACATCAATGGATGTGTGAACGAAAGCATGAAGAGATCTCGGGAGATGAGTGAGCATCAACCAAATGTGCATGCAATGATTTGAAACACAAGCAAAACTTAGTTAAGACATAAAAATCTCCTCTATCTCATAGATAAAATGGGGTGTACATATAGGAGGTCTTGAGTAACCCCAAAGGTCTGTAATCATGACAACTCGAGTAGAGAGGGGGAGTTACATTCCCAGAATAGAAGTGTAACTCCCAATGATGCATATGACGCATTGATGCACTGATGCGTAAGAGAATCTCATAATGACCCCTAAATGACACATGGACCTACGATCTCACCTAAGTGAGATGACTCACCTAATGATGTGGAAAATAATACACACCAACACCCCCTTCATCGTAACTTAGGATGAGGCGGTAAGTCAGAAATGAGAAATGGGTCCCAACACAAGGCTTGATGAGGTACCCATGTACAAGAAAAAGATCCCAAGCAGTGAAGGAAAACCCAGTGGGAAAAACATCCACCACAAGAGAAAAACACACTCTATAATATAAGAAAGATGCCAAATATGGGTCTCGGCCATAGATGAGCCTGAAAAGGTACCCATGTACAAAGAGACAATCTCTCAAAAAGAAGAAGAAGAGAGAAGAAGAGGGAGCGAGAAGAATGCAAAGATGCCATGGACGGATTGAAATCTGCAGCTCTAGGAGGTCTCCCAGAAGAATGTCGATGACAAGATCCTCTCGCCTCTGGACTGAAGAAGAGCCACCCACACCAAACTATGTGCATGCCCTCGGGAAGGACAAAATGACGTGGCTTTGGAAGTCCACCCACTCCACAAAGGAAACCAATGCAACAACACAAAGAACTTTGAGTCTGGGTGCACGGAAGTGTGACATAGGTCTAATGAGTGAGTGCCAAGGAACCAAAGGTAATGCACGTGCGTAGAACTATCAAAGTAAAAAAAGGAACACCCGCGTGAAATGATGTCCAAGTGATGTGAAGGGAACAAAACATCCTCCATAATAGAAAAGGGATCCACAAGAGAGGGTGGATCAATGAAGATCTCTAGAAATGTGGAAGTGACATGATTCCCTAAGGGGAAATCCTAACAAAAGAGATGATGAACTCCTCTGAAATACCGTAGATGGATGTGGAAACTGTAGAGCATCACAAGTGTACTCTGTGAAAAGATGACCGAGGTCAAGCATATACTCGCCCCAATGAGGGGGCTCAACAAACAAGAGCGATGTCGAGATAGGTATGCGTCATCCAATGAAGGTAGAGGAGTGGAAGGGGCCTCGCACACTAAAGGTGGAAAAGAGGCAGGTGTGATGATTGTATAAGATTGAATAGGATACTGCTCGATATTTGATGAGATGTGGGATGTGTCAACACTCTCTCGGAATAGTGAGATAAAGAGGAGAAGAGTCCTCTTTAGTAGTACTCTCAACAGTGCACAATCCTCGCCAAGAAATAGAACCAAATGAGCCGTGTCGCTGGAAATGTCATCACAAGAAGAAATAGAGGAGACAATGAATTAGCGCCAAGAACAATCGTGGTGGTAGTATGTGAAGGGTCTCCATAGAGGGACTGAAGAATGCTCCAGACATGGTGGGGTGGATCTGAGTCTGCCACGTGAAACCAAAGAGAACGAGAGACATGCATCATCATGTGACCAAAGATGTGGTCAAAAGTGTTGAGAAAGTCTTCAAATGGATCCTCCGCTTGTGCAGACTGCAACACTCTCCAACCCTTCCACCACGTGGCCTTGTGCAGACTTGCAGCACCTCCCAACCACTCCAGCTTCGCCTTAACTTTGCTCAACCATTTTTGGCATTTTTGGCTTTTTTGGCGGTTTGGGGTCTTCAAACGGCTCCACCATGGCTTGACATTCCTAGCATGGGCCCCACTTCCCATCTAGGAGGTGTTGAGTAACCCCAATGCTTTTAATCATGACAACTCGAGTAGAGAGGGGGAGTTACATTCCCAAAATAGAAGTGTAACTCCTAATGACGCATATGACGCACTAACGCACCGACGTGTAACGAGAATCTAATATCATGACCCCTAAATGACACATGGACCTACGATCTCACCTAAGTGAGATGACTCACCTAATGATGTGGAAAATAATACACACCAAATAGTATACACTAGTCGGGATGTTGAGTTCTTTGAGAAGAAAGAAGTAGATGCTCCTTCCATACACTCACATGATGAAAAAATCATCCCTACAGTGAAAACAAGAGGATGGTAATCACTTTGATGATGACAATGATGATGGGAAGATGGTGAAATTCAACCTCCCACAAGAACAACTAAAAGTATGCCTAAATGGTATAAAAGTATGATGAGAGATGAAAAATTGGATAGTTCCCCCAACACATCTACCATTGGAATGAGGACTTGCAATATGGCTCAAAATGAGGTCAATTTGGCCTTAATGGGTAAAGTTGTTGAAACTATTGAGCCATCCACAATTTCAAAAGCCCTATAGTCTAAACCTTGGAAATATGCTATGGATGCAAAATATAAGTCACTTATGAAAAATAATACATGGAAACTTACATATCTTCCACCAAGGGAAAAGACGATTGGATGTAGATGGATCTTCAAAATGAAGTACAAAACAAATGAAAAAATTGATAAACACAAGGCTAGACTAGTTGCTAAGGGATATGCTAAAAAAGAAGGCATTGATTATGAGGAGACTTTTTCTCCCACAACTAAGATAAAAACATTCAAGTTAATATTTTCTCTAGTTGCATAATTTGGTTGGAAAATACACCAAATGGATGTGAAAAGTGCCTTTCTTAATGGTGATTTATAGGAAGAAGTTTACATGACTCAACTAGAAGGTTTTGTCATACCAGGTAAAGAGGAAAAGGTATGTAAACTCATAAAATCACTATATGGTTTAAAGCAGTCTCCTCAGGGCATGGTATATTAAAATTGATGAGCATCTCATTCAACATGGATTCAACAGAGTCCATACAATCCTAATCTCTATCTCAAAAGCAAGGGGGAGATAGTGATCATTGTAGTATATGTCGATGATCTAGTCATCATTGGAGGATCAATGAGGATGATTGAGTCAATAAAGAAAGATCTAACATGATCATTCAACATGACCGATCTCGGGCTTTTGCATTATTGTCTTGGACTTGAAGTTTGGAAAAGAGAAAATCATATCTTTGTGTCACAATTGAAATACGCCAAGACAACACTCAAGAAATTTAATATGATGGATTCTAAACCAATTTCCACACCTATGGAGACAAGACTTCAACTATCTCGAACATATCCATCACCACAAGTAAATGCAACTCTCTATCGACAGTTGATTGGGAGTCTCATCTAATTAACTTACACTAGGCCGGATATCAGCTATGTAGTCATCTATCTTTCATGGTTCATGCAAGAACCAAGGGTTTATCACTAGAAAAGTAGCAAAGTGGATACTGAGGTACATTAGAGGAACTATGGACTATGACCTAGAATACAAGAAGAACAATAACTTCTTCTTGATAGGATATTCAGATTTAGATCATGTAGGAAACATAGATGATAAGAAATCCACTTTAGGATTTGTATTCTTTTTGGGATCTGGACCGATATCATGGGGGAGTAAGAAGAGACTTGTGTTTCAAGATCCTCCACATAATCAAAATATCATGCAACATGTGGAGCTGTTTGTGAAGTGATATGGCTCACGTATACTTGAAGGATTGGGAATACCGTAGAAAGATCCAACAATCCTACATGTAGACAATGAAGGAGTAATAAAACTTGTTCAGAATCCAATTTTTCATGAATGCACCAAACAATTGAGGTGTAAGTACATTTCATTCGTGAACATGTTCAGAACAACAACATCCAACTCTAACATTGCTCGACAAAACATTAACGTGCAAATATCTTCACAAAGTCTCTTGCACGTCCAAAATTTGAGGCATTCAGAGTTTTTCTCTCCTGTTCACTTTAAGATTATGCTGAATTAAGGGGGATGTTGGAAATAAACTAACACTTAATTCATCATATGAGTTAAAGTGATATTGTAATAAAGTAATTTTTAATTACTTAAGTTAGCTTAGATAAAGTCAATTATTAGTGAGTTGTCTTATCCCTTGGTTTGTGGGATCATGTTCTATCTTGCATATTTTGTTCTGGATGATTTCCATGAGGAAAAATAGGGTCAGTTAGGGGCAATATGCTATTCATGCATATTTTCTTAGATTAAGTGTCCTATTTCCATATATTGTGGATGAGATAGAAGGCATGTTTGTTTGTAATGCTTGATTTTGATATTAATAAAATAAACAAGCACCATCTTATTTATGTGTTAAGCTTCTATGTCAAATATTATTTTCATGTATTCATTTTCAAGACATTCTTCTTTGTTTGGGAATACTAGTCATTTGTTCTAAGTATTCTTAAACATTTTTGATTCCTATGAATTTGGGTAATGTTTTACGAAATGACCCTTTTCTTAGTTTGAATACATATTTTCCTTTTCATTCTTGCATGTTTTCTTCATAATTTTTGTTTTATGTGTCTTGATTTTTTTGTGCATCGTGGATTTTTTTTTCGACCATGAGAGAATTTGTAGTTTTCATATATTCTGTAGTTTCATCTTCTTCCTCTCGTAGAGTAGTATTCTTCTTCTTCTCCTTGTCGATTTTCCTCTATAGACCAATATGCCTCATTATCTTCTTCTCGCATAGTGATATATTATGTCCTCTTTTTTTTTTGTCTCTCTAGTGTGTGGAAAACATACCTAACGTGTAATAATTTGCAAAACCTTGTTTTGGTGTTCCATAGAGCCAATATTCTATGTTTTGATTTGAGTTAGAATCATTGCTTGTAATTTTTAATACCGGTTCCCACTCGAATTGGTCTCAAATTATTTTTTAAAATGGGGAACCTTATTGATGGCATATATTCCTTATAACTCATCAAATTCATCATCTTGTGTATCATGCCATATCTCTTCTGACCATACTACACTCATTCCTATTTCTAATGGGAGATGAATTAAAATACCATTTGAATCAAGGGTAATTTCTTATTATTTATAATTTAAGGTGCCATTACAATCTACAAACCATTCTAGAGCTAATATTGTATTATATGCGGGGTTTTTGGCTACATTATCCATTATCTCAAAATATACTACCTTATTTATTCCCATGAAATTTACTTATATATTCCACAATACTCCTATTGGGGATTTATTTGAGCCTTATACCAAACCAAAGTCATAATGTAAAAGTTCTAATCACGGTCTTCCAAAGTTCTCCTATGTTTTTTTGGACATGATATTCACATCTACAACTAGGTCTAATATCACACATGAAACCTAAGTGTTACAATTTTTTGCAAATCCCTTGGGGGTAGAATACATTTTCCTTTTTGTGTGGATATTAAATCCATTGAAATCTATGATTTTTTCTTGTTTATTCTAGTATTTATGAAACTATTTTATTTTTTTGACTAGTCTTTATTTCATGGTTAATTTAGCTATTTCTTTAAGGGCTATAAGTTATTCTTCTCTATTTTTTTTTCTTTTCATGGTGTTGTGATTTTTCACCACTTCCTTACATTTTCAACTTCTCTCTTATCTATTTTAGGATTAAACTAGCCATGGTACCATTATTATTCACTTGAATATATCATCTCATGTTGTTTTTGAACCTCTTTTTCCATTTCTATATTTTGGCCCTTCTTTTATCCACTCCTAGTGATTAACACAACTCTACATAATGTTTATAAAATTTCCATTCCCACCTTTTTATTGGTCTCTCTCTTTTGACAATGTTTCCATAACCTCTTATTTTTCTTTCATTTTCTCAAATATTGGTTTTGTTGAACTTGACACTTTTTTTTTCCCTTTCTAACTTCTTTTAAGTGATCGTAGAATCTCCCTCTCATATAATTCATGTAAGGGGTGTACATTTTTATTGGTTTCTTTTTCCTAATGCTTCTATTTTGGTTCCTCCATTTCTATAAAATTGTGTTACTTTTGGAAAAATAAATGAATCATGTCTTCCTCTTTCTTAAAATTAACCCATAAGGTTATGGTTCAATACAATTCTTTCTTAAGTTTCCATCCTTTCCACATTTTTAATAATTTATGGGCCTCCTTTCCATTGTTTCACTACCAATGTTATTTTGAATGTCTCCTTATTGGTTATTATTTGAACCTTCTCCGCCTGATAACCTTGATAACCTCTACCTCCTTGATAATTTTCGTATCCATCTCTATATCCACTTATATATCCTCCTTGGTATAATCTACCATAACCTTGATAGTTGTGGTTATGATAGTTTCTTGGCAACCCCCATATGGTGGTGGACTACCTTGATATCCATGATACTTGTTGGGGAGTCGTAATTACTTTGCGCTTGATATTGGCACATGGGTTGGACCGATACACTTGTAGGTGGGTTATTTATAGGTGCCATAGGCACCAAGATTTTTTCAGTAGCCATTGATCTTCTAACATTATAGTCCTTTAGATCTTCCATAAAATCTATGGCTAAGAAAGTGTGATGATAATGATTAAATGACCCACAAGCTGTATAATACATCAATTGGTTAGGTAGAGGTGCTAATTCCATTAGAGGGCATGTATATCATGCGTATGTTGATCCCATAATTTACATATTTTACACCATGTTTCTCTCCAAGCAGTGGTGTGTTTCTCATATATACCTTTTCTAAAGAATGTTACTTAACCACAAATGCTCTTTTTTATTTTTTTAAGGTATGGATAGTCTAATTTATTTCATCCTTCTCGCAAAATATACAATGCACCAAATATTTGGTCTCGAGAGATGCTTTACGAGAGAATTGGTTCTCATATCCTCTTTTCTTTGTATTTCTTGTTGCAATTTTAATCGAGTCAACTCTACTTGTACTTTTTCTAGTTAGATTTTTATGGTGTTGTCCCATTCTCTTCACCATGGTTGGGCTTCTATCCTAGTTTCGTATATAATGCTTTTACAAAGTTGTAAATACATTTCCATCCAAGGATGCTCTTAAATACGGTAGTAATCCTAAAATAAACCATTCAGTTCTTTATTTTTTGGTTAAGGGCTCATCTAGCCTTCTTGTTATGTTTTTGAACCTGTAGAAAAATTATTTTACCATCTCTCCTTATGTATTAAATATCTCATTTTACTCACACTTTCGTAGGTGCTTCACGGTAATGGAAATCAACATTGAATTCCTTTTCTACCTCATCCCAGCTTTTAGTGTGTTGTGGGTTAGTTTTCATGTACCATTTTAGGGTGTCATCTCTTAGAGTTCCTACAAAATAATATAGTTTGACCCTTTGGTTTGTAATATTGTTACTTCTCAGAATGAGTCTAAAATAAAAAAATATTCCTATACATCCTTTGTGTCTTTTCCAAACAATGAAAATTTCATCTTCTGAGCCATTCTTGGTATGTTTTGTGAGTTATTTATTATTTGAGATGTCTATTGTGTACTTTGTGGTTTCTCCTTCTTCTAGTTATGTATTCTTCAAGGTAACCCTTTTCTTCTCTTATCTCTGGCTAATTTTGTGTGAAGATACAAATATCCTAAAATCTCCTTGGATCATTAATATTTATTCTCTCTTCTTACTTTCTTCTTCCAATTTTTCATATCTTACCTTGAAATATTCTCCTATTTATAATTTTCTAACAATGTTGATCTATAATCATGAGAAAAATATGACCAAAATACTCAAAATGATTTTATATAATGTATTTAAAACTTGAAACTCAATTTCACGTAGTTACGATTAAAATTAGTTTTTAGCAAATAATAAGCATAATCTGAAAAATTCGTGAAACTAAGAATAATGTTGAAGAAAACTAGAGATAAATGTAAGGATTTGATTATGGAGTTCATCACATGCGACCATGTCTCGAGGTCCACTTTATAGGTGTTATGATCTATTAAAAATGTAAGAAAATGCAAATATTAAAACTCCTTACAATAGATGATCTCAATCCTTGTTAAATAATCTTGCCTCGACAATAGAATTCCTATGCATTTTATTTGAAAAGATTCCTCCTTCAAACTCCACCATTCACTAGGCTTTTTCCACACATTGTCCCAAATTATTTCCCCTTCAAATAGACATTTCACATGTTTATACATGTTCTAACATCTTGGAGAATCAATTAAGCCTCTATTATTTTACCTTGGAGATCACGGTTTGAATCCCTTATAAGTGCTCCCATTCACAAAACTAGGTCGTGCTTTTACTATTAAGGAATAATTATCCCACATTCTTTGGGTAGTTAACCATAAAGGGGTATAAATAAAAATCATCCACCCCTTATACGTGGTCAAGGATCACCGTTTTGTTTGGTTATAAAGTTGAGGAATTAGTTGGGTGCTTAGCATGGGTTATGTGGTTGGTGCCTAACAAGATAAGTGGGGGATGTGGAATGCTTGGGGGTTAAGATAGAAAAAAGTGTCGATTAAGTGGGAAATATAGAATGTGAAGTGGAGTGGTCTTGTGGATATCTTGGACCATAGGTCTTCCACATGGTGGTTTCGTAAGGTGTCCTTTGTAATTACTTAATAATATATCCCAACATATATCAATATATAGAGATGAATGGAAAATAAATAGAATAAAAACCATAACACAAAATTAAGAAATGATAGAAAAGACTCCCTCTAGAAAAAGATTGAGTCAATCCTCGGCTAAGGGTCCCCATCTAACAAATAATGGGGTCCATTTGTTGAAAACGAGTGTTAAAAAATGGAGTTCCAAACACGACAACCAATTCATTTTTTCCACTTGTTAAATTTAGAAATTCCACATCACCTTCTATTTTCCTATTGCTGAAATTTTTTTAGCACACATGATCTTCCGCATATGGACTCGATTCAATCCATTGAAAATGTGTTAGAAATCTCTCGTCGATTTATTTCATACTATAGAAATTTCAAATTTAGCATGGGTTATGTGGTTGGTTCATAACAAGATAAGTGGGGGACATGGAATGCTTGGTGGATAAGGTAAAAAAAGTGGTGATTAAGTGGGAAATATAACATGTGAAGTGGTCTTGTGGATATTTTAAACCACATGTATTCCACATGGTGGTTTGTAAGGTGTCCTTTGTAATTGCTTAATAATATATCCCACATTCACCGGTATATAGAGATGAATGGAAAATAAATAGAATAACATAATAACATAATTAAGAAATGGTGACAAAGACTCCTCTCTAGAAAAGACTCGATTCCATCTTGGATGAGGGTCCCCAACCAACAAATAATGGGGTCCATTTGTCAAAAAAATGAGTGTTGAAAAATGGAGGTCCAAACACAACAACCAATTCTTTTTTGCCACTTGTTCAATTTAGAAATTCCACATTACCTTATATTTTTCCTATTGTGACAAAACTTTATCATACATGATCTTACACATATGAACTTAGATTAAGTCCGTTCAAAATGTGTCGAAAGATCTCATCGATTTATTCCATACTATAGTAGTTTTAACGTTAGCATACAAGATATTCTGCATTATTGTCATGTAAATGTGCAACTTGAAAATTTCATATTTTCAAGCATGACAATGGACCCCAATGTCAAAATTTTGTGGGTAAGCCCCCTTGAGCACTTCCCTAGATCAATCCTTCCCATATGTTAGGATTTTCTCCATCCTTCAGTGATCATGTATATTGTAATGAATTTTCCTATGTGTTGAAGAGATGAAAACAAGTTCACAAGATTCTTTGGAGATAATGTCTTTCAAGGCAAATCTTTTGAAAAGCTTAGGAATGTCTATTTTTAGCCTTTCTAAGGATAGTACATATTCTCCAGAGCATATTTCAAGTCCTAAATTCATCAGCGAGGTGTATTAATTATCCTAGATCATTTTCAAGTGATTTAGCAAGATTTAGGAAGTTTCGGAGATTCGGGAGCAAGTTCAGCAAAAGCAGGGTTTTGATGCCAAAGGAGCTTAGATCTGTGAAAAGAACTTGACCTTGGGAGATGATTATCGAGAGCTCCATGATGAGGAGGTTAAAAAACTATCAATGTAAATCTGATTTAATTCTCTACATGGTGGTAGTCTCATATTTTTCACAATACCCATGCATTTCTTTCCACAACCCATTCTTCGTAGGCACAACTAATAGTCCAAATAAAAATGTTGTTTTTGAAAGGTTTCAAGATGAATAATACCTTGAGACCCATTCCATTCTTATTAAAAGTAAATTTTCAGTCAAAATCATATAAGGAAGTGCCCAAAAAGTCATCTGGAGCTCAGACAACGTCATTTTAAAGCTTCTCTCCAAGGTACAAGCTTCATCCTTAGTCAAAATTTTGAGTGCCACATGGAAGCATGAGGTTGAGGTGTAATTTTATGTTCCCATAATACCTTTCCAAGGGGACAAGGGGGATATAAAAATGTGCCCCCACTTTATGCCTCATGTACCCACCACATGACCATGGGAGGCTACAATAAGCACATTTTGTCATTTTTCTAGCCCTCTCCTAGGCACACATGTTTGACACTTGTCACCTAGGGATGAAGGTGCAATTTTGTGTCCCCATAATCCCTTTTCAAGGGGATAAGGGGATATAAAAATGTTCCCCCCACCTTGTTGTTGGGCAATGTGTCATAAGGTTGTCATTGATGTCAAAGTGTCCCCAAGGTGCCTGGTGGTTCCATGAGGTGTCAAGTCATGTCAAATCATGATGACATAATATGAAAGTAGGATCCAGGTGCATGTTCAAGCAAGGGAGTTGTATGGTGAGTCCTCCCAAGGTGGTATGCAGACTTAACAAGGTCAAACATGGTGAATTATGTGTGTATCGGGTGTTTACACGTCCGTAAGCATTCTTCATGGTCAACTCATCAAAAAAGAAATAATAACATGGTTTAAGAAGTATGAGCTGGAATAACATGTGTGGAAGGAGTATTAGGTCAATACTTAGGCCTATAGGGCATGAAGGTAGCTAATTTGGGGCATTTTTGAAGAAAAGGGTAATAGGCAAGTGTAAATGATGAACTAAGGCATGATGATGCAAACCAAACATTAAAGGAGCATAATATGATGGTATATGAGGTGTGTAGGGATTCACAAATGTCTAAGGAGGTAAATTAAGAAATTACCCAGGTTAGCATAATACACCCTTCAGGACTAGAAAACTAATGCTACACAAAATGAGATGGAGAGGAGATTTATAGAGAAAAAAATTTCAAATTCATCATTAGAATACATGGAATGGTGAGTGGAGAAGGTGTGGTCAAAAGTTTAGGACCTAAGGAGGTGGTTTGCAAAAGTTATGCATGTTTTACCAAGACTGGGTTTTTAAGAAGGCTAATTTGAGCACCTCAACTTCTTAGCAGTTGTGCTAAATTGAAAAGGCTTCTTCAGATAAGTCATAAGAGACTTTTTTGAGGAAATTGGGATAAAAATCTAATGTAAAAGGTTTGAAGTCAAAAGGTGGTGAAATGAAAAATTTCTAACCATTTTTCTAAGTTGGTTTGAAGTCCTCCATAACTCTCTCCTTGAGCAATAGAAGAAATATGCAAAGTATGGACATAAAATGTATTGGGAAAGTGTATTTGATGCTTTTTACATGCTAAGGAATCTCTAGGGGTCATGAAAAGTCAATTGTATAGGTACATGTATGATTATACCGTACATAAAAGGACAAGTTTTAATGAAGTTTACAGGTACAAGTGTATGTAAAATGCCTCATAAATAAAATTTTAGTATTGTAGATAGCTCATGATGTTCTTTAACTAATCATTGAGTTGCATGAGCAAGCTATGTGAACAATTTGATCTCGAAGATGCTTCTCTTTCCTACCACTTGAAGGATGTGCTTGCTTTTACCGATTATGGTGGTTTGAGAAAATTCTTGCATGTAAACCTGATACTGAAGTGTACAATGGTCATGAGCATATGTTACAAGTCTAGTATGACCTAATGAAGTGTATCACCTACTTTAATTACTTCCAACTAAGGGAATTTTTTTCTTCCCAAAACTAACATCTACCTTCAATGATTTAAATGCACATCCTAACATTTAAATCCAACAATATAACAAATCAATTAAACATGTGCATAACTATGGGTCAACTAGATCCATCGATCCCCCATAGGTTACTCTTTTGAGTTTGTATCTGAGTATACATTTAGTACCCTTCTCGGTATTGATTTACAAGTGTTTTTCTAAGTGTCTACCTAGAAATCAGTCAATCGAATCCCATCCAGCATCTCACACTTTATGTTAGAACTAGGTGCATCCTAACAATGTAATGAATTACACTACTTCGGCCAAAGTTTAAGAGTCATGCATTGCATGCTCAATTTTTAGATGAAATATTCATCAACATAAACTTGTCCCATCACCATGCCACTTGGTTCAGTTATCAAAATTGAATCAATTGGTTGAGTTAAATTAATTTCAAGTTACGCACAAGGTACAAAACTTGTTCAACATGTGTGATGAAGCACGCTTGTGCCAACTTAGGTTACTTATGGGAGAGAAAGTGCTCACGTAATGACTTGTGTCATCACACAATAAATTTCTTCCTCGTAGCCAACATAAGTTGGTATTGAGGTGACTTGACCGAATAGGACAAATAACCTTTGCATCTTAGCATAACACAATTCCTTATTGATTACGACATACATATAAGTGGAGCTAAGAGATAACTTTGAATATCTATTGTATTGTAGTATTCATTAAATGAATTACATCATTTAATGAGCATTGCACTACAAAAACTATCCGAGGTTGCCTGCTTAGTCCCATGTATTAGGAGTGTCGTAATTTCTAACTTATTTCATTACATTGAATTAGTTTTTTAAGTTTAATTTTCATAACGCAATGATACTTTATCACATATGAATTTGATCCTAAGGTCCATAACTTAGATTCGATAATTGTTCGTAATCATTTCCATAAGTTTATTTATGTACATCCATTAAGCAACCTTAGTATAATTAGGGAAGCATACTACATTATTAATGCAGTCCATAATTTATTTAATTACGACAATGTCATTTTATTGCGTAAGTACATGTTCACTTGAACTCATCAACAAGATATAATACAATCATCCATAATAGTATCAATTTCATGCTTATGACTGTAAATTAAATAGTCACCAACCATTTACCATAATAGAATGAGTTCATGCATATAACTATAAAATAATAATCCTCATCCATTTATTTTAATAGTTCATAACTCATAATCTTTCATATAGCTTTAATCCAACATAATTGTTTTAAAGCTAATCCACATAAGTATACTATTTCATAAATGTTCATCAATCAACTATATGATATTACATAACCCAACAAATCAGTTTGTTCAAGACATACACACTTTACACCTTGCTGATTTCGAAGTACTATAATAATTTATATGATCAATCAAGATCTTTATTACAAAACAAGTATCCAAATTTGAATACAAAATTTATATTCCTTTTCCCAAAATTATACAATAGCTTTAGAGGCCATAACGCCTTCTAACAAAATTATACAAGCGAACCGTAAGCTCGCTTTTAATTTTAGTCACGTAATAATTACTACTTTTAATAATAATCAACAATGAATCAACATAGCCATTTTAAAATCATCTCGCTAGATAATACTTATTTTCCACAATTTGTAAAAATGTTAGGCAATGGTCATTCAAAAGAACTGGCATGAAAAGGTCATCCCTCTTATCTTTACGATTTATAGCACTAAAATATTTCAATGAACATAATCCAACCAAACCATCATATTCCAAAATCCATAAAGAGATCAAACAACTATTCCCTTTTTATTCTTTTTCCTATCCTTCATTAATCATTACAGAAAGGAAACATATGATTTTCTAACTCAAAATCATTTCAACAATAAATTGAATAATAAATAGATCATAAATATGCACTTTGAATTCCACAAACATATTAACTATGATTTCTACCCAATAAATTATACAATAACAATGAAGTAAGTATTCAAATTTATACAGACATTCATCCATGTTTTATATCATCATATATTACTGTGCTTAGTCAAAGGATGAAAATCAATCCAAGTCATCCAAACAACTTCAATTAAGTTCAAACACTTGTTTTAAAAGAAGAGTATAAAATCACTCAAGTCCCACGATAATAATAATTATAATAGGAGACAACTCACTGCACTGATAATAATAAATTATTAGATATTAAATACCTTAACTTTATCAAAATAACCTTAACTAATCCAAATCAATGTTAATCCTTCAAACAAAATCTAAAAATCCTCACAGTAATGATGACTCGACACAATGAGTTTTGACTAGGTCCACAACTCTCTAACAACAAGCCATATCGACATATTCTGGGTTTGACTGTAACCCAGACTCATAGCTATCAATAGTTATTATACAATAATAAGATTCAAATGGAGTTGAAATAATCTAAACATATAAAGCATCAACCACAGAGTGGTTGTTTCAAAACAAAGAAGACAACTAGGTATGAATCAAAGTAACAATACTACCCTTCGACATGGGTAAGTCGTTCGGCACCCATTTTCATTTCTAGAAAACACAGACTAATGATGATGGTGTTCAAAGTTTAAACATGCCACATATATTCACAACTAAAAACCCAAACGTTTGTTTGAAAGGTAACTATATTGCCAAATCTTAATAGATTTCCACAGTCGATACATCAACTAGTCATATCAACCATTTAAATGCAGTTATAAAGAAATATAACACCCATAAATCAATACCACTTCAAGTTGAGGAAATAATAAATTAGGTATAGATAATAATATATATATATATATATATATATATATATAATATATATATATATATATATATATATATATATAAATAATACCCATTAATGAAGCTTTCCTGAATTAGTTATTTGAGAGGAAAATAAAACTATACTCAGGTATCAAACCTTATACCGAATGAAATCCAATAAGGGTATTCACAACTTAATAACTATTTATATATAATACCCAAATACACGAACTCGTGATAATTATAACCGGTTCAAGCCAAGTAAAAATAATGGCTAAACAAGCATTTACTATATTCGAGATGAGCTAATAAGATGACCTAAAAATGATTCAACCACCCCAGTTGAGGTTATATGTAGTCAAATAATATGCATGCAATACGGTATGTAAACAAGACACATAACTAGGTAAGAAAATGAACGAAGATAGTCACACTTAGATAATCTTAAGCAATATCCATCATCATTAATCAAAATAATAACAAAGAAGGCCGATTCGAAAACACAAGCTATCAAAATATTTAAATGCTATAAATGATAAAGATGAGAAAGAAAATGATTCCATGCCTTAAAATATGAGCAATGGTTCTCTCAACACCTTCTTCATGGTCTCAATGATCCTAACTATTTCTTCTAGAAAAATTCTAGAAAGTCACAAGAAAACCGAAAAGAGTATATCCTCAAATTGACCGAAGAGCTCCATTAATTCCATTGCAACAACCTTAAATATTTCCCAAAAAATTCACTAAAATTTAAAATTACATGCATGGCCAATTTTTTTGAACAATAATAGCCATGTCGGAATTTGCATGTAGAGGTCGCAAGAGCAAGAAAATGAATAACCAAAACAATGAACCTGAAATAGCTTAAGTTCTTGTGGTAGCTTCCTTAAGAAGCTTCTTGCTTCTCCTAAGGGCTATGAATAAAAAATTAAAGTCCTTTAATGCAATAGGTACCATATCCCCTATTTTCCCTCTCTATCTCCCATTAACCATCAACTACCAACTTTGGCCATCCCCACTACCTACCACCAAATCTCCACCATTTTGGTTATCCACCATCTAATGGTCGAGGACCATTTCCACATAAACACTTAAAATTTGGGTGGTTATCTATGTACCACTATCTAATGGTACGAGGACCATTTAAACACATAAAACCCTTAAAATTTGCGTGTTTGTGCATGCGTGTGTGGCATGTGCGGGCGTGAGGGAATCGTATGTACCACTCCGTGTGTGCGTGTGCGTGTGTGTGGCGTGTGTGTGTGTGTGTGTGTGTGTGTGTGTGTGTGTGTGTGTGTGTGCAGCTGCGCTCACTGTGCGTGAGCTTGGGTGGTAGCCGACGCAAGCGTGTACCAACCCTCACAATAATAAACATTGTGCGTGTGCTTAATAATATGCCTGCGTGCGTGTGCGTGCGTGTGTGTGTGTGTGTGTGTGTGTGTGTGTGTGTGTGTGTGTGTGTGTGTGTGTGTGTATGATAATCAATATTTCAAGATTTATTATCATTTCTGAACTAGATAATAATGGTTCGAATGACCATTTAATGGCTTTAAAAAAATACTTAATTAAGAATATGGGTCTATGACCCTATTACAACCAATACCATTATTTTCCAACCATGATCTTCGCAATAGTTAAAATCACAAGGATCATAAAATTAAATGACTGCACATTGTTGTAGAAGTAAGATCAATATAAAAGTGTAATAATGACATGAGAAGAAACTTGACATTTACATAATAACAAGCCATTGTTATCAACCTCTATTGCTAGTCAAGTCAGTCGTAATTATAACAAAAAGTATAGAACAAACATCTAGCTAAGTAAGATAACCATACATAGTATTACCTTATTTGAATAGAGTATGCATCCATCCAAGGTGAACTAGCGGGGTATGACATGAAGTCAAGTGTATGCCTCTATGAAGAATGTTGAAGTCTCAAACCTTGATGTTTGTAAGCTATGTCGTTGGTGTGTTCAATGGAATGATAACCTGAATTGAATTCATGCTTTATCCCGATAAATCATGCATTCAAGTGCTTGATAATGATTTACAATCATCTAGTAGGGTCATCACTAAATCATAGGTGCATAATAAAGAATGGAAAGGTGTTTTGAGTCTTCAAATCTCATGCTAGGGTTTCGTGTAACAAAACCATCCCTTCGCACAAACTAAGAAAAAATGCCCAATCATGGTCTCTATTATTTGTTTCGGTAAGTGAATTTGAGGCCATTTAGATGCCGAGGAATATTTTGGGTCATCTTAGTGTATTGCAGGTTTAAGAGGGCTCGGAGAACCAAGGCTAGATAGAACTAGTTCCTGGGAGTGTTAGTTCCCCGGGAGTGCTTGGTCCATAATACGAGGGAGTTGGCAATGTTTTAAGATGAGAGACATATCGGGAGAACCAAGGCTAGAAAAACTAGTTCCCTAGGGATGTTAGTTTCTACGAGAGTGTTTGGTCCACATTAAAAAGGAGTGAGGAGTCAAAAGTGTTTTGTGGATGAGAGAGAAGTTAGGAAAACCAAGTTTGGGAAGAACGATTCCTTACATGCCGGAGTTCTCTACACTTCATTTTGATCGTAACAAAGGATTTGGGCGAGTGGAAGAGTTCGGTGCATTGTAGAAGCGGGAAATGCGGGGAACATAGTGCACATGGAGCAGTTCAATCGGGTCAATGGAAACAAAGGGAAAAGAATAGTGCGAGATAGGTAAGGCTTCAAGAGAACCTTGGGGATGTAGAATTAGTTCCACGGGAAGACTAGTTTCCCGCAAGCTACTGCTGGCCGTAACATAAAACAAAGGGAGTATAGTGCAAGATGTAAGGGGTGCGAGAAGAACCAAGAGTAAATGGCCCCAGTTCCATAGTACCTCCAGTTTCCCGAAACCCCGATTTGTCTGATTATACAAGGAATAAAACATAAAGGATATAAAAGGTTATAAAGGGGAATATAAACATTATTACGAACTATACATGCAGATTTGGAACTCGAGTTCCCCACGTCTCCTCCAGACCCACATGGCCATATCTTTCACCCAGGTTGTCCAAATTTGAAAAAATTGGACTTTTTGGAAAGGTCTTTTCATTCTCTTTGCTATGAAATATGAAAAGTTAGAGAACTATTAGTACCTAAAGAGATAGTCTAAAAGAAAACCATCTTCTTATTATAGGTAGTAAGTGAATGTGAAAGATTAGAAGTAGCCAAATAACATATATAAAAACAAGGTTTTGTAGCCATACATGTTGTTGAAAGTGCTATGTGAGGAAGGTAATTGGGCTGTAGAGAAAAAAATGAGTATGCATAAAATTGGGAGACATGTGAAAAAGGTGATGAACAAGAGTTGAAATAGAGATCACATCAGGTACGTGTAAGCAACCAGGTGAAGATGGTGGTCAAATTTCTATGTTCAAAGTTTGAGTTATTGCTCAACAATCATTCAAGTGGGTGCTTTAATTATATCTGGAATGATCTTCCTTGCAAGTACATGTTTTCAAAACAACATCTAAGTGGGTGTTTGGCGAGAGAATTGAAGTAGGTGTTGGATATCACAAGCACTGAAGGGGGGGTGAATCAATGTAGATCAATTTTATCACCTTTAAAACTTCTTAACTAGAAACAAAACTCAAACCATGAAAAAATTAAAGTGTATGCAAGAAGAAAAGTACACAGGACACCAAATTTATAGTGGGAAACCCATAGAGGGAGAAAACCCACTTGAAATCAAGGCTTTTATTAAGAACACCCATTCTTAACATACAATGATTTCCAATTTGGTTGAGCACCCACTCAACCTGAGAAGCACCCACTTCACAGTCCTTCTAGCACCCACTGGAAGGTTTCCAAGCACCCACTAGGATGATTTAGCAAGCTTCAAACTTGAGGGAACAACTAATCCTATCACCTAAGCACATACTTAGGAGAATACAATTAAAAAGTTTTCAGTTTGAGCATATAGTTACTTATTGCTTTATCAATAGATCATGACCACTTTTCTGGAACAATTCATTCATGTGTTTATGCTTCATTTTATTATCTAATTTTGGCTCGAGTCTTAGTCAGCTCATATTAGTCTATGAATTCATCCTTGACATAATTCTATCGTGATCAACCCTTCCATCTCAGCCTTTGCACTTCTCTCCTGTCTTAACTATTCTCACTGTTCCCTAAACTTTATCAACTTAGAAACCTTATTTTGGAACTTCTATGTCATTGTTTTCCTATTTATTTCAATCAGTTTCACCCTGATCTTCCAATTCTAAACCTCTCATTGCTTTCATTCAAGTGTACTCACTATTTTGTAGTATAATTCTTTGTGTTCAAAAATAGAACTTAATCCTATAGTCCATCGACCTCTCTATTACCTCTTCACAACTCACAACTTACTTGCTCAAGTCCATGTTGAATGTTCTTATTTGTGTTTATCATCCAATTGCAACTAAATTTTCAACCTACCTCTGTTTATCAATTCATTTCTTCATGAGTATTAAGCCAATATCCCTTTGTAGCACATACATTATGAGTTTTCTCCTAAGCTTTCACTCCTTTTCTCACACATTCCTATAATTCATAACTTCAAGACAATGTACACTTTCTCTTTTACGGTCACCTTACAACACTAGTGAGCACTATCTTTATTGGCAAGACAACAGCCCATTCTTGCATATTTCATCTACAAAATTGTCACCTTCTATGCTCTTTTTAGAAAACATACCTTTCAACTTCTAAAATGTTGCTCAAATTCATTTGTCTCTTTAAAAACAACTCTTCATCTTCACTTTGAGCTCATACCTCAACCCATTCTCTTCCCTTCCCTTTGTGACTTCAATGGTCACTTCCTGATTTCCTTGCTTGACTAGGACAAAAGTGTCTTATCATCTTCTAAATTTGAAGTGACTAACCTGATGACTCTTGGGCTTCAATATTAAATCAATAAATTGAAAACAAAATATTTTAGAGCAATATAGATAGTGATAGATACTTAACGGTTCCTTGTTTAGTTCATCCATACTAATTTTCTTGTGATAACATCATTATCATGCAATACATACCTTTCAAGTAGGAACAACTAGCACTTCAAGTGCCTTGAACTCTCTCTTAGTCTTTGGAAACATGACCTAATGTTTTTAGGACATTTTGCACATTGCTTTTGCATTTAGATAATAACACTAGTTCAACACAATATTGAAGAATGAGTTTATGGAGATATCATGGATCATAAAACAATTACTAACTCAATCCAAGAACATTTGGAGAACAAGTAGATTCATACAAGTAATGCATGAAGTGTCTCAAGTGATTACAAAGGAAGAAATTTAAGAAACTAAAAAAAAATCACTTTACTAGCTTCCACAATTGTTTGGCGAAGAAACACGTGTTACTATTAGAGAAAACTCACTTGTATGATGATGAAAAAATCTAAAAATAATTGCAAAATCATTCTTGCCATAGGGACAGAGCTATAGACGAAGTTTTAAGATTTTTAGTGGTGGAAATTCAATATTCGAGGATTTTAATTCACCAAACCCTCATTTAGGGTTTTATACTCGGACCTTGCTCGAGAGAACAAGAGAAATTTAATATTTGACACAATGTTTGATGAAATTCAATGATTTCACTTTTATAAGGATTGTACAACCACTTGCCATCTATCTCAAACCCTAAATCACCTTGCATCATCTCATAATACTCCCAACAATGGCAGAAATAATTCACATTGCATTAAAAGCATTACTAGGGTTATAACAATCATCCCAATATCAGTCCTTGATTCTTGAAACATGTCTTTGATGCATCAAGATGATGTATAGGCCTCCATTAAATCACTCTGCACCTTTTTATTTGCAAGGAACCTTTATTTTAGTTTGTAGACCTCACTACCACAACACATAAATCGAGAAGGTTGGATGCAGTCTTGTTTGAGCAAGAAGAACTTGAAATAAACCTTAGAATTGGTATTCAAAAGCAATTAGGTACCTTGAGTTTTTGAATTTAGAATCATCATCTTTAATATGAGAGAAACATCACTTATTTCAACTTGAATTTTCACCTTAAATGGAAAAACAACTCAGTTGCATGCCTGAGTGTGAGCAAGTCAAGACTTTAAGAGTCTAGGACAACATAGTGAGATTAGTTTGCACCTTGATATTCACCTAATTTTTTTCAATTTATCCAACACCTTGAATATTACTTGTGGAGAGGGTTTGGGCTTCTTGTTGTAGTTATTTTACTACTGTTGGAGTCAAGTACAAGATTATACCAGGAGTAACCATTCAAACTAAGTCCAAGACTAACCTACTACATGCAACTCCTAGAAAGATTGTCCTTCAAATACCATGTGAGCCTTGAAAAAATCATAAAAGCACTGATAAAATCTTTAGCAATGATCAAACAAGACATTTGAGACCAATTTCACCTTTTTTCTCCTATCGATTCAGAGCACTA
The DNA here is from genome assembly GCA_018340775.1 of Taxus wallichiana var. yunnanensis. NCBI lineage: Eukaryota > Viridiplantae > Streptophyta > Pinopsida > Cupressales > Taxaceae > Taxus > Taxus wallichiana. The sequence continues at coordinate 889,661,470 of CM031235.1, forward strand.
CTTGGACACCAGAAGAACTTGCTCAGAATATTGTTCATAACTTTCTTGAAACAAGTCTAATTGATCTAAATTTTTGCATTATCTCAAGCTTGAAGTTTAATACAAAAAAATATTCTATGATTTATCCAAAGAAGCCCTCATATTTTCTCTTGAAACCTAAGAATCTAGGTAGATAGAAATGCATTTTTCAAAAAGGCATTCTTAGAAAAAATTGAATAAATAGAAATCCTCATTACATAATCTGATGAAATTTGACATGGAGCATTACAAGATATATCGCTACACCTTCCCTATGTTGGTTTTCCATAGGTTTTCCTGTAAATCTCTGATCAATTTCATTTGCCTTAGTGAACATAGCCAATTCTTAAAGCCACTTTCTATACACTCTTGAATTTTAATTGCAAGAACTAAATCAAGCCTTGTTTTTCCTCACACATGTTGTAGACACTATTTCTAGTCTGTTCCCATGCTCACATGATCTTTCCTTGACCTATACCAACCTGTCACATCTCATCAGGAACCAAAAACTATCCTTAAAGGACACTACTAATCAACCTTCATGTCCTTGACGTCATCAAATCACCAATCAACCCTTTTTGTCATCAATGCCACTTGACATCAATGACAACACTACTGACAATGACTAGGGTCCAATAGTAGGTGCTTCAAAACTGGAGTTAGAGCTTCAGGGTGAGTGGATGCTCACCATTTGGTGAGATCATTATAATTCTTGATGGAAAAGTGTCCTTGATATTTCTTTGATTTCTCCTTTCTATGGGTTTTCTCCCTTATTGGGTTTCCCACCTCAAATCCTCTCTCCTCATGTGTACATGTGTGTTTGTTGTTCTTTCTCTTTCATGGTTAGATGCTCATGTTATTCATGGTTAACATAGTCAAGGTTGGTTGATTGAATCATTATAAATTACAATTTTTTTAAAATAAGCACTAATTCACCCCCTCTCAGTGTTTATATTTCTAACACTTACTCCCGTCAGGTTCCTCATGTGACCAAAAACTAGCTCTGGGTGCTCAAACTAAGCTCTTTTTGTTATCCCCTCAGCCTATGCATGCATGACACTTGTCATACAGGGGTAAGGGCACTCTTTTGTGTCCCCATTGTCCCTTTCCAAGGGGACAAGGGGACAAAAAAATGTGCCCCCTTCCTCATGCCATTTTTGCTATACCCCCACTTTTGCTCCATTTCTACCCAGAACTCTGGTGATTTTTTTCCAAAATCGTCTTTATCTATTTTTACCCTTGCATTCATCCCTCCATTTCTCCATGATTTCAACAAAAATTTAATCAAAAATCACAAATATGTAAAGCTTTAGGTTCATTTTTTTTTCGATTGGCTCCATAGTCCATAAAAGAGAAATCTTCATATCTTACAAACCGGTGCACGGATTGAAGCGAGGTTTTTTATGTTCTTCATCATTTCCAAGCACCTTGAAGACCCAAGTGATAACACTTACATGCATGACTTGGATTTTTTATGGTGAGAAAACACTGGCTTTATGCCCTCATTTTATAAAATTTTATTTCTTGTTGTTCTAGTGATTGATTTGAGCTAAAAATTTATATGTGAGATAAAGAGAAAAAGGCCATCATAAAAAAATTGGTTCCAACAAAATACGAGTTCGGAAAGCCACTTTCCAAAAATAGTAAGTCTCTACATGAGCACTTACTATAAATAGTAAATTCTCACAAAGCACATATTTCTTCAAAGGTAGTGTTCACAGGGAGCAACCAGGACAACAAAGAGATGTGGTCGAAAGTGAAAATTGAAAAGAAATTTTTCTAAAAATAGTAAATCCTCATGTTGAGTGCTTTGGAAGTTGCAGTGGGTTATATCTCCATTCACCTCTCTGCTTTGTAACATCTTCACAAGGGTGTATGATAGTGGCATTGTAGACACTAAATCACAGACTTTGGGTATATTTATAGTCATGATCACATATCACTATTCATATGATTCCTAAGTGAGAAAAGTACTAATTGATCACTGTCTTTCGCTATCTTTTCTTGCTTTTTGTTTTCTCTCTTGGTCTTACACTCCTTGCCCACTCTATCTTTTCAATACTTTGACATTTTTAATTCTGGAAATCAACTCCTAGTTAGGATGCCGCACTAAAACGCCCCGTGTCCCCTATGGGCGCCCCGACCTATTTGTACTTTGCTCACATATTTTGGGTATTTTCTAGCTATTTGGGCATCTTGATTTTTACTAGTCAACCTTTTAGTGGTTAATTACAAAATTCAAACAAGGGAATCATATAAATACAAATCTATGTGATCATAATAAAGGACCAAACACTAAGCATTAGCTATCACCACCTAAGGTTACATCCAAGAACATTCTAAGAGCATTCAAGCATCCATCTAGCTCCACATAAGGGACAAGGGACTGTCATTTTTGCATACATACATAGGAGGGGAAGTTCATTCTTTCATGCACACATCTATCTACATTTCTTACATCTAGTTATTTTCTTGTTATCAAGTTCGACGCACACAATAGCTACCCAGAGAACAATTTCTTCACACACACACATAACTACATTAGATTTGAGATGTAGTGCAATGCTCGGTCATAAGTTCACTTTTTTAGTCGAGGATAGTTTGACCCCTCATTTTACATCTTTATTTTAGGATTTGATGTGGTTTGGGGGTTTTTAGGTGCTTCTTTATGATTGCAGGTTTCAAGTTAATAACAATGAAGTCCAATGACATACAAGAGATCAAAGATGACAACCAGGGAACATCTCACGACCCTAAAAAATTGGGTTTTGTACCTTCTGAGCAGTCATAGGAACCCAAAATAGGTGTCTGGCACCCTATGCCCTGACCCTCCATAGATGCCCTAGTCCTAACATTTTTGACACTCCTGTAAATTTCTGGGACTGATTGTGATACTCCAAGTTCATGTTCAACAAGTTTTCCAACTTGGCATACCCTCAAGATTATTGGGAAGTAGTTAAGTCTTTCTATCTCTCAATTTGTAACTAGGGTTTCAAATTTAAATTGCTTATTTTCTTGGATCAAATATGTACTTAATTGTTTATATCATTACATTGGTACATATTTAGATTTAAAAATCTATTTATTTCAATATTTTCTTAATCATTTGGTGAACCCGTCTCGCTCAAACATTCTTAGGGTCCTCATACTTCTACTTTTCTCATTTTTCTAGGATCCTCTCATCATGGCTATCTCTATCCATGATTTCTTGCTAGCCAATCCTGAGTGCCACGCTAAAATCATTAATATTTTGGCTACTACTCATATTCTGCCACTACTCATCCAGATGTTGTTTATCAAACATTCGTTAATGCATTTTCTCAATAGATTAATTTTCCATTTGCTATAGTTGAAAATCTTGTTGCATATGACAATGATCCTCCTTTATATATACAATTATGTATCAATAATTTAGGCATTAAGTGCACTTTAGTCGATATTAGATCTAAGCTCAATCTTTGTCCTTTATCATTCATTCAAGGATATAGGCCTTTTTGTAGCTAATCTTAACCAACCTCTATTTTCTCTCGAGCATATGATTTTATTGTGCGTCCATGCTTAGGCATTGTCACCTTTCCACTCACAGTTGGGCCAAAGACTATTCCAGTTCCATTTTTTGTCATTGATCTCCCACTTTCATATAATTGCTTACTTGGTAGGCCATGGCTTCATCGAATGCAAGTAGTGTCTTCTACAGTCCACCGATGTGTCGATTCTTACATGAGGGCTTTGAATATGAGATTCTCACTAATCGTACACCATTTCAACATTACAACATAGATCCTAACACTGCATTACCTATTCCTACTTCTACTACTGTGCATCTTGTCACCTTTGATCCACGGTTTAAACATTATCCAACCAACTTACCTCTACTCGGAGGAACTATCATCGTGCATTAAACATTGTTCCATCTTCTTCAAAATTCCTCCTCCTTCTACTATTGTTGTAGACACCTAAATTCTCGTTTTTGCAATCTTACTCGCAAGATGCACACAAATCACTCATATTCTTCCCAATTCCGTTATAATTAATGATCTTTGCTAATTAACTAACATTTCTTACCACTTTATCCAATTAACAATGCTTTTTTTTTATTACGTAACCCCTTTCACATTAGGATGCCACTTTACGGAAAATAGTGAGTCAAAATCATCTTTAAAACAAATAATTATCATTTATTAGCTAATTAAGCCAATTTTGCCCTTGTTTTGGTCAATATACCTTAGTATTGACTCAAACCCCTCTTCCAACCACTCAAAATCATCCCATTCACCTCCGTAACATCTCAACAAGTTTCAAAAGCTTATCCTAGCCTCCTAGTTGACCCTAAAGTGGTTGATTAAGGCTTCACACCTCTTAATCACTTGGTAATTCACTAATTGTGATTAGCAATTCTAATCTAATTTGGGGATTTTAGTCCCACATGCATCAAAAGTATAAGTTTCTCCCAAAAGGAAAACTATAAAAAGGGTGCACCTCATTCCTTTATACTTTACACCATGATTTGATTTGCATCTCATATAATAAATATGATATATAACCAAGTTCAATCTTTGCTTAAAGCCTTCAATGGGATTAGTAGATGGATATCCAAAATGACCAAGTAGTCATTTGGAGAGGCCATTTCACCTTGTTTGGAGTAGCAAACATAACCATTTGATTTGCCTATTAGGTATATTTAGGCCCATGTTAGGTAATTCAAGCATATTAGTAGGCATGTTTAGTTAGACTTTGTATTGTTTTCATACTAGTTAAGCATTCTTGTAAGATTCTATCTTAATGTTACATTCTATACTTAGAGCCCCTAGCTAATTAGGTGGCAATGATATTAGATTTCCTTGTTTATTCATACAATTTTCTTTGTGAAAGTTTAGGGTGTGATAGTTTGTATTTTCTTGGTGGTATGAAGAAGCATTTTTATAACGATGGAGAGGGTTAGCTAGCCACTTTTCTTGCTCCATACCCAAAAATCAACCTGATAGGCATATTTGTTCCCTAACCTCCATCCACGCATTACGTTCCACTTGTAAATGCATTGTGGCAAACACATTTGAAGAGGTAATAAAAAGGAGTCAAATTGAAAAGACATTGTTAAATAGAGGAAACCTAAAGCCCTTTTCAAGGGATCATAATGATTCTAAGACAAACGAAAAGCCAAAGTTTGTTCCTAATAAGAACAAAAACATTGTTAATGATGGAATAGTAGACTCTAAACGAGTACAAGTCGTTCAAAACAACACTCCTTTAAAGCTTGCAAAGGGAGCTTTGCCTATGGAGTATAAGCGTCGTACTTTCACTCCTCTATTTGAATCCATATCATCAATACTAAAAAAACTAGAGGTGGTTAATATGGTTAGATATCCTGAAACTATGCCTTATGAGGATGATGCGCCTAAACCATCATGGTTTAGAGATAATGCATATTTCCAATTCCACCGTGTTAAAGCTCACAAAATACATAAGTATTTGAAGTTACAACACTACATCTAGGACTTAAATCGAAAAGTGGAGATGTGGAGATGGATTCATATCCACTCTAACAAATCCCAAAATACAAAGAATTTTCCTAAACCTAATCAAGACAAGAATGATACTTATGTGTCTAGTGAGGAGAATAATTTTGATGCTCTCATTGGTTGTGTAGATACACATGTTGAACATGTCAACACAATAACCCTGTGATATCCCATGGACTATCTCGCATGTCTAGGCATGCGCTTCAAAAATATCTTGATTATCACACAGTTTTCGCATACTTATGATAGTAAAGAACCTAGGTTTAAACATTCCTATCAAAGGATGCCTATCGCAACTAGAAATCGTTTGATTCTTTGTCTTTGAGAGCCCATTCGGGACATCGTTCCCCACCTTCATCTCATAGTCGGTGGTATGGTTTGGACATCGATCTAAATTATTATTTAGGCAATCCTCCCACTCTTCTTCTAACTCGATCCAAACTATTATTCTAATTCTTTAGATTCACCTAGATCTTTTGAAAATTCTAATTTGGTTCTTGAGTCACATTCCTCCTTGCTTTGTAGGACTATCATCACCAATCCGACACTATGATAATTCTTCACTGGGAACTCCTCGTGCTATGATTATTTACTAATGCACAACTTTTAGTTTGGTGGATGGAATCTAGAAACACAACAACAAACATAACACAAGAATACCATAGACTATGATAAGAAGGAATGATGATAAATCTGAAATATAAGTGTAAATTATAATATCAACATGAAATTGTTACAATCTCACCCATGAGGTGCTTCAAGTGTTATTGACTTCACTTGCCCTCCAACAATAACTATGGGAGAAACTTACAATTACACTTCTTAATGGCTTCTTTAACACACCTTCAAAATGATGGCTTCCTTTACACACTTACTCATACAATATTTCTCACTACTTCCTTCTATATGCTAAATGAGGGGGGTGGCCTCTTTATTTATAGGAATTTAGGCTTATCCATCTTATCTCTAAGATAGGATAGGAAATATCTTCCGCCAATCATATTTCATGCCTAAACTCTGCTCTTTACATGTAGGCTTATCTTTAAGATAAGATAAACCTTATCATCTCACATGGGTTCCACCTTTTTAGAATTTTCCACAAATAAAATACACAAAATATTTATAACATCACTCTTTGTCCTTATTACAAATATAATATTTCTAATTCCTAATCATGTAGACCCTACTTCTCTACTTATCCCAACTTTGACATTTTAACATTACCGGACCACTTATGACAAATATTTACTTTTTACAACATTCCTATTGTACTTTGATTGTTACCATACTCTACATTATTGGCGGCACCATACTGACGGCCGTTATCTTCTATCGGACGCTACTACTAATTACACTTAACAACATCCTATTCCTAATACATACATTAATGAAATAGAAATTACGGAGGAAAATTTTAGTGTCGACATCTTCCCCCTTCCTAGCTTCTACTCCGTCCTCGAGTAGACTATTCCGGTGTTAGAAAATCTTCAACTTGTCGTGGTTGACCCATTTTGTAATGGGAGTGCCATCCAATTCCTCCAAATCGTGACGTACCATTTTCATGCACATGCATTTCTATTTTGTAAGGCCCCATCCATTTTGGAAGAAATTTTCTCTGTCTTCTTTTTGTATCCGGAATCATATACTAGAACCAAGTCATTCACATGAAATGGAGACCAACGGATCTTTTGATCAAAGTATTTCTTCGCTTCATTTTCTTCTTATAGCTTGTATCCTTTGCTATTTCCTCATTTCCTCTAGCAAATGAAGATGTACTAACCTTTCTTTTATGAGTCACTTTCATCCATCCTTTCATTTTTCATAACTCTCACGGTGGGAATATCAAACTTAATAGGAAGAATGGATCAATGCCATAGGCCAACGAAATGGGGAGTATCCTATTGGTGACTTTGATGTTGCCCTATATGCCCACAATGCTTTGCATGAATCCTTTTATCCCACTTATGTACCGCAAGTCGCATCTTTTGCTAGAATTTGACACAACACAAAATTTGTCTATTCCACTGTCCATTTGTGCTTGGCTTGTATGTTGTTACCTTCCTGTGCTTAATAGAAAATTTATTGACTAGGGCTTCTACTACCTCATTAATGAAGTGGCTCTTGATCTCTATTACAATTTCTAATGGGCAACCAAATCTAGTGACAATGCGTTCATATATGAACCTTGCCACTTCATCCATAGAAGTTGTTTTCAATGGCCTAGCTTCAACCCACTTGGTTAAATAATCTGTGGCAACTACAATATACTTATTTTGGCATGGGGTAGTTGGAAGTGGACCTACAATATCTATTCCCCATTTTTCAAAGGGACCAAGTGGAAGAATAGGACATAATGGAGCTGATGAAGTCTTACGGTTACCATGTGTTTGACAAATATCACATGTCTTACAATAATTATAACAATCTCTAAAAAGAGTGGGCTAGTGATAACCTGCATCCAAGATCCTTCTTGTTGTAAGTTGTCCAGAGAAGTGTCCTCTACATGTACCATTGTGGAGTTCTTTATCAGCTCCTTCCTTGATCACGTCCAACCGCTCCTCTTGACTATCCATCAAGTCCTATTGAAATAATACTCCATGCAAAATAGAATATGGACGATCGGCTTGAGTAATCTTCTCTTAGTCTTTGATTGGCACCATCAGAAACTTGAATTCATTGGATAATTCCAAATATCTATGTATTCACTAGGGATTGTGTCAAGGGATAACAATCTTTGCATCTGGAAATCATCATCATCACAAGATGAACCTAAACTATCATAGGCTCGAGAGAGTGCATCTGCATTGACATGCTTCTTTCCTGGCCTATCTATAATATCAAATTCAAATTCTTGTAGCAAAATTATCCATCTTGCTATCCTCCCTAATGGGTTAGGCTTATTTACAATATATTTTAGAGTCTGATGATCTGTTACAACTAGGAATTTTTGCCCTAGCAAGTAATTCCTAAACTTCTTTACAACAAAAATGATAGCAGAGCCTCTTTTTCAGTTACAGTATAATTTACCTCAGCACTACTCATTTGTCTGCTCCCAAAGTAAATTGGATGATCATTCCCATTTTCATCCTTTTGGCTCAAAGTACTTCCTAGTGCTGCATCTGAGGCATCAGTATACACAATGAATGGCTTGCTCAATCTGGATTCTTTAAAATAGGTGAAGACACTGGGCTTCCTTCATTGTTCAAAAGCTTCATGCGCCTTATTTCCTAGTTCATAAGTAACATCCTTCTTCAAGAACTAGGTTAGTGGCTATGCAATCTTTGAGAAATTCTTGATGAACCTTCTATAGTAACCCACATGGCCTAAAAATGATCTCAACTTACTTCTATTCATAGGAAATGGTAACTCTTTGATTTTTGAAACTTTATCAGGATCAGTACCAATACCATCTTTGGATACAACATGCCCTAACAAAACACCTTTAGAACATCCAAAGACACACTTTGTAGGGTTTAGTGAGGCTTGTGTTTCATCTAACCTTTGAAATGTTGTCTCCATCTAGTGCAGGTGGTCCATCTTGCTCCCATAGATGCAAAAATCATCAAAAATACTCTGATGAAGTTCCCAATGTAGGGTTTTGAACACTCTATTCATCAAACAGTTGGAATGTTGCTGGAGCATTACACAACCCAAAAGGCATAACTCTATAAGAAAACTTTCCCAAGGAGTGGTGAACGTGGTCTTCAACTGATCTTTCTCTGCTATACGAACTTGGTTGTAGCCACTATATCCATCAGCAAAACTATAACACTCCTGGCCAGCTACTTCATCCAAGATCTGATTTGAGAATGGAAGAGGGTAATGATCCTTCTTTGTTGCCTTATTGAGCTTCCTGTAATCAACACAAATGCGTAGCTTCCCATTCTTTTTTATTGAGATCACAATGGGAGAAACCCATTATGAATTCTCCACAGCAAATATGAATCCTGCATCAAGCAACTTATCTATTTCTTCTTTTACAGTCTTAGAAAAATTAGGATTCATTCTATATGGCATTTGCTTTATGGGCTTAGCACCATCTACCAGCTCAATAGAATGTTCTACCCAACTTACTTGATGAAGTTCCTTGTAATCAAAAGTGAATATGTGTATGTACCTTTGAAAGAGTGGAGGTAGGATTCCTTCTCACTCTCCATCACAAAGATCATCACCAATATTTATTTATTTGGAGATGATCATCAACTTCTTCTTCAAATAATTTTATGGGTCATGAGTCGGTGTGTACGGAAGGATATCCATGATGAAACATCAACCTCACTTTCTTCATCTTCTATGTCCACTTCATTTGGTACTAGAGTAATCGAGGATGTCAATCATCTGGGTTTCATCGTTAAATTGACTGTGTTACGCCTTATGATGTCGAGGGATCACATTTATTTTCACCCTCTCTCTACCACATCCAAGTGTCATGAAGCCTTCATTCCAATAGTTTCTTGCATGAACTCTCCTTAGCCATGGTCTTCCTAACAACATTGGATATGCAATAGTACCATTTTTCATCACGAAAGTCTACCACACATACAACACCCATAATGAGATATTGCCACATTTGAAAATAAACCTTCTCGGTTTAGTTTTCCCTTATTTAATGACCTTAACATAAGTGTTGAGGGCGATCAATTTTTAAACCCAACATATTCATTATAGACTCGGTCATTATATTAATCGCAACACCTCCATCAACTAAGAAATCATGAATTGAAATACCATTTCCATAATACCTCAACTTTGTGGAGCATAGGGATCCGTCTTCGCCTCTCCAAAACAGGACCTCAACCTCCTTCCTTCATCGAGCATTGAGTCCACTTCGCACTCCCGCCTCTTCTTAGAAGACATAGCCAAGAGTTGACCATATGTAATATTTGCGCAGCCTTTTGGACAGATCTTCTAAGATGGAGTATGGTCCTTGTTCTGTGAAATCGTAAAATCTTGCACACCCAACTTTCTTCTCCTATGTTTCTTACTAGTTTCTCCTTTCATCTTCTTAGGATCATTTCCATCTTGTTATCTTTTTCTTTCTTTCTTTGTGTTATAAACACATCTACTTCATTATCTTATCTACTACATCAAAAGAATTCACAGTGCTTTTCCTTTATCATTATCTCTTGTACCAGATGTAGAAGCTCTATCACGGACAATTATACTTATAATGACCCTTTTATAACAACCATAACAAACAACTTCGAGAAATATTTCTTTTTGGACCTCTATCCTCCTCCCGAGAACTAAATTACTTTTCCTTGAAGAAGATTAATAGTTAATCGACCCATCTTCTTGAGTAGATCTTCATACTCGGTAGATGTACTAGGAGAAATATTTGTGCTCACTAAGAGTGGTGTGGATTACGGACCAAAGGTTGGTGTAGGCTCTACTTTAGCAACAATTTCTTTGGGCTCCTCTTCCATGCTTTCTTCTTGCCTTCTTGCAATCTCCTTTGCTTGTTCAATGGTAGCTGGGCGGTCATACTTCACTCATTGTCTGATCTCTAGCTTCATCCCAAGAATGAAGTTCTTACATAGGAGATTATCCACGCCATTCATCAACCCATCCGCTAATCCTTCCTTCTGGATCTGGGCATCGAGCTTCCTCCTTAGCTCTAGAACACGAGCATGATAATCTCTTATCTTCTCCTTCTCTCCTTGGGCTAGCTTTGTGATCTCGATCATGAGATCTACATATTTCTGTTGTTCACCAAATTCTTCAAGAAAACTTTCAGTTAATAAATCCCATGAGTTTTTTACATTTTCACCTAGTGTTTGAACCACCTAAGTGCTTAACCATCCAAAAAGGTAGGAAAAATTCAGTCCATTGTTCCTTCTTATAAGGCCATTACAAATACAAGATCTTTTAAACTCTTGAATGAAAGAGGAAGCATCTTTATTAGATTGAGCTGAAAAAATATGAATCTTCCCATTTTTAAAAGTAACCACGGTGAAATACCAACCCACAAGTACAATCAACAAGACTTATGTGCACAAATAATTAGAATCACTATAATAGAAAGTGACTTTACACTTTTCTACGGTAAAATGAAATGACCATGGTAAAAACTATGGTAAAACTTAATTTCTCAGCAGGTAAAAAACCGACTTTACTTTGGTAAACACTATTCACGGTAAAAAGTGAGTTATGCGGTAAATACTATTCACGGTAAAAATGACTTTACCATGGTAACTACTATGCACAATAAAAACAAGGCTACTCTCTAAATGATTTCGACTAAGTGGGAATATCTCTCCAAAAAAAATCCACCAACGAGGAATGGTCCGCAATGCAGAACCAAAATGTCATCACCAATCCGGCACTATGATAATTCTTCACCGGGAACTCCTCGTGCTATGATTATTTACTAATGCACATATTTTAGTTTGGTGGATGGAATTTGGAAACACAACAACAAACATAACACAAGAATACCATAGACTATGATAAGAATGAATGACGATAAATCTGAAATATAAGTGTAAATTATAATATCAACATGAAATTGTTACAATCTCACCCATGAGGTACTTCAAGTGTTCTTGACTTCACTTTCCTTCCAACAATAAGTATGGGAGAAACTTCACAATTACACTTCTTTAATGGCTTCTTAAAAAATACCTTCAAAATGATGGCTTCCTTTACACACTTACTCATACAATATTTCTCACTACTTCCTTCTATATGCTAAATGAGGGGGGTGGCCTCTTTATTTATAGAATTTAGGCTTATCCATCTTATCTCTAAGATAGGATAGGAAATCTCTTCTGGCCAATCATATTTCATGCCTAAACTCTTGCCTTTACATGTAGGCTTATCTTCTAAGATAAGATAAACCTTATCATCTCACATGGGTTCCACTTTTTAGAATTTTCCACAAATAAAATACACAAAATATTTATGACATCACTCTTTGTCCTTATTAAAAATATAATATTTCTAATTCCTAATCATGTAGACCCTACTTCTCTACTTATCCCAACTTTGACATTTTAACATTACGGACCACTTATGACAAATATTTACTTTTACAATATTCCTATTGTACTTTGACTATTACCGTACTCTACATTATTTGGCACAGTATTGATGGCGCCGTTATCTTCCATCGGACGCTACTACTAATTACACATAACAACATCCTATTCCTAATACATACATTAATGAAATAGAAATTACGAAGGAAAATTTTAGTGTCAACATGACCTACCTTATTCACCACCTCGAAAACTCTTCCTTCATTAAAGATCACGAGTGAATCCAAATTCATCTCTCGAGTCATCATCTTCTCGGTTTTCCACACGGTTGGACCCATTTATTCTAATACACCTCCTATGGTAAAAGAACAAATACCCCTACCGATCGATTCATATCAAGATGATGAGACAATAACGAAACACTAGAGGATTACAATCAAGGATTTAATCTTGAATTCAATACGCTTGTGTATTGGGAAGAAGAAATTGATTCCTTTTGTCGAATACTAAGGAATATCCTAAGACCATTGAGGAAGATCTAAAGGATTCCTCCATTATTGATCTTACCTTGGGTCACCACCTGGTAGCCTATTGTCTTCTTCTATATTTGGGCCACCTCCAAGTAGCCCCACATCCTCTATATGTGGCTCACCTCCTGGCAGCCCATCTTCGTCTATATTGGGGGAACATCTTAGAAGTCCCTCATATTCGATTCTTGGGCCACATCTTAGTATCCCATCATCTTCTATTTATGGGATGCCACCAAGAAGTCTTTCATCTTCAATCTTAGGGCCACATCCTTGTATTCCTTTATCTTCAGTCTATGGGACACCTCTCGGTAGCCCATCCTCTTCAATTCTTGGATTGTACCCTTCACATCCATCACATTTTCCTTCTATCAATGATTTTGGAAAGCCCACTGTCATTCCTCACATCAATTCTATTTTTCCACTTTCTTCTCCCACTTCTTGGGATCAGACAAGTCACGTAGTAGCTTATAGGAAACCAAAACGGTTCCTTCATTAGGCTCAGATCAAAAATTCCAAGAGCTCTAAAGCTCACAACAATTTAAACAATCTTAAAGTTCAGAATCAAACGTGCTTCAAAATACACATCAATGCACCCATCAAGTATGACGTAAAGTGCAAAAACCTTTGGATAGGGACATCAATATCCGAATACAAAATCCATGTTTCACAATAAAACACAGTCATCTATTGAGTATGAGCTCACCACGATCATTAAGTTTGGGGATAATATGAATCTTGATAAGCAAACACGCCTAGTATTCCTTATCAAGGAAATTGCTAACATTGTTGTTGGATCTTATCACGCCGAATGACCTTGTTGGTCCCACCTTTCAAAAATTACAAAAATACAAAAAAATGAGAAAACATTTCAAAAAATCAAAGGTAAACAAACACGCATTACAATCAGGTATTGCATACACATGGATGTTCTTTCTTCCCTTCCTTGCTATTCTTCTGTAAGTCTTCTTACCATTTTCATCCCTTCGCTAATATTTTGGTTAGCCAATTCGCATGCATATTGTGAAATTTATTTCTATGGTATCCGTTTCACCTTGGTCTGTTATCACCTTGGTAAATTAAAGAATGACTAACCTCGTAGAGATCTTATCACAATCAACATTTTAAAAACTTGTTGCGAAGAAATTTTAGACATATTTGTTGAAACTAGCCAATGTCGTCATCGCAATCACTTCTACCTCCTTCCATCAAGCCATCAATAGTTCTTAACCCCTTGTCAAACAAGAGAGCTGAAATAATTTTTCAGAAAGCAAAAGAATTAATCATATCAACAAGTACAAAGCTGAAAGCAAACATTAAAAGCAAAAGTAAATTGATATACAACTCTCTCTTGGGGTGTTTCCAATAATCTCAATTGGGGCTATGGACGCCTAAATGGTAGTAGAGAAATGTTGCAATTAGAATCAAATACATCTCTTTTGGGGCTATGAATGCTTGACTAATAGTGGAGCAATGTATGACTCACCTTCCACAATCCATTCACAAAAAAAAATTTAACTTTGAAAAATAAATCATTCCTACACATTGGCTAGGGTGTCTTCACTTGTTGTCTATCAAATCTTCCCTCCAAGAGGTAATAAATTTCCATGTGAACACATTGGATCTCAATGAGAAAACATGATTATTAGGTTACCAAGTGTCTTTTTTTGGACCTTTTCAGACACTTAATCTAGTATGTATCTAGTCTCACGATTTGTGCCTTTGGCTAACCATTTATTCATTGCGAGGATTCTAAGCTACATTCACAACATTCATGTTATTCTTCTACATCGTTGAGAAAATCCATGTGTATAATATTGCCTTTTTGCCATGTTTACGGGCACCTTTGTACCCTTTCTCAAAACAAACTTCCACTTCTTTCTATCATGTGCTTCTTGGCCAAATTACACTACGAGAATCTTTGCTCCTTCCTAACACATCTTTGATTTACGTTCATCATCATGTTAAACTATCCATATTGGCCTTGATCCATCTTTTATGTGTGAATAGTTTACCTTTTTATATTCCTAGCTAACACCGAGGGCATTTTCACATCTTCACTTTCTTGTGCATGAGCATGGCATTATGCCCTTGTAAATCCCATCATCCTTTGGGGCATCCACATTTATTTGTTTCTTTTACATAGCTTGAAAAAAAAATAGAAAATAAAAAAACATTCAAATATGTTTAAAAAAAAATGGTAAAATGATTAAAAATCCAAAAAATTTGAAAAAAAATCAGAATTATAGAAAAATTGGTAAACAACATGCATACAGCTGAAGCTTGTATCACTTGCATTATCCTTGAACATTGAAATTTGTCCTGCAAAAACATATTTCTAACATTCTTGTTTTTTCTAGTCCCAAACGACTTGTGGATCATCATGATCTACATCCATTAACAAAAGCTATTTTGCATTCTATGTTGGTCCTCCCATGGAACAATGAGTTTCCAAGGACCGTGTCATAGTGTAAGAAAGCTTTTCCATGAGATATTTGCTAATTAATTAGTGATATTTGCTAATTAACTAACGTTTCTTACCACTTTAGCCAATTAACAACCTTTTTTGATTGTGTAACCCCTTTCGCATTCAGGATGCCACTTTACGGTGAATCGTAAGTCAAAATCCTCTTCAAAATAGACAATTCACATTTATTAGCTAATTAAGCCTATTATGCCCTTGTTTTGATCAATATACCCTAGTATTGACTCAAACCCCTCTTCCAACCACTCAAAATTACCCCATTCACCTCCACAATATCTTAGCAAGCTTTAAAAGCTTATCCTAGCCTCCTAGTTGACCCTAAGCGGTTGATTAAGGCTTCACACCTCTTAATCACTTGGTAATTCACTAATTGTGATTAGCAAGGCCTAATCATGATTATCAATTCTAATATAATTTTGGGCTTTTAGTCCCACATGCATTAAAATACAAGTTTCTTCCAAAATAAAAACTATAAAAGGGTTCACCTCATTCCTTTATACTTTATACCATGCTTTGATGTGCATTTCATATAATAAATATGATAGATAGCCAAGTTCAATCCTTGCTTAAAGCCTTCAATGGGTTAGTAGATGGATATCCAAAATGACCAAGTAGTCATTTGGAGAGGCCATTTCACCTTGTTTGGAGTAGCAACCATAACCATTTGATTTCCCTCTTAGGTCTATTTAGGCCCATGTTAGGTAATTCAAGCATATTAGTAAGCATGTTTAGTTAGTATTTGTATTGTTTTCATACTAGTCAAGCATTATTTTAAGCTTCTATATTAATGTTACATTCCTAGAATTAGAGCCCTTGCTAATTAGGTGTTAATGGTGTTAGCTTTCCTTGTTTAGTCATGTAATTTTCTTTGTGAAAGTTTAGGGTGTGATAGTTTGTATTTTCTTGGTGGTATGAAGAAGCGTTTTTATAATGATGGAGAGGGTTAGCTAGCCACTTTCCTTGCTCCATACCCGAAAATCAATTGATAGGCATATTTGTTCCCAACCTCCATCCAAACATTATGTTCCACTTGTAAATGCATTGTGGCAACACATTTGAAGAGGTAATAGAAAAAGGGAGTCAAATTGAAAAGGCATTGTTAAATAGAGGGACCCTAAAGCCCTTTTCAAGGGATCATAATGATTCCAAGACCAACGACAAGCCAAAGTTTGTTCCTAATAAGAACAAAAACATTGTTAATGATGGAATAGTAGACTCTAAACAAGTACAAGCCATTCAAAAAAACACTCCTTTAAAGCTTGCAAAGGGAGCTCTACCTATGGAGTATAAGTGTTGTACTTTCACTCCTCTATTTGAATCCATATCATATATACTAAAACAACTAGAGGCGGTTAATATGGTTAGATATCCTAAAACTATGCCTTATGAGGATGACGCGCCTAAACCATCATGGTTTAAAGATAATGCATATTTCAATTCCACCGCGTTAAAGGTCACAAAGTAGATAAGTGTTTGAAGTTGCAGCACTACATCCAAGACTTAATCGAAAGTGGCGATGTGGAGATGGATTCATCCACTCCTAACAAATCCCCCAATACAAATAATTTTCCTAAACATAATCAGGACAAGAATGCTAATTAAGTGTCTAATGAGGAGAATCATATTGATGCTCTCATTGGATGTGTAGATACACCTATTGAACATGTCAAAATAATAACCCCTGTGATATCCCCTAGACTATCTATGTCTAGACATGCACCGACAAATACTTATTATCACGTAGTTCTCGCATACTTATGATAGTAAGGAACCTAGGTTTGTTGTATTCCCATCAAAAGATGCCTATCAAAACTATACCTTGTTTGATTCTTTGTGGTACTGAGCCCATTTGGGTACCTTGTTCCCCACCTTCATCTCATATTCGGTGGTATGGTTTGGACACTTCGATCCAAATTTTTATTTGGGCTCCTCCCACTCTTCTTCGACTTTGATCCAAACTATTATTACGATTCTTGATTCACATAGATATTCTGAAAATTATAATTTGGTTCTCGAGTCATGCATCCTCCCCCTTGCTTTGTAGGACCTCCCTTGTTCACCACCTCAACAAACTCTTCCTTGGTTGAAGATATGAGCGGATCCAAATTCATCTCTTGAGTCAACATCTTCTTAATCTTCCACACTAGTTGGAACCATTTATTCTAATCAACCTCCTATGGTAAAAGAAAAAAACCCCTACTTGATAGATTCATCTCAAGATGAGGAGACGATCACAAAATTTCTAGGGTCACATGATGGTGTTCCCTAGAGGATTACAATCAAGGATTTAATCTTGACTTCAATATGTTTGCGTATTGGGAAGAAGAAATTGATTCTTTTTTTTAGAATACTAAGGAAGATCCTAAGACCATTGAGGAAGATCCTATCTTTTCTTCACATCATTCTTTATCTATCAGGATTCCTCCATCGCAATCTTACCTTGGGTCACCACCTAGTATCCCATCATCTTCTTCTATATGTGGGCCACCTCCAAGTATCCCCACATCCTCTATATGTGGCTCACCTCCGGAAACCCATCTTCGTCTATACTAGGGGCATATCTTAGAATTCCCTCATCTTCAATTCTTGGGCCATGTCCTAGTAGCCCATCATCTTCTATCTATGGGATGCCACCAGGAAGTCCTTCATCTTCAATCTTAGGGCCACATCCTTGTATTTAGTCTATGGGACACCTCCCGGTAGCCCATCCTCTTTAATTCTTGGACCGTACCCTTCACATCCATCACATTTTCCTTCTATCAATGATTGTGGCAAGCCCATTGTCATTCCTCACATCAATTCTATTCGTCCACTTTCTTCTCCCATTTCTCAGGATTAGACAAGTCATATAGTATCTTATAGGAAACCAAAATGGTTCCTTCATTAGGCTTAGATAAAAAATTACAAGAGCTCTAAAGATCACAACAATTTATACAATCTTAAAGTTCATAATCAAATGCACTTAAAAAATGCACATCAACGCACCCATCAAGTATGGCGTAAAGTGTAGAAACCTATGGATAGAGACCTCAATATCCCGAATACAAAATCCACGTTTCACGATAAAATACAACCATCATCTATTGAGTATGAGCTAACCACAATCATTGAGATCGGTGATAATATGACTCTTGATAAGCAAACATGCCTAGTCTTCCTTATCAAGGAAATTAATAACATTGTTATTGGATCTTATCATGCCAAGTGACCTTGTCGGTCCCACCTTTAAAAATTACAAAAAAAGAGAAAACATTTCAAAATATCAAAGGTAAATGAACACACATTGCAATTAGGTATTGCATACACATGGATGTTCTTTCTTCCCTTCTTTGCTATTCTTCTGCAAGTCTTCCTACCATTTTCATCCCTTTGGTGATATTTTGGATTTGCCAATTTGCATGCATATTGTGACATTTATTTCTATGGTATATGTTTTACCTTGGTCTTTTATCACCTTGATAAATTAAAAACAAATGACTTTGTAGAGATCCTATCACAATCAACATTTAAAAAACTTGTTGCGAAGAAATTTTGGACGTATTTGTTGACACTAGCAAATGTTGTCAGCACAATCACTTCCACCTCCTTCCATCAAGCCATCAATGGTTATTAACCCCTTGTTAAAAAGAGAGCTGAAATAATTTTTCAGAAAGCAAAAGAATCAATCAAATCAAAAAGCACAAAGTTGAAAGCAAACACTAAAAGAAAAAGAAAATTGATATATAACTCTCTCTTGGGGTATTTCCAATAATCTCTACCGGGGCTATGGACACTGATTTGGTAGTAGAGAAATGTTGTGATTAGAATCAAATGCATCTATGTTGGGGCTATGGATGCACTGGTAAGCGTGCAGAGCAATGTACGACTCACCTTCCACAATCCATTCACAAAAAAATCAACTTTGAAAAATAAATCATTCCTACACATTGGCTAGGTTGTCTTCACTTGTTGTCTATCAAATCTTCCTCTAAGAGATGATAAATTTGCACGTGCACACACTAGATATAAATGAGAAAACATGATTAGTATGTTACCAAGTTTCTTTTTTAGACCTTGTTCGACTCTTACTCTAATTTGTATCTTGTCTCACGATTCGTGCCTTTGGCTAACAATTTCTTCATCACGAGGTTTCTAAGCTACATTCACAACATTTACGTTGTTATTATACTTCATTAAGAACATCCATGTGTAGAATATTTCCTTTTTCCATATTTATGCCCCACCTTTGTACCCTTTCTCAAAACAAACTTCCACTTCTTTCTATCATGTGCTTCTTGGCTAGCTTACACTAGGGGCATCCTTGCTCCTTCCTAGCATGTCATTGGGTTACGTTCATCATCATGTTGAACCTATCCATATTGGCCTTGATCCATATTTTTCACATGAAGAGTTTTCCTTTGTATATTCCTAGCTAATGCTGGGGGCATTTTCACATCTTCACTTTCTTGCGCATGTGCATGGCATTCTACCCTTGTACATCCCATCTATTGTTGGGGGCATCCACGTTTCTTCATTTCCTATACATAGCTTCAAAAACTTCTAGAAAATAAAAAACATTCAAATATGTTTCAAAAATTAAAAAATGATGGTAAAATTATTAAAAATCCAAAAAAATTGCAAAAAAAATAAAATTCTACAAAAATTGGTAAACAACGTGCATACAACTGAAGCCTGTATCACTTGCATTATCCTCGAACATTGAAATTTGTCCTACAAAAACATCTTTCTAAGGTTCTTGTTTGTTCTAGTCTCAAATGACTTGCGGATCATCATGATCTACATCCATTAACAAAAGCTAGGTTGCATGCTATGTCGGTCCTCCCATGCAACAGTGAGTTGTCAGGGACTATGTCATAGTGCATGAAAGCTTTTCCATGGGACTACTTGTGTCCTCTATTTTTCCCTTGCATGTGTTATTTCTTGGGAATCATTTTTAACCCTTGTTGTTATAACATGAACATTTGGGAACTGTAGCTTGATAACAAAAACATTGGTGCAATTGTCTTAAACGTTGTTTGTTTGAGTACGTGTGATTGTACTAGTTTCTCTGTTAGGTTAGCTAGTTTACTTTCTTGTATTACATTACATTTTGTATGTTTCATGGAGCTAAATATCATTTTACTTTCTCGTATTGCATTACATAATGTATGTTGCATGGAGTTAATATTTTTAGCAGTTTACAATTGTTAGTAATTTAGCTTTTCATGTTATCTTACACTTTTTTGTTTATTTTAAATAAAGGCCGATGATGTAGACCTAGGGGTGAAATGATATAGCTAGATCGCTTATTGAAAGGTTGGATGTAAAGATTGGGCTTGTCTATATTCTCCATTAATCATTTCTTCTCCATTATCATTTATTATCACTATGAATTTTTCTTCTAAATCACCCTGGGCAATAAACAACCATGTTTATCCCTATTTTTCTCACTTCTAAATAACCAATGGTTTCGCACCGTTCTAACCTATTTTCTTCTATCATTTTGATTATATTTTTGATCATCGATAGACTTTTCTATCACCCCATCGACACTCGAGGGGGCATCCTCCATCTTGTTACATTTTCTTCAAAAATTTACCTGTTTATGCTTTTTCTACTATGTTTGAAGTGAAGTCACTAACTTCACCTCAAACAGGGGCAAATGTAGACACCTAAATTCTACTTTTGCAATCTTATTGCCAAAACGCATGCAAATCACTCCTATTCTTCCCAATTCCATTATAATTAGTGATCTTTGCTAATTAATTAATGTTTCTTACCACTTTAGCCAATTAAAATTACTTTGTTGATTACGTAAACCTTTCACATTTAGGATGCTAATTTATAGCAAATCGTAAGTCAAAATCCTCTTCAAAACAAACAATTAGCATTTATTAGCTAATTAAGCCTATTTTGCCCTTGTTTTGGTCAATATACCCTAGTATTGACTCAAACCCCTCTTCTAACCACTCAAATCACCCCATTCACCTCCACAACATCTAAGCAAGCTTCAAAAGCTTATCCTAGCCTCTTAGTTGTCCTAAGAGGTTGATTAAGACTTCACACCTCTTAATCACTTGGTAATTCACTAATTGTGATTAACAAGGCCTAATCATGATTAATAATTCTAATCTACTTTGGGGCATTTAGTCCCACATGCACTAAAATACAAATTTCTCCCAAAATGAAAACTATATAAAGGGTGCACCTCATTCCTTTATACTTTACACCATCCTTTGATTTGCATCTCATATAATAAATATGATATATAGCCAAGTTCAATCCTTGCTTAAAGCCTTCAATAGGGTTAGTAGATGGATATCCAAAATGACCAAGTAGTCATTTTGAGAGGCCATTTCACCTTGTTTAGAGTAAAGCAACCATAACCATTTGATTTCCCTCTTAGGTCTATTTAGGCCCATGTTAGGTAATTCAAGCATATTAGCAGGCATGTTTTATTAGATTTTGTATTGTTTTCATATTAGTTAAACATTCTTTTAAGCTTCTATCTTAATATTACATTCCTAGACTTAGAGCCCTATTTAATTAGGTGGAAATGGTGTTAGCTTTCCTTTTTAGTCATGTAATTTTCTTTGTGAAAGTTTAGGGTGTCATCAATTGCTATGGTTCTTTATCGGGGGCTCATCCATTCATCAGACGTCATGCCACATTCATTGTCTCCTCATGAGCAACCTATGTTGCAATAGCTCTTTTCGGATATACTCTTTTCATAAATGATGCTTTCTGGTCACACATTCCATTAGATCCCACTTGCTTTGACACTATTTGCATACTCGATGGCTTGAATCAGCTTGGGTTGACACTTGATGATATCTTACCTCCACCACATTCACCACATCTATAACACAAACATGCTTGTATTACTACTTCTTATAGCCTCCAAATATTTCACTCCCAAAGATTTGTTACATGCACTCTGAATATTTCACCACTTACCTCCAATCTTGGCTTGATTATATTAGCGGTACTTTAGATCTAGATCATATTGATATTTCATTCCCTATGCCCTTTGGTCATGTTTTCATTTGTAATGACTCATTTCTTGGATATTCACAAAATATTACTCATTGGTATGCACATGGATGTCCATTACCACCTTTCATTGACGAGGAATATGCAATGCACATGTATAATTTGTGTCATGTTGGGTTTTAAAATTGTACTTTAACAAACCACAGTCAGGGGACAACAAGTCCCTCCTCTTTATGGGAGAGGTTCCCTTATTGAAAGCAAGAAACAAAACTTATATACAAATGTACAACTTTCAAAGTGGGGATTCCTGATATTTTGAAGTGTTTTATGCCCAAAAGATTATCAATACGAAAGAATAGAAGAACTAAGGAGATGAGAGAGGAAGAACATAACAATAATTTCAGGTAATATAGATAACAAAGTATAACCTTATGCGTATTGAGCAAAGGAGATGCAGAATGGAATCATTCACGTTTATAACAGATATAATTTCATAGACACAAAGTTCCCAAAATCATATTAACAAGAACACAAAGTTTCTTATCATGCAAAGATGGATGATTCGCAAATTCAAACAAGGAAAGAAGGATATCAGAGGAAGAAAGGAAAAATTATATATTGATTACTTTCAAATCTATTACATCTACAGAGTACTAGGATCCAACCCCTTAGAAAAATGCCCCTCCTTACAATATATAGGAAGAATTAGAGAAGGAGATAGAAGAAATACAAATTCTTGCTCCAACCACCCAAGAAATGCATTGAATTTGCCTGCAAAAATGATGGGTTCCATGAAAAAACCCATGCCTCCATGTACTATTCCTTATTGGGCAAGAAAGGAAGCCCATTCTTCATCATGGCGATAGGTGAGAGACTTGACATCCTCGAAAATGGTAGACCGGATCATTAATGGTGGCGGGTGAGTAGCAGGCACCAGAGCTCTCTGAAAAGTCCTTTCCCACTCAATTTCGAGCTCTGGTTGAAAGACATGGCTATCTGAAGGTGTGGGGTCGGGTGTTTAACATGGGCTCGCAATATGCAAAAGGGTCTATCCATATAGGGGCCACGTGGCGACCTCGCATGTCTTAAGATTTCCCCCTATTTTTACTCCCGGTTGTGCGCCGAATCGACACATGGCATCGTCCGTGGGCCTGCTCCATTTCCTTTTTATTCTGCCTAAGTCCCTCTTGTTGGTGGAGACGTTCTACCTGACCCGAGACACGTGGAGGGCTGGCACATGTTTGGAACTACCCCCGAACTTTTCTTTTGAAAGAGCACCGATTGGATGCGTGGAGGCTTCCGCAGACTCTTGAATTTTCAATGGCCGCTCTGTCCCTCTCGACTCGACTACGCAAAAGCTCCATGCTTGTTTGGGGACCGCCTCTAGATTTTAACCTTGAAGATGCGCTAAGTTGACGTGTGGAAGATTCCTTCGGCTTGTCTAAGCTTGAAAATTTCAACGGCCGATGTCCCCTTTTGGCCTGGGACACGTGAGGGAAGTGGCTAGTTCAAGGTCTCTCTTTGGGCCGTGCCTTTGAAGTTGCGCCGATGAGGCACGTGGAGAGTCTATGCTCACTTAGGATCCTGCTTTGAACTTGGCCTTTAGAGGTGCGCCATTGGGATGCGTGGAGGCTTCGTTGGCTTTTTATACTTAGCCGATTTAACAGCCTAGCTTTGTCTTTTCGTAACTGACCACGTGGAGGTCTTGTGCACATTTGGGGTCTCCGCTTTTGTGCACCATACCAAAAGTGTGCCGAAGAGACACGTGGCACCTTCCGTGGTCCTTCTATACTTAGCTGATTCAGGCCTCGATTGAACACTTCCTTTCTCCATTTTTCTCATTGAGATGTTCGCTTCGAACTTGGTTTTGGGGTCGACTCACAATCCACGCAATCACGGACTTCCGTCTTCCTGTGCAAGATCACATTCGACCAATTTTTCTTGGGGAAATTGGGATAACACTTCTCTAACGCCTCGGTTGTTTCCATGCCTGGTGGCAAAACCAGATGCATCATATCACAACCATTCATCCTGCTTTCACAAACTTTGAATTTGAGCCATCCACGTGGGAGAGATTTAGCTGAAGTGGGTATGGGGAAAACTTTTATATTTTGTGCCTTTTAGAGAAATGGCACTTGAACATTTTGGCCCGCCCATCCGCTTTTGATACGGGCTCTCCACGTGGCTTCTCTTGGGCGTTGGCGTGGCTGCGGGTCACTTTATAACTTTTATGCCTTTCCGCAACAAAACCAAAATTCCAAAAGTGACCCGACGATCCGCCTCCCCACTTTGACTTTTGATGCGGGCTCGATATTTGACTTTTTCCCGTCTGGCAGAGTCACGGCTCATTTTACAACTTTAATCCCTTTTGGAAATAAAACCAAATTTCCAAAAGTGCTCGATGACCCGCCTCCCCACTTTGACTTTTGAAAACAGCCACGTGTCCCTTTCATGGGGCCAAAGTAAGAATTTTTCTCCGCCACTTCATAATTTCAAAAATTTAATCAGGATCTAGTGGAGACACGGGGTAATTCAACCTTTTTGTAAATGTAACAAAAGTCACAAGTTCACAAAAAGACCCGCCACACCACATCTAATTAGAGGTGACCACGTATCGTAAACACTGGAAAAGAATTTGATGGGAAGATGATCATAGAAAAATGCAGAGAAGGGGAAAATGCCACCATTCGCGCTCGAATCAAATATTTTCTTGCAAAAAGATAAATGCAAGGAATACAAGGCTCGATGCGGTCCACAACCATAGAAAAATATTGATAAATTCCACGCATCCATGAAAGGAGATAGAAAAATGTTCCAAAATGCACAGACTGAGGAATTTTAAATGGAATTGGTGGGATTAAAAACCGAGTACCAACACTTGGGACCTACAAATTTGTCTTTCACAAGAGGGGAATTTTAGGGTGACAACACATCGTAATGGCTCTCTATGGGATCAACCACATACTATAGCTTACCAAGTCTCGAATGCATCACCTTTCAATTTTGACCGTGACAATGATGATCTTCTAGATGATGTTACTTGATCATATTTATCATCATACACTTGGGGGAATTATTATTATTCTTCCCCCTCTACCATTATCAATTGTCTCACATTTATGCTTACTTACTCTACACTTCATATCTAGTCTCTCACACACATCGTGCACATCTTGATACACTCTTGTATCATCATTACTTGATGATGCACTCTCATTCTATGGTTCACACTTGATTGCTGAGGTTCTACATCTAAAATGAACCTCACCACACTCATTCACACTCTTTATGCTCTACGATTTATCGATCATATCTTTCTAGCACACAATTCAAACCATTTCCTAATGATGCACTCTTGTTTTACGATACACTCTTGACTGTTGAGGGGTATTTTATAAATGAAACTCATCTCATGCATACATATCCACTCAGGGGGAATGCTGCTCCTATCACACTCATATTGCATTCCATTCCATCTCATCCACATCATATTGTATATCTTGGTTACATTTACTCTTGCTTTCTTATGCTTATATGTACAATTTATTACACATGTTAGACATATATTTTGTATGTCATTATATTTTCTATATACACATGTGCATTCACTTTTCTTCTAGCTATGGATATGAATTTCATACTAATCGATACACGTAACACAAATTCTTGGCACAATACCTATTACCAATCCCACTCGCTACTCCTGGGGGCATCCACTTTTATACATTACAGGTGCTATTGTTTCATTGTTCATAACACACCACTATATCGATTATACACTCTTTGAAATAATTTTTATATTTCTAACATGCTAATGGGTGCTTCATGTGCAACATTTATCTTGTAGGAACTATTTGTTACCATGGTTGTCTGCTACTATGTTTGTCATTGTTTTCCATTATTTGTGGGCTTTTCCCTTTGTCTTGTGTGCACACTATATGCTTTTGATGCTTCGCCTCGATTGTCTTGTGACATCGTGAGAAATGTCCCATGTTTCGCAACCTATTTTTCGCTCTCTACATTGTCTTCTTGCATCATCTCCTTTCTTGGCGAGAGAGTCAAGCACACTTTATGCTTATACACGTTGTTTCATAGGTTGATCCAAAGGATGCCATAGGGTTTAGAGGGGAATTTCTACCCATGGATTGACTGGAGAGGCAGTGAGTGATCACATGATGATAAATTCACATTGGTAGGGATTCGGATGTGGCGCTTTAGTGTGGGTACCAGTGGAGAGTTGGTGTGGGAATCATACTACTTCAAGGGGCAACATTGTTCTCTACATGACATGGAGAGCATGATGACTACATGAGGTGTCTTAGTTACTTCGGATCCCATCGATCATTGAGTGATTGTAGGGTGAGGTGGAGAAACTTACTTTATGGGATTCAACTTCTACAACATGACAGGATAATGCTTGGGGTCAAGCATTTCTCGAGAGGGGAGGACTATAATGTCCCCATTTCGAGAAGATGGCTTAGGAGGCTTTTCATCTGTCTTAGCCTTGGTCATGCCCAAAGGAATAGTTACATTGATGGTTATTGGGTATGGTTTGCACCTTCATTTCACTTATAGGTTATGTTTTGACGTTGGACACATACTTTGAGGTGACTTAAGTGAAATAAGGTTGTGTGATGCTCCCCTATGATACTTTATTATTCTATTTCTTCATTGGGGGTAACTTAAGTGTACATTTGGGCATAGTGGTGATAAAATTAACTCAAGTTATTTTATTATTATGTGGATTTTTACCCAAGGAGGTCGATTAAGATTCTTTTGGGCCCTTTGTTGCAATGAAAAGCTATAAAAGGAAGCGCTTGGGGGAGAAAGGGGTATTCATTTATACACTTACTATTTCATGATATCAAGCCATTGTTGATTTAATGATTTTTTGTTGTGGAGTAAGATCCCGTAGGAACCCTAGCTTCGGTGGTGAGAGATCCACTCCTAGCTAGCAGAACACTCTTCGGTGGTGAAAGATCCATCCCTAGTTTGCTAATTTGGAGCTTCATTCAAATCAGATTTTCAGATCGGAATCATCAGAGAATTTCAAGGGTTTGGTCGAGTTTGGAGAGAGATTATTTGGTCCATACTTCAGCCATCTATAGATCAGATTATTTCTAGCGTTTGAGGAAAGCTTGGTGAATTCCCAGGAGGAGTTTCATTCAGTTTGGGCTTTATTTATTTTTAGATCTACTTACTTAGGGTTTTGCAACAATGTTTTCTAGGGTTTTTGGTTGGATTTTTAGTTTTCAGGTTGGATATGATTCATTATAATTTAAATATATTGTTGTTCGAATTTCAAAATTTATAAAGATCATTTCAAAGTGCCTTGTGAATTTTTGGAATTTTTAGGCGCTTCAACAATGATTAAAATAAATAAATAAAATCAGATTCGAGGGATAAAAATTATTTCTCTTTTTTATCGTTCAATATATTTTTGAGTTGTTTGAAGCTTCGGGTAGTGTTGGAAGTGATTATTTTACAAAATACAAAATTTCTTTATTTCGCAAATTGTTGTCATAAAAATAAGAAAATCGAATTTCATTTTGCCATTATTTTTATATATATTGTGAATTTCAAGTGATATCCCACAATGTAGGGAGAATGTCTTAGGTGCTTCCAAAGTGTAAGAGGTATTAGAGATATCAAATGACCTTAGGAATGATTTATGTATGTGTGACTTGGTTGATTTCTCATCATAGCCAACCCATGAAACATGTCTAGGCCAACCTATTGGAGATTTCACAATTAGAAAAATAGTCATTTAAGGCCTTTGGACACTACATGGAGATGGAGAAACTTGCGGTAAAAATAGTATCCAAGTCTACCAGACTATTCCGAGAGTGCAAATGACAATTTGAAGAATAAAGAGTATGTTTAGGACTCTAAAGATGTTCTTGTTTAGACTAAGTTGATCCTAAGTAAATATGACTTGTAAATAGAGGTGGGTAAGATAGTATATGGATAAAGTGATAGAGGAAAATTATGCACAAGAATCAAATATATTTGAATTATCCAAATATGTCAAAAACTTGATGTTTTCAAAGTGTGAAAGACCAAATTTAGGTGTCGACTCTATCAAGTATTGATTCCTTTATCAAAGATGAATGATTTGTTATTTTTTTTATTGGAGTCAAGTACTTCTCCAAGGTTGATTTGAAGAGTGGATATCACCATATAAGAGTAAGAGAAGGAAATGAATGGAAGACCCCATTCATTACCAAGAAAGGATTGTATGAATGGTTATTAATGTCATCCAGTACATTTATGAGGCTGATGAATGAAATGTTGAAGCCATTTCTTGGAAGATTTTTTGTAGTGTACTTGGGTGATGTAACGATTTTCATTAAAAACAAAAGATGATCATTTGATGCAACTAAAATAGGACTTATAAAATCTTGAGTTGAGGAGCTACTAATAAATTTGAAGAAACATTCATTTTTAAAGAAAAACCTACTATATCTAGGTTTTGTGATTTCACAATAGGGATTAAATATGGGTTGAGAAAAGGTCAAAGCAATATTGGACTAGCCTATCCAAAGGAATGCTACCAAGGCATGTAATTTTATTGGTTTAACAAAATATATATCAAAAATATAATAAAGACTTTAGTGGACGATGTGCATCATTAATTGCATACGAAGAAAGGATTGTTCAGTGGACGTTCAAAGCTGAAAATAGTTTTGAGCTATTGAAAGAAGTCATAGAGAAACATGTGTTAACCTTGTTAATTTTTTTATAAAGTGTTACAAGTGGATTGTAATGCAAGAGAACACCACTTGGTGCAATGTTGATTCGGGAGGGAAGACCAATTACATATTTCAATGAAAATTTGAATGAGAAGACCATAAATATATAGTGTATGATCAAGAGTTTTATGCTATAGTTTAAGCATTGATGAAGTGGAGACACAACTTGTTGCCCAAGGAGTTTGTGTTGTATCCAAATAATCAAGATCTAAAGTTCATATAAAACAAAACTAAGTTGATCTAAAGGCACATGTAATGGATTGAGTGCCTACAATGTTATTCATTTATTCTCAAGCATAAGATCATGTTGGACATATAAGATAGTTAGTGCCTTAAGAAGGAGAGTTTTGTTTTTAAACATTGTTAGTAGAGACAATTGGGTTAGATACACTAAAGAAATTATATGAAGAAGATGCAAACTTTCTAGATGCTTGGAGAGCATGCAAAGAACCATGAGTAACTAGTAAAAACCCATATGAGGACTACATAATCCAAGAAATATTCTTATTCATATTCAATAAACAACCATTGTGTATCTCGAGAGGATCAATAAGGGAGAATTTCATCAAGGAGCCAATGCATAGTTGTGGATTAGTAAGTCACTTTGGAGGAGATAATACCTTAGCATTTCGATAATCGAGGTACAATTGGTCGGTTATGGCTAATGATGTTAGCAAATATGTTTAAATATTTAGAGAATACGAACATGTGAAGGGTACATGTAGGAATGTTATTTTGTAGAAGTAATTCCCTATACCAAAAGGAACATGGAAAGAGCTGATTATGAATTTTGTTCTTAGATTTCCATGGACGTAAAGAGCTCATGAAACCATATTTATTGTGGTTGATAGATATTTGATGGTAGCACATTTTTTCCTCGCAAGAAGATCAATGATGTTTTAAATGTGGCGAGTTTGTATTTCAAAGAAATTGTTAGATTGCATGTATTTTGAGTATTACTTTAGATAAAGATAATGGATTTTGGCATCACTTTTGGAGAACATTATGGCGGAAGTTAGGCACTAGGTAGAAGTATAGGCACCCCAAACAAATGTGTAAAGAAAAAGTGAAGTTTAGAGAATTTTCTTAGGCATTTGGTGGAAGTAAGTCTATATATTGGGATATGATATTGGCTCAAGTATATTTTTCCTATAACTTAGTGAAGATGTTAATTGGAATGCCTCCATTATAGAATTGTGTTCGGGAGATTAACGGATAAAGCGACATTTCGTTGAGAGTGGCAATAGAAATGAAGAGTGGATGTTAGGAAGTTTATAGAGCATATGCATGAGGAAGTGCAAAGGAAGCTAGATTGCATGGATTTTAAAGGAGTATTACTTTAGATAAAGACAATGGATTTTACATTTAAAGAATATTGTGGAGGAAGTTAACACCAAGTTGCAAGTATAGCTCCACATACCAACCAACACAAAAAATGGGCAAAGAAAAGTTGTGAAGTTTAGAGAATTTTGTTAGGTGTTTTGTTGGAAGTAAGTTTACACGTTGGGATATGATATTGGCTCAAGTATATTTTTCCTACAACTTAGTGAAGAGGTTAATTGGAATGCCTGAGATTTGGATGAAATGAAATTATAGTCCACTTTGGGTGGGGAAACCTCTAGAAATCATAATAAATGATTTAATAGACAAAATGATATGATATATGATGCCTTTGGGAGAATCACACCCATCCATATTTATATACATAAATATTACCCTTTCATCCTAATTAGGTTGGGATAACTTATTTATTAAGAACTAAACAATGAAAATTTATGGTTATGCACTCCACTGCACAACCTTAGTAGTCATATGAATATATAATGTTAAAGATATATCATACCTTTCCCCTTCATAGAAGTTTTTACCTCAATGCTTAACAACATGGGATGTTGTACCATGAACTGTCCATCTTCCCATGTCATGTATTCAACTGGTAGACTCTTCCATTTCCACCCATTTCTTCATGAATTGTCCATCTTCCCATGTTGTTCCTTAAAGAAATGGATGGAAAATTGAATTCATGAGGCTTTGAAAAGTAGGAGCATTAATGAGACCAAATAGAATCACTAAGAATTCATAGTGACTTTTATGTGTTTGAAATGTTGTTTTATGTACATCCTCCTCCTTTACTCAAATTTGATGGTACCTTGAATGCAAATCTAACTTAGTAAAGAAAACAAAACCATTCAATTCATCTAATAATTCATCAATGAAAGGGATGGGAAACTTATCTTTAAGAGTGATCTTATTGAGTTCCCTATAGTCTTGGGCACATTCTCCATGACTCATTCTTTTTAACCATAATCATTGGAGATGAATATGTACTTTATTGGGACGAACAATGCCTGACTCGAGCATTTCTTTGACCCACTTTTCAATGTCTGACTTCTGTTGATAGGGATAGTGGTAAGGTCTAATATTAGGAGAGATACTTCCTAGAATCAACTCAATTGCATGATCATGATCTCGGATTGGAGTTAGGTTCTTTGGTTCTTAAAGTAGTGTTGATGATTTTGAGTAATCTCTTGGAGAGTTGATGGATCTTGGTTGTCTACATCATGTGCTTTTAAGAAATGTAGTTATACCACCACTCCATAAGCTCTCTTCTTAAGTAGTTTCTCCATCCTATGAGAGCTAATAATTTGGCTGATAGTGACAACGTTCCACAAAGTTTGTAATTTTTCCCATTCATACTAAAAGTCATGAATAAGTCTTGAAAATTAAAAGACATTATTCCCAAATGTTTAAGCCATTGCACTCCCCTATATCGGCTCCCCTGATTGGGATGAAAATCATTTTAAAGTAGAGAAGATAGTCCCCATTGATAGTTTGATATGATGAAATTTACCACCACAAGAGAGTTATTTCCCATTGGCAATCATGACTTGAAAATTGGAGACATGAAACAAAAAGTAATTAAGTGCATTAGCTAATTTTCTATCAATGAAGTTATGGGTACTCCTTATATCTATCAAAATTATCACCTTTTTATTTTTAATATAACCAACAACTTTGAGTGTTTGTGGTGTGCTTATCCCATTTAATGCATGTAGTGAGATAGTAGGATTTTCTTCCTCCTCCAAGTTAGCATGCTCATGTTCTACTATTGGTTCTGCATTATCAATTTCTTCCTCATCCAATGCCTCATTTTCAATAACCATGATTTTTTCTCTCCACCAATACACTTATGACCTCTAGACCATTTACTATCATAATGCCAACATAGGGTTTTTTCTCTTTTTGGCTTCTTGTTGATGAGAGAGCTTGGTAATTTGACTTCGGCTCAAAGAGTTTAACACATTTATATTAATATTATTAGTTGTATTTTTATCTCTCCATTCCATGGTTTGACCTTTGTGAATCTCGTAGTAGCCGAGTTTTGTTGCTCAATATGTAGTGCTTGTTGCATAACTTTCCTAACTATATATGGTTCCAATAAATGAACTTCATGATTAACTCGATCATTTAGTCCATTGATGTAAAATTGTAGTCTCTGGTAAGTTTCTTTTTTAGTTTAGATCGCCAATCCCATATACTCAACATTATATTCGACTATGAATCACATTTGTTTTAGATTCATCAATTGGGTGAAGTAACTTCCATTCCATGGTTGTTCATAGTGGGTTGTTAAATCATTAATAAATTCCTCTCAACTAATAATCTTCCCTTTTTGTCACTCATCATTACCACTGATATGGTTTAGGAAGCTATGTCAACCATTACATCATTTGATATATTGTGCGACTTAAAGTAATGTTCCGTGAGACTTATCTATGAAGTTACATTTGTACCATCAAACTTACCGATTTCCATATTTGGTAGGTTCAATTTTGATCCTTGGAATGGTTGCCCTATATTTGGTCTATTTTGCCCTCTATATGGTTTAGTTGTGTGTGAGTGGTTGTATGAGGTGGATTAATTAAGGTTTTCAACTCAGAAACCATATCCTTTTTAAACCTATCTAAACCCTCATTCAAAGATGTTGCAAATGGGGTAAACAATTTCTCCTATATAAAAGTTACCATTGTTTCACATCCTGCAAGAATGTCACCCTCAATTTTAGGTGGTGGACAATAAAGAGCGTCATTAGAATCAATGGTTGACGAAACCATATTTATTTCAAAATACATGAATACTAATGTGACTTTTTTTCTAGTTCTTGATTTACCATCAAGCTTAGGGGAAAGTATTAGGAGTGAGTAGTAATCATAAACCATCAAAATATGTGTTATATCTAAATCAGATGTTCCATCGTTGACTAACTTTGACCAACTTTGAGTCGAGAACTTCAAAATTTAAAGTGCCTTAAATATGAAAATACAAATAATGGACCCTACCTCAAATTTTATGAGGTTTTCAAAAATGTAAATAACTAATTTTTTTGAATATTTTTGGCCTATATATTAGATTTTTCTAACTCGAGCAAATAAGATCAACGAGAGGCTAAAATTTGGAGTGAAGAATTTTTATCATGTATAACAAAGACCCTAAAAAAATCTTTGAAAAATTTAGTTGTGTGCAAGATATATGGTGGGGAAAAATTGTTTCCAAAAATCGATGCTCGATACCACTTGTTATGATATTTCTTTATCAAATTACTCAAATATAGTCCACTTCGAGTGGGAAACCTCTAGAAATCAAAATAAATGATTAA
This sequence comes from Taxus wallichiana var. yunnanensis, assembly GCA_018340775.1. Classification (NCBI taxonomy): domain Eukaryota; kingdom Viridiplantae; phylum Streptophyta; class Pinopsida; order Cupressales; family Taxaceae; genus Taxus; species Taxus wallichiana. Next base: position 889,695,380 of record CM031235.1, read on the forward strand.
ATAGACTAAATGATATGATATGTGATGCCTTTGGGAGAATCACACCCATCCATATTTATATACATAAATATGAAGGGTCGCACTCTTTCATCCTAATTAGGTCGGCCTAACTTATTTATTAAGAACTAATAAATGAAAAGTTAAGGTTATGCACTCCACTACATAACCTTAGTAATCATATGAATATATAATGTTAAGGATATAACAAAGTGGCAATATAAACAAAGAGAGTGGATGCAAAGAATTTTGCAAAGCATATGCAAGCAAACATGCAGAGGAAGCTACACTAGAGTACCTTAAAGTATGAGGAGAAAATAGATGAAACGAGAAGAGTGTGATCATTTGTTGTAGAAGATTCAATGTTACTACACCTAAGGAAGGAGAGGTTCATGAAAAGAGGAGAGTGCGATCATTTGTTGTAGAAGATTTAATGCTACTACACATAAGGAAGGAGATGTTTATAAGAGAAAAGTACAAGAAGTTGAAGTATAAGAAGATTACTTGCAAAATTATAAGCTTTTTTTTTTTAGACAACGCTTATGAGATAGACTCTTTAAAAGGGTTAGATATTTCACCCACCTTTCAATGTTGCATGGTTATATACTTATCATAAGATTGATTGCGTTGAAGAAGGAGGAGGAAAATCTTGTGGATTGAAAAATTCATATTCCTAAGTAGAAGCATAAAAAGGTTGAAAAGTCTTAGAAGAAAGAGTTAAGACGAAGACAAAGCAACGAGAGGACACTAAATACTTAATTTGATGGAAGAACAAAGGACCAAGAGATATTTGTGGATTTTATTGGAGAATTGGGGGCGGATGGGTTTGCAAGACCAACTACAACAACCATTCAATTATGAATATCAAACTCAAAATCAAATTTATGGGAGAGTATGATGCGGGAGCATCCATGGATCTTTGAGTTGTCCCGTATAGGGACCGGAGAAGTTTTGCAAGGCTTGGAAAGCTTCACAAGTCTATCAAAGACCATGTCACCCACAAAGACATTCTTATGGCATGTGGTAAGTGTGGTACTTGCCAAAGTGGCCAACAATACTCCATAACCATATGCATAGGTTTTGATACTTTTGGATCATCAAAATATTATTTGAAGTTGGTTTTCTTCATCTTGAACTTTAGAAGTAACACCATCTACCACTTCTTGAATGTGTTCCTTAAAAGTTCAAGAGATTTGCAAGGTGTCGAGTCATAATTGAAGAAGCGTGTTAGAACTATACAAAATGACATGACTCTAACACCATGCTACTAGGTTTGTAGTGGATCACGTGCTTTAGAACTATCACTTGAATGTATGCATGTACGTGTTTCAATGGCAATTCGGGCTCCTAACTTCAAGATGTTCTTGTTATGCATCTTGGCAACATGTGCATCCATTGTTTCAGTGACAATTTGGGGGCCGTGTCTTCAAGTTGTTCTTGTAATGCATCTTGGCCAATATATAGAATACATCATATCGTGTTTGTGTTGGAGTTTGCAACCAAAAGAGAAAAGGGATGTTAGTTGGAAAGTCTCACAATAATGGTTGTGAGTTCCGATACAATAGTTTGTCTAAGGATTTGTAGCTAGTAGTGAGAAGAGGTTTAGTTTGCATGGGAGTAAATACAGAATAAGGTTGAGCAACCAATTCTATAGGATGTTCATCTATGAATGTCATAGAGCTAATAGTGTAAATGAAAGAATGTAAACCGTCTTAATGTATCAATCTTTTGTCATCATCGTAAAGTTGCATCCCTTGATATGGTTGTGAGTTGTTTGTCATGCATTTGATCCACAACCCACCTCACCATCAAAGGTTCTTTCTTTCTATGAGCTCCCAACATTGACCCAACACAAATGTTAATCTTATGCCAACAATGAACATCCATATAGTTGTTATTCATAAATAATATTCAAAGCCTATATAGAAATGCATCTATGATACACAATATTTTTGTGTCAATACAATATTCCTTGCACGTGTATATTGTTACTATTACATAGTGATTCCATGGTTGCTATGTTATCTCCCAAATATATAGTATGATCTAGATCTAAGTATATCATCATCAATGGTTAATAATCCTTTCCACCACCCACTATGTATTTGTGGATACAATGACCATAACATAGTGATGTTATCTCCCAAATATATACTATGATCTAGATCAAGGTATGTAATCATCAACGACTAATAGTCCTATCCACTACCCACTATGTTTTTGTTGACACAGTCAACAATAAATTATCTAATTTCTTACCAACATTAAATATTTAATTAGGCATTAGGCCTTTAGTAAGATTTAACATGGCGAAGACGTAGTACAAGGGAACAAAATTGGAGTCAAGGTGGTTTAAAACACCCTACGTTTGCTAGAATAAATTATAGTAATTATCTTACCTTTTCAAAAGTAACATGGTAGTCGCTCAAATGCAGAGAAAATAAACAACCATACCATTTGAATAAGTCTAGGGATAATATGGGTTGAATGGATGGGAGAAATGGTGAGTAAAGTTACCCATTGAGGTCATAGAACAGGATGCAGAGGGTCTCTTGACTGGACACTGATCATAAGGGCAAAGCAGCAGAACTAGTCCGTGTTCTCCAGAGGGACTCTGTTCCAACTTCTAAGGAATAATTGTCTTAATGTATAGCTATTAGGACACAAGCTAGTTTTCATTTTTATGTCATAATTCGTACCTACCATGAATTCTATTCGTCAATATCTATGGATTTTGACTCTTGATCACTGAAATTTGTTCTGTTGTTTGTTTTAATGTAGTTATATGTTTATAATTATATCATAAATGGGATCTTGTTGAACTATATAGGAAGAAAATTATATTTTCGTGTCATCATTTGTGCCTGCATTTATGTTTGCTAAGTGGGAAACTTTACAACCATTTGCTGTTGGAGTCCTGTTTCTGATACTTTGGATTAAAACATCAAACAAAAGAAATATGGAAAACCTTTTACATGGAGTCCTTTAATCGTAGATTCCTTGCAACACTACTGAATCATCCAGTTCAAAATTGGGTATACAAAGCGATGCAAGTTCCAACTTTCAATGATCAGCCGGATATGGTTATATACGAGCACAATCCAAAAAAGCGTTCTTCATTCTCTGTCACTTCGGTACCGAATCTTTTTACCCTCAGCCATTGTTTGCGGTACCATAGCAGTTATTTCCAAAAATCAGTAGGATAAATATGCAACCAGATATAAATCACGACACACTAGACTATAATCTTAACTTTGCAAGATTCAAAACAAATACCAAACACCAAGTAAAAATAGCCATGTACTTCTATAAAGACAACACTCATCATGGGAAAGAACTCAATGTGATGTAATCTGTAACCTGTTGGCAATTACCCTGTAACACTGCGACCATCAAATGGTAGAATCCTCTGCCTTTTGCTTGAGATTGAGCTCGCAGCCAACCCAGGAGATGCAGTAGCCCTCTCCATTACTGCCCTCAAAGCTTCCTGTATGTAGTTGATTGTCAGCGTTTCTCGATTTTCTTCAGACTTTTCTTCACTGTTAGTCACGAGAAACACATTTTTCACCCTTCCTGCCAAGGTGGAAATTTCTGCTTTTACAGCTCTCAGACCAAGGGTTTGAAATGTTTGAATCAAATCAGACATAAGATCAGGGCGATCATCACAGCATAGAGATGCCTTTATGAGAATCCTTCCCTCTTCAACAGCTGCATCTTCTTCCACTCTCAGTTCATCTACATCTGTAGGTAGAGGACTTGTCTGGGCAATTTCAGCAGCCCGGCGCTTCAAGTCCTTAACTTGATTAATAGCTTCCGCAAGTAGGGAAGCCTTGTCCGTCTGCATTATCCCCAAAATAAATACTAGGTCAATCGGGGGAAAATAATTTCTAGCTTTCTTTGTGATTTGCACAAATACAACACAGCAGAATATAAAAATCTTCCACCCCACCTGATGTGGAACATCTAGTTTTCATCATTACATAAACAAGTGAAAAATACTTTAGTATTTCACTTTTGCTATTGATTCGAGCAATCACAAAGAGTAGCAAGGTAAAACGAATCAAGGAAATTCTTGGCAGGGTTCAATGGAAGACATTACAAAAAGCCCATCCAGAAAATTATCCAACAAGCATGGGGAATTTAAAAAATGCGGCTCCAATACATATGAATTTAGACAAACAAGAACTGACATATTTGGAGAAATCCAAGATGGATCCTCGAGGTCAGCAAGATTAGGACTCCAAAAATAATAAAAATAACATGCTTGGAGAATTTATTGTTACGTGGAACTGAAAAAATCATTCTGCGAATTCCCTGATAAATATGTTGGAGAAACTGCAAAAGCAACCAACAACAGCAGAGGACATGTCGAAAAGATCTCTTGGCTGTAATGGAGAAAAAATGACAAAATTAGCTGCTTCTGGCTATGGACCAAATCTTTTGAAAAATCAAACCAGAGAGTTCATTTCATTCAAAACAAGAAAAGCATGAGCAAGACAAAGAAGATCAACCATTGAATATCATGCTTTGGGAAGATCTTTAAAAATGAAAGCTATATGAACATTACAACTGAAATAGTTTCTCCATAAAACCTACTAATCAACTTACAAAACGTAGAGGGCATAGGACGAGTATCTTCTTCGACTGGGGCAAAAATAGCTCTGTAGGGTGGGAACAATTATCTGGGGAAACACCTAGATGATGAACAACGCCATAAACAACTTGAAAGATTTCAGGTACAATATATGCAACTATGATGATACATGCCAAAATGATGCAAGTCAAGATACAACAGATACTAAAAGACCGTTTAAAGAATAGGCAGCATAATATAACAATTTTACAAGACAAGAGAATGGATTATGAAGGAAAATAACAGGGTTCCGTATGATAATATCAACTAAAAGAGTCCTACCAGTTTCGGGCATGCGATGAGGAGCCAGGAATTTCACATCATAAGACAACGTTTCATTGACATCGAGGTACAGGTCAAAACTATATCCAAGTTGCCCCCACGTTTGGTAGGATGTGTTAATATGGCAAAGGAGTTGACTCTAATGAATCCAAAAGACAAAATAAAGCCCACCCCTACATGAAGTAGCCTATGTGCTAATGTGGCTTAAGTGTTGGCTTTCAATGAATCCAAAACATCAACTAACATTAGATTATCTTTTGTGGTCTAAAAACCGGCACAATCTGAATTTATGATCAGAGAGTTCCACAAAAAGAACTGAAAAAAACATTCATAGCTGAATATAGACACAGATTTGTAAACCAAGAACAAGGTTTTAATAAGTGGCTATGAAATTGATAGAATTTAGTGCAAGAACAAACATTTTCAATCAAATGACATACGATATGTGTGAAGTCTAACTCACCTTGGTTATGTTGGGTAGAAGGTTCTTCAATGTTGCCAGGTGAGAATTGATCCTTTCTCGCCGCCTTCTTTCAGCTTCACTATGACTCTTTGATGCTGCAAGGGCCTTTGCTTCTGAAATCTCTTTTATAGTCAACTTTGAAGCATTCACAAGCTCCCCTCTGCTACAATCCAGCACTAAGGAACCCCATTTTGATCAAAATGCTGCGAATAAAACCTGGATCCATCAAGGACCTCGGGAACATTGTTGTTTGAGTATGAAAAAGCCAAATTTGATTGGCTTCCATAAGAGAATGGAAATGCACCGGCTGGGAAATCTGTAAGTCGAGTTACAGAATTTGGCATAGAAAATCCACTTGAGGATAATGCTTGCTCTTTTCTCAATTGCTGGTGAAACGAAAGCTCGGCCAGGGTCTGATGTAGAGAAGAATTGCCCGAAAACATAGCCATAGTAACAAAACCAAGATTAAAGAAATTACCAGCACCACAGACAGATTGATATGAGATTAGTTCTAGACTCGCAAAAATGATGATTAAGGCACTATGGCACTATGAATACTGGCCTTGCTTCGGTTGAGACCAGTAAGGGGCAAAATGAATTAACAATTTAATGTGCATACAACGGAGCAAGGAGGAACACAGTAAATCACACAGATTTTCCATCTGGTACATGACTTAAAAAATACATCCTTTCAACTCCATCTGCTCAGTTTGAGTATGTTGCCTTACATCCTACTCTTTTTGGAGCGACAAATTGCTAGCTGCTACCTCCAGGATTGCCTGAATGGAAAAGATTTAAGGATCAAAACCAGGCGGTCGAACACACGACCAGATTAAAGGAGGTCCACGGTAGATCCTTAGGAACTGGACGAATTCCTTCAGAGAATTGACTTCTTCTTCTTGCTTTTTTCTCTCTTCCCTGCTTTTCTTGGATGATCCGTGTTCCATTCCGTAGACAAAATAACTAAAGTTGCTTCCCCGACGCAATTCGGAGCTCTCAGTTCATACCATTGTTTGCATTACAAATTATTAAAAATCACTTTTTTGTATGCAATTTATGAGATTATATGAATCTGCTTGTTTCACGGCTTCTTTTTAGAGACAAATATTTCAAATTTCAACGGAGTGCTCACTTAACTACTTGAATTTTCAGAAAATGCTACCTCCTTTAGACGAATTTCAATCTTAAACCCTAACACTGCCCTCTTCACTTATTCTATATTACTTTTCTCAACAGATTCGTCGCTATTCAGCAAAATGTTTTCAAAATACCGACAAAGAACCTTGAAATATTCTATAATTTTTTTGGCCAGATCATACAATAAATGTAAACACAAAGAAATTTCGCGGCACTAAAGTCAAACCTTCACACAGCAAAGCACACCAGAGCTCTTTAGACGCCGATTTCCCGACAGATGCCGACAAACGTTAGAGCATTTGATTCAAATTTCACCAAAATCGTCTTCTTCCCGAGTTGCAGTCAAATGTCAAATGGATTAGAATTCTTTGCAACAAAAATCAGAGTATCCGTCTCTTTTCTGAAGGATGCAGCGGAATTCCACCAAATTTGAACTTTTTAATTTCAAATTTCAATTGTTGCCTCTTAAGCTCATAAATTGCTCTGCTTGGCGCTCCACCATTTTTTACCCTTGAATTTAACAGAAGCGGCACTGAATTTGGCCAATTTTTGAACTTGATGATTGAATTGAGCACTCATTCTCGTACATATTTCACGCTTTTGTATTCTTTCCTTTTCTTCTCAATACCTTACACACCCAGACAAAACCAAAAAGAAAAAGAATACCAAAGATTATGCAGTTTTGGCTTTTGTCCTTGCAGATTCTCGCAGCTTTCTGCTCCAGTTAAAGCTTGACGCGCATTGTTGAGCGTGAATTTGTACTCTGCATTTGTACTCATTAGGCGGATTGCAAATCGCCTTATTCAACGCATTTAATAACAATCATGAATCCGTAATTACGTTTTACTTACATTTCGTTCAAGGACACGGTCCCATGGAAGCAGGGATCAAATTTGAAGGGTTGGTCTGAATTTTATTTTGAAGGGCAAGTATTGGACCAACCCTTCAATGATGAAAAGTAGCACAAATATTTTACACTTCATATGACAAGAATAAATCAAATACGCACGTCAAAAAAATTAAGAATAAATTTTTTAAACGAAATATTTTTTTCTTTTCAAAATCACCATTGATTAGCATCTTAAATAAAAAGGAAAATTCAAGTAATCCAAACACAATGACCCTCTATCATAATGATGTAAATTAAGCCACATTTAAATTGGTAAAATAATCAAATTTTGATGTAAATAAAGCCTAAATTTGTAATATTATAATTTCCTAAAAATCATCATAACTAAAATAAGCATTAAATAAAATTAATAAATAAATACATAAAAAACAATAAAAATGAGATAAGAAGACACACAAATCACTAAACACATAAATACAATCAAACTACACTAGGATCTCTTATCAAAATCATTAAGAAAACTTATAAATAGTAAAATAAATAACTTTAACTTCTACTTGGAGTTTAGTCCTAAAAATAAAACCAATTTGGATTCTTACCCCTTCAATAAAAAAAACCATTCATATTTTAAACACTAAAATAACACACATGTAAATTTTAACTAGTAAAATGCATTGACTTGAATACATCTTCTAAATAAATTAAAGAAAATGTGCATCTATACATTGAAACACCCACACTAACTATGTCACCAATATATACATCTAAATATTCTTAGTTGATTTCCAATCCAAGAGTTTCACCTCATGTAGAGTATGCATTCAAATATACTACATAGAAATGATGTTTTACCAAATTAGAATACTCCATTCAACACACACACCCTTTGTAATCCTCCCTAAATCTATTCATAAGCCTCTTCCTCAACTCCTCAGGCATAGAGTTTAGCAAAATTGTCTTGAGCACAACAACGAATATAAAATTCTTGTTGGCCTCCACATCACTACTATTAAACAATAGTTAGAGAGAAGATACCAATGATGAATGGAGGGTTTTTTTCAATGGATGAAGAAGATCATCTCGTACGTATTCTCCTCCTCTAAAATGATCTCCTCTCCTCTTCTCTGCATTCTTCCATATTGATTGGGTCCAATTAACCTTTGCATTAGGAAGCAACTCGACACTTAGCTCGGTTCTTATTTGCAAGGGTCATAATGGGTGAGCTCCTTACGCGATTCAACTTTTGTTTCTTTAAAGCAAGCCCCATCGATATTTTCCCATATATCCTTCTCCATTGCATACAAATAGAGCTAATCCAATCATCTGGCCCATGGCTTGTCTACATTTGAGCTCAAATTGATCTAGGAAACTGGATCAAGACCAATGTGAGCTCATCCCACCCTTTGGCACCAACATGGCTCCCATAGAGCCTTCTTGACACCCTACATTGTGAGTCACAAATTGAAGTCACTCTTTGAGATCAATTCAACACTTTTCTCCAAGCTCTTCCCCACCTCAGATATCCATCTCATCCCATATCCAAACTAGTGGTCACTCTACATATTGGATCTATTCCAAATCATGTTTTGCATAGGCTCCCAAGTGCACAAATATTTGTGTGCAAGTTGATCCTAGCTTTGTTTTATGTCTCTCAAGGTGGCTCCTGCAACAAAAAAAAGAAAAAGAAAAAGTAGACAAAGTGGTAGATATTTCGTTTGAATGAATCCCAAGAAAGGCCGAACAAAAACAATAATAATAAATCTTTTGTTTTTAGGTATTTGTGTTTCTAGTATTTGTATATTGACATCAAAACTTGCTAAGTAACTTGGAATTTGAGTTTAATAGTATTATAGTGGTAGTATATTTGTTATATTAATTTTTTGGTAATTTCAAGTATTACGACTTATCTAATGTATCTACGAGTCATACGCAGAGTCTGGAAAGCTGGAGGTGACTGTTTGTAAAATTAATCAAAAATATTTCTTAAGACATAATAATTTCACACAAATTTTTGACAGCATTTTTTCACCATAGCCCTTCTTTTGACAGTTGTAAAAGTAACTTGCCCTTTTGTATTGTCAAATGATTTTTACATTTTGATTTTTTTTTGACATGCAATTTTTTACTTGCCCTTTTCTGACGGGTTTGAGGCCTTGGGAAGGGCATTTGTGATGCTCAATTTTGAACATTGCATGGAAGGAAGGGGCTTAATGCTCCAAATGTTTTCGGGCATTTTGTCTTTTTTTATTAGAACGTGCTTTCGAATTTCTATTAAAATAAAAAAATGTACATATGGCACTTTACAATTGGAAAAGTGGTTATTATGGCATAATGTCCTATTGTAAGACGTCATTTGGATTGTTGTGTTTCCATTATATATTTGTGGCGTTAGTTTGACTCCTAAATGGAGTTTTAAAGGCTACTTTTAAATTTCAATGTTTGGAGTCTTCAAGACTCCTTTATAATGAAAAGTTGTATAAATATTTCGATAAGAATACATTAAGTGTATTTTTTAAAATGAAATTATTTATGAGTGTAAAATATTTTAGGTCGGAGTATTATCGTTACAATTAATAATATGATACATTATAATTGTAATCAATTATATGATATATTTATTATATGTTAAGTCTAAATTGTATCAAATAGCTCAAGTATCTTCTATATTAAAAATTTAATAATAAACATACTAATTTACATTGATCATGTGTTCAAAAAGATCAAATATCTCAAGTGTATTTTATATTAAGAGAGTTAATAATAAATATATACTAGTTTACATTAATTATGTGTTCAAGAAGAATAACTCGCTTAAAATATAACAAAGTCCATTTTCTCTAATCATCCATTAAACAAAAATATACATATGCCCATTCACATCTTGGACGGAGCCTCAACAAAAAGTTCAAAAATAACTCTCTATCAACATTACATACAAATGCAATATCGTAATGAACATGTTTCGTATTCAGAATGCCCACAAACCCACCATTTATTTGTTTAATAGAAACAATTTTTAACTTTTGCATGCTTCAATGCATCATAAATAACATCTCAAACTACCTCGTTTGGAGCATGAGGTATACAAAGAGAGAGAAACATTAACATATCCAATGTATTCAAAGAAACTCTGGATCTATTATCATTCTTTATCATGTTTAAATTTGAAAAACCCTCTTTTACACACTATTGTGCTAGCTGAAATAACAAGACGAAACACTTCAAACCATTCAAGTTCAGTCCCAAATAAATCTCATGCTTTAATCTTTTTTTTACATACGATTTGTCCATAGTACAAATGAATTCATCCATCTCCCCCTAAAATTTAACAGTTGTCCCCTATAGCCACGGGGAGTTTCCAACACTTTTTTCACATTAACATTTAAATCATCTTTTTGTTTGACAATCTTTATCATCAATCTCCTCATAGTAATTATAAGGACTGAAAAACTAGTAGCACCACATATATGTAAAAATGTGAACCTTATATCTAGAAAATAATTCACCTTCTTTATTGAAAAAATCTCAATACAATAGAATCATCTAGTGTCATTGATCTTTATGACTTAAGCAAGCTCTTAAATTTCAATACATGTACATGCATTATGCTTGTTCTAATCACAAACTTGAGTTCCTCCTTGTGATTTACTTTAAAAAGATGATGTATACACATGTTCAATGAAATAATTTTAAACAAAATATCAAACTAGAGTTTTCCACACGACATTACATGTAGAGTATTCATAAATATATAAAAGTATTTGATCGTTTGAAATTTTGTTCAAATGAATTAAAAAGGAATTTGATCATTTGATGACATTTAAAAAAATCTTTTTATATTTTTTTTTACGAAAATGGAGGGCTATTGTTGAATCTTAAATATTGATAAGTATATAATAAAATAATCAGAGTACCCTTATAAACTCCTTGTTATAAAATTCCATCATAACAAACTCAACTATATATATAGTAATGTAAGACATTATTTGATTTTAAAATCATAGATTCACAGATAATATAATCACATCCAAGTTACCGAGTTTAAAACAAACTTAATACTAAGCAGACCTTGCTTGATTTAAATGGAAGAAATTATTGTTTTAGTCATTTGTTATAAGGTCGTGAGAAATTTTCTAGTAATTTGTCATTAAAAATAAGACAACCAAAAAAATGAGTAAGATTTTATAAATAAAACCACAACACTTTAACATAAAAATACCAACAGAAATTAAAGGTGTTTAAACAACATTTTCATAAAATGAAGAAGGAAAACTCACAAATTTTATCAAAACATAATATAGTTTAGGTGAAAACTCGCATATTGTATCAAGAAAGAATGTAGCTTGTGTAAATATTACAATGTTGTAATAATTCAATGTGGAATCTCATTTAATTTTTATGCAAATATTTCAAAATAGAATATCTTAACACAAAATTTGACACAATATAACAAGGAAAGTTATAACAATGCATTGACTTTGCTAAAGGCCTTTATCTATGATATCTTTAACATAGGCATGAAACTTCCAAAGTACATTATATTAGTAAAAATAAATGTGTCAAAAAAATTGAAATTGCATTGTGGGGCCACTTAAATGGTCCATTATATGGATTTTAATCCATCAAGATGATGAACCATATATGTTGGTTTCATCTAGGTTCTAATATGATTCAAAGTAGGGCCATTTATTTTTGAGTTTGACATAATTATTCTAAATGCTATTGTGACTAATATATTTGCTTGTTCAAAGAAACTATTGGTAAGATCTTATGTAACATTATACTTATGAGTGGAACATAGCAGGGCGCTCCGAATGTGGATTGCTCGGTGGACATTAAAGACCCAAGCCCACCCCCATGTCCCACTTAGAGAAAGTACTCCTCCACCACTCCAGTTCATAGCTTTGGTATAATAAAAGCGTTAAAGGAACCAAATTTTTTGAACTCAAGGTCTTGGGCTATTGGTGAGTCACAAGTAGTTTGTGATCATCAACCCAAGTTCCATTCCCATTGAGTTCATTGGATGCTTTCAATAAGTGGCCATGGGGACACCTTGAGGTAGGGTCGAATTTCTCCATATGAACCAAGCGGAACATAATGGGGCGTTCGAATGCAGATCGCTCGATGGACATTAAGGACCCAAGTCCACCCCATGCTCCACTTAGAGAAAGTACTCTTCCACCACTCTAGTTCATCGCTCTGGTATAATAAAAGCGTTAAAGGAACCAAATTTTTAGCGGGACATAACGGGTGCTCGATTGCAAATCGCTCGTGCAGACATTAAGGACCCAAGCCCACCCCCATGTCCCACTTAGAGAAAGTGCTCCTCCACCACTCTAGTTCATAGCTCATGGTATAATAAAATCATTTACCATCTAAAGTTTGAACTCAAGGTCTTGGGCTATTGGTGAGTTACAAGTAGTTTGTAATCATCAACCCAAGTTCCATTCCCATTGAGTTCATTGGATGATTTTGATAAGTGGCCATGGGGACACCTTGAGGTAGGGGTCGAGCTTCTGCATATGAACCAAGTGGAACATAGCGGGGCGCTCCAAATGGGGATCACTCGATGGACATTAAGGACCCAAGCCCGCCCCCATGTCCCACTTAGAGAAAGTACTCCTCCACCACTCCAGTTCATAGCTCTGGTATAATAAAAGTGTTAAAGGAACCAAATTTGAAGTCAAGGTCTTGGTCTATTGGTGAGTTACAAGTAGTTTGTAATCATCAACCCAAGTTCCATTCCCATTGAGTTCATTGGATGCTTTCGATAAGTGGCCATGGGGACACCTTGAGGTAGGGGTCAAACTTCTCCATATGGACCAAGCAAAACATAGTAGGGTGCTCCAAATGTGGATCACTCGGTGGACATTAAGGACCCAAGCCCACCCCATGTCCCACTTAGAGAAAGTACTCCTCCACCACTCCAGTTCATAGCTCTGGTATAATAAAAGCATTTAAGGAACCAATTTTTTCCAATGGGGTTTGGGTGGAGTGGTTAAGTCGGATGGTTGTTTCTAGCTCCACCCAGTTCAAATCCCACTAAGGCACGATCCCCATTCGGGGTGGTAATGTCCGAGGTGGTGCGGACGTGATAGGTTGGTTTTCACGGAGGTAGTTTCTGGATCGAGAAGACCTACACTAGATGTGTGTTCAAGCATGGCGGCTTGTGGTTCACTTGTGGTGTGTGCATGTGTGGCGGCTCGTGATTCGTTGAACGTGTGTTCAAATGTGGCATCTCATGGTTTGCTTGTGGTGGGTGCATGCATGGCGGCTCGTGATTCACTTAACGTGTGTGTGGTGGCTCGTGGTTCGTTGATTGTTGAGCTTAATTGATATATCTTGGTTGATTGTACTCCGGTTCATAGCTCCGGTCAAAAGTGGTAATCTCGGTTTATAGCTCCCTAAAAGCATTTATCTATAAACAAAATATTATACTTTTGAGCACAAAGACAACTTTGATATATTATGAAGTCCTATAGATGATGTATCTTTAGGAAAACATTAAATCCATTTTTTTGATATAGTATGACAATAGCAGATTTATTTTGGGCAAACAATAAATCCACTTAATTTAATGTCATAAGACCATAACCTAAAATTTCTTAGAATGAAGAGGTAACATTACATTTCATTAAAGAAATACAAAGATGTATGGTGAATACCATGTCGTTATAACGTGTTGTAAGAAAAGGTGATGAAAATGAGTTCTAAAAGATTCTTTTTAATGTTCATCAAAAAAGAAGTAAATGACCAATGTTGAAATGAAGCTACCCATATCACTTTGAATGTTAGAGGCTAATGTATCTTTAAGACTTCAACTATTGATATAGTTTGGTAATTGGATTCAAAAAATCCATAATACATCACCATTGATTCAAATAAAGCTGTGCACAAGGAATGATGGATGTCCATTTAAATGTTGGAAAAAGTGAATTAAAAATGGAGATAGTAGCCTTTGAGGTGTCTTTTACATATCATTTACATTCTTAACTTCAAAATTTTAATGATATAAAACGACCAATTTGTTATGTATGTTACTCTATTATTTATTAAGTAGTGGTTTATGAAGGAAATAAACAAATGTGGACTTTTCGAGCTATAAACTATAGTAGCTTCATTAAATTTTCCTAGCAAATAAATATGTTTTAACAATGCTCTAGAATTAGATTCGTCACCTTTTTAGATTCATCCTCAAGGATTAAGTATATTATGCACTCTTTTAATGTGTCATACATTCACATTGAATATTAGAAAATAAAAATATAGTTAATTTGATTTTATTTGATAATGTTTTTATGTTCAGAATTAACGACATCAATCGATTTATGAATCTCAAAATCCCACTCCGGACCTATCATACGCAAGTTATAGTATATTTAACCATAGGATATGGATTAAGTACTCACGAGTCAGCAGTACGATAATTTCTTATATTTATTATTAACTAGCAATCGCATGTCTACAATGCAATGTGAACGCCGAACGGTATATGTTATTTGATTTAGAGGGATAATTATTACTTTTGTAGTTGATGTTGATAAGGGGTGTGATTGATTTTGTAAGTGTAAGTTGGAAAAGAAAAACAAGAACCTTTGGATTGGTCACCTGTAGACCATCCCTTTGCAGTTCTAAATAAGTGTATGATTGATATTTCCCTGAACCTTTGATTCCATGCAACCATATCAAATCTTAGGCATTAAGAAACTGAATGTTTCCACTCAATCAAACATCCCTTTGTCATTATATAAGAATGAAAAACACATACCCCATGACCCAATGGGTATGGGCATTATTTTCTAGTTCTTGTCACATGTTAAAAGGATAACTTGTTTCTTCTTTGGACACAAACAATCAGTTTACCTTGAGTTCGAAGTTATTCAAATATATTGTTTACATGCAACAGTAGATTCCAGCAGCTGATTCTACCTCCAGTTCTTAATTCTGCAGATGAAGTTTTCTTGCAGACATTACTGTTCTAGAAAGATTCCTTTCAAAGGAACTCATTTGCTCACAAGTGGTGAGCTTAATTGGACAAATTACATATAGATCTATTCAAAAAGTATATTTTTTTCACCATCTGTTCAACAAGGTTGACAAGTAGAAAACTAAATGCAGGAAGTTGACATCAAAATGCTTAAACAAACAAATAGTCTGCAGTACTCTAGAACAACATCGAGAGATTGTGGTACCTTCAAAATCATCAGTCTATCTCCACTAGATGTATGCATTCTACAGGGGTGTAAGGGAATATGGGACATGGTGCCATTCATATGCTTGCCAAACTTTATGCAGGTTACATTGACAGATTCCTCAAGGTTCCAAACACCTACATGCCACACCACTTAAGGTTAATTCACACCATACAATACCACCAGGTTGGTAATAGTATGGCCTCCATTCTGATGGGAAAAACACCAACACGAGTCAAGGGGTTCCCCTTGAAGGCCCAAAATTTTCCAACCATCAAAATTTTTACGTAGATGAGCTCAACCAACAGAAGGCATGAGTCACACACGGAAGCTCAATTGTTTCGACTTCCATAATGATTTTTCATGCCTTTGCAGTTTTGTAATCAATGGATACATATCTGTAGCATTAGATAGCGAGCAAATAGTAGACATCTCAGAGCATAGACAACCAAACATCTTTCTCAAGTGTATGCCATGTACAAAATGCACAGATTAAATTACTTTTCTTCTCTTTTGGTTCAAGTATCTTTTCGCACGTTTCCGTCTGAATGTTCATATCTGAATAATTCATTCATATTGCTTCCATATATGCATATAAGTTAACACATGTAGATTCTTATTTAGAGTGTTGTCCCCCTGACCTCTTGGGATATGGATCAGAAATTGGTTGTTGGAGGCTGAAATTGGTCTAAAGGAAGAAATGGGATGAAAATGATTTTACAAAAAAGAAAAGGAGCCTATTCAGCAATTTTAATTTTTTTGGCTTGATTCATCAGGGAATGAGTAGATCTTAACTTGCTAATATGATGCACGATCATTGGGATGCCTAGCATCTCACAACCTCCTTATTTTTGCATACACGAAGTGTTGAAAGTGGGGGATGGACTATAATTTACTTGAGAATTTTGGGAGTCTCTACCCCATCTATCCACATTTTATTCTAAGAAAAAAAGTATTTTATTTTTAGGGAAAATAACATAACAAAACTTTCTTAGTTTTAGGATAGTAGGGTACATAGGTTTTGGGGAAATTTTTGTAGAATAAGATTTTACTACTATTCTTTTTCTAGGCATGGGACTCTCTCTGGATAGGCATGTAAAAGGACATAGAAAACAAGGCATTGGAGACTCTTTTGTTTGTATTTTTGGATATAAATTGTAAATCAAGTTTTTGACTTGCTCATTGTTCTGTCATTTCATTAGATTCAGGTTGAATTTCACTGTCAAGGGCACAGTTTCGATCTGTGTGAATCCCAATAACCATCAACAATGACCCAGACATGAGCATGTAGCATGATCTAATTAAGATTGACAAATGATAATATCAAACATCAAAATAAAAGGTTTATAAACAACTCGCTACAGATTTGTTGTGTAGCATAAATTTACATTGATTCAGTGACTAAAAAATATTGGGGAAATAAATCTCAACAAATCAACAAAAGTGAGACTTTTCCACCAACAATTATGGTTGTACATCAATTTTGTCCATGTGAAGCCCAAATTGTATAGTATTATGGTGGTTAGCATTATTCTAGAGGTCTCATTTCCATAGTCTTTCCCTATTTCATGGTATTCCATGAGACCACATCAAAAACACCGTTTTGTGTATAAAAACAAAAACATAAAATAGACTGTCGTATCCGTCAAAATGGTAAAAAATGTTCAAGTAGCCGTCAAATGTAACATACTGGCCAAAACAACCAGAAGGGCCATTCCCATAGGGGGAACACCTTCGGTGTAAATATATAATATATTTCAAAATTAAAAATCACCAAAACACTACCCACTCATAACACACCCTCGAGGACATCCATATACCCATCCTCGAGGGCTTTCTGAGGGCCTTTCCAGCCCCCACAAAAAAATGATATTTTATTTATTTAAAAAATAATTACAATATAAAAAAGTCCAGGTAAGAGTTTAAATTAACTTGGGATACAAATCAAATGACACTTTCAGATCTCCTCTCGAAAAATACTTTCTAGAGCCTTCGGATGGAGTTTCTTCCGAGTTAAGGGCATCGGTGGTAACAATAACAGGGTTCATAAAAGAATAAATCATTGTTTAAAAAAAGAGTACATGATTACTTAAAAAAGAGTAAATCATAACAATCACATCAATTTTTAGAAAAGATTATGCAGGACAGGGCAGGGAAAATAAGTAGTAACCGGTAACCAACACTTAGATAGATAGTCTCAAAGGGCTCCATTGAAGACTATTCCATCCAGTTTGGCTCTGAAATAACTCCCAACAATGGAACTGAGAAAAAAACATATTACGACATTATTAGTTGCCCTTCAAAAAATATTTCCATCCACTCCTAAAAAAATGGCAAAATAAAACACACTTGTTTTTATTATGAACACAGGAACCGAATCAAATGTAAACTACAAAAGTAGTTGTAGTAACAAAATTGGTCATTACTAAGTACAAGACGAATGAAGAAAGGGGGGAAAATAGGGAGTTATTTGAAAAACAAAAATTGCCTTCACATCCATGGATGTATTTATTTGAAATGTACAAACTCTGTTTACATCTACTAAGGCTAAAAATGCCAAACTCTGTTTACATCTACTAAGGCTAACAAAGCCATAATGTTTCCAGATCTCAAACATGCCAAACAAATTAAGCAACAATACATCTGCGTATTAAACCAAGCATATTTGAAATCTAAGCTATAGACAAAACTAGCCTTGAATATATTCAAAATGAAAGATTATAAACCAATAATCAGTGAACATTCACGGATTCAGAACATTTGTAAACCACTAAATCAAAAATTACACCATTAATACAGAATTGTGTGCATTTACATTCAACAATTGCATAAACCATCTGAAATGAAGGAACACATCATAAATAGGTTTGAACCATAAACAATAAAATATTAACAGAATTGTACATCTACCTGAATAAAATTACTTTTGTAAACCCATGAGCCCATTTACATTCAGAAATTGCATAAACCCTACACTACATTGAAGGTAAACCATCTGAAATGACAGAACAAATCATGGGCCATTAAACAGGGAAAAATTCAAGAACAGTTTTGAACCATAAACAATAAAAGCTTAAAAGAAGTGTACATCTATCTGAATAAAGTTTCTAGACTAACCAGATCTGAAACTTGTGAATTAAATAAAATTTATAAACCATAAATTGCAGAGGTCACGCGGAAAATCAAACCCCTAACACTAACGTACAAACCTAAAAACATCTCCAAAAATTATCCTCCAACATTGATCACGATGTCAACTTGAAATCGACATCTTCAATTATAGATAATAATCTACAATTTCTGGTAACGACAAATTAATAAACTACACATTGAAATGCCAATGCATAAGGTCATTAAAAAACTAAGAAATTTAACCGTCTGAAATTTATAAACCCTAACCTTAAAAAGCACGAAGTCAAATTAAACCACTAAAAATCCCTAAATCGTGCCCTAAACACAGGAAACTTAAGCCTTGTGAGTTTGCTAAAAATAATTTAAAATATCTCTAAACTGTAACAATAATGAACACACATAGAGGAAATCTAAACCCTGGGTATTTACTTCATGGTCCACAACGATTAAAAACAAACAACCAAATGTTTCAAAATGAGCAAATCATATGATGTAAAACAAGGTGAAATATCTTAAAACCTCATCAATAATCTACAAGTTTTTGAAGAAAGAGTGATAATAGAAGTTCAATGTCACTTACCATGTTGAAATGTTGATCCTCCTGCCTGGCCCGCTTCATCTGGTCTTATTCGCTCCCTGCTACCGCGAATAGAGCACTAACACACATATATAAACTACCCCAACCTAAAAAAATACAAACATTAAAGATTCAAGAGACTATAAACACAAAAACGTCCAGACGGCCATCAAACCGTCAAATTTAACACAGTCGCAGAAACGTCCGCAAGGGCCTTTCCCATAGGGGAATGCCTTCGGCATAATAAATTTGATTTAACCTAAATTGGTTAATGCCTCAAGGGGTAGTCAACCTATGGTAGATTATTCTAATTAATTAGTTTCTAAATCTAATCAAAATAATACTAGGAATAACCATCAAATAACGATACACAATGATAGATAACGATAGATAAAAACAATTGTAATGAAAGAGATAAAATGACTTAAATGATATCTGATCCATGCACTAATTTGGGTTGATCGATAACTTAAACATACTAGAAATGATCTCGAACTATCTATGAATATGAAATTGTATCCCACAAAGTTACTTGGACCAAAGCGGATGTGGAGGGCCAAGGTGTATGCCTATTATGGACTGTCTGTAAGATTTCATCCCCCTTTTCCCTTCATATCTTGTCCATGTGTGGATTGCTTATGTGTTCCCTTCTTCGCACTCTTATCGCTCGACCTCGATTGAAACCACGATCTTCGTACCTATTCTGCAAAACAAACCCTAATTAACTATTATCGTACTCAAGCACTCATTAGCCTAAAATAAAGAATGCATATGTTTGAGTCAGATTGAATTTGATGGTCACTTTGATACGATTGATTGAGTGATGCACTATATTTCGGACTCTATGTAGTCTTGTGTGTGTGTGTGTGTGTGTGTGTGTGTGTGTGTGTGTGTGTGTGTGTGTGTGTGTGTGTGTGTGTGTGTGTGTGTGTGTTTTCTGTTAAAGCTAGATTTGCCCTTGTGCGTGTCGCACCAAATAGAAAGCTACACGCTTTTATCCCAATGCATATGTGTGGTATGTAATTTAGAATAATGTCCTTCATACGTTATGATAATGTAATGAAATTTAGTATTTTGCTTGTTATTTTGTTCAAAGGATGATTATAGATGGTAATATTTACCTCCCTAAATCTCTTAATAAGCTAAATATATATAAGCTTTTCTTTGTTCAAATTTTGACATTGGTGACATAAAAGGTTGACCCCAATTATAAAATTCAAATAAGAAAAGGGTAACAAAGAGGCCCAATGCAAAGATTTCAAATAAAAGCAAGGCATAACCAAAATGAATGAGATGATCTAAAGCATACGAGATGTTATGGCCCATTCCATACGCTTTAGTTTGAAAGCCCGAAAAACCAAACAATCAAGATATTATGATAGGGATCCCTATGACACAACCAAAAGTGAATAAATAATTCCATAAAACCATGAGAAGGAGTGACAATCGAGATAAATCAAAATTAATAGAAAACCAAGACTTGTGCCACCAATATCCAATCTTTTTACTTAGTTCAACTATGTATATAACAATTTATTAAAAGTGTAATGTAATAGTAATAAGTGCATATTTTAGTGTCTGAGATAAACATTAATTTCAATTTGGATGGAAATTCAAGATTCGTGATCTAGGCCCATTTTTGGGATTTGTATCATTCCCTAATAATAACATCACATTGTCATGCTATTGCTAATGGATAATTTTAATTTAACTCTTCTTTTGACGGTCTTTCTAAAACATACTTTATAATTGTCAAAAAAATAATAAATATTATTTTTATGGTTAAATTTTTAATCACACTTCTCTTATGGGTTTGAAGCCCTTGGATATGATAAGATGGGCTCAATTTTGATCAATATTGATAAATATACGGTATCAAAATATATGAAAAACACTTCATAAATTTGTTATATATTTTTATGATTCATGTAAATTCTATGTAATAATTTCCAATAAATCCAAATATGTATGAAATGCTTTGAAAATTTTATGAAGTCTCTTTTAATAAAAATTGAGCCGCTTCCCAAAATAGAAGGTTACACGAATGAGAAAAAGATTAGATATTTTAAAGATGTTGACGAAATTCCAATACATATTAAGAGGGGTATCGATTTTGGATAGTAGGGAATGTATTTAGAGGCAAATAAAGATAAAGGAATATTGAGCAAGGAATATCCAATTTAGAGTAATAAGGGATGAATTTAGGGTAAGATATATCCGATTTAGGGTAGTAATGCATGTATTTATAGGTAGATTAGGAAAAGGGAAGTCAAACTAGGCAGACCTACTCATTCGTAACCAATCTATCATTATGTTAGTTAGAGGAAAAATTATATTAAGACATTTACCCTATTAGCATAATAATTGTGGTATATCTAGTTTATATGTTATCGTGAACAAAACCCACCAAGAAATATACAAATATGTTTTTGAATGGATAGATTTTAGAGTTGTAGATGAAACTCCAAGACAAACTATCAAGAGATATCCAACTTGGAGTAGTAAGGTATGTATTAAGAGACAATCTTTTGGATAACCCCTATTAATCCAAAAATTGAATCTTGTAAACTAAGTATGGTGACTAGCTATAATCCACTATTCTCAATTATATAATTTATCATTGTAAGAGAACTAAAATAAAGTTATCAATACACAAAATTTCTTACGGAAGAACCAATGCCATGATTATCTAGACATCAAAGGAAAAGATAGTCAACAACATCTTGGTTCCAAAATCATTAGTGTCGAGAAGGGTTACGGAACCTCCAGTAAAAATAGGTGGCATTTACATTACCACCTCACTAGTTACACGACCACTAAATTACCCAAGAAATAATTATGTAGTTGTCATCATGTAGAATACAACTGCGAGAAGAGGAACGATTGCAAATTTTTCTTCTCTTGCATAACCATTCATTTCAATTACTTTACAGGTATCTTGAGGCATGGGTGTAAAGATGGAATTTATAGAAGGCAAAGAGTGTTAGTGAGAGTTGAATTAATTGGCACAATTCCATGTTTAGATTTCTAATTGTCCTTATATTTGAGAGTGATTTTTCTAGATTTGTGAATTGTTTAGTGAATTTTTGTAAGAGCACAATGTAGTTGTCCAATCCATGTATAGTTGTTAAATTGTACATATATCCATAAAGGCCACTTGTTGGCAGTGAACTTGTACATTAAAGAATTAGATAATCTATTGGGGAGTGTAATTCCTTACCCAGAGGAGTCTTTTCCATACTAGGTTTCTCCAAATTAAATTCTTGTGTTATTTATACTCTGTTATTTTATGCTTCCATGTTCCATTACAATATTTTATAATTCCAGTTCCAACACGGTATATCTATGTTTAGGAAAAAATATATTCATGCATTAAAGTTGTTAATCAATCATGTATGAGTTAGGAGTGGTAAATGATTCATATTGGTAATTCTTGTGTCAAATATCCATCTAATTTATGAATTAGATGAATATCTAACTAGGCTTTTCTTTTTTGTTTTAAAAGGGATTTACTAATTTTTTTGTAATTTATGTTAGACTTTGTTCTATTGTAGTGTGTTATTTTGTGACCTATTTGCAATTTTATGCTCATTACCCAAACAACAAGTGCTAGTGGGGAAGGTGGTTTGGTTCCATTACACAAAGAAATCTCCATGAGGAAGTGAGAAGTGTGAATCATTCTAATGATGAATATAATTGAACAACCGAAGTAAAATTCATCAAGGTGGAAAATGATATTGATAGTATCTCTCTTTCCATGAAGAAATTGTTACAAATATATTGTGATATTATTAATAAATTGTAATATTATTAATAATGAGTTTAATTGTAATATTATTAATAATGAGTTTATTATAGAACTCATATTAATAATATAGTTGTAATAGTTAGTATTAGTATTTGGGTGAGTTGTGAGAACAAATCACATAGCTATTTTGGTGTGTGAGATAATAAAGGGATGAGAGAGATATCCTAGGGATATATCTGAAAGATTCATGGAGAGAGATATGAGGGATTGAAGATGAAGTTTGACTCCACCATTATAGGAGATCAAACTACTATAAATGTAAACTCTATCAATGTAATTGACATCTCGAATGATTTCAAAGTGGTGCAATATTATTTTATTCGGTGTTTTAAATTGCACAAAACTTTACCAAAATAACATTTTGGTATCAAAGAAGGAATGATAATTCTATGAAATTTGTGTAGGGCATCTTCAAGTTGTATATTCGTTTGTATTATGATTATCATCTGCATTTTTACAATCACTTAAATATGTTAGAACTGCTCTAAAGAACATGTCGTATTTTCTATTTTACGATCTGGGATTCTCTAATATTTAATGGGTTTGTAGAATTGTTTCCAAACAAAATCTGTCATAATTTTAGTGGAACCCACATTCCGGATACGAATAAATGTGGAAAATACGACAAGGATTTTGTGCTGAGTTTTCCCCTTACGACTGCTATAACATTCAATTATGGAGTATATTTTCAATTTGTTTTGTGACATGTGTTGCTACAATCTCATTTCTTGGACTATGCATGTACCTCTTCGTTTAATGTGACATGGATTCAACCATGTGATTCAAAGTCTTGTTTGAGTATTGGTCGCTGCCAAAGACGCCTACGTCCTAGAGATTCATTCTTGGCATACCTTGACGAGTATTCTACGAGTTCATTGGCACATATTTTGCAGTGTATTCTCCAAATCAGGTTTTAACAAGATTGGCAAAATCAGATTTGCTCAAGGTTCAAGTTTTGTCTTTTTTAATGTGGTATGTTTTAGTGTAGACATGTCTTTTCTTAATCTTATATATATTTTAGTGTCAAAGTAATTTGTTTATTACTAGTATTATCATGACATTATAGTTTTTGACTTTTGATTTTAAGTTTTTTTATTTTTATTTATTTTTTCAAAGTACTACGTAGTTGTAAGAAGTTAGTTTTGTTTAATCATTTGTATATTATTGTTTAAGCATTCTAAATTTTTTAATGATTTGTTTAAAAGTGATTATAAAATAGTTTTTATTTTTTCCTTTTATCATTTATATGTATTATCGATTTTATTGTTTTGTCAACATTTTAATTAGTTGTGTATTACATTTTTGAAAAAGTCAAATTCTAATATTATATTTTCTTGTCGTTGTCAAAGTTAGTTAAAACTTGTGATGTAAGTCAAGTATTGCATTTATTTTGTATCGTCTTGTTGTATAAGATTCAATTTATTTGTCTATAAATTTTATGTGTCTAAAAGTGTCATTTAGGTGATTATTGGGAAAATTGTACAAAAAAATTGCTCACATTTCTCTGAGTCGCATTTTCGCAGACGCAATGACAAAGTTCAAATTGAGGAGGGCATTTCATATTGAGATTTATTTTAAAATTTGCTAAGTAACTAAGTAGCTTCTACATGGAGGAAGGAGGCAACGAAGGAAGGAGGTCAATTAGTGACCTCTCGTCGACCCTGGCGACGAGGGCCGCACAATGGTGTTGCGGCATTTCATTTTCAGTTGTGTGTTTACTTTCTGCAAATAAGAACAGATGAATCATACCTGTTCAACTATTGTAATAAGTGAGCTCTTACGTGAGCGATATTTCCTATATTTTCTCTTGATGTCAGAACATTGCAAAAGATCAGAAGCACCAATGTAAGTCAGTTCATGGATCTTGAAAAGGTTTGTGGAAGATCTAGAAAACCACATGAGGTGGAAAGTTGATGGTTCTTGTCATGTCAAGGTTTTTGGTAAACCTGTTTAAAACCATGGAAGGAGAGAGCCTTTCTTTTGATCAAGGTCATGAGCCATGTTGGGCATGCCACATGGGTGGACATACTATAGATAAATGTATGATTTTTTTTTTACCATGTTAGCATTAGAGGAGTGTATATTGGGAATTAATAATGTTAACAATAGGGGAGTGAATGTTATAAATATATTGTGACATTATTAATAAATTGTAATATTATTAATAATGAGTTTATAGAACTCATATTAATAATATAGTTGTAATAGTTAGTATTAGTATTTGGGTGAGTTGTGAGAACAACTCACATAGCTATTTTGGTGTGTGAGATAATAAAGGGATAAGAGAGATATCCTAGGGATATATCTGAGAGATTCATGGAGAGAGATATGAGGGATTGAAGATGAAGTTTGACTCCACCATTATAGGAGATCAAACTACTATAAATGTACACTCTATCAATGTAATTGACATCCCAAATGATTTCAAAGTGGTGCAATATTATTTTATTCGGTGTTTTAAATTGTACAAAAACAAATTTTTCATAATTTGAAGTCCGTTATGGGCATACCCATGGAAAAGCTAGGAATTTATATGGAAGCACAAAAATTGAGTGAAGGGTTAGAAACTTATAATTGTGAGAAGAAACTCCATACTAGCCAAAATCCACCTCCATTTAAATTCAAAACAAATATTCAAATACAACTATACGAAGAGAAGTGAATTTGGAGAAGTTAGATCATTGGCTAGCTCAACTCGAGGTATATATCAAATTACATCGATCAATGAGAGTAAACAAATATCCTTTATAAGGTTAAAGATATCTACTCATGCCTTACCTTTGTTTGAAATTTATGCTCATTCTTTAGTTACGAAGAAGCTACCATCAATTAACAAGTTGGATGAATTTAAAGTTTTGATTAAGAATTAATTCTATTCTATTTTCTATGAAGAGGAAGATCTATTGTTCGGAAATATCTTTTTCAAAAAAGGACAAAGTGTGTTGGATTATACTAGTAACTTTCACAATACGGTGTTCCCAAATGGGCGAGACACCTTTGATCACATGAAATAATGATGAAGTATCTTTGGGGATCACATAGTCAATTGAGGAGCCAATGTTTCTTAACAACCTAAAATATCTCAATGAGTTTTTTTCAAGCTTATTACATTGAGATGGTTGAAGAAAAGGGTTCTCTACCTCTTCAAGTGATAGTAAAGGTGCGTTCAATTCTACTTATGTTTCTAATAGGGAATGTGTAAATAACTATGGGCATTGTGATGTTAATGGTCATATGAAAAAAATTTGGAAGTTTCATATGGAATTACATCACTTTATAAAAAAGAGGAAGAAGAAAACTATGACCTCAATTATATAAAAAGAGGATGGGATTAAACATAATGGGGAAGAAATCACGTGTTTTAAATCCCTTGAAATAAAGGTATGTTTAGGTAATGTTGCTCGATAAAAAGGTGAATGTTTTAATATTTTCCATGTCAAAGTTCGGATTAAGAAATGTTGGCAAGATTTTATGTCACTTTGGTTTACTCGGTCTCCTCATGGCTTCACACTGCATTATACGAAATAAAACTTCTGACATTAAAGAGATCACCTATCGAGAGGGCGATTTAACCTTTGTGTTTGAGAGGGGCAACTCCCTCGTATGATGGGTTTATGGGGTTTTGGATACTTTTAACCCAGAAAGCACTGAAAGGAGAAAGAAATAAAAGAGAGAGAAAGATCTTTGGAAAATAATGGAAAGAGGAAACATGCAAGAACAAGCAAACACAAATCTGATTCCTACATGCTAGAAAGTACACCATAAAAGTAAAGAGATTGAATGTTAGTACTTTGCATGAAAAGGAAAGAAATGAAAGATTACATTTGACATAAGAATAAACATAACCAATAAGAATCTCAAGACACAAAGTTCTATAAGCATTCATGCATTTCTTCTTTGAAAAGAACACAAAGTCTCCTTCTTTATCTCTTCAACAAAGTCTTCACAATGATCAATCTCCATGGAAAGTATCTAAACACAAAGTTTTATTTACTTCCTTGCCTTGAGACCATAGGACACAAAGTTCCTCCAACCTCTAAGACCCCTTACAAATGAGCTCTAACTTCCTTTTATAACCCAAAAGTTGGTTATAAGGTAGTTAGGGTTTACATGACATCACTTTAGGAATAATTAGGTCACATTATAATTTAATAACTTTATTTTAATAAAGTAAAGTGAATTTATTAAAATAATATAATTTTATCACATAAGTGACCTAATTAAAATTATTTATTATAATAATAAAGTGGGTACATGTGGACCCCACTGGAATGACATGGACATACACCTAGACACCAAAATGACACCTAGATCAACAACATGACACCTTTGATCAATGTCATATCCATTGGGCCAAGAGTCCACCTATCTCGATCGTATGAGAAATGAACTCATTGACCATGTTGAATTTGTGACGTGTTTCATGATCTCTCACTCCATGAAAGACCTAGATCTACAACTTTGAATAGATCTTCAATCCTTCTTAGTAGTTTTCACTGCATAGGCCATCTAATTTTATCTACATCCATTACGCATTTGCATTGGTGAATTCATAATATGCAATATTGACATATTGTGTTGCACCATGTTGGCTTGTCAATGAACAACATCCTCTTACGTATATTTGAACTTCTTATCGTGTTTTGCTTGATTAAACATACTTTTGTAATTAATAACATCTCATCATATATTTTGAATTGTTGTGAAACAATCAATAATGACATCTAATGTCTTCTGCATTCTATACCATTAGTAAAACCGTTTATGCATTTCGAGGGAGTTGTGTGTGCAGAAGGTAATCTAAGTGGCTTCCCATAATCAAGTCCAATCTTAACAAGGCAAGCCATGGCGAGTTCTTTTTGTGGTTCTCCCATGACCCATATGATAATTGAAGACAAATGCAATATTCCTTGAAGATGAGGAAATATTCATAGCTAAGTCATCAAAATCAGAATTCTTTGGATATTTTCCATCCATGATGGGTACTCGAGCATACTCTATAGAAAATCCATCAAGTTATAAGTCTTTGAACACCTCTAAAGGAGTCTGCACTATATGCGAACTCACTCCTTCCCAAGCATGATATATTTGGACATCATTTGCCTCGTGAATTACCTTTATAGTACCCCCATAGTGTTATGCTTCCTTAAAAATATCCTTTCGCAATATTCTTTCGATGTGGAAAATGTCACCTTATTATCAATCATGGTATTCCAAGATTTTCCACTGAGAATGTAGCGAACTGCAAACTTGATCACATCCAAGGGTAAGTAAATTACAATGCTATACAACCAAATAACTCCTTCCCAACCCCATGATATCCCATTAATCTCCCAACTCTATCCAAATTTTAGTAGCACAGGTTGCAATCATGGTGGCAATCAATTTAGCTACGAGGAAAACAAAGATAAGCATAAAGCCAGGTCTCTCTAAAAATGACCAGATGCGAGACCTTGTAACGAAAATCAGAGCCTGGCTAATAATGCTCACTTGCAAATATAGGGCAGCCATAATTTTATAAGGGTCGTCCTTGATGGGCTCGACATTGAAATGGTTCGGGCGATCAGCCTATCCATCATGCGGGTTCGCGATCAACGCGAACCACGTAAAATTTTGACCGAGGCATCTATCCTTGCACCTAGCGGCCTCGAACCCGTGACCCCGCGCCCTATTTTCCATGCCCCACCATCCTGTTGCGCACTCACATATGAAATACTATGATGCCGATTCTTTTTATAAAAATGCAAACGGAAATTTGGAATAGGTAACAATGTAATACGTTGTTACCTATTCTGTCAAAACTAATGGCGACGCGACAAAACTAACAGCGACGTGACGAAAAATACTTTTTGCCTTTGTGCGAACTTACGTGAGAGATAGGCCTAGCCGTTTGGGAACCAATCTGCATCTTCAATGATTTTGAAAAATATAACTATTGTAATTGCTATATATGTTCCTAGAATAGTTCCAGTTGCAAATATCTCCTTCAGTTTCTAGCTATTAGGCGTTTGGGATGGTTTGACCTGATCCTTCGAATTGGTCATAATTGTACCATCAAATTAAATCTCCATATGATAGCAATCAACATGAAACCAAACACAATACGAATGGTGATGGAGATTGCATAAATAGTATAGTTTTTCATTCTTTGAAATATAGCTCGACTTGTTAGAACAACACTGAGGTCGGGATCTGTGAGAATGATATCAGAAGCACCCCTTGCAGAATCAATCTGTTTATTGGCCACAATTATTCCTATGTCTGCCTTCTTTAGAGCTGGAGCATCATTAACTCCATCCCCTGTCATTCCACAGATGTGCTTTCTATCTTGAAGCCACTTCACTATTTCATATTTGTGCTCTAGAATACCCCAGCAAATCCATCAGCCATTTCAATTAAATCATCAATAGGAAGAGTTCCTTATGATAGACCCTTTTCTTGGTTAAGTAAAGAAGATGAAAGATACATATGTGTACCCATTCAAAGCCTTCTCCCTGTTTCTTTAGCAATAACTAGCTGATCACCAGTGATCATCTTTACATTGACTCCAAGGTTGAGAGCTCTTCAAATTGTTTCTCCACTGTCATGGCGAGGAGGGTCAAACAGAGGCAACAAACCTATGAATTCCCATTTCCCTCCAGCGCTCTCCTTGTTTTTCTCTGGCACTTCCTGTTTGGCCACAAATAGGGATCGAAGCCCACGCTCTGCATACTTATCAATGATTGCATGCACTTTCTTTTTCACATCTTCCTTGCAATTGCAGAGTTCTACAATCTACCCTGGTGCTCCTTTACTAGCTATGTGCCAATTTCCTTTTGAATAAATGTAGGTTAGAGCGGTTCACTTGTCCACAAGATTGAATGGCAGAAAATGAACTTCTTGGATTCTTGCTTGAGCCTCTTTTGGATCTGACAACGTTCCAACCATGTAAACATCAATAGAATCTTGATTTCCATTTCTTGAACCCCTGACTACTAGTAAAATCACATGATCTTTGTCTACTCCCTCTCTACAAACTGTAGTGTCTTTTATCTCAAAGATGTCAAGTTCGTATAATGCTTCAAAGATTCATTGTATTTCTTTTCACCCCGCCGAGTTTTCTTTTTATCTTCTAATCATGGCGCAAGTTGGTTTTTATCTTATTCTTCCCCACCTCATCTATATATTGGACCATTATATTGACTTGAAATTCATCTGGATTAGCACATATTTCTTTATATTTTGTTTTATTTTGTCTTTATTCTCTTTTGCACATACACAGGTTTGCCTTTCTCACTTTGTATACATATTCCTATGTGCTCAAGCTCCATATGCTCGCACAGGTCTGTTCTTTTTCTTTATTTATTGGATTATTTAGACGTAGTTCTACCTTCTTACTTTTAGCGCATGAATTCTTTCTAATGCACTAGTTATGACATCTAATTACATGCGCTTTGGGTATCCATTTCTTAGTTTATCTTTCTCCATGAAGGTTGTGAAGTGGCTGTATACAAGACATTGGAAATTCTCCACGCAATGTATGCAAATCTACCAGTGCATTTGTATTATTGACTCTCTGTTCCAACGTGTTTTCTTATCTGCTTGTAGGTCTGGGATCCTCCACATGCTAACTGGAAATATATTACAAAATGTAAATCTTTATTCATTTACCAGTTGATACATTTATCCTCCACGCTGGATGCTCTGTGACTATGTGTTGTTATCAACATCTTCGCTATCCATTCTCGATTGTTCACAAAAACTTGATTGGATAATGCAATAAAATCCTTCAGCTTCTTTCTTTTCGTGAACACAAGATTTTTCGGCATGCGAGAGAAATGAAAGAAGAAATTTGAGAAGAAATAAATTAGTTATTTCCTCTTAAAATGGTTACCCTCATTTACAGGAAGTGGGAATTTTAATTGTGGGAACAAGAAAGAGAGAAGATGGAAAAGTGGGGAAGCAGGTTGCGTTTGGCCAAATGTCAAATTATACATTTGTAAAATCTCAATGGTATGTTTTATGGGAAGTGATTTAATTTTTATTCAATTACTGGGTATTCCAAATAGAGAAGTGGGAGTAAAATCCCACTTTTCCATAGGTTCAAGTGTCATTTTGGTAATTTAACATATTTATAAAATTGATATCATTAATTTGATAGTTAAATTTGGAATTTAATTAATAAAAGTAATAAAATTAATAACACCAATTTATTATAAAAATAAATAAAAATGTTAATTAATTAAATTTTTAATTTAATTTAATTAATGACATTAATTTAATTACTTAACGTTAATTAATTAATAACTTGAATTAAATCAATATTACTAATTAATTAAATTTAAATAATTAAATTAAAATCACTAATCAAGCATTACAAAGCATTTTGAGAATTCAGACGAGTGTGTGAAGCAGCGGGACATCAACAAAGGTGGAATTATGACAACATAGTGTTACAATAATTGACAACTAGGCTATGGAGACCATGACAGACAAATGACATCTCGAATGGTGTGAAAAGATGAATTGGTGAGACATTTTAATGCAAAAAGTTTCAAAATTTTAGTGTGTAAAAATTTCGGGACATCAACTGGCTCTAATTAGGGACAAGGACTCTTGAGGATGCAACAACAAACCTAGAATACACATTTGTTACCAAGTGTCTTCTTATCCATCGACATGACTTTATTGAAGACAAACAATGACACATGGGAAAATAGAAAAACAAAGCAAAACAAGAAAGGGAAAGGAAAAACTTATGTACAAGGAATGATACAAAGGAAAACAAGGACTATACGAACCCATTGACAAGTTCAGAGAAATACGATCCCTTGCGGAAAAATGAGTCAAATTCACCAGTTTTCTAGAAGGGGAAAAGAGTGAACTTGAACCAATTGATCATTAGAATATGCTTCACATAACATGGATCTTGAAGAAATCCTTCACACTTTACTCGGTTCTCTTCTAATGTCAACTTGTACACAACTCTGTCATCTTGATGGTGTCTACCTCAATGCTCTTCCAAATTTAGCAAAAGGCCTTTGAATGGTTTTAGTGTCCTATTTCATGAGTAGAAATGCCTTCGGAGAATGATGATCGGATGGAATTTGGTCCAATTATTCTATCTTGCAATAATGTTTATTTTCTAGATCAGCATTTGAGATGATATCTTCAATCGGTTTTTTCTTCATTATGGCTTGAGATGAGACCTTGGGATGCATCCATGTCTCCTTGTTCCATTTGCATACTTTTTCATCATAAGAAAATTCACATACCTTTGTTAAAGGAAGAATCTCTTTGCTTGAATCTTCACCATGGTGAAGGCCTTCATCAAGAGTCTCTGAAGCTTGATTTGAAAATTTATCTTCGTGATCAAGAATCCCTCTTAGTGAGTGAAGATCATATTGCATTCCCTTGATTGTTTTTGGTTCTTCATACTTGATGAGTTGAAAAACTTCATGATTGAGAGCATGACTTGATTTCTTATGATGTAACTCTTTAAGATTTGGCATGTATTCCAACTTGAGCTCTTTTATTTCATCATCATCATATGCCATGAACTCTTCGAGGAGCGAGAAAAAAGAAGGGAAAATTGTTAATATTTTCAATGATCCACTAGTTATATGCAACTTCATTTTCTTCATCATCACGCTTGTATGCTGAAACATGAAGTATTTCTTGACCATCTTCATAACTTTCATCTTTCAATGAATATGCTCCTTCTTGAAATTTTGGGAAGAAACCTTGAAAAGGTTTGTATCACATTTCATAACTTACATATCGGTTTCAAAACAAGAAATTCATATGAATAAACTATCATTTACCTCTATAGAAGGCACAATATCTTCATACGAGTCTTTATCACCATGATACATATGTGTTTCCAAAGAGAGAGAACTCCTTTCTTATCTTCATAGTTTTCGTTCTTCAATGAATATGATATTTGAACTTGAAAGTCACCATTTAATTTGTCTCCATGATGGTTGATGGAGAGTCTAATGTCAAACAACAATAAATTCAAATGTTAGAACACATCTTGAAATCATCATTCAAACCATACCATTTTTTTCACTTTTATTAATAGGCTAAACCTTGCTCTTTTTCCCAAATTGCTATATACACTTGATTCAGAGCTTAAAATACTTTACACCTTCTCTATTTCACAAATCAATAATGTTCAAATGCTTAAAAAGGTTTCAACACTTCATCTCACTCAAACTCTCTAGACCTTAATCCTTGCTACTAACCCTCCAAAAGTGTATTTTGATCTAAAAAGACACTAATCCCTGAATCAAGCTTCATTGGAAACCTTTTCTAATACCCATCAAGCCCAATAAAGATCCTAAAAAATTTCATCACTCAATCCTTTACCAATTTTCTTTTATTAGATCTCTATTGTTTTTACCGACTTCTCCCAATTAGCCCCATTTTTGTACAAATCACTATGTCTAGAAAAAAACCACTTGCTTTCATGAAAAAATGAAACATGATCTTCATACCCATTATCCTTATTGCGTTTTTTTTACAAATTTTCATGTCCTATCTCCTTCTCTATCACTATCAACTCACTTCTCACCTTGTTTCTACGTCTTCCTTTTAGGCTTCTTAGGGTTTCCAAACACCCACTTCTGTGTCGATCAATTTTCACTATTTTCAATCATCATAACTCCTCTAACCACCTTATTACTCCTTGTTCAAACTAATTTCAATAATTCATTACTTTCTCAGCCACCATTCTTTCCTTATTCATGTAATTGGTTTACTCAAGTTTCTTGTTTCTTGTTCGTAAATGTTTACTTGTTTTGGTTTCCTTTTCAATGCTTTCCCAAGTTTTCCTTAATTCTTCCAAGCCTACAATCCTCACACCTAGATAATTCAATCCCTTTTCTAAAGCTTCCATTTGTCTTTCCTATACTTTCTTTAGTAACTCGCACATGATCATACTCATGATTCTTGTTAGGTCTTGTACTAAACATTTGAGGACATCACTAGAAAATGAATTCTTAAAGATTTTAATCATCCTACAAGGTATTCAATCAAGATACTATGATTTTAATCATGTTTATTCCCTTCTTCCTCATGACACTTCTCTCTAAGACCTCAACTTCATCAATATTGGATAAATTGTACTTCTTCTTTTACATGATTGTGCATTACATTCTTGACCGAGTTCTTTAGTAGTTCTCCTCCTTAGATCTTGGTTTTCATTTTCCAACCTCCTTTTCACCTTCCTAAAATCTCTCTTCACCTACAACAACAACCTCAAAGGTTATAAAAAATAAATACCAATGCCTTTTATTAGTTCTCGCTTTACAAACCCTCAAACAGGGTAAAACATAGAAAGTTGATCGTATTGTTACAATTTTAGCAAATTTCCTTAGTCAATTATCTCTTAAACTCTTTCCACACCTTTGCCCCTTACTTTTTTTACTCTCCTCAAATTTTAGCTTGTTCTAATGGATAATAACTAAGTTATTCATTGTTTTTTTTTTCCCTACAAACCCTAGGTAGGGTATAACTTAAAACGCTTATTTTTGGTTTATGGCACTCGTTCAACACTTATAAAATTGTTAAATAATTTTAATGATCCTACAAAAATCCCTTAGAGTTTTACAACTAACCTTAATAATGAAGAGTCCACTAATTATTGTTTGAGGCCACGAGAAATTAAGCTTATTACTATTACCAAACCGTATAATAGGGTTTACCGGTTCTTGATTGTCTACTTCCTTTTTGACCACTCTTACGATTATTTTCCTTCATCATAACTCTACAGATTTTATTCAAGCCTATCATCATCTTAAAACACCATTTATAGGTTTCCACTCAGTGGTTTCATCAAGCCTTATATTGATTTCCTTATCCTTTTCAACCCTATAGAACAAAGTGTATTGCACTATAAAGAGAAATTTATGAGTTTTCACTTGTTTCAAAAAGATGAGGTTTCCTAAAAGTTCACTCTATCCTACAAGCCCTCTGGGGTTACCTTGTTATCCTCTATATTCACATCAACATTTATAAGTAATGTTTATACCCTTTCAAACCCTCCATGCTATTGTCTGACAAAGCTTCTAGATTCTCTAACCTTTAAGCGAGATATACTCATCACATGATTAGTCTTTATCAATGCATGTAGTTAAACTTAATTTAGTTATATCCTTCAAACAAGTATTTTTCCATCATTACCTTACTATTACCTTCTATACAATTATATACCGGTCTTACCTCAATACTTGTACGATCCACAATTCCTTTCTTCTTGTAAAGTCTTGCAACTCTATCTTACTTTACACATTCCTTCCTAGAATTCATACCTTTGCATAGAGTCTCCCTAAACTATAACATAATCATTGAGCTATTCTCAATAACATTTCATCATAATATTGAGCCATTAATTACAAATAGCACATTTCAAACAAATATATATAGTCACATTGGCATGAAGATCCTTTAATCTCAAAGTATCTATACAAGGTGAAGCCATTTTATTGAATAAATATTGAAAATACATGCTTCATGAGCCTTGAGGCTCCATAATAGAGTTCCTTCCATCGAAAAACCCACTTCCTCTCCTCTCACTCATGCATTTATTCGAATATCTCTAGGAAAAATATATCAAAGGAGGTAGTTAGGGCTCTCAACCTTCTAACTTACCCATGATTACCTAACCTCAAGTGAGTTACCACCTAGGTAAGGTTGAGTAGGTCATGATAGGGTGGAAAACATGTCTCAAGACCCATTAACACCATTTATCATACTTTTCTAACACCTAGGCTTATGAACAATAACTAGAGAATTTGAAAATTCAAATATGAGGTTTTGGAGGGAAACCTCTTATTACAAGCCAAATGAGTCCAAATGGAATAAATACATTACAAAACCTCCAAATGAACTCCACACACACCTAGGAAGCTAAAACACAACCAAAATTGTCTAACTACAATGATGCTCCTGCATCATACTCCCCAAGAGGAGAGATTTGAGCTCAATTTTGTATTTATTTCTTCCTCTTTTTCCAATTCTTTTGCTTCTTTGAATTTCTTCTCCTTTTTTTTAACTTGAGCTCATCTTCATGTTCTTTAGCATTCCTTTGCCTTCTCCTTGCTTTCTTAGTTCTTTTCCTACTTTCCTTGTCATATTCTTGTTTCATTATTTCTCTTTCTTCATCTTTGTTTTCTTCTTCTTCATGGTTCACTTAATTTTCCTCATCAATTTCTTGCTTCTCTTCATCTTTCTCCTTCATATCTTGGTCTATACCTGCACATACATAGCTAAAATCCACCTTAGATTGCAAAAATAGAGAACAACTAGTCTCTTTCTTGTCTTTTCTCTTCACTAACTTGTCTTCTTTATCCACTTGCTGATCATACTTCATTATTATCTTTATATTTTGTTGTAGCTCATCATGTTCTTGCTTGATTTCTTCTTCTTGAATATTCATCTCACCTTCATCTTATTTGCATGTTTCATTTGGCAATGTTTCTCTAGTTTTTGTCTTGTTTTTCACTTTATCTTCTCCACTTATCCAACTCCACATGCTTGTAAGAGATTTCCATGATCCTCTATTCACACAAACTTCTGCATTATCACCTTTGACTAATCCAAACTGAGCTTGAACTTGTTCTTTAAATTCTTCTCTTTGTTTTTCTTCATTTTGGTTCTCTATCTCTTCATTAAAGGAATTGTTTCTTACCTTTTATTCTTCATCTTGTGTACCTATATTCACACATTAAAAGACACTATCAGAT
Organism: Taxus wallichiana var. yunnanensis; assembly: GCA_018340775.1. Classification (NCBI taxonomy): domain Eukaryota; kingdom Viridiplantae; phylum Streptophyta; class Pinopsida; order Cupressales; family Taxaceae; genus Taxus; species Taxus wallichiana. The sequence goes on from CM031235.1 coordinate 889,732,178, forward strand.
TTAAAAATTGGAGGCCTTTTAGCCTCTTGAGAAGCTCCATCAATGAGCTCTTCTTCTTCTTCAACCTATTGCTCCTCTTCTTCACTTTCTTTTTCTTCTTCAAGACAAGCTAAGAAGCTTGCAATCACCTCTTCTTCATCCAATTCTGAACTTCCTCATACACCACTTCTTTAGGTACTTATTTGTCTTGTTTTCTCATCCTCTAATCTATCTTCTTCAGCTCCTTCTCTTCTTTTCTTACCATCTTTCTCAGCTGCTCTCTTTGTCTCTTCTTCACAAGTAGCTCTATAGGCCACTTAACACCTATTTTCATCACAAAACCAACTATACTACTTTCTTTCATCATGATTGTAGCTTCCATCAGTTCTCCTAACTTCTCCACATCTTTCTTAAGCTCCTTGAGCTCTTGTTCAACCCATAACTCTTGTTTCCTTGCTATCTCTCTCATCTTTTCTTCTTTTCTCTTCCTCTCTTTTTCCTTTTGATATTTCTCATCAATTTATGTATTTCTTCCATTTCTTCCTACTCGATATTAAATGACACAGAGGCTAATGTCAAACAATAATCAATTCAAATGTTAGAACACATCTTGAAATCATCATTCAAACCATACCATTTTTTTCACTTTTCTCAATAGGCTAAAACTTGCTCTTTTACCCAAACTTCTATGTACACCTGATTCAAAGCTTAAAATACTTTACACCTGCTCTATTTCACCAATCAATAATGTTCAAATGCTTGAATTTAGTTTTCAACACTTCATCTCACTAAACTCTCTCCGGACCTTATTTATTTCTACTAGCCCTCCAAAAGTGCATTTTTTAGCTAAAAAGACACAAATAAATTAATCAAACTTCATTGGTAACCTTTTATAATACCCATTAAGCCCAATAAAGATCCTATAAAGTTTCATCTCTCAATCCTTTACCAATTGTATTTTATTCTCTCTTTACCATTTTTGCTCACTTCCCCCAATTAGCCCTAGTTTTGTACAAACCACCGTGTCTAGTACAAACCACTCGCTTTGTGTAACAATGAAACATTATCTAGATAACCATTATCCTTGTTGTGATTTGTAAATTTTTTCATGGCCTATCTCCTTCTCTATCACTACCAACTCACTTCTCACCTTGTTTCTAGGTCTTCCTTTTAGGCTTCTTAGGGTTTCCAAACACCCAATTAGGGTTTAATTAATTTTCACCATTTTCAATAATCCTAACTCCTCTAACCACCTTATTACTCTAGTTTCAAACCAATTTCAATGCTTCATTACTTTCTTAGTCACCATTCTTTCCCTATTCATGTATTTGGTTTAATCAAGCCTCTTGTTTCTTGTTCTTAAAAGTCTACCACTTGTGTTTTAGTTTCCTTTTCAATGCTTACCTAATTTTTCTTTACTTCTTCCAAGCCTACAATCCTCACACTTGGATAGTTCAATCCATTTTCTTAAGACTCCGTTTGTCTTTCCTATACTTTCTTTACTAACTCCCACACGCTCTTACTCATGATTCTTATTAGGTCTTGTACTAGACAATATGAGGACATCACTAGAAAATGAATTCTCAAAGATTTTAATCATCCTAAAAGGTATTCAATCAAGATACTAGCCTTATAATCATGTTGATTCCCTTCTTCCTCATGGCACTTCTCTCTAAGACCTCCACTTCATCAATATTGGATAAACTGTACTTCTTTTACAAGATTGTGCATTGCATTCTTGACCGAGTTATTTAGTAGTTCTACCTCCTTAGATGTTGGTTTCCATTGTCCAAATTACTTTTCACCATCCTCACATCCCTCTTCACCTAAAAAAACAACCTCAAAGGTTAGAAACAAGAAATACCAATGCCTTTTATTAATTTTGCTTACAAACCCTCAAATAGGGTAAAACATAAAAAGTTGATTGTACTGTTAGGATTCAAACGAATTTCCTTAGTCAAGTCTCTCTTAAAATATTTCCATACCTCTTCCCATTACTCATGCTACTATCCTCCAAGTTTGAGCTTGTTCTAATGGCTAATAACCAAGCTATTCACTATTTTCTTCTTCCCTACAAACCCTATGCATGGTATAACAGGAAAACCCTTATTTTTGGTTTATGGAACTTGTTCAACCCTTATAAACTTGTTCAAGAATTTTAATGTTCCTACAAACCTACCTTCAATTTTGAAAACCAACCCTAATAATGAAGAGTCCTCCTATTATTGTTTGAGGCTACGGGAAATTAGGCTTATTAGTTATTACCAAATTGTAGCAATAGGGTTTACCGCTTCTTGTCTGTCTACTTCCTTTTTTGACACTCTTAAGATTATTTTCCTCCACCATAACTCTATGGGACTTCATTCAAGCTTATCATCATCTTAAAACACCATTTATAGGTTTCCACTGTGGTTTCATTAATCATTAAACTGATTTCCTTATCCTTTTCAACCCTCTAGGACAAAGTGTATTGACCTTTGTAAAGAGAAATTTTTGAGTTTTCACTTTGTTCATAAAATACAAGGTTTCCTAAAATTTTAGACTCTCCTACAAGCCCTAAGGTTACCTTATTACCATCTATATTCACATCAACAATTATAAGTAATTTTTATACCCTTTCAAACCCTTCATGCTACTATCAAACATGACTTCTAGATTCTCTAACCTTTAAGCAGATATACTTATCACAAGATTATTCTTTATCAATGCATGCAGCTAAAATTTATTTTGTTATATCCTTTAAAGAAGTATTCTTCCATCATTACCTTACTATTACCTTCCATACAGTCATATACCCAGTCTTACCTCAATATTTGTCTGAGTCTAGTTCCTTTCTTCTTGTAAAGTCTTACAACTCTCTCTTACTTTACACATTCCTTCCTAGCATTCATACCTTTGCATAGAGTCTTACCTAACCCATAACATAATTACTGAACCATTATCAATAACATTTCATCATAATATTGAACCATCAATCACAAGTAGCACATTTCAAATAAATATATATACATGTCACACTTTGTCATTAAGATCCTTTAATATCAATATCTATACAGGTGAAGCCATTTTATTGAATAAAATTGAAAATAAATGTTTCATGAGCCTTGAGGCTCCATAATAGAGTTCATTCCTTCCAAAACCCACTTCCCCTCCTCTCACTCATGCCCTCATTTGAATACTCAATATATCAAAGTAGGTAGCTAGTGATCTCAACCTTCTAACTTACCCATGATTACCTAACCCCAAGTGAGTTACCTCCTAGGTAAGGTTGAGTAGGTAATGATAGGGTGGAAAACATGTTTCAAGACCCATTAACACCATTTATCATAATTTTCTAACACCTTGGCTTACAAACTATAAACTAGTGAATTTGAAAATTCAAATATGAGGTTTTGGAGAGAAACCTCTTATTACAAGCCAAATGAGTCCAAATGGACTAAATACATTACAAAACCTCCAAATGGACTCCATACACACCTAGGAAGCTAAAACACACCCAAAATTGTCTAACTACAATGATTCTTCCGCATCAATGGTGATCATTAATATATATTATAGGAACTTATGCTTTTGAGAAGGGATGCAAATGAGGGGATTGAGGATCTTGAGATTATTGAACAAGAAAAATTTCAAATTTATCTCTAAGGTGCATGTTGTAGACACTAAATCATGCACTTGGGTACATTTCTAGGTCCTAAAAGCATGCTAGCATTTACAACTATCTTTTGCCTCGTTTCTTTGTCTCTTGTTGTATGCATACTAAACTAACTAAGCTAATTGAATGAAACTAACACCAAGTAGCTTCAAAGAAAATTTAATCTAATAAGAACATCAAGATAAAATCTTAAAGGAATTATCTACTCTAATGCATAAACATGAATGAAATCATCTAATGCTAACCATTCCTACTCTTGTAATGTATGATTACTACTAAGCATGAGCCTCTTTAGATCATGAGCAATCAAATTTGTGTGTTTGTATCCAAAGAGAGGAAAGGATATCACCAAGAAATGGCTACAAGGCCATGCTTAGATCTTCCTTTCTACTCAACAATGAGAGAATGGATGCAAGGATGAAGGAGCTATTTCCAACAATGGAGAATGCCTTTATCTTATGCCTATAGTTTCCACTATTCAAAGTGTGGTGTGGTGTGTGAGTGGGATACTAGGTTCTATATATAGATTTTTATTTGGGAAAATTTACAATCCTAGTGCATGTGGGATAAATGATAAAGTGCAATTAGAAGAAATAAGCTTGATTAGAAGAATTAACAAGTGATTAGAAACTCATGGGAGTTGGAGATGATTTAATTAATCAACTAGGATTAATTAATAGGCTAGGATAATATTAGAAATCTATTATAAGTGATTTAGAGGAAATAGGTAGAATTAAAATGATTTAAGAGGGGGATTTAACCAATAAGAGGCTTTGTTGATTAAATACAAGGCTAAAAAGGCTTAATTAACTAATAATAGCTCATTATTCAATTAGAAGAGGATTATAACTAACGAAGTGTCGTTAATTGGAATCCAAAGTGGGATAAAGGATAGTTAATTAATGAAGTATCGTTAATTGATTGAAATGGAGGGAAACATTAGTTAATTAGTGGAAAATCACTAATTATTACGAAAATGATGGGAAAGAGGGTAATTAGTACAATTTTAGTAGTAAAACTACGTAGGCGGATTTTAGGTGTCTACACTTGCTTTCTATTTGGTCTTACACACCATAAAACCCAATCAAAACATTACTTATTTATCTTTCATTGCTTTAGATACCAACACCTAGCTAGCACAACAACACCCAGTGCTCCTGTCCCTTATTGGTTAGAAAATTTGTCAATGAGACAAATTGGTTGATTTCCGCCAACGCTCTGTGACTAGGTCCCTCTACTTGAATGGGGAAGCTCCATTATTTTGTGTGAAATATAAAGAAAATATGTTTTTTTTCCTAGAGGCCGGGATCCAACAGGTGGACTCCACAATACCTATGGAAAATGTTTGTAATATCTTGCAAGGGAGGAATTTTCTAGGTAGACGGGGGAAAGTAGGAGTGATAAAATAAGAGAGGGATTAATGTTGCAAGTAGGAAAACTTAGATTCTTGCAAAGATTAATCAAAAATATCACATACACAATTTGAGAAGGAAAATAACTATCCTCATAACATCAATGCCGAGAGGAAACCATGCAAAAAAATTTACACACATTCATGCATCATGAAAATAAGAAACTCCTTTCCTTATTAACATTATCACAAGTTGTACAATGCAAAGGAAGAGGAAAATATGTAGAAAAATATAAGAACTTATTATCTCTTTTTCTTTACTCTAAGTAGTAATCTCTCCTTGAACATAAAAAAATGACAACCCTTAATAATGGGTAAGCGATTACAATTTATAGACTTTAGAAAGACTCTTCACCTACCCCCAAATGACCTTTCATTTGTCTTTTACAACATATGAATCTTCATATTCCTAGGAATGAGATTAAGCCCCTTTTATTAATTAAGGGTGACTTATTACAATATCAACTATAGTCACATTTAAATGAATAGGACAAAAATGAATAAGAAAAAATGAATTAGAAAAAATAGGACGTGTAATCCCCAATGAAGAAATAAAATGTGAGAGAGAGGAAGGGGGAGGGAAGAGGGAAATAGAATAAGAGAGAGAACTATTCTGATGAAGACCCTCCCGCCTATGGACTCTTGGAAATATCTTCAGGAGAAATTTCAATGCCTTTGAACTGTTTGATGTACCTCGCTACCACAAGTGAAAATTTCTTAGCTTGTGGGATGTGAATAAAACTTAGTGACTTGATCCAAATTTTAGTGAGAGAGTTGATGTTCTTGCATTCTGAGTACCAAGACTGATGATATTTTTCGGTGTTTGAAATGACTACTCTTATCTCTGCTAGAGACTCCAATGTGTCTTCATTGAATGAGAACAGATCTCCGGCCTCCTTCTTGACTAGATCTTCAAAAGGATTCAACAGATCATCTATTGAAGTATCTTCGTTGATCGCTGGCACTCCAAGCTTTTGCTCTTGAACATTGACATCCTTATGCATCTTTTCAACATCTTGTTTGTATGAATCAAGCTCACCAATAACGTAAATAATCACTTCATAGAGAGTGACCAAAGTTTGAGCCCAAACTTGAGACAAGTCATCTGATGCTAAAGAGAATACACCTTTTATTATTAGGAGGGATGATTTTACCTTTCCCATCTCGATGAATAATGGATACACTTAATCTCAGTGATCCTTCTTTTCTTCAATCCCTTCTCTTTTTGTGATCACTTTCATGTCTGTGACACTCATGTACTTGAATAATGTCAATATTTATAGAAGCAACACCTTCCCTTTTTCTAGGATCATGTTCACCCACTTGTCATTCTCTCTTCCCTGCATGGTGAACCCTTATGTTTTTTTGATGGAATTAAGATCAAATCTATTGATGGGAGTAACTTCTTCGGTCAAGAGGAAATTGGTAGCATTCGGATCCAAGAGTACTTGCACATATGAAGTGAGGGTCCTGATATGGTCTTCCACTTGATCCAACTTTTCCTTATACTTTTGATTTCTTACGAGAAGGTGAGTGGAGGACTCCTAAAATAGATAAAAATCACCTGCATGTGTTTTTGGGCCTAGGGAAATGGTGTCCATCTCAAAGTTGGACAGCCAGGGTCATTTATTTAATGTGTTTGATTACCTTTGTCCTAACTACTTCCATATACTGGTTGCTCCATGTGTCACTAAAAAAATGACAAGTTTCGTGAGCCAATTTTCCTTTCTTTCCTTTGACCATTGAGCGATATTTGATAAATCAGTGGAATTCCACTTGTTCCACAAAGTGTGGTATTCTATTGTGATCATTTCTTGCACCCAAGGAAATATCTCATTTGTCTATGGCTCATCATTTGAAAAGATTGCAACCTCTTTCTCAAAATGGGAAGTAACATCCTGTGCGGCAGCAGGACGCAAAGTGCGAAAGTGGAGGAAGAGAAACTTAGGGATTGTTGAGGGGATGAGAGGTGAACTAGATCAATTTCCCCTTGCTCCAAATCAACTATAGGTTTCTCTATTGTTCTTATCTTCTTATGCAACCTTATGTGGTGAGGGGCTTCAAGTTCTACTTCCTTTCACTTTAAGCTTTCTCCTGAGTGAGCCGAGGTGGGATATTTTTCTTTGTCGTTGAAGAAGAATGGTGAGATTCCTATCTCTGGAGGTTTAGGAAGTTACCTGATGCAATGATATCTTCCCTCTTTCTTTTGAACCATTTTCTTGACCTTTTGATGACCACCTCAATCCGTTCATCGATATCCCTTGACTCGCGAATGCTCTAAGACACTTGTGGAAGGGGTGATGCTTTCATTGCTTGGTATTTCGGCTCATACATCTCTGTGTTGTCATATTGAATACCATCCTCATACTAATCAAATCTTAATTCTCTCATTTACTTGATTAACATCCTGCTGTGATCTCATTCTCTCACTTCAAAATCATATGCACAATTTACCCAATAGTCTTCAACCTATGGAACATGGTGAAATTTGAGGAGGTGGAAAGAGTCTGGATCACTTTGGATATTGAAGTCTACCCTTGGAGTGTATGAGTACATGTTTATAGGGGAGAGGGAAGCTTCTATGTTAGCATCCTCTTGAGCACTGTTGTAAGAAAAAATCACTATAGAGATAGGGAAAGAATTAGAAATCAACTTCTTCTTTCGATTCCTCAGCTTATTAGTGACATGAACTAGTTATCTACATAGTTCAATATGCATGATCTTGTCTATTGGGATGATGAATTACAACCTAAGTGTGAAAGGTGCTTAATGGTTGGGTGCACGGACATAGGGTGCGTAGACGCACGCGAAACTATAGTGAAACAAGGCATGCTCAGGAAAGCATAAAATCAGGACTTATCCATTTTACAGTATGAGGCTAATTTTGGAAATGGAGTGTGGAACATGTTTTGTAGAAGACTTGAAGAAAACGCAAGGGCTATTGCGAGACAAGTAGAAGATCGGGAACTATGCATAGTTTTGAGACTATTAATAGGATTAGACTACAGTTGTATTATTAGATAATCTATTAATAATGAGCTTGCATGCTTTTGTGTTTATCATGTAAAGGTGCATGGCTATTCTTAGCATGTAGTCTATTTTGAAGGTGCTTAGGCAAGTGAAGGGAAAGTCCCCACCCCTATAAATATGTATTAATTTGCATGGTTTAGTAGTACCACTTTTGTAACAGAGTTATGCTGTTGATTTATGGGCACACATGACTTATGATGACAATACTATGTATGTATGAAGCTTATGTGTTTTACAACAATTAATATAATGGATCTTTGTGGCTAGATAATGGTAATTGATATAATTGAGCATGGATCTTGCATGGTAAATATGATTATGGTTCTTGTTTGATTATTCTTGTATATGGTAAAGAACTAGATCTAGTTTATGCACTACAATATACTTAATTATCTGTTATGGAACCTGGAATATTTGTATGATCATGCTAACTTCTTGAACAAGATAACATAAAAGAGGACCTAGTACCCTTGTGCACTTGGGTGAACACTCAGTTCAGGTTGAGTGATGTGCCAACACGCCTTGGGCTTTTGTGGGTAAATCTAGGCTACATTTTGGTTCCATTGTCGGGACCTATTTTTCAGTTGTTTTCTAGGATGTTGCATGATGAAGACATATCGGTTGACTTTGGACAATATTGAAGAGTGGTTAGAAAATTTGGAGGAAGAGTATGCTCACAGATTTAACACAGAATTGGATTTAATGCAGGTGCGTGGGTTGAAAAAATTGTATCACGAGCTTTATGAGACGTTCTTTGCTATTTTCCCTATAGAGCTTTATAAGTGGTTGGTGGCTTACGCATCAAAGAGAAATTGGAGGTTTCACACACTTGTTTGGATGTAGGAAGAATTTCAAGATTTGTATGATGCAGATCTGACTTGGACACGTGTGTTGTAGATCATTGGTGGAGTCATTTTCTGAATAGCTACATTTCTAGAGTATGTGGTTTCTACTTATTCCTGTCCAGATGTTGTTGAGTTTCAGTTCCTACGTGAACCTAGAGGATATTATCTGCATGGTATTCCCTTAGCGGTAAAGATCTTGATCGTGACCTGTGAATTTGGAAGAATGTCCTATGGCTAGCTAAACCCCACCACGCATGGGGGTAGGAGTAGGTGTGGTGAAAGATGGTGGATCTAGCGGAAGAAAGACAGAGAGAGGAAATAAGACTTAAATTTAATGAAGCACGTGAGAGGGATTTGGAGAAATAACAAGAAATCACGGAAAGAATGGTGTTGCAAAGAGAGATGGCTTATGAAGGATTTGGGGCTCACGTAGAAAACATGGAGCTAAAGCATATGGAACTCCCCCATTTGGGAAAAAAGGTAGAGAACCCTCTTCGGTTTCAAATGAAGGAAAATTTGAAGAAAGATTGAGAACCAAGGGCACGCATTTGATCCTACTTGGTAACCTAGCCCTTGTGTTTGGTTTTCAGTTTCTACGAAAACTATTAGTTAACAAGCTAGTGTGGGAAGTAAAGTAGTGACAAATAAAGTTAGTTTGTAGTCAAGTTTTAGGAGTTAGTTAGGTAGCTTATTCATCTATGGAAGCGTAATCATCATCTCATGTGGTATTTGGATGTCCAGTTAGAGGTATGTATTCGATGCGTTATCAACACAGAACATGGGAGCACATAATGTTGGCATCACATCTGGAAGTAACACAACTTTGTAGAATGTAGGAGTTTAGTTTAGCACAACTGTTGGAACACAAGGTAGTGCATCCTCTGGTACATTTCTCACTACAGGGGGAGGATCAAGAGGATTAAGTTACTCAGGATCTAGTGGATTTGGTGGTTCTGGGGGTGAAGGAAACATACGAGGCAATACATGTTCTTGATTTGGTGGGCACAAACCGCATGCACCAGCCCCAACAAATATTTATGGAGACGTCTCTTCATCTCCTAGAATAAAGATCCATAGAATATGCAACTAAGAATGTACATATGTGTGAGATATTATGGTGAGTGAAGGGGATTATAAATCTAGAGCGTAAGGCAAGTCAGTTTGTAACTACTTTGTAAGGGGGGTGCACACATAGTTGGTACAAGAAATATGATCCAAACCAGACTTGTGTGGACTATACTGTGTTGCATGATGATTTCTTAACGAAGTTCCATATGTACTTGAGTTTGAGCAGAAAAGCATCAGACACGTTGAAGGATATCAAGAAGTGCATGGATGAGAGTGTTCAAGAGCATGATACATGGTTCAAAACCCTTTTGTCGAAGTTATCTTATGACATACATCTGAGTCAACATGCTCAATGGTTTGTTGGAGGGCTGATCACACCTTTTAGAAGGTCTCTCACACAAGACTTATACAGATCCGTGTGAGGCACTTGAAGTAGCTCTGCACTCTTAAAGCAAAGTTAGGAGTTTAGACACAAGAGTGAGCCCATTCTTGGAAGCTCAGATTACAACGATGGCAAAATAATTAGAGAAATTATCAGCTAATTCAAGCACATGAGACATGTAGTGGAATTTGGTGCACAAATTATGAAGTAGAAGGACATACTAAGGATAGTTATCCTTGTAAATCGGTGTGTGCCATGTTGCTAGACTATGAGATATGTCACTTGGATCATGATTCAAGTAGGTGCCCATTGTTGCAATGCATGATAAGAAAGAACATGTCTTATTATTGTAAGATTTGCAAGTCTACCACTCATGATACAGAGAATTACAGGTTGATTGATCAGATTCATGATGTCATTGATATTAGTGTGTGACAGACTAGTGTTGCAAATAATTCTAAGGAATAAGGTGAGCATCATGAGCATAGTCACAATGAAGGGTGCTCTGATGGTGGATGAGGTAGAGGTCGAGGATACCATGGAGGATTCAAAGGTCGAGGTCGTGGCAGTGGAAGAAGTGAATTTCCACGAGGAACATGCTATACATGTGATCCCCTGATCATTACAAGTGAATGCCCTTAGAACATTATTTTTTCTTTTTGTGGAAAGAACCACAACTATGAAGAATTCCCTGGATTTTAAATGAACACTTGAGTAAGAAGCACAAATAGGAAAAGGGCACGGGGAATGGTTAGGTTGAGTGATGTTCCAAGATGCCTTGGGAAGATCTAAGTGGATTACACTTGAGTAAGAAGCATAAACATGACAAGGGCATAGGAATGGTTGGTACTGCAATGTGAAGATCATACATGGATTCCGAGGTTGGCTGAGTTTACTGGAAGTTCCAAATTAAGCCTATCATTACAGAAAGAGGAAAATCTTACATGCAAAGTAGTAGATCATGAAAAGTATCCAGACCCTATGCATAAGAAGGAAGTGTATCAAGAAACCATGGAGGTTATTAGGAATTTGTAGGGTGAGATACAATGTTTGAAAGAATAGTCGTGGAAGTTAGAACAGAAGAAAACAACTGAGCTTCCTCAGAAGGATGTTGATGATTTAAAGGAGGTTTGCAAGATGCTGCGACAAGATAACATCATCCCTTTGTTGGGGGAATGGTTAAGGGGGAAGACGCCATGTCTTTGGAGTGAGTGTGAAAGATAATTTTTGCATGCTAACCTACCTCCTCATAGTCTAGATTATGATAAGGAGATCACTGAATGATGTTGTTGATGGGTGGATTTGAGTAACATCTTGATTGATATAGGTGCAGAAGTGAATGTACTCACTTTGGACATGTGGATTCAGATGGGGAGACCACCATTACAACCATCTTCAAATGTGTTGTTTATGGAAAACATAACTAAATCCACGCCAATTGGAGTCTTGAAGGATGCTACTATTACTATACAAGGGGCCAAGTTTACTGGGGACTTTGAGGTCTTGGTGCTTGCGAGAGTGAAAAATTTTCCAACACTACTTGGGCGCTCTTGGTGTTATGAAAACAACGCTGATCATGCGCTTTAACAAAGGATATATAAGTTTTGAGAACAAGGAAGAGCACATCATCATTCCTTTGACATATGGGAAATTTTCACCTTATGTAGAGCCCTTAAGTGAAGAGGATTTGAACATAATCTATGTGTGCACCATTAGAGATTCGAAAGTCCTTGAGCCATCAAAGGAAGGAGTTATCCAATGGGATGATGCATAGTCCATGAGTGATACTACAAGTGTTGCATGTGACAACTGGGCACATGACACTTATGAAATGGTTGGATGCGAGGTGAGAAGTGTAGTTACACATGTAAGTAGGCCACATTGTGTTAGGCGTTTGGGCAGTAACCAGTACCAAGGTACACTAGTGAAGGAAATCTTGAAGTGTTCTGCGTGCTATGGAATTTCAATGGATAGATCAAGTGGAAAGAAGGAACATGCTAGTTTATACTCTGTGTGGGACAACAACGCGTTGGTGGATGGTTCATAGGGATAATATTTTAGAGTGGCGAGAAGTGAGAATTGCCTTCTCTGCTAGATTTCTCCGAGTAATGCACCTACTCAGATCTATGAATTTCACATGGTAAAGATCCTATTCAAAACCATGTTCAACAGTGTGAGAGGCTTTGGAAAGAGGGGCAGGAAGATTTACCACCTTCACTATGGGTGCACAAACTCTATTTCACCTTGCGATGTCATGTGCGTGCACATGGTATGTCTATTCGAGTTGAATAGAGAGACATGGAATTGGAAAGAACTGAATGCAAGGTATGATTCATACCTTTGACTATTTTTCCACTAAACCTCCAGTGAATGAAGCATTACAGGTTATGAAGTGCTTGACTATGGGAGATAGTGCAAAGGCTGAGGAACTTATTCAAGAGTTACTAGGTGAGTCAGACATGGAGGCGTGCTTTGAAGAAGAAGAGACAGATGTATAATAGCTTGGGCACACCTTCCTAGAAAAAGAAAAGGGTAAGATGGTCTATGTCATTGATGATGAAGAAGTGGAGAATCTAGATGTTGAGCATATAGAGGGTACGCATGAGGTCTTAGATAGTGTAGATGAGAAGGCACGCACCTACCATGAGCTGATGAAAATGAAGAAGGTCAACATTGGAACAAATGTTGAACCTAAGGAGGCCATCATTAGAGATTATTAGTCTGACTCTGAGGTTGCTAAGATAATTGAGTTGCTACGCAAATTCTAGGACTTGTTCCCTAGAGGCTATCATGAGTTGAAAGGGGTGCATGAATATTTTGGGTGAGATGAGAATCAAGTTAAAAAAGGTGTGCGCCTGGTTAGGAAGAGGCCTTACAGGATGAATCCTAACCGCACGTGTCAAGGTAAAGGAAGAGATTGATAAGATGTTGAATTTGGAATCATTGAGCCCATTGAGGAGTCAGAGTGGGTTAGCCCTATGGTGATCAATATCAAGAAAGATGAAAGAATAAGAATTTGTGTGGATTATAGGGAGTTGAATGTTGCATGTGTAATAGATCCTTTCCCACACCATTTATAGAGGAGATTTTAGAAGGTGTTGCAGGGCACGAGATTTACTCCTTCACTGATGGATTTTCTGGATATCATCAAGTAAGAATAGCTAAAGAGGATCAAGAGAAGAAAAATTTCACCACAAAGTGGGGAAGTTTTGCATACATGGTTATGCCCTTTGGATTAAAGAATGCGCCTATAGTATTTTTTGTGCATTGTTGTGCAAGCATTCAGGACTTCATTCATAAGTTTTTGCAAGTTTACTTGGATGATTGGACAATGTATGGGCTAGTGAAAGATCATTGTGATAACTTAAGGCTGATGTTTGAGAGGTGCCAATAGTTGAACATCTCTTTAAACATTAAGAAGTGCATTTTTGCTACACCTTTTGGGACTTTTTAGGGAATATTATTTGTAAAGAAGGCTTGTTAGTGGATCCTGCTAAGGTTGTTGTTATTTTGGGCCGGAGGAACCTACTAACCAGAGTGAGGTGCACAAATTCTTGGGGCACATAGAATATTATAGGAATTTTATCAAAGGTTATGCTAAGATTTTTGCACCTTTAGAATAATTATTAAAAAGTAAAGGCAAGTTCCATTGGGTGAAGTGCAACAAATGCACGTTTGAGACATTGAAGGAAATGTTTACTACAACACCTACTCCTAAAATTTCCTTCATGGACCAAACCTTTTCATGTGCATGTGGATGCCTCTGGCATGGCCATTGGTGCATGTATTAGCCTAGCCTAGAGAAGGGATTTTGATCATCCTATTTTCTTTGTAAGTAGGAAGTTGACCCCAACAGAATAAAACTATACAACTACAGAGCATGAGGCCTTGTCTATGATTTACGTGTTGCATAACTTTAGACAATACTTGTTGGAAACACCTTTTATATTCTATACAGATCACATGACATTAAAATACTTGGTGAACAACCCGTTTTACAGGGTGCATATGCCATTGGATATTGTTATTTTAGGAATTTGATTTTACAGTGGTGGTTAAGCTAAGAAAGAGAAATTATGGACCAGATCATTTATCAAGGATTAATTCAGGTGAGGAGAGGACATGAGAGCATTGAGGACATAATTTTAGATGAACAACTATTTAGATTGAACTGTGTGCCCTCTAAATTAGAAGATATTGCTATCTTTTTATGAACAAGTGTGGTTCCTGAAGGAATGAAGAGCTTAGAGAAAAAATAACTTGTCATACGTGCCGTGCCCTATATGTTGATCAGTGAAGACTTATATAAACTAGGCCGGGATGAAGTTTTTGCACCAATGTGTACTTGAACATGAGTGTGAAGCTATTATGGAAGAGGCTCATGATAGTATTGTGGGGACACATTATGTAGGATATGCCACCGCGCACAAGATTTTACTCATTGGTCTATGGTGGGAAACATTGTATAAGGATTGTAAAGAATATTGTAAGGTTGTGACCATTGTTAGTGCCTTGGAAAGCCTAGGCATAGAGATGAAATGAATTTAAGGCCGATTGCTAGTGCAAACCTTTTGAAAAGTGGGAAATTGACTTTGTGGGTCCTATTTCCCTACCCGCGTGTAGGACTTGATTGTGCTACATAATAACTTGTATAAATTATCTTACAAGGTGGGTAAAAGCGACACCTATAAAGGATTGCACACAATGCTACAAAAACAAGGTTTTGTGGGAGAACATTATCTAGCATGTATGGATTCCATTGAATTTGACAAGTGATAGGGGTACTCATTTCCTTAATGAGACCATCAGATACTCTTAGAAGAATTTATGGTTGCACACCATAAAATAACACCCTATCACCCTCAAGATAATGGAACTATTGAGGCCTTCAACAAGATATTGAGCCACACATTGACTAAAATTTGTGATGTTGGAAGGAAGGATTGAGATGATAAAGTCTTTGTTGTACTTTGGGCATATGAAAACCTACAAGAGGTTGAATAAGGCCACACCCTTTCAGTTGATGTTTGGCATGAGAGCTATTTTACCAGTGGAATTCATGTTACCTTCTCTACATGTATTGCATGTGTAGGAGGTTTGGATGATGAGAAAGAACTTGAAGAGTGCATTGATAAATTGATGTAGTTGGATGAGAGGTGTGCTATAACACGATGGAGTTAGAAGATAGAAAAGGCTAGGCAAAAGGCATGGCATGATAGACATATTAAGGATAAGAATCTTGAAGTTGGACAGATGGTTCTTCTTTATGACTCCAAGTTCTTGCACCACCCTAGAAATCTTAAAGTGCATTGGTTGGGACCGTATATTGTGACTTATATACTTGATTCAGGAGCTTTCAGTTAGAGGCGTTGGATGGAACATGGTTTCCGGTTATTTCAACGGGAGTAGGCTAAATCCCTACTATAAATAAGTCTTCTTAGTGTTTTTAATAAGGTAGTATTGCCATTATCTTAGATTTCCTTAATACAATTCCTTTATATGTGTTTCCTTCATCATTTCTATGCTTTGTCAATTTAGTTTTGTTTTTGTAATAAGCACATTTACGCGCAATAAGCTGATTACCATCTAAGGGTTACCATGCGTAGAGGACCACACATACCCTTAGTGTGGGGTGGAGTATATATAGGGTACATGGACCAGGTTTGAATGTTATTTGAAGATGGGTATACATAGAGAGATGTCGTGTGCAAGTGCTTAAAGTAAAGGCATGTATACAAAAAGATTTCTCAGAATGAAGACCACGTATGGATGAATGGATGCACATAGTGTAACGTGAGGTAGGTTGCAGTAGTAGAAAATACTTGGTGAAAGGTGTAGTGGATAGGTACTTTGGTGCATGAAGGTGCACAAAAGGAGGTATGTGGCCAAGGAGTAGAAGGTGCGCATAAGGTTATTATTGTGGCATGGGAAAAAATCAATGCGAGAAAAGGAAAGAAATGCCAAGTTAATGCAAAGTACGGTGGTAGTTGGTGAGAAATAAATGCATTTTTTTTTGAAAATATATATAAGGTGGTGTTGGGAAATCATTTTTACCTTTTGAAATTGAGAGAATTCAAGTGAGTTGCATGTAAGTGTGAAGATATTTTTGTGATATGAACTCCGACAAATTTTAGCACGAGATTGGTTGAAGCTCTAGTAGAGAAGGTGTTTGAGCAAAACAAAGACGTGTGTGGAGAGGAATCGATAGTTAGGGTTCGAGGTTGAGCTAGGGCACGTGGAATTGAGCTAGGGCACGTGGGTTTGAGTTGTAGAACTCGAATCACTTGAAATAACACACCTTTATTGTTCCTATGACACCTAAGAGAGCACCTGGAGTGGCCACAAGGGGTAGGAAGTAGAAGGAAGTCGAGGTTGAAGTGGAAGATGCTCTTGAAAGCCATTTTTGAGATGCAATACCCAGAAGGGGTTTTGATGGGTCGCGATTGGGATTCACACATTCACTAGTGCAAAGTAAGTGATTACAACCACAAAAAAAAGATAACAAAGATGAATTGGATAAGTTGCTAGTGGTAAAGACAACAAAGAGAACAACATGATGACATGGCTATGTATGATGTGAGTGAAAATTTGTTGAAAAGGTGGAAGTTTTGCAGTTTTATGAACTCCCTTAATTTGGAAAAACAAAAAAGTTGTACCAGTGGTTTATGAAAAGATTCTATGAGAAATTCTTTTATTTTGTTGGGCAACGAATGAGGCTTACTATGCCCTTGATTGGGATTTTGACAGGACTAAGGAGTTTGGGTACTGAATTGAACAACGACCTCATTGATAAGGAGGGTATAGAAGAAAGAAAAAAGAAGGCACTAGAATATATGAAGGAGGGTGAGATGGATATCCCTAAGTTGCTGTAAGATGTATCTAGTTATTCGGAAAACAAAACACATGCTTAGAAAGTTGAAAATCAAGAGCGTTGGTCACAGGTAAATAAGGCATGGTTGCATATGGTGAAAAAGATGATAGAAGGTGTAGTTTATAATTTGTCTAGTTACATTTTTGAAACCATCATTGAGGAGGCACACCAAGGTGAGAAGATAAGTTTCAACATGATTATTTTGTCTCTTGTATTTGTAGAAATTGGAGTTCCTCGATGGGCCAAAGGATAAAGTAAAGCAAAGTACATGAAGAGAAGAAATATCTTGTAGAGATATTTTCTAAGTATACTTGTGATAGGAACATGGTGTCCCCTTTAAATTGGAGACAAAGTTGTGGTATGAGCTGACTCTGCACCGCATTTGAGGAGGAATGGAGAATACCCAAGGATCTTCCTTCAGTATTAGATAAACAAGTACAATTTGTGGTGTATCAACACTTTTGTATAGGGAGCTTTGGAATGAAGGATGGGAAGTGGAGCCCTTGGTGTAAGATCCCTTATTCCTTCACCATGCACTATTTCTAGGCACTTGTACACATGTTTTGAGACACACTTGGTTGTATTTCAATGCAGATAAGGTAGATTGTGACTACCACACACTCAAGAAGACTTACATTTATCCAAGTAAGTCTACATATATTGAGAAATTAATTTTAGATGATATTAACATGAAGGAAATGAGCTTGGAAATTGGAAATTCTAGGGCAGCCCTTGTATATATTCACCTCAAGCCAAGGTTGGAAAATGGAAAGTATGTTGAAAATGAGTTTAAGCTCCCAGGACCACCCAAGGGGAAGCATATTGTGGGCACATTACAAGATGAAGAAGACACTTTTCCCCTTGAAGAAGAATAAGAAGAAGGAGAAGAGGAGGAGCTTAAGGAAGACATTGGTGGCCTAGAGCACAAGGGGCATAAAATAACCATTGTAGGAGAGAAAAAGAGAGTGAGGTAAACCCTCCATTACAACAATAAGATGAAGTGTTGGAAACAAAAACTATGGAGATCGACATAGAATAGGGTGCGAGGAGCAATAATTTAGAAGAGTGTTGAGGAAAATGAGAACTCAAGGCACGGGGCCATCACACCCCTTAGGAGGTCACCTAGGACTTCCCCTATGAAAGTAGAACTAGAGAAGAAGAAAATGTGCAAGTACATCCCTAGGAAGGATGATGAAGATGAAAATTTTGGGGACATTGCACCTAAAAATCCTTTTATGGATCGAGGACACGGAAGAGCATCAAGAAGAATAAATGAAGAATGATGCAGAGGTAGGAACAGGTAAGAGTGAGCCATCATGCACGCCTCATGCTACACATTCCAGTGAGGAACCCGTGTTGGATTCGGAGTGCACACCCCTAAAGGTAAGTGCTCGAGGAAAGGAAAGGAGGAAGAAATTTATGAGATGCTGAAAATTGGGTATATTGATGACCCAACCAAAATCATATGCGTGAGGTTCCAAAGCACTTTAGAACCCAAAGACCTTTATGGCTGGGAGATGATGGATGCAGACATGGCTACTATGCACACACACAAGCAATTATCTTGGAGCATGCAGACTCATATGGATGAGCCTGAATTTGACGTATGTGAAGAGTCGTGTGTTTCACGTAGATTGAAGAAGGCACCACACTCGCACCATGACATTCGTTAAGCCTCTATTATGTCGAGAAAAATAAATAAGAAATGCATTAACAAAGGTATACTCTTAGGTTGCGCATATGAACATAGACAAAACGACAACTATTTGGGTGATATTAGATGATAAGAAGGACAAGGATACTGAAATCAAGTGCCTGACAGAGAAAAAGAGACAGCTGAGGCAACGATGTGTTCGATACTCAGTATGGCCGAACAGATTGGGGATGAGATTTTAAAGAAGAGGTCGGATTTGGAAGATAAAGTTGCACAAAATTTTCCATCTTCCTTACACTATTTACACACTTTAGTTCATATGGTGCTAGATGAAGGGCCACTAAGAATGCCAAAACCTAAGGATGCTACAGAACATGAAGTGAAGGCCAAGGCCACTATTTTGCACAAGATTACGAGCTATGAGGCCTTACTACAGACTCTGAAGGATGAATTAAAGAAGGTAGATTTGGCATTAAATATGTGCACAGCTCTAGATGTGATAATCAAGACAAGAACCATGGCAGAAGAGGATGAGGTTCAGAAAGTAGTTAAGAATGAGATGCTTGGGCATGTGGAGAGGCTGACTTTGATAGTAGATAAGTGCGATATGCTTGCAATAGCCTAAGACACACATAAGGAGAAAATAAAGGACATTGGGAAATTGATAGCAGCATAGTGAATGGATGTCATGGATGGAATGGTCTCAAGCATGGCCAATGTTCTCAGGGTACTACAAAATGAAGGTGAGAACATGAAACTTGATGAAATGGAAGTAGTTCTTGTAGAAATTCTGAACAAGAAAAATAAAGTGCTAAGTGATTGGAATGACTTGGAGGTAGAGATCAAAAATGAATATCCAAAGTTGATCCTCCCTGTGGAAGAGTAGAGCACCAAGTATTCTCTCATTCTTTTTGTGTAGATATTCTTTCATTCTTTATTCTTTTCATGGAGAGATAAGTTATGGTTTCCCATTACAAGGACGACAATGAAATTAGTGTGGGGTAATGTTGGGATGATGAATTACAACCTAAGTGTGAAAGGCACTTAAGGGTTGGAGCACGCGGACATAGGGTGTGTAGACGCGCATGAAACTATAGTGAAACAAGGTGCGCTTAGGAAAGCATAAAATCAGGACTTATCCGTTTTGCAGTATGAGGATAATTTTGGACATGGAGTGTAGATAATGTTTTGTAGAAGACTTGAAGAGCATGCAAGGGCTATTTCAAACAAGTAGAATATTAGGCGCTATACATAGTTTTGAGGCTATTAATAGGATTAGAATGCAATTGTATTATTAGATAATCTATTAATAGCGAGCTTGCATGCTTTTGTGTTTATCATGTAAATGTGCATGATTATTATTAGCATATAGTATATTTTGAAGGCGCTTAAGCGGTGAAGGGAAAGTCCCCACCCCTATAAATATATATTTATTTGCACGGTTTAGTAGTACAAATTTTGTAACAAAGTTATGTTGCTGATTTATGGGCGTGCATGACTTATGATGATAATACTATGTATGTATGAAGCTTCATGTGTTTTACCACAATTAATATAATGGATCTTTGTGGGTGGATAATGGTAATTGATATAACTGAGCATGGATCTTACATGGTAAATCTGATTATGGTTCTTGTTTGATTATTCTTGCATATGGTAAAGAAATAGATCTAGTTTATGCATTGTAATATACTTAATTATCTATTATAGAACTGGAATATTTAGATGATGATGCTAGCTTCTTGAAAAAGCTAACATAAAAGAGGGACTTGGTACCCTTGCATGCTTGGGTGAGCGCTCAGTTCAGGCTGAGTGATGTGCCAATGCGCCTTGGGATTTTGTGGGTAAATCTAGGCTATCTTGTCGCTAAGGTAACATGGAAAACTTCTTAGAGCAAGATCAAAACCCGACACTTTGGAATGTAATAGAAGGTTAAAAATTGAATGAAATATGACCCATACATTTTGATTAGGAAGTGGCTTGTGGAGACATTCTTTAGTGAGGATTCCCTTCCAACATCTGACAACATACATCATGAATGCATCGTTCAGTCTAGCGAAGTGTTGGTTGATTTATTTCAAGGAAATTTATGGATTATTTTCATATGCAGGAGCCTTTTGAGAAAATTTTTGGGTGAGTTTCAAGCCCCTAAATGGTCTCGTGCTTACCGAGGCATAGACCATGTATGAAGTCATGAAGAACTTTTTGGAAGATGAAAAGCGAAGCAATTGGTGATGGAAGTTGTCACCGATGATTTACTCCCAATATACCATCTTCCCACCTTCAATGATTATGAGGATGAACAATGCCATCTAGTCATGGAAATATCTTGTGGGTTCTTCTCCCATTATACGGCTTAGGAGAATGATGGTATATAAGAAACCCTTGTGGAATTCATTTCGGGAAAGAGATTTTGGCATACAAAAGGATTTCCTTCCTTGCTTCAACCATGAAATAAGAATGAGGCCTTGAAGATATGACTAGTCTTAGACCACTCACGGATGTAAACTCCTTTGTGATCACGACCATGTCATTTCGACATGAATTTGAATACTTTGAGATATTTTATTTGGGGTAAGCACTCCCAGGACCGAGTTGTTGTCAACTCTTATGGTTCGAGTGTTCGGCTCATAATGATGGGAGTAATAAAAACCAACTTTGTAATTTTCACATACATGGGATGGTCACTGTTGCATCTACAACTGCTTGTGAAGACCTTATCCTCTATAGGCTCCCCGGGTCCACCCAACATTTTATTTGTGAGGTCCTCTAGGTCCATATGAGTAACGTCACTTTGTCACCCACACTTGAGTACAATGATGAAAGAACTGGAATGGGCTCAAGAATGAAAAATTTGAACTTGATGTTAATGAAAAGGAATAATATGATCCCAAATGTAGATGATAACAACTTTTTTCACTCAAAACTGAAACTTTCTATTTTTAGCCACTGGGATCTTGGAGCTTCTATTTTAGGAAATGTTGCCTTTTTGTTTGAATCAGTTTTATGAAATCCTTATCATGCTTGGAACACTATTATAGATGTTTCTTATCCATTTTAAGTACTTTATATTTTTTAAATGTTACTTTTTGCTTTTATATTTTTCTTTTCATGTGTTTTTGGCTTGAAACTCCTAGTTTTTCATTTCAATTGATTTCTAAGTTTGCTGCTTTGAAGGGTTTTGCTATTTTAAGAAATTTTCTATTTATAGTA
Source organism: Taxus wallichiana var. yunnanensis (assembly GCA_018340775.1). Lineage (NCBI taxonomy): Eukaryota > Viridiplantae > Streptophyta > Pinopsida > Cupressales > Taxaceae > Taxus > Taxus wallichiana. Next base: position 889,754,286 of record CM031235.1, read on the forward strand.
AGTATGAGTACGAGGTACTTACTATTTTTAGAAATTGGTCTTCCACACCTTGGATTGATGAAAAATCATCTTCTCTGGAATAGGTTTGTCTTCTGGATGTTGTGCTCAAAATTATAGCTCGAATTGTCCATCGGAATGGTGGAAAATTGAAAACGTAGGAACTAGGGAAGAAATCAAGGGTTTGGTGCCATTTAAAATTAGGGGCACCTCTTGTTTTTCTATTTATTGATTTCTAGAGGTGGTTGGGAGAGAGAAGGATGGTGAAAATTTTGTCAGAATCTAATTACCAGTTTGTGAGATATGAGTTTTTCATGGTTTTTAGCTATGGATGCAACGGTAAAAATGGGCATGATGTCTTTATAAAAATAAAATTTTTGGGTGTTTTTGTAGCAATGGACATGTAAGAATGGAAGATAAATAGAGGAATGGAGAGGGGAAATGGTTTTAATGTTTTCTTCCGTAGTAGTTTTCTTGAATGCACATGGAGAAGAAGCATGACAATTATACTTTTTATGAAATTTAGTTTTTTAATGCTAATGGGCTTGGGTGCAATTTTGTGTACCAACCTGTACCAAAGGGATGAGATAGTTGGTGCAAGAAAATGTGCCTTTCTCTTAGCTTGATAAGTGGTGGATGGGGAATGGCTAATGGAGGAGGGAGAAAAAGCACTCAAAAAGCTCCAGTGGTCGAAACCGGGTCACATGGAGGTCCAAGGAAAGGGATAGGCTTGGGTGATTTTTATGTCCCAATTTTCCCAAGGGGAAAGGTCATAAGGTGCAAGAAAATTCACCCTCACCAGAATATGAAAAGTGGTGGATGCTGATTTGTGGAGGCGGAGACGAGAGGGGGCTAAAAATTTCTGTGGAGCACCTCCCGTGGTCACATGAAAGATCAAGAGCCGAGTTGGGCATGGGGAAATTTTTTATGTTCCAACTATCCCAAGGGTATGGGACACAAGGTGCAAGAAAATTCACCCTCATCTAGTGATGACAAGTGGAACATTAGAATTTGATGACGGAGAGAGAGTGAGAAAGGGTGCAAAGGGGCTTAACTGGCTAGTTTGAGCTCCGTCGGGGTCACATGATGATCTAGGGGTCTATCTTCGGATTGGACAAATTTTTGTGTCCAAAATATCCCAAGGAGATAGGACATTTGGTGTAAAAAATTGTGCCATCACATGATGATGACATTTGTCCACCTTGAAAATTGGCTAAGTCCGAAAGCGTACCTTGGAGAGAAGCTTGATGACGACATATCTAGAGCATACGAAGGTCTTTTTCTCACTTATTTATATGAATTAGACCAAAAAAACATTTTTAGAATGATGGAATGTGTGTCTCATGCTATTATTATACCTTCAATCCCCTAAAAATATAGTTTTTTCCTCGGGACCGCATGTTGTGCTTGTCAAAAACAACATGTGGAAGGAAATTCCCATATATTTTGAAAAGTATAAAACCAATATCATTTAGAAAACTGAAATACCTTTCCAAGGGCATCGTTTTTCCTCCGGCTTCTTACAGAGCTCCCAAAATCACTTCCCGAATCTTAGGTGTTATTTTGATCTGCAAGCTCCTTTACCTTCAAAAACCTACTTTCACTGAACTTGTCCCAAAACCTTCAAATATTTCCAAAATATTCCAAAATCAGTTGCAAAATGTTCCTATCTCCTCAATACCACTTCCCGATGAATTTGGTCCTTCAAATCCACTCTAAAAGAATGTGCACCTATCTTATAAAGGCTAAAAATAGCCATTCCTAATTCTATAGAAGGGTCTTCCTTGAGAAGTACTATCTTGGAAGCAATTGGATGAACTTGATTTCCTAAATCACCTATGGGTAAGGTTAATACAAAACATATGAGTACTTGAAAGGGTAGGATAGGCCTGATACTGGGGTAGATTACTCCGATGAGTGCTTTGGTGAGAACTTACTACAAAATATTTTGGTCCTAGGGTAAAGTTGTCATGATTTCAAGTTGAATTTTTCCCTTGTAATAACACTTGACAACAACAGCTCTCACTTGGGGACTTATTCTAGATCAAACAAAGTGAGGACAAGATGATAATGAACTCCAAAATATTAGTACATAACTTGGACCAATGCCTTATCCATTGGGTTTTACATACTCACTTTAACAACAAGAGATAGACTGAAAGGAGAACACACACACATACAAAACAAAAGGGAAACACATCACAATGAAAATGAAATACATACATAAAAAGAAAAGGGAAACACACAACTAAATCACCTATGGTACAATGTGGGGAAAACTTGCTTTCACTATTTATACAATTTCAAATATTTTCCGCCGTGGGGAAAATCCAAATGTGTGCCATCCAAATACGAGAGATAGAAAGTGTTCTCGCCATAATTTTCTCGAATCGGAATGGGTTGAGCCAAAAGGAATCAAATTTCCTATGTCTTCCTTTTGGTTCTCTTATTTTATCCCATAACAAGATGAGAGTTCCAACTTTGAAGTCCCTTACCTTAGCTTTCTTGTCGAACAAATTATTCATCTTAAGCTGATGTTCTTTGATACGATCCACTAATTTGAGCCTATCTTCTTTTATCTTTTCAAGGAACAATATTCTCTTATGAAGAGAATCATGATATTAACCATCTTCCACTACATTCGCCAATTTTAGTGCTAGACAACTCGACGGTGACTAAAATCTTTGCATTTATTCTATAGAGCAATTGGAATGGTGACATACCGATTGCTTTCTTGGGAGTTATCCCGCCTACCCATAGTACATCATAGAGATTCTTGTGTCAATTCTTCTAATTTTCATCAACTAGCTTACGAACAATGGTCATAATAATTTTATTTCTTGATTCTACTTGACAATTCCCTTGTGGGTAATAGTATGATGTATGAGACAATGATATTCCATAGCTATAGAAAAATTCAGCCAGCTCCATGAAGGAAAAGTATGTGTCCTTATCAACCACAATATTGTGGGGAATTCTAAAATGAACGATAATGTTATCCTTAATGAAATTGCATAGCATTTCAGAATTGGCTTACTTGGCATAAATTACCTCCACCCACTTTGTGAAGTAGTCAGTTGTCATGAGTACATAGGTGTGTCATGCACTTGAGTGAGGGTTAAGAAGTCCAATGAATTCCTAGCCCCCTTTGTTGGAAAGGTTATTTGATCACCACGGCAGAGAGGAAGTGCAGCAAACCATAGTCTCCAAAGAAATAGTTAGTAAGGTTCATACTTGGAAACAAAATCTTGAGCATTTGTAAATAGGGTAGGCCAATAATACCTCTTTGCGAAGAATCTTTTGGGCGATTACTATTAAAGAGAAGTTCCCACCACAATCCTGATCATGATATGCTCTTAGCAATTTCTTTTGTTTCTCTTTGTCCACGCACCTTAGAAATAATCCATCAAGTCCTCTCTTGTATAGTACATTGTCCCAAATGAAATACTTGGATGACTTGAGTTTGAGAGTTATTCTTTGTTTGTAATCAAGATGAGCATGACACTCACCATAAGTCATAAAGTAAGCAATGCCATCATACCACTCATTGGTGGTTTTTACAAAAAGGACTTGAGGTAAGTTATTGCTTACAAATTCGTAGAATAGACATTCTTTGGTATCATTTTGAGCCTTGAGAGCTTCATCTTCAGCCATCAACCGACACAGACCATTTTCCCTGACTAGATGTGAAGGTCGAATGTACAAATCATATTATTGAACTCTTTCCACCCAATTTCCTCTTTTGGCTCATGGATCCTGCTGAGTAAGGATTGGCTTGATCACAGAGCCTAGGACCATTACCATGGTGCGAGAATTGAGGATGTAAAACCTAAAATTATTCATGGCCTTGACTACAATGTAGGTGTGATTTTCCATTTAGTTGTACCTCAACTCATGGTTCTTCAATAAAGAAACTTATGAAATAAATGGGTGCTTCGATGCCTTCTTCGTTCTTTTGAAATAGGATGACGGGAAAGCGTGTTCTCAGAAGCATAATAATACAAGATGAAGTATTTATATAAATTAGGAAATACGAGTTGGAGCTTTGGATATGGATTATTTTATTTCCTCAAATGCTGCTTTGCCATCATTGTTCCATTTAAAGCTCACTTGTGTCTTCATCATGCTTGTGATATGCTTGGTCAACTCGGTGAAGTCTGGAATGAAGTGCTGGAGAAAGTTGACTTTCCAAAAGAAAGAATGGACTCCCTTCTTGTTTTTTGGCAAGGACAATGCTTAAACTAGTATTATCCTTTTGGATCAATTCTAGCTCCCTCCTTGTTCATAATGTGTCCAAGATATTTTCCTTCAGTGAATCCAATGATGCACTTCTTGGGGTTTAAAGAAATGTCATGCTTCGACACCTAATGAGTACTTGATCCAAATGTTCAAAGTGATCTCCTCACTTCTTTGAGAAGACTGTGAGGTCATCAAGGTAGATGGAAATATAATTCCTTAGATATTTGAATTCCAAATCCATTGCACATTGAAATGTCACTCCAACGTTGATAAGGCGAAAAGACATTCGATGTAAGTAAAAGTACCCCATGAAGTTATGAAAGAAATTTTAGATCTATCTTCTTGAAACCTCAATCTGATTGTATCCAGAGAAGCCATTAAGCAATGAGAGAATATCTAAGCTTGTTATCACCTAGAAGATGTGATCCATGATGGGAAATAGGTAATTATCCTTGATGAGGCTTGATTCAAATTTCGGAAGTCTACACAAATTCTTATCTCTCCATTTTTCTTCCACACCGAGAATAATATGCGCTTCCCACATGGAGTGGGAGATTGGGAAGCTGATCCTAGCATTCAACATATTCAAGAATTATTCTTTGATTATGTCTAATTTTTTTGAATTGTATACTGCTTTTACCTAAAAGGTTTGGCTTCAGGCCTCAATGGGATTGAGTGGTGAATTTATTTAGACTGGAAAGATTTGAGTTCATCATAGGAATATGCAAGAACATCATAATACTTTCTCAACAATGAAACAAACCTTATTTTATCTTCCAATGATTTTTTTTTCCAATGTTTACATCCTTAACTACTATCTAGTACCATTGTTTTCTTTCTCAAAATCAAAATGACACTTTGAAGACTGTTTAGCTTTCTCTTGAATGAATCTATCATGCTTATCAAAAAAATCTTCGAGAGACACAAGAGCCTTTGGGATATTATTTACCTTTAACTTGATGACACCTTCAGAATCAACTCCATCTATCCCTTATTTTTCTTCATCCATAATAGACTCCCAATTTGGATTATCACTTCCCTCATAGAAAATATTTTGAAGTTATCTCTTTTCTCCAAGAAAGAGAGACGCCGATTGTCATCATTGAATAATTATTAATGATTTACATTTTTGGTACACTTGTCCTAAATACCATTTCAACAGTCACTTTTTCATTATTGAAGCACATGTGTGGAGTCATCAAGGAAGCTAAAACTTTAAGAGATTCAAAATTTTCATTCTACTCATGGGGGACAACTTGAATTGAGAAAACATTGAAAGATTCAATGTAGTCCCATACCTGGTTCTTATAGTTCTTGAGTTTTGGATTATTCACATGGTATTGATCTCTTACCTATTTTACAATCACCTCGGCATCGCCAATAAATTTAAGTTTCTTGATGCCCACAAATTTAACAACATCCAACCCAAGAAGAAGTACCTCATACTCTGTAGTATTGTTAGTGTTACCAAACTATAATTTGTAAGCAAATGGATACAACTAACTTGAAGGAGAGGTCAACAAAATACCCAATTTCGGATCTGCGCACTAGAGTGACTTCCTTCAAATTCCATCATCCATAGTTGATATCCTTCATCCTTCGTGAGGAGAGTTAGATTCTCATTTCTTTAAGATGTGAAGAAATAGTTACCAAATCCACTATCTTGGAATAAGATGTCACTTTGGATATTCTTATTTTTGATTTGTGTATTTCATTTTTCATATTGGAAAAAAATTCTTCATTTCACCCTTTCTTGGAATGGATACAAAAGACAAATCCATCTATATCGTGCTACCCAAGTCCCTGCAGAAACTCTTACTCAACAACATGCCAAAATATGTTGGGATATCTCGCTACTAGAATAGTTAGAAAAACCTTTTGACTTGGGAATATTTGATTCTTCATACCATCGGAACCTATTTAGATTCCATAGAGTAGCAAGAAATAGTTTCTCATGTCAAGGTAAGTCCTAGGGCATTAGAAAATTTTATGGGAATTACATTGTCTGAGGCACCTGAGTCTATAATGAAATTATTTAGTTGGTGGCCTTTAATCAAGAGGGACAGGTAAAGGGTTTTACCTTTCCGATTTTAGATGCACTCAATGCAAACATGTTTTGGGATGGGGGAGTGGGTTGTGTTGTTAGTAACCATTTAGGATTAGAGTTTTCAAGTGTTGGGTTTTGGGCAACCACCCTTGATTTAATTGACTAGCCTTTCAAAATTCTCTAGGCGAGTGTGTAAAAATTCAGATTTAGAAATATGAAATTTGGACTTATTCACATGTTCAATAATGTCAAAAGGAGCATAAGTGGATAGAATTGATGTTCCTATAATAGTGGGTGTTTTATAAGGTAGAGGTGGTGCTACTTTGGAAGCTTGGGTACTCTTGGTGAAGGGAGTAACATGATGAGAAAGAGTAGCTGATTTTAGTTAAACAATGGTGGAAGCTTTGGAGGGTTAGCTTTCGATATGGAATTAGAGTTAAGAGAAATAATAGAAAGCTTACTTGGTATGACAACTTGATTATTACTTGTTATTGGGTCTGATTTCTCCTTGGTAGATTACAAGAAAGGTGGGAGTGGAGATCGTCTGTTGATTATCTTATTTTGTGTGGTCACCACTTGAGGATCATCTTTCTTTTTGCTTTTCACATCAGCTGTAGAGGAAGAATATACTTTTTGATATTGTGAGTGAGTAAACACATAACATGAGAAACTTGATGCTTCTTTATCATCATTTTATTCTCCTAAGGCATACTCAAGGAAACCAATCCATGCACCATCTTCTATTTCTTCAATCTCAAGAATGTTTCCCTCTTCACTTTCTTCTTATGGCTCCTCAATCTCTTATTCTTCTTCTTCCGCCTCACAAGATTCGTTTATGGTTGGTGACTCAAGAGAAAGTTTACAAAGAGGTGGGACAATCATTGGTCTATTTGGAAAATTATTCTTCTTTGGAGCATCCCACAAGGTGCTTTGTGCAAGTTTCTTCTTGAGAGAAATAACGTCATTAGCCGATTTCTTGATTAAGGGACATGTGGAGGTAGAGATGGAGCTTTGACATTTTTGTTTACAATTCAAATTCTTAAATTTTTCGAAAAGAATTAGATCATCTTCATTTTCAATAGTATAATCTTGAGCTTCTTTAAGATTTCTAAGCTGATATCTTTTGATAATAAATACTACCACAAAGCGGATGAACACCGATGAATAATCTCTTCATGTTATCATCGGAGGAATATATTCAAGAGGTATCCTTTTGATCAACCTATTGTATCATGGTACAAAATACCTCATAGTCTCATTACGTTCCTTCTTCATTTGCACCATTTGCACCAAGATAGCTTGGTAGTCTTCAGTGGATTTGAATCTATCCTCAAAACTAGTTTTGATATCATACCAACAGGTGATGGACCTAGCTAGTAAGAGATATAACCTCTTTATCACTTTGTCTTGTAGAGATTCTCGTGAACAATTTCTGATAGATACTCATGCTTCACTCCTAATACACCATAGGAAGTGATGAATTCTGCCACATGTTCTTCTAGGAGATGCATACCATCTCCTCTGAACTTGGGAAAAATATTTCTTGATCAATTTGACAATCCTTGAATAGGTTGAGGAAGGGAAAGTGGACCCATGTTTCTGCCCCATGGTATAATCGATCGAGGTCTTTCTTCATAACACATTATGGCTTCCACTTCAGCTTCGTCTTCTTCTCTTGTTGCTTCCTCATATTTTACTTGATCTCACTTGAGTTCTTTTTTTTACTCTTACTGCTTCCAATTTTTCTTCTCTTCTTGCTACTTTTGCAAAATCCTCAAAGTCTTCTTTGAGGTCTAGGAATTCTAATTGATTGACACCATTTGGAAAAGCTGGTGATGGGAGTCTCAAGATGAAAAGAGTAACAAGAATTTATGATTTGTTCTTTCCTCCTTTAGAGCTCTTCAAATATGGGGTCAATATTTCCTCCTTATTTCTAAGACTGGTGTATCTACGATAAGACATCTTGTAGATTTGGGATTTAATTGAGCTATCCTTTGTTGAACTTGGGTTTGTCTCACTCTTTGAAAATATTCAAAGCACGTTGTTCCTTAGAATCTAACACTTTTGTAGCTATGAAGTGTTGGGAGAATTTTCTCTATTATTCCAAATAGCTTCCCTCATGTCGATGTGATATCTTGTTGGATGTGGAATAATAGTTCGGGTCTTTGGATTTGGAAGGTTACCTGAGAATAACCATTGCTTGAAGACATAAGGCTCGGTCAATTTTCAAATTTCAGATTTTTTTGAATATTTGATTTTTATGTATTTTTGTGATTTGTATGTATGGTGCGAGAATATGTAAAATCTGCCCCACGGTGGGCACAAAAGCTGTTGGTAGAAAATTTTTCGATGGGAAAATCGGTGGATTTCCGCCAATGATACGAGACTCGGTCCCTTTTCTTGAATGGGGCAGCTCCATTATTATGTTTTAACTAAAAATAAAATCTATTGTTTGCCTAAAGGCCAAGAATCCAATAGGTGCACTCTGCACGTGTGGAAAATGCTTGCAATCTCTTAAGGAGGAATTTTCTAAGTAGGTGGGGGAAAGTAGGAGTGAGAAAATAGGAGAGGGATTAATATTACAAGTAGGAAAACTCATATTCTTGCAAATATTAATCATACATATCACATACACAATTCGAGAAGGAAAAAAACTATGCTCATAACATGCACACAAAGTTGCACACATTTATGCATCATGAAAAGAAGAAACTCCTTTCTTTATTGACATTCTCACAAGTTGTACAATACAAGGGAAGATGAAAATAAGTTGTAGAAGAAATTTCTATCTCTTTTTATTTAATCCAAGTAGTAATATCTCCTTGAACATACAGAAATTGACAACCCTTAAGAATGGGGAAGCCATTACAATTTATAGACTTTATAAAGACTCTTCACGTAACCCCACATGACCTTTCATTTGTCCTTACAACATATGATTCTTCATATTACTAGGAATGAGATTAATTCCCCTTTTATTAATTAAGGGTGACTTATTACAATTTCAAATATAGTCACATTTTTTTATTAGAGGTAAAAAAGGGTTGAGGGGACCCTACCCGTACATCGAGAAAGATCCATGAGAGCAGATAAAAAAATTAAAATAACATAAAAAAACCATAGTATAAAAGTTCATAGTAATAAGAGCTAACGAGAGCCCATAAAGTGAAACTAACAAAGCAACAAAAAACCACTTTGGGAAACTAACAACATCGATGAAACTAACAACTATAGACAGATAAACAAAACACCCCCTCCAAATTCATTTGTAGGATTTTTCAAGCCCCTCCAAAGACCTTAGGCCATTCTTTCGCAAGAGCATCAATATTAATAGCCAAAGATCCAAGGTCGAAACCATCCAGTGGTCGCCTTCCGCTTCCGCCTTGACTATCCACAACACAATATGTATTGGCAAGCTGCCCGAGAGTTTGAAGGTGTTGTAGTGTCGACTTAACCGTGATGATGCTCAATTCCATATAGCTATGGAGAATAACTTTAACTTGATCCATCTCTCTGGTTATGACCCCAAAGTTTGCCTTCAGGACCTCAATCTCGCCACCCCGTCCATTACTAACCGCTTCTGCACCCTGCTCCTTCATCTTATGCCAATCATTAAATAAGAAGCTGGACTAAGCTCTTCGTGAGCCGTATGTCCCCCTTGAGATTCTCAATACTTGTCACCATCCTAGCCAAATGATTTTCCCATTTGATCGAGCCGATGTGACCCATAGCCTCAAAGTGCTTTTCCAATTGAAAATTTATAGGAGGTGGAGCATCTGTTTTTCTTGGATTCACCCTTGGTGTTCGACTCGGTGCATGGAATCTGTTTAGATTTCAGATACTTCAAATTTTGGGCCGCCACTACTTCCACCTCTTCCTGGTCATCATCTGAGTCCCCATCTAGAGATTCATCATCGTCGCTCGAATCCTCCTCCTCCGAGCCGGACCCCGAGCCATCCGCATAAGCTTCCAAAGCTGGCTTGAGGGCACCAGTTTTCTCAATGTCTAGGGATGCCCTTTTGACAAGGGTAAGGATAAAGCCTTGGTGGAGAGGGATAGAGATCCTACGCATTTTAAATTGCGAAATAGAAGCACACAGAGAACGATACTGGGAAGTAGGGAAAACTAAAAGCCTACCCACGCCTAAAATGGTTTAGTATAGGGAGGTGGTATGCATAAATACATTTGTGGCATCCTTCAAGGGTTAAAAATTGAATTAGGGTGAGAGACACCTCATCATATGGATTAGGTAAAGACATTCTAAGGTAGCCAAAAAAATGGGAGGTGATATTCTCATTACCTTTAAGAAACAGATTCAGTTCTTCAGAGGCTTCCTTCTTCGGTTTGTAGACTTCCCTCCCCACCACCGGAATGCCCATAACTTTAGCCACCAAATCCACAGTGATCTCCAAACTGATCCCCTTCATCTCAACAACAACACCTTTTTTGGTCACTTTCCATGCGCTAGAAAAGTCCTTGCTGAGATTTTCATAGTGCCCTTCAAATATTTTTAGAAAGGGGGTAAAACCCTTGCTATCAAACAAAGCCATAACTTTGGGAGTGACCCCAACAAGATCAGCGGAGTTCGATCGATCGATCACCCCCATTTTCTTAACAACAAAGGCCTCTTCATGAAAATAATTAGAAAGAGAGCCGAGACCTTACTCGCACACCACAAAATGATTCTACGTGGCTTGACAGAGATAGACGAGTTCTCTAAGAATACATGCGAATCACAAAACCAATCTTTTCATAATTAAGAAATAAATGTAAATTCATCATACATCAAAGGATCATGATGAGATTGACACCCCATGAAAAGACCTTATACATGTACATTGGTGTCTTTTAATAAGTGTGCCCACACCTTAGGATAAAGAAGTTCCACCTCCTTCAAAAGTTTCAAATCATGCCCATTAACCCCGTATTAGCAAAGAAATCCACCACGACATTAGCTTCCTATACACATGTTTGAAAGAGATAAAATTAAAAGATAGAGCCATTTGATTTATACTCTTAATAGAGTTAAGATTGGAAATAGAGATGGATCCTTTCTTATTTATGTTGTTAATTATGTTCAGGGAGTCTCCTTCCACTTCATTTACGAAGTTGTGTTAAAGAGCTATAGATAGACCCTAGAAGACCCTAGCGGCGTCACAACGACATTATTAGTTTTAGTGCCCAAATTGTGGTAGTACCCAAGTATGAAACTTCCTGAGAATCACGAAAGACCCCCAAAACCCGCACAATGAGGATTTCCTTGGAGGCACCATCAAATTTTTGTTTTAAACATTCCTTGCTAGGTTTGACCCATCCATTGAGTCTAGGGTTCAGACCAGGGGGCCTAAGGGTAGAAGGTCCCAGACCCCACTTCAAGGAGAAACTAGATTCATTCTGAGAGAAAGACTTCTTTTGGGAGTTCAAGATAGAGAAATTAGCAAGGATGGATCTCACACGGTGGGTACCAATTTTGAAAGGGGATTATTTTATTCCTTTAAACATTCTTCTATTTATTTCCTTCCATATCTCCCAAGCCAAATGTATAATAAAGAAAGTACATAAAAACTTAAAACCTTGGCTCTTAAAAGGAATAACCCATTATTGGCTTAGAAATTTTTCTTTAGGGCAAATTTTAGGGTTTTCCTCACCAACACTATGGGAATATAAGTCCTCTACTTTGAATGGTGTCACTTTGTTATATTATGTATGTAAAACATGTGGATTCAATGGTGGTTTTTCAACCAGAGATCCATAGGGGCACTCCATTGACCTATGGAAAAGCTGTAATTTCTTGCTAGGAAACAAATTGGTGCGAGAGTGGGAAATGGAGTGGGAATGAAGGAAATAAGATCAATGATGGAGGTAAGATATCGATGTCCGTATACATTGATCATAAAGTTCACCACATGGATTTAATTGCAAGAAGAACAAATTTGTAAACCCTAGCTACAAAACCAAACAAAACACATTGGTCACAAAGTACCAATTCATTTATCCATCAAAAGGACTTAAAATTCCTTCTTTTCTTATTGCAACCAAAGTAGAAACTTGTCCAATGAATGGAAAATAGAAGAAAATTGTAGAGAAGGAAAAATAGAAGAAGATTGACTATCGTTTTTGTCCTCTATTCGCAAAACGCATTTATAGTCTCCAAATTCAATTGCCAACCCATACAATGACTTCCAAAGGACATGAAATAGCCCACAAGGCGGTTACAACTTCCCAAGGCATCTAAGAAACAATCCAAACATTCGGGCCATTTCGGTTCTTGATTCGCAGAGAGCTTGATTATGGCGGGAAATGCCGGAGAATTCATAATTATAACCGTTACAAACTTCACGAGTTTAAATATGAACCGTTAGATTTATTTTGTAACTTTAAATTTGAGCCATCCACATGGCAGAAGGTAATGAGAGCAGCCGCGGGAACGCCTTTTCATTTTACAACTTTTTGGAATTTTGGCAATTCAGAAAAAATTCTCCACCACCTGCTTTGACTTTTCAATGTGGACACGTGGTATCTCTTGATTGGAAAAGAGGTCACGGATCGATTTAAAAAATTTTGAACCTTTGTTGGAAAAAATTTCAAAATCACAAAATCCTCTCTTGGCCCGCGCACTTTTGTGTTGACTTGTAAACACTTTGGAAGGACACGTGGCATAATTTGATTATCAGAGGTCACATTAATCTTTTTACTTTTAACCCCGAAGGCTAAAAACTTGAAATCCCACCGAAGGTCCATCGCCCGCTTTGATTGGTCAACAGGGACACGTGGCATCATTTCATTGGTTGTGGAGCTCGAACCTTATTATTTTCTCCACTCCACTTGGGCTCACAAATCCACCATCACCAATTACGCTTTTTCCGAAAAAGGGAAAAATGGTAAAGAAATCTCCTCAGACCCACTAGTCCGCCTTGGGCAAAAAATGCAACTTAGGTCCGCCGAGCCATATCTTGAAAAATATGAGTTAGAACGACTTCTTTACCTTTTTGGAAAGGGGAAGAAATTTCCCATCGATGAAGTAGGTTCTAAACATCGTTGAGCCCTTGGAAAGAACCAAAAATTCAAAATACTCATATTTGACCATTTTCAAAGGGGACTAACTCAAAGATTTAGGGTTAGACTTAGAAAATGAAGGAAATTTTTTGAGGGGACAACAACTGGCTCTAGCTTGGGGACATGACATGGATTGAGTAGGGAGAAAAAATGACATGAGGATCTAGAATCAAAAGTTTAAAAACATATAACGTTGACCAAGTGCCTTATCCATTGGGCCTTGCAGAGTCATGTACAACTTCTAAGGAAAGAGAGAAGGAAGAAGAGGACACACAACCAAAAACACACAAAAACAGAAAGGGGAAAACAAAAACACACAACAGAAAAGGGGAAAAAAAAAAACTATGTTACAAGGTGAGGGATAACTCACTTTCACTGATGATATAGCTTCAAATATTGCCCACTCTTAGGAAATCCTAATGGAGTTCCATCCAAGTATGATAAGAAAAAAATTCTCAACCATAAGTTCCATGAATTTGAAATAGTCGTAACCACAAAGAATCAAATTTTCCATGACTGCCCTTTGGTTCTCTTCTCTTGTCCCAAAGTAGGACAAAGTCTCCAACTCTGAACTCTCTTGCCTTGGTCCTTTTGTCAAAGATTTTATTCACTTTCAACTGATGTTCCCTAATTCTATCCACCACCTGAGATTTGTTTTCTTCCAACTTCTCAAGAAAGAGGATCCTTTTGTCAATGGAGTCCTTGTATTGGCCATCTTCCACTGATTGAAGCAATTTGAGGGCTGGCATTTCAATTGTGATGGGGATCTTTTCTTCAACTCCATACAACAACTGAAAAGGTGATGTACCTATGGCCTTCTTGGGAGTGATCCTATCAGCCCACAATGCATCATACAATCTCTTGTGCCAATTCCTTTGATTCTCATCAACAAGCTTTGAACAATGGTCACAATGTTCTTGTTACTTGACTCACTTGACCATTTCCTTGTGGATAGTAGTTAGAAGAATGGGCTAGAGAGATTCCAAAACCATAACAAAACTCTGTCAACTCTCTTGAAGAGAAATAAGTGGCATTGTCTACAACAATCTTTTGAGGCACTCCAAAATGGACAATGATGTATTCTTTGATGAAACTGCATACTACTTCAGAGCTAGCTTGTTTGGTTGGAATGGCTTCCACCCATTTGGTGAAGTAGTCTATGGCAGTGAGCACATAAGTATGCCCAACACTTGAATGAGGATTCAACACACCAATGAAGTCCAGCCCCCATTGTTGAAATGGTTCTTCAATGATCACAGCCTGAGTGGCAATGCAGCTAACTATGGTTTTCCAACAAATTATTGGCATGCTTTGCAGTTGGAAACCCAATTCTGAGTATCAGCAAAAAGGGAAGGCCAATAATACCTACCTCTGAGAATCTTGTGGGCAGTGACTATTGCTGAAAAGTGTCCACCAAATGCTTGGTCATGATAGGCCTTAAGAAACTTTCCTTATTGCTCTTTATCAACACATCTAAGGAAACAACCATCCATCCCTTTCTTGTAAAGTGCATGATTCTAGATCACATACTTGGCTGCCTTTAGCTTGAGAGTCCTTATTTGCTTGTAGTCCAGATGAGAGGGGAATTCTCCATAAGTGAGTAGAAAGGCAATATTTGCATACCACTCATCAGTAGTGGTTACAAAGAGAACTTGTGGGTAGTCTTTTGAGCAAGGTTGAGCAAGTGTCATATTTTTCTCCATGCTGAACTTTGAGAGTTTCATCTTCAGCAATCAACTTGCACAAACCATTTCCTCTTACCAGATTAGAAGGCTTAATCTCCGGTCATACTCTTGAGTCTTTACAATCCAATTTCCTCTTTTGACTCTAGGATCTTGTTGTGTTAAAATGGACTTGATTGCACTTCCAGGGACCATCACCACAATATGAGAATTAAGGATGTAAAATCTGAAGTTCTTCACAGCCTTGACCACTACATATGCATGTTTTTCCAATTGACTGTAGTTTATCTCATGCTTCTTCAAAGGGAAACTCATGAAAGCAATGGGTGCTTCCAAATATTCATCATTCTTCTGGACAAGGACAACAGAGAGAGTGTGTTCTGAGGCATAGTAGTACATGATGAACTCCTTGTTGAAATCTGGAGATACAAGAGTTGGAGCTTTAGCAATAGCTCTCTTGATCTCTTCAAATGTAGTTTTCCCTTCATGGCTCCATTTGAAACTTTCTTGAGGCTTCATCATGGAGGTGATATGCTTTGTCAATTCGAAAACTTAGGGACAAAGCGGTGAAGAAAGTTTACCTTCCCAAAGAATGAGTGCACTCCTTTCTTGCTGGTGGGAAGAGATAGTTCTTGAATGGATCTTACCCTCTCAAGGTCAATATGTGCTCCATGTTTTTCACAATATGTCCCAACAACTTGCCTTCTATGACTCCAAAGATGCATTTCTTAGGATTCAATGATATGCCATGTTTCCTACACCTTAAAAGAACTTGCTCCAAATGACAAATGTTATCCTCCCTTTTTCTTGAAAATACTGTGAGGTCATCAAGGTATATGACAATGCAATGCTTTAGGTCTTTGAAATCCAAGTCCATTGCTCTTTGGAATGTGAATCCTACATTTATTAGGCCAAAATGCATTCTGCTATAGGCAAAAGTGCCCCAAGGGGTTGTGAATGTTGTTTTGCTACAATCTTCCTCCCCCACTTTGATTTGATTGTACTCACGAAAACCCATCAAGAAGAGAGAGCATCTCGAGATCCAGTGACTTCTTTTAAAAAGTGATCCATGATTGGTAGAGGGTAGTTGTCCTTGAGTGAGGATTTATTCAAATTTCAGAAGTCAACACATATCCTATCTCACCATTCTTCTTCCTCACTAGCACAATGTTAGCCACCCATGTTTAGTGGTGAATGGGAAAAATGATTATGGAATTTAGCATCTTGGTCACTTCTTCCATGATGATGTCGGTGATCTTTGGGTTGTAGGGCCTTTGCTTTTGCCTAAATGGCTTAGCATCTTGCTTCAAAGGAATGTAATGATGCATTTCCTTTGGTTAGAAAGATTTGAGTTCTTCATAGGAGTAAGCCAAAACATCGAGTATTTCTTAAGCAGAGCAACAAACCATCTCTTCTCTTCGGGTGAGCAACATTTACCAATGTTGTCCATTCTTGAATCTTCGAAGTACCAATATTTTCTTTAAAAAAATCAGATGGACACCGAGAAGATAGCTTTTCTTTCTCCCTGAATTAATCTGTCATGTTTGTCAAACAGATCTTCCAAAAAGACTAAGCCTTTGGGAATCTTGTTACCTTTCGGTCGATCATTCCCTCATCATCAACTTCTTCAATTCCATCATTTTCTTCTTCAAGAATAACAACTTGCCTATGAGGATCGACACTTCCTTCAAAGAAGAGACTATTGAAATTGTCTCTTTTCTCTAAGAATGTCAAAATTTGATTATCATCATTGAAGACCTACAAATGATTTGCATTATCAAGTACACTAGGTTTGAATACCATTTCAATGGTCACTTTGTTTTTGCCAAAACAAAGATGAGGTGTCAATAATGAGGCTAACACTGCAAGATAATCAACCCTTTCATTTTTTTGCCTTGGAATGGCTTCAATAGAGAATGCATCAAAGGATTCAATGCAATCCCAAACCCTATTTCTGTAATGTCTGAGCCTTGATTTCTTAACTTGATATTACTGATGGATTTGCTTCACTATCACCTCTGCATCACCAAGGAATCTCAACTTCTTGATTCCCATGTATTCTACAACACTCATACCTAAAAGGAGGGATTTATATTCTCTTTTGTATTGTTTGTGTTATCAAACTGTAGTTTGTAGGCAAAAGGATGCATTTCCTTAGAAGGGGAAAACAAAACAACACCAGCTCCTGAGCCTACCCTTGAATGAATGCCATCCAATTACATTGTCTAGATCTGATCTCCTTCTTCCTCCATGAGAAGTGGAAAGTTTTCATCCTTTTGTGATGTGAGAAAGTAGTTTCCTAACTTAGAGTCTTGAAGAAGAATGTTGGCTCTTGGATCATCAGACTTCTTCACTATGAATTTCATCTTTCTTAAAGGAAACAACCTCTTCATTTCACCTTTGACTAGGATAGTTATAGATGACCAATCCATTTTTATCTCTCCACCTAGGTATCTACAAAAACTTCTACTCAAAATCATGCCAAAAGATGCTAGGATGTTTGCCACTAAAATAGTTAGGAGCACCTTCTTGTCAGGGAAGTCAGCCAAAGCTACTTGTGCATCCTTTATTCTTCCAATCAGTGGCACTTGTTTAGATTCCATTAAATAGAAGGCTCCATTTACTCTAGTCAAGGTTAGACCAAGGGCATTTGCAACTTTGAGTGGCATTACATTATTAGAAGCTCTAGAATCAATGATACAATTGTTCAACTCAAAGCCATTTATGAGGAGAGACAAATAGAAAGGCTCAACCCTAGTTGTTTTGGAAGCATTGAGAGCTAACATGTTTTGAGATGGAGGTGTGGATGGTATTGGGAGAAGTCCTTTAGAAATGGAATTTGAGGATATAAGGATACTAACCCGGACTGCATTGATGAATCTATCAAATTGGGTAGGGTGTGTTTGTAGGTACTCTATCTCTAAGAGTTGGACTTTGGTTTTACTTGCATGTTCCACAAAGTCAAATGGGGAAATGCTGGGTGAGGAGGAAGTTCCTGAAGTGGAGGAGGATTTACATGGAAAAGGCTTTATAGGAACCTTGGATGCTTTGGATGGTAGATTCTCTCCCAAAGGTGAAGTAGTTAGTTTAGCAGAAGGTGAAGGTGTAGCCTTTGGCTAAACTTGGGGTATTTTTGCGGAGACTCCAATGGAAGGGGAAGTGCTCTTAACAATTTGAGAACTAGAAGAAGGAACAAAATACTTACTTGGTATAACAACATGATCCTTGGAAACAACCAAGTATGGTTTTTCTTTGGAAGAATCCATGGAAGGTGGTAATGGAGAACCTTTATTGATGACTCTCTTTTATGTGACCTTTGAATTGGAATCTTCTTTGGTCTTCTTCTCCTTTGTAACATTGAAGATGGAGTGTTTTTATTGGATTTTGCTATGGTGAAAACAAAACATGAGAAGCTTGGGGTTTCCTCATCATCTTCTTCGTCATCATCAACAAACTCAAACAGGCCATTGTGCATGTCAACTTCTTCAAATTCTAGGTAGCTTTCATATTCTTCTTCATTTTCTCCTTCAGGTTCATCAAATTCAACTTCCTCCCTTATCTCTCTAGTATCATAGGTAACATTGACTGGTGGTGCTTCTAGAGCAAGTTGGCGAGGAGGTGGTGTAATCCTTTGCCTATCAGGAAAATTTGGTCTTCTTGGAGCATTTCTCATTGTGATTTGTGACAACTGCTTCTTTAAGGAAACTAGAATCATTTGCCATTTTTGGAACATTGGGTCTGTTGTGACTGAACTAGAACTTTGACCCTTTTTCCTTCCATTTGGGCCCTTCACCTTTCCAGAAAGGATTAGATCATCATCAATCTCAATTGCAAAGTCTTTAGCCTCCCTCAATGTTCTTGGTTGGGCTCTTCTGAGGAAGAAACCAACTTTTGATGGCAAGGCACTGATGAAGAACCTCTTCAAGTTGTTTTCAGGAGGAACTACATCTTCAAGGATTCTTCTTGTCAATCTATCAAACCTTGTTACAAAATATCTCATGGACTCAGAGACTTCTTTCTTTATCTGAACCAATTGAACCAGCAGATCTTGGAAATCTTCTGTGCTTTTGAACCTATGTTCAAATGCACTTCTTATATCCTCCCAACTAGTGATAGATCTTGGGGTAAGCATGTAAAACCATTCAGCAGCTTTCTCTTGGAGTGACTCCACAAAAATTCTAACTGACACATCTTCATCCTCAACCCCCAACACACCATAAGCAGTGATGAATGCTGCTACATGTTATTCAAGGAGTTGAAAGCCATCTCCTTTAACTTTGGGAAAATTATTTCTTGAACCTATTGGAAAATCATGGAGTGGTTGTTGGAGAGCAAGTGGACTAGTGTTTCTTCCCCATGGCACATTTGGTCTACATGATTCCCGTTCATTATCACCCATTCTGTTTCTATTTATGGCTTCTTGAGCAGCTAGGGTTACTTCTCTTTCCTCTGGCTCTGCTTGGAGTCTTTTAATCTCCTCAAGTTGAGCCCTAATCACTTCTTCTCTTTCAAATTGAACTCTCACCTCTTCTTCTTCTCTCTCAAGCTCTTGAAAATTAGGATTAATCACTCCTCCTTGTCTCAAATACCGGGTAAACCTTCGTCGGTGAGCTTAAAGGCTTATTGTCTTCTCTGAGGTGCCGAGATTTGTCTTTGCTCCTCTAACTCAAGAGCAAGTTATTCTTCTTAGTCCAAGATTCTTGAGGCAATAGAGTAATGATTTACACTCTGTCTATTATGCCAAATAGCCTCCCTTATGTCTGAAATGATATCTTATTAAATGTGAAAGAGAAAAGTAGGTCTCTCAGCGGGAGGGTTTGCAAGGATAGCCATGATTTGTATCCATGTGGATCAGAAGAAACTTCAAAATTTCAACAAACTCTAATGATATATTATGATCTTGTGGTCATTTCTAGGGTGCAGATGCTACAAAATCTGCCCCACGGTGGGCACCAAAACTGTTGGCTTGGAAATTTGTCTTTAGGAAAAATTTAGGGTTTTCCTCACCAACACTATGGGAATCTAAGTCCCTCTACTTTGAATGGTGCAACTACCATATTATGCATGTAAAACAGGTGGATTCAATGGTGGTTTTTCAACCAGAGATCCATAGGGTCACTCCATCGACCCTATGGCAAAGCCTGAAAAATTTCTTGCTAGGATAGAAATTGGTCCGAGAGTGGGAATGAAGGAAAGAAGATCAATGATGGAGGTAGGATATCAGATGCCTGCATAAATTGATTAGAAAGTTCACCACATGTATTTAATTGGAAGAAGAACAAATTTGCAAACCCTAGCTACAAAACCGAACAAAACACATTGGTCACAAAGTACCAATTCATTTATCCATCAAAAGGACTTAAAATTCCTTCTTTTCTTATTACAGCCAAAGAAGAAACTTGTACAATGAATGGAAAACACAAGAAAATTGCAAAGAAGGAAGAATAGAAGAAGATTGACTATCGTTTTGTCTCTCTGTTCACAAAACACATTTCTGATCTCCAAATTCAATTGCCAACCTGTATAATGACTTTTAGCACTCATGAAATAGCCCACAAGGGGTGGTTGCAACTTCCCAAGGCATCCAAGAAATGGTTTCAATCGAATCCAATCATTTGGGCCATTTCTGGTTCTTGATTCGTAGAGAAATGGTTATGGCGGGAAATGCCAGGAGAATTCATAATTACAAACTTCATGGGTTTGTTGGTCCGAAAATCTGTCGATTAGGTAGGTCGTGGGGAAGCAAAGGCCAGCGATGTACGAGGCATAGCCCTTCTTTGAGACAACAAAGTGAAACTGGTTTATTGCTATTCTACCAAGCAGGAATCTGTACAAATCTACAATATTCTATCTTCGAGGGGTTGGGATCTCATCCCAGTAGAGGTAGTTCAGACTAAGAACAGAAAGGTAGGAAAGAAGGAATGGAGGAAGGATAGATCTGAAGGGAGAAAAGAAATGAATTCCAAGATAGAAAGGTCAGAAGGTTTATGCTTTGAGTAGTAGTAGTAACAGAGCCAAGCTTACTTGCATAAACAAATAAAGAAATACTGATGAACAAATGACAAAAGTAGAAATGAATCTAACATAATAGAAACACAGATCTAACTTAAGAGAGATCTAATGTAAATAACACACATATTTATCATAAAGTCTTGATATGTGTATTAATATTTCTTACATTACAAGAAAGCACAAAGTCTTTCTCTCCTCACTTCTATTTTCATACAAAAATGTCCACCCCCGAATACAACAAGTATTCCAAAGTATTTATAGAAGGAGAGGAGAGAAGAAGACAAAAGAAAAGCAATAACTACAAAATAGCTTACAAGATATTTACAAAATATCTAAAAAGTCAACCGTTGACTTTAGGGAAAGTTTTAGGATGACAACATCACATGGTGCAACATGGATGATGTCATTATGTATGCCAACATGATTCTTAAATATTTAATTTTAAAAAAATGCCTAATGCATTCCGAGAGAGGAGAAACTACTCCTCGTCGTCTCTCTATTTGAACCTGGGTATCTTACTTTGGCTCAGTGGGAGTCGATGTGACATTGGGCTCGATACTCTATAAACTTGCTGATCATTTCTTGAAGTTGATTATGATCAGGACCCTTGAAATGATCGTGAATGACTTCGCAAGTTTCTTTCTCATTCTTGAGCTTGTTAGGTAACTTGGAAAAGTCTTCATTTGTATCGATCAAAAAGCTAATGAAGTCACGACAGGCCAAGAGGTTGTTGATGGACTCTCGGTTGAAAGTGACCTCTTGCGCTGCGGACCTTGAGAGATGATAGCCTTGAAGCACTGGAATGTATCATCCACTTCTCTCAAGTCATAAGATACACTAAGCAGCTCAGGAGCCATCTTTGATATTGTCTTCTCTATGCTGTGTAGTGCTTCCAAGGCTTCTTCCTTGATTTTGTCGATTCTTTCTAGGATGTATTCCATCTGATCAACCTGGTAATCTAAAGCGGTGAGAGATTTATAATGTGCCCGTGGGTGATTGATAATGCCAACATTTAATAGGTTGTCGGCAACATTGACCATTGCTTGGAATGTTCCTTGCTACAACTTGGCATTATCCAATTCCTCAGAGAGGGAACCTGCTACTACTTGTAGCTCTTTATTTTCTTGAGTTATATCTTGATGGAGCAATGTGAACTTGCCAATTATCTCTTGACCATCCTGGAGGATCCTCTCAATCCAGGATGACATAGTTGTACCTTGTTTAACAATCTTTATATACCCATTTATTTTCTCTTGACCTGGGAGCTGAAGCGAGGTTCTATGGCGATTCTTGAAGGAGCTTTGCCCATTTTCTGCAATGCTTGGAGGAGATGTTTGTTTTGTTCTTTGAGTATTCTCTTCTCCTCTTTTACCTTTTGTAGCTTCTTACGAGAGAAGGCATCTATAGTGACAAGGCTTCCCCTTGCAGACTTTCGAGACGAGGTCCCCATTGTGACTTGAGTCACCGTGAAGTCTATGGGAGATAGATTTTCCTTTTTCTTGGTGGGATCGGGTAAGCTATCTCCATGACCCTTTCTCTGAAGTGCTCTTAGAGAAGCGAGTTACCGCTTTCTACTTCTTGGGTCCCTTCATTGGAATAATGGAGAAGTCAATGGCCGCAATGGGAACCTTTCTCTTGTGTTGGCTCGGATGGTCGAGATCCAACTAGGACTTAAGGGAGTGGGATTGGAGGGAGAAGAAGAAACAAGGGTGAAAGGGGGGAGCAACTATAGAAACCTCAAGAAAGAATGTTGAAACACTCGGTGGTGGCATGGATAGGGAGTCCAACACACCGATGCTCACAAGGCTTGAAGTTACTATATAGGAGAGGAGAAGGACATGGAAATGGAAGGGATCCGTAGTTGGATAGAGGGAATACTAGGGGGACAGATCCGTGAGAGAGGAGAAGATGGAAGAGGTGGGAGATGGAAGAGAGGAAGGGCGAGGAGAAGACACAACCATAGGGATGATCGCTTGAGTGACAGGAGGAGGAGAAGGAGCAGGAGAAGGAAGGGTGGGTACCTCAATAGTTGTAGCTATGATGACATCCTGGGTGGATGTATCCGTTAGAAGACCTATTGCTCCTTCTTCATCCGGGGACACCAGTCCACTATTTGCTTCTCTAAAGTAGGAGGGATTTTAGGAGTTTCCTCTTGTTTTCTTAGCTCTCCAACCTTGTCTTTTCTTTTCCCTTTAGAACTCGATCCTGCGCTTGGAGGTGCACTTCCCGAGAGGAGAAGTGGTGAAATCAACTCCGAGGTAGGTGAGACCATTCTGTTTGCACCAATGTTCGGTGCGTTGTAATGTGGGCTTGACCCTTTCCCTGAATGGTGGTCTTGGGTGCCTTGGCTCTATCGATCTCTGTAAATGGCTAATCATCCCCATCCGTGTCAAGGTAAACCTGATCAATTTCTTGATCAGTTTCTTGGAATTCCTTTGGGATGATGGCCACGCCATAGTGGATGATCTCTTCCAGAGCCAGCTGGGAGTGATCCTTTCGCCCGAGGTCTATCTCATGTGTCGGGTTTATCCATATGTCTTCGATCTCTACGGGACATGGATGGGATCAATTTTTGCCTTTGGGAGGCAACTCCGGCGATCCAAGGTCAGCCTTGCCAAGAAGTTATGCTTTAAGTTCAACAATTCTATCTCGGTGTACATTTCCCGTGCCTTACCAAGTGAGGGGCATGTGTACCGACCAACTGTAAGGGGGAATGGAGTTCCTCCCTTCTTTCTTTTCATGCATTTTCATGATAGGTAATTAGCTGCCTTGATGGCTCTAGCATGATCAACTTTGGCCCTACATACCTTGGTAACTTCGTTGGTTCTCCCAAGAAGCTTACGGCTACGAGATATGTGAAGGTGGGGAATTGTGTGAACAAAGCCCCCATTTCTTTGTGGCAGCGATCACACTCGGGCTGGTTCGAGCGTGTCTCATGTTCGGTCTTAATTGACAGATCACCTCATAGAAGAAGGCGTCATTAATCTTGGAGAACCGGGAGATGCCGGTCTCGAGCCTTAGCTCCAATAGAACTCATATATTTTGACTTGGGGCCATACCCCACTTTGAGTTAACCCTGGAAAATCTCTCTCTAATGCAACAACGTATACAACATAGGAATTCATGTAGAACTTCCCAGTTGTCAGAACCTGATAGAGCTGCTGCGAGATGGTGTCGCTTATGATTTCTCACCATCCGAAGCACTGATCATAAGCATTCTTGCTCATGTTCTCCAAGTACCATAGCATCCATTTATGGAAATAGTGGGCATCAGGGAGCCCAAATAATCTGTTGAGGAAGGTGATAGTATCACTTAACTCCTCGTTAAAGTCACTGCAGTGGATGGTCCGAGGCCATTTGCTCACCACCTTCTTATTCTTCGAGGTAAATCTGCGTTCATCATTTGCATACATTTATCCTCATTGTCATTCCATGTCTTCAGTAGTCTTCAATGCTTTGCGACATACCGGGTGTGGTGAGGAATGCCTAGGATTGTCTCAAAATGACGAGCAATGAGGTTGATGATCACCTTGTACTCTTTATCTTTGACACATCTCGTGTCTTTATTTTAGCATCGGGAAACTAGCATGATGAACTCATTGTTTATCACACTCACTTTGGAAGTCCTACCGCAAAGTGTAATCCGGAGCCTACCAGTTTGTTCATCCATGGGCAGCATTTGCTAACCTTTTGGGTTCTCACCCAAAATTCATCCATATCAATGTGTCCTAGCTCGAGTCTCGATATCAAGACTACACTTTGCATATGAGTCAGGCATCCTGACTCTCTGATATTTATATTTCATCTCTTACTCTGTCAATTTAGACTTAGCTTTAGCTTTGGTTGGCTTCTTGCTCGATGAAGACATAAGTGAGCTCAAGGATGGATGTTGCTCTGCAAGAAGAATCAGAGAGGTCCAACACAAAAGAGCCATGTCAACCATCATGTTATCCATAATTAAAATCTTGTAGAATGAAGAATGAGCAATTTATAAGCCTTAGGGCACAAGGCGCGCATTCTGTGAGGTCTGCCAGGGGCTGTTTATAGCTAGGCTCACTTGGGAAGGTGTCAACATGTAGATGTTGGTGCCAAAGGGAAAAGCGCGGGGTGCGGGTAAGCAACACTCAACATGCAATGTTGGTGTTGACGGAAGTTACGCCAGTTCCTTAGGAAAGATATACTTTGGTGGGGCGCAAGAAAGTTTGGTGTTGCATGCTTTCAAAGCGCACTCAAGGCACGATTTCGGGAGATCTTTGTAGGGAAAGTTAGTGCGCCATAAGATTTAGCGCGTGGCGCGGATATGTAACACACAACATGCAATGTTGATGTTGAGAGAAGTGTGCTGCACCTCATATAATTTGTTAAGTGTTTGTTTCAATTGATGTAGAAAAGAGTGAGTGTTACGAGAGCGGGAAGTGCGTCATGGCACGATCATGCGGGAGATGTAACCTATATGCAAATTACGCAAAAGGGATAACACTTTTTCAGTTTGGTTGATTATCCGATTTCTTGATTTCTTCATTTCCTCTCTTATTAGTATTTGGATTTGATGGTAAGAGAGAGGAATGGGCAAGGCAAATAAGTAGGGGAAGATGGGTTTTTGGTTTCTTCAGAGGTAGAGCCTTCCTAGATTTGTAGATCTAGAAGGAGTGGAAAAATAGTGTGAGCTAGGTTGGTTGATTTTAAATGTGTTCTTCCTTTTAGATTTAATCCATTTGATATACAAACCCTAATCACCTAACACAACCAAAAAGAAAAGCCACAATAACAACAAGGTTTGCGAAGCCACTTACTAGGATTTATAAAGATGAAGACCGATGTGGGGTCCACAAACATGAAAAATGACACGTGAGGGTGACAAGGTTGGTTGACGCACTCAGAGAAAACACCTTTCACAATTTTGAATTCATGAAAATGACAGTGTCAGTGCATATTTATAGGAAAACTAGCATTTATGACCCCACTAACCGCATTTGGCGCAGATTTGGGAGTGTCGACATGGGAGAAATCGTGCATTGGTGCAAGTTCCATGATGTGACATGCCGGGTTCAACGCTTAAGAAAATGATTTGCGTGGGTTAGGGAGTGTCAATACGAAAATTCGGCACCAAAGGGGGTGCAACATTTAGTGATATTGTAATGAACATGGAGTGTATTTGAAGGACTTTAGAAGAGGTGAAAATTTTAGGATGTTGACATATAAATGGGTGCACTAAAGGCATAGATTGTGGTATGTCGACATGATGATGAATGCAAGAAGGTTTTAGCCAAAAATGATTAAGTCCCAAAATATTCTAATTTTTCGAAAGGGAGTTTTGGGCTATTTTGAAGGTTGTTGAACTTCCCTAGGGGCCAAAACAGAAATTTTTGTATGGTTATCTACAAATTACCCTTGTCAATTTTGTAGGATAACAAGGTTTAAATATGAACTATTAGATTTATTTTTGTAACTTTAAATTTGAGCCATCCACGTGGAAGAAGGTGATTGGAGCGGCCCACGGGAATGCCTTTTTATTTTACAACTTTTTGGAATTTTGGAAATTCAGAACAATTTTCTCTGCCAACCCACTTTGACTTTTCAATGTGGACACATGGCGTCTCTTGATTGGAAATGAGGTCACGGCTCAATTTAGAACATTTTGAACCTTTGTTGGAAAAAGTTCAAAATCACAAAATCCTTCACTGCCCGCACTCCCGTGTTGACTTTTCAATGCTAGAAGGACACATGGCACATTTTGATTGGCTGCGGAGGTCACATTAATCTTTTTAATTTTAACCCCGAAGGCTAAAAAGTTGAAATCCCGCTAAAGATCCAGCGCCCGCTTTGACAGTCAATAGGGACACGTGGCATCATGTCATTGGGTGCGGATCTTGAACCTTATTATTTTCTCTGCTCCGCTCGGGCTCGTGGATCCGCCATTGCCAATTACACTTTTTTCAAAAAAGGGAAAAATGGCAAAGAAATCTTCTCACCTACGCTAGTGTGCCTTGGGCAAAAATGCAACTTAGGTCCATGAGCCATATCTTACAAAATACAACAAGTTAGAAAGACTTCTTTACCTTTTTGGAAAGGGAAGAAATTTCCCATCCGATGAAGCATGTTCCAAACATCGTTGAACCCTTGGAAAGAACCAAAAATTCAAAATATGCAGATTTGACCATTTTCAAAGGGGACTAATTCAAAGATTTAGTGTTAGACTTGGAAATTAATGGAAATGTTTTGAGGGGACAACACCCATTGGATCCACAATAGTTTTATGGACTTCGGAAGACCCAGTTGATATCAAATAGATTGAGGATGGTTTCCCTAACCGAAAGAAGAAAGGGGAAGTTGAGGAACATGTGTGAGGCATCTTCACAATTAGATTCACACAAAACACATATATTAACCATGTGGAAATTTCTCTTGTTCAGGTTGCCAACTGTTAGAATATTATCATGGATAACCAGCCACCAAAACATATTAATCTTGAGAATTAATTCTTTGATCAGATGCTTCCCAATTAAAATTATCACCTACCCCTTCCTCATGAAAGAAGGAGAGGTAGGAAATTTTGACCAAGAAAATACAATTTTCTTACTTTGACCAAGATATAAACTATCTTCAACAAGATTCTATCTATTAATAATAACTCCTCTTAATTTTTGTTAAAAGAAGAGATATCCAAGTCTGTTAGATTGATCCAAAGAATATGGTTTTCCAACGTCCCAGAGGATCATCCAAATTGAAGTAATCTTTGACCTTAGTCCCATATTTGGACATAGAGTCTCTATAGATAGTAGGGAAAATAGTCTTGAGAGGAACATTCTCCAACCAGTTGTCCTCCCAAAAGTTAATGGTTCGTCCATTTCCAACAAGCCATTTGCATCCCGCGAGAGATCACATGTTTAGCCCAATTTAAGGATTTCCGGAAGCGGAAGAAGCATTAGAGTTATGGGTACAAAAGGACCATTCATTTACGAGATAGATTAGGCCAAGATTTACATCTTATAATACTAGTCCAAACACTATCTTCCTTTAATAGTCTCCAACTCATTTTTGCCAGCATAAATTTATTCATTTTTGTCTAATCTCTGATACCGAGGCCACCAAGTTTTTTGGGGTACAAACCTTATCCCAGGAGATTAGAGGAATTCTATATTTTGATTCGGTACCACTCCATAGAAATATTTTTTGTATGCTCTCCATCTTGCAGGAAATCTCAGAGGGTAATCTATAGATAGACATCATATAACCCAATAGATTCTGAATAAAGCATTTGAGGAGGACAACTTTTCCGCTTGAGATAGAAGCAAACCTTTCCACCCTTCAATTTTCTTCAAGAATCTATCAATTAAGAAATTCCATTCAACATTATTTTGTTTTTCCATCCCAATAAGCATACCAAGATACCTAGTTGGGAGGGTTTTAGAAGGAAAACCAAGAATACCAACAATTTTGATGCTTCTTCTTTCAGGGGTATTGATAAATAAGACAAATATTTTCCCATAGTTTATCAATTGATC
The DNA here is from genome assembly GCA_018340775.1 of Taxus wallichiana var. yunnanensis. Classification (NCBI taxonomy): domain Eukaryota; kingdom Viridiplantae; phylum Streptophyta; class Pinopsida; order Cupressales; family Taxaceae; genus Taxus; species Taxus wallichiana. The sequence goes on from CM031235.1 coordinate 889,782,824, forward strand.
TGAATCCTCCTCATAATCCTCCATTAAATGCTTGAATTATTTGGCCTCAGCAATGGAAGCAACTCCTATCAACATGGTATCATCAACAAAATGTTGATGAGAAACCCTCGACAATTTCTAGCAGGGGAGATACCTCTGATTCTACCCTCCATGGTAGCCTTATTAATATTTCTGCTAAGGGTCTCAGCCAAAATAATGAAAATAAAAGGTGAGATAGGATCACCTTGTCTTAAACCACGCATGCTATTAAAATAACCACAAGGAGTCCCATTAACCAGGACCAAGAACTTGGCTATGGAAATACATGAGAGAATCATCTCCTTAAAATCCTCTCCAAAGCCAAATATTGAAAGAACCTTCAGAAGGAAGGACCAAGAAACTCTATCATAGGCTTTTTCCATATCCAACTTAATAAACATAACTTCTTTCTTGTTTTGTTTTACTGAGTGGAGGGTCTCCTGGATGGTGATAATGCCATCTTGAATCTGTCTATCCATAAGAAAACCTCTCTGTTGGTTAGATATAATCGAAGGAAGCACAAGATGTATTCTTAAGGCAAAAATTTTAGAACACATTTTATAAATGTAGTTGCCTGAGACTTATGGGTCTGAAATTTTAAAACTCCGTTGGATCATGATTCTTAGGGACCAGAGCTTGGAAAAGTGCTATTTAACTCTTGGAGCATCTTTTTATTCTTGAAAAATTCTTGAATAACACTGCATATATCATCTTTCACAATCTCCCCAAAAGTTTGAAAGAAGAAAGTAGGAAAACCATCAGTCCGAGGGCTTTATTAGGGTTAAGAGATTTTATCATGGTTTCAATTTCTTCCACAGAAGGGATTTTAGTGAGCATGATATTGTCTTCATCATTTATCAGATGAGGGATAACGTCTAGAAATTGCTCTTCCTTAGTCGTTGTTAGGAACCCGCGAAGAGGACAGAAGCCTATTGAAGAAAGAAAAAACCTCTTGTTGAATTTCCTTAGAATCATTGAGCATAACTCCCTCTTCATTTTTAATGCATATAATTCTATTAGAGCTCCTCCTTTTGAGAGTAGAGATATGAAAGAACTTTGTGTTCTTGTCACCCTCTTTGAGCCATAGGACTCTAGATTTCTGTTTCCAAAAAATTTCCTCCTTCCGGGGATGTTATGATACTCAACAAGTAAATCCTTCTCATTATTTTGGAACAAAACAGAATTACCAATTGCATGCAATTTTAAATCTTTCTGGAGAAAAGAAATCTCCTTAGCCAGGGATTGTTTTTTTCAAAAATGTTGCCAAAACTTTTTTATTCCATTCTTTCAGATTTTTTTAACATGAGCAAGCTTTTTAACAATTCTGAATAAAGCCGTACCTTTGATTTTTATATTCCACCACCCCTTCACCAGATCAGTAATATCCTCATCAAGCAGCCACATATTTTCAAATTTGAAAGGGACTCTCCTCCTATCCTTAGCCTTGATCTGGAAAAGGATAGGATTGTGATTAGATCCTATGCGAGGAAGGGAAAACAACCCGGATTCTTTTTCAGCCAACCCCATGAGATCGGATCTCTATCAAGTTTGACTGGATCACTGGTCACCCTTTCTTCTTTTTGACCAAGTAAATCTACTCCCTCTAAGCTCAACATCCATAATATTATTGAGGAGAAAAAAATCTTGAAGGCCTTCCATGCTTTCAAGAAGATCTATAAATAAATATAGTCACATTTAAATGAATAGGAAAAAAATAAATAAGACAAAATAGGAGGTGTGAACCCCCAACGAATAAATAAAATGTGAGAGAGAAGAAGGGGAGGGAAGAGGAAAGAGAATAAGAGAGAGAACTATTCTAATGAAGACCCTTCCACCGATGGAATCTTGGAAAGCTCTTCAAGAGAAGTTTCAATTCCTTTGATCATTTCATGTACCTTGCCATCACGGGTGTAACTTTATTAACTTGTGGGATGTGAAGAAAATTTAGTGACTTGATCCAAATTTCAGAAAGGGAGTTGATGTTCATGCATTCTAAGTACCAAGATTGATGATATCTTGTGTTATTTGAAATGACTGCTCTTATCTCTTCTAAAGACTCTAATGTGTCTTTATTGAATGATAATGGATATTCGACCTCCTTCTTGACTAGATATTTAAAAGGCTTTAACAGATCATCTATTGAAGTGTCTTCGTTCACTTTTGGCACTCCAAGATTTTTCTCTCCGAACATTGGAATCCTTATGGATATTTTCAACATCTTGTTTGTATGAATCAAGATCACAAATAGTACATTCATCATTTCATAAATAGTGACCAAATTTTGAGTGTAGAATTGAGACAAGTCATCAGATGTTCAAGAGAATACACCTTTGATTATCAGGAGGGATGATTTGACCTTACCCATCTCAATGACCAGTGGATACAATTGATCCTAGTGATCCTTCTCTACTTCAATCCCCTCTCTTTTCATGATCACTTTCATGGTGTGGCACTCATGTACTTGAAAAATGTCAAGATTTATGGAAGCAACACCTTCCCATTTTCCAGGATCATGTTCACCCACTTATCGGTTGATCTCTGCCCTACATGGTGAAACCTTGTGTTTTTTTGATGGACTAAGGGTCAAATATACTGATGGGAGTAACTTCTTTGGTCCGGAGGAAAGTGGAAGCATTCATATCCAAGATTAATTTCACATATGAAGTGAGGGTCCTACGAGATCCAAATGTTCTTTATACTTTTGATTTATCACGAGAAGATGAGTGGAGGAATCCTGAAACTGATGAACATCACCTTCATATGTTTCTAGGCTTAGGAAATGGTTTTCATCACATATTTGGTTAGGTTTGTTTCCTCAATGGGTTTGATTAACTTTTTCATGAATACTTCCACATATTGGTTGCCTAAGGTACCGCTGAAAAGTGAGAAGACGCTTGAGCCAATTTTCCTTTCTTTCCTTTGACCATCAAGGTGATAGTCAATAAATTAGGGACTATCACTTATTGCGAGAATGAGGGATTCTATTGTGATCATTTACCGTACCCAAGGAAATATCTCATTTGTCTCTAGATCGGCATTTGGAAAGATTACATCGTCTTGCTCAAAATGGGAAGGAACATCCTATGTAGGTGGGGCCGATGTGGCAGCGGAGAACGAGAAACTTGGGGATTTATGAGGGGCTGAGAGGTCAATTGGATAAATTTCCCCTTGATCCAAATCAACTACATGGTCCTTTGTTTTTCTTATCTTATTATTCATCCTTTCGTGCAAGGGCTTCGGGTTCCACTACCTTTCACTTTGAACTTTCTCCGAGTGAGTTTAGTGGGAGCTTTATCTTTATCCTTGGAAGAAGAATGGTGAAATGTATGTATCTAGAGGGTTCCAAGTTACCTAATGCAATGAGATTTTCCCTCTTTCTTTTGAACCATTATCTTGACCTTTTAATGACTACCTCAAATCCGTTCATTGATATCCATTGACTTGCGAATGCTCGAAGACACTTACGTAAGGGTGAGGCTTTCACTACTTGGTATTTTGGGTCATACATATATGTGTTATCATCTTGAATGCCGTCCTCATACCAATAAAATCCAAATTATCTCATTTTCTTGATTGATATCCTCTTGTGACCCCTTCTCTCACTTCAAAATCATCGACACGGTTCACTAAGTAGTCTTCAACCCGTGAAGCAAGGTGAAATTCGGGGAGGTGTAAAGTGTTTGGATCACTTCAGATATTGAAGTATGCCCTTGGAGTGTATGAGTACATGTTTATAGGGGAGAGGGTATCTTCCATGTTGGAAGCCTCGTGAGCACTCTTGTAAGAGAAAATACCTAGATAAATAGGGAAAGAAATAAACATCTTGTTTTATTTACTTAGCTTACTATTGACATGAACCAATTATCTACATGTCCAATCAACACAATCATGTTGCTTTGAGGTAGTGTGCCAATATTCATGGATAAAGATCAAAATACGACACTTGAATATAAGAGAAGGTAAAAATTGAATGAATATGACCCGTACCTTTTGATTAGGGCGGTGACTTATGGAGACATTCTTGAGTGAGGATTCCCTTCCAACAATCTAACAACATACCTTGTGAATGCCTTTGTATACTCTAGTAAAGTGTTGGTTTCTTTATTTCAGGGTTATTTGCATATGCTTCTCGTATGCGGGAGTCTTCGAGAAACATTTTGGGTGAGTGTCAATTCTTTGAAGGATCTTGTGCTTTCCAAAGAATAGACCAGGGTATGAATTCATGAAGAACTTTTTGGATGTTGACAATGAAATAGTTGGTGATGTAAGTTATCACCGATGATTTTCCCCAATATACCTTTTGTATGGATTCAATAATTATGAGAATGAATAATGTCATTTAGTCATGAAAATATCTTGTGGTTTCTTCTCCCATTATCCAGATTAGGAGAATGATGGCATCTGAGAAGCCCTCGTGGAATTCATTTTGGGAAAGAGACTTCAACATATGGGAGGGTTTCCTTCCTTGCTTCAACCATGAACCAAGAGTGAGGCCTTAAAGATATGACTCATTTTTATACCACTCACCATATGAAAATTCCTTTTTGATCATGACCATGTTGTTCCAAACGAGAATTCACATACTTTGAGATATTGCCTTTAGGGTAAGCATTGTCAGGATTGAGTTGTTGTCACCTCTTATGGTTTAGATGTCTGGCTCATAATGATGGGATCAATACAACACCAAATCTTTACTTTACATGGACACGAGATGGCCACCTATTACATACAACCCTCTTACGAAGACCTTATCCTCCACAGGCTCCTTGGGTCCACCCAACATTCTATTTTTGAGGTCCTCTAGGTCCATATGAGTAACATCACTGTCACCCACACTTGAGTACTCTATGAAAGATCCAAAAATGGGTTGAATGCTAGAAATTATTTACTTCATGTTGATGAAAAGCAACAATATGAGCCCAAATGAAGATGATAGCAACTTTTTGCACTCAAAATTGAAACTTTCAATTTTCAGCCACTAGGATCCTAGAGTCGCTATTTTAGAAAATGTTTCCTTTTTGTCTCGGAATCAATTTTTGAAATATCCATCATGTTTGGAACACTCTTAAAAATGTTTCTTATCCATTTTTAAGAACTTTCTATGCCTAGAATGTTACTTTTTTCTTTTTCGTGCTTTTTTGGCTTGAAATTCCATGTTTGTCATTTCGGTTGACTTCTAAGTTTGTTGCTTTGAAGGTTTTTTCTATTTTACAAAAGTTTCTATTTATAGTAAGTAAAAGTACTAGGTAATTACTATTTTTAGAAACTGGTCTTCCACACCTCAGATTGAAAAAAAATTAGCTTCTCTAGAATAAGTTTGTTTTCGGATGTTGTGTTAAAACTTCTAACTCGAAGTATGCTATGCTGAGAATGGTGAGAAATTGAAAAAGTGGGAGATAGGGTAGAAATCAAGGGTTTTATGCCATTAAAAGTTAGGGGCACCTCTTTTTTTTGTTTCTTACTTCCTATAGGCACCTAGAGAGAGGTATGTTGAAAATTTTGTTAGAATCGATTACCAATTTGTGAGATATGAGTTTTTCATGGTTTTTGGCTATGGAGGCAATCTGGTGAAAAAAACGGCCATGTTGTCTATAAAAAATTAATTTTTAGGTGGTGTTGCATTAATGATCCTATCGAATGGAAGATAAATGGAGGAATGGAGAGGGGTAATGGTTTTTAATGTTTTCTTTCGGCGAGTAGTTTTGTCAAATACACATGGAGAAACAACACGACATTTATACTTTTTATGAAATTTGGATTTTTTAATCCTCATGGGCTTAGGAGAAATTTTATATCCCAACTATTACAAAGGTATGGGATGATTGGTTCAATAAAATTAACCTTTCTCTTAGCTTGAAAAGTGGCAGATGGGGAATGGTTAATGGAGGAGGGAGAAAAACACTTAAAAGCCCTCCTGTGGCTGAAAATGGGTCACATGGAGGACAAGGGAAAGGGATAGGCTTGGATGTATTTTTGTGTCCCAATTGTCCCAAGGGGATAGGAGACAAGGTGTAATAAAATGCGCTCTCACTAGAAGATGACAAGTGGTGGATGCTTTGATTTGCGGAGGTGAAGAGGATAAGGGGTTGAAAAATGGCTGCGAAGCACTTCCTGGGGTCACATGAAGGATCAAGGGCCATGTTGGGCATGGGTTACATTTTTTTGTCACAAATGTCCCAAGTGGATGGGACATAAGGTGTAAGAAAATTTTCCCTCATTCGGGGATGACAAGTGGTACATTTAGATTTGACGATGGAGAGAGTTGAGAAAGGGTGCAAAGGGGCTTAATTGGCTAGTTTGAGATCCTTCGGGGTCACATGATGATCCAAGGGTATATCTTAGGCTTGGGTGCATTTTTGTGTCCCATTTTCTAAGGGGATGCGACATTTGGTGTAATAAATTGTGCCGTCACCTAGTGATGACATGTGTCCACCTTGAAAATTGGCTAAGTCCTGAAAGCGTACCTTAGAGATGATTAAACTAAAATGAAATATTTTTATTCTAATTTGATGCTATAGGATAAATAAATAAATAAATAAATAAATAAATACAATACGAAATACACCCAAGAAACTAAACAAATGAAATGTGAAACCCTAATGTGCAAAGAGGGTTAGAAAGGCCTTAGCTAATTCATCGATATTGCGGGACGTGTTGCAGTGGAGATCAACTAAACAGAGGGGGAAAATGTCACACGGGAGCATGAGAAAGTGAAGATATAGGATATATTACCGAATGGGGTTCTGGAGAAGGATAAGCGCACCGAGGCACCCGGTCGGTGATATGACTAGGAACTTCCTTTGAGGTGTCGCTTAATGATCACATGTGTTCGATTTCTGTCACATGAATGCTGCTTGAACTTCGTTGGATGTCGTTGTAAATCAAATATAGAGGAAACACCTACAAAACCTCAAACAAAGCATCAAAACCCTAAAAATAAAGATGCATATGAAGGGGTTGGACTATCCTTAGTGGAAAAAATGGTGGACTTACTAATTGAGCGTTGTACTACATTTAGACCCAATGTAGTTCTAGGTGTGTGTGTGTGAAAATCGTGCCCTAGGTTCTCTTGTTCCAATTATACTTTGTGAGTAACAAGTAATAACTAGATGTAGAATGTAAATATATGATGGATGACATATAATAAACTCCCCTCCTATGAAGTGTGATGCAAATGAACTAACCTTTTTCCCTTATGATGGAGCTAGATGGATGCAAATGGAGTAGTAGAAGCCTTTGATGGATGTAACCTTAGGTGATGATAGTAAGTGCTTAGTGTTTGGTCCCTCATTATGGTCTCATAACTTTATATTTATATGGTTCTCTTGTTCTGATTCCATAATTAACCCCAAAAAGGCCGACCAACAAAAATATAAGAACTTCAAACAAATAGAAAGTGCCCAAAAAGTGAGAGTAAAGTGTAAAGAGGATCAGGGCACCTAAAGGGGACCAGGGCACCTAGGGTGCCCGATCAGAATAGGGAATACATAGTATGTAACTACAGACTGGGAAAATGTAGGTGTAAGACTAAAAGTAATGACAGAAAAAAAAGTAAAATGACCAAAGGCATGGGTTAATTAGTACTCTTTTTCACTCAAGAACCATATGAATAGTAGTATGAGACCAGGACTAAATAATTACCCAAAGTGTGTGATTTAGTGTCTACATTTTCCCCACTTTATGTTGGTGAGAAGAATTCTCGGTAACATAAAGTAGATAGAGATGTGTACATGATATCCATGTAGATTGATGTAGAAAATGTGCATAGGGACTAGAAAAAGTGCGGAGTAACAAAAAAATGGAGCATCGAGACTAAAAATGTAAACATGTAAAAAGTGATGAGAGTGAACCTAGGGTGGAAGCGCGTGTGTAGATTCCAATGTGTGTGATGTACCTACATGTTAGTATGTTATGTGTGATGTCGAGTGATGTCGTTGTTGTTATTGACTACTTGCTTCCCATACGGACGGACCTACAAAAGAGAAGATGATCAAGTAGTCAAATACACATGTATATGTGTAAAAACCATGTGTAAAGATGCATGTATATATGTAAAAATATGTAATGAAAATATGAAAATGAAAAAGGAACATGTGCACCTGATCCGTGATGAGAGAAAGGGTATAGAAAGGAACCCGTAAATGTCGATAAGTATGAGTTTTTTGGCAATCTCATGCCATTGGTGAAGAAGTGTAGGTAGAAAGGTGTGTTATTCTCCAACCTCGTAACCACTTCCCGAGAGTATGAAGAGATATTTTATCTGCATTATTTTCGTGTGATCGACACCATTGGCCAAAGAAGTGCGCAGGAGGAAAGTTCGATGTTCCTCCAACTCGTGAATCGCTCCCCGAGGATGTTAAGGACAATATGTCTTGTAAAAGATGATGTGTATGGATTTTTGTAGACGGTATGAACCCACTCATCTGTATAACCCATTTTTCCATGGATGAAAAATAAATAACTAAACAAAGACTGCATCGTGTGATGTACTGTGTGTAAACCCAAATGATGCCCCCTCTTTGGGGGTGCATGCGATGTTGTGGATAGGAGAAAATGCGGCCCCAAAAGAGGACCAACCACTGAAACTAAAGCTCTACCCTATAGGGGAAGGGAATGTGCTTGATAGAAACCAAGGCACATGCAAACAAGTGGCTAGGAAAACAAGTGTTAGTATGAACAAGCATGCATGTAGAAAACAAGTTTAAGCTACGTAAACAATGTGTAAGCTAGAATGCAAGTAAACATGCAAGAAATCAACGAGACTGCTAAAAGTGGGTTAAAAACATGTGAAACCAATCACAATTTCACAAGACACTCAAGGATGTAGTGGCTGCAAAAACAAGCAAGTATGCACACAAAACAAAGGGCAAGGACCGCATACTGATAAAAAAATGACAAGAAAGTATAAACAAAAATGTGAGATAGCCATGGTAGCAAGTAATCCCGCAAAACAAAAGCTACACATGAAGTACCGTTATCATGTTAGAACGATAAAGTGTATTTAAAAAGTGTGTATAACCAATAAAGTAGAGTGCTAAGTACAAAATGAAACAATAACACTGTATAATATGAAGTTGGATTCCCCAGGAGTTGCTATGGTATCGGTAGCATGCCAAAAATCCATGCTACGTGTAGAAGCTCTATATCTCGCGATCACAAATAGAAAAGGATCTGAACTCACATGTGTGTATGGTAAAGATAATGATACAAGAAATCTATCTAGCATGTGTAATAAGAAAAATGTGAAGAAGTAAATGCAAGTAAGAGTAAATGCGACCAAGATATGCAATATGTTGTGGATGGATGGAATGGAATGCAAGATGGATGATAGGATCCACATTCCCTCCAAGTGAATGAAGTATATGCAGTGAGGTTCATTTGTTTATGCCCCCTTAGCAGTCAAGAATGAACCATAAACGAGAGTGCATCATCGGGAAATGGTCGAGCTATGTGTTGTGTGTAACATGCTGAATGTATATGTGGTGATGATATGTAACCTAGAGATGATGTATGAAGATGTGTGATGATTTAGCCTAAAGTGTATACCATGATGAGATGATCGAAAGAGTGTAATATCCCTAAAAATACTTTCTAACAAATATGGAAATTTTCATTAAATCCTAGGAGAAACATTATTGCAAAGATGAACTTTTACAACAAAAACAATAATCTAAATAAAAATAGGGAACCAATAAGGAAAAAATATTTATTTATTTATTTCCAATCGATACAATAAAACAATACCATTGTCTCGAATACAATAGCACTGAGGCGAACCGCGAACAATTGCACCTCGAAATGTCACTGCAATCCTTAAATGGAATTTCCAAGCTTAGACGTGAGGGTTATCATCCTCGATACGTGTGTAAATGAGGGTTTTTGTCCTTAATTACTGATGTATAAGTAAAATCCACTTGCAAATAAAGAGAATAATTGATGAATTTCCAAGATGTGTTACAATGAACCCCAAGTACGCTTTTATAACTCCCAAACACTCCAAAGTGGGCACCTCATCCTAAAAATATAATTAAACACTTTAAATAATACTTTTTCCACCCCTTATCCTACAATTAGGATTTATAAAAGCATGTAACTTCCTTTTCAACTTTTGCACACCCTTCTTTATTTATTTATAAAATCTAACTAAGAGCCTAATAATAGAAGTAAACCTTCTATTAGTATTTAATTCAAAAAAATATTTTGAATTAAAAATAAAATTTAAGTGTCATTTTCCAATAAAAATAAAAATATCTTTAGACCACTTAAATTAATTTATTTTCCTCTTTCACTTTTCCCTTAGCCTACGGAAAATAATAAAAATAGGCTTCAAGTTATCCAGTAATTAATTCCGAAAAGGGGACATTACAGTCCACCCTTCCCATAATTGCTTGCCCTCAAGCAATTGCAAGCTGGGATGCTTAAGAATTTCAACACCCTCCCAAGTAGCATCTTCTGTAGGTAAATCCTTCCATCGTACCAGATACTCAGTGATAACCTTGTTCCTTAATTTCTTCTCCTGAAATCCAAAAGTACTTCAGAACCAACACAAGTTTGCCTTCATCATCCAAAGGAGGCAACTCAATAGAAGGAACAATATGTTGTCCTAAAGCCTTTTTAGGCATGAGACATGGAAAACGTTATGTATCTTACTTTGCTCTGGTAAATCCAACTCATAGGCAACCTCTCCTATCCTCTGCTTGATCCTGTATGGTCCATAGAAATGAGGTTTGAGCTTTTCAGCTCCACTCTTCTTCAAAGAAGACTGTCTATAGGGCTGCAACCTTAGGAAAACCATGTCACCAACCTCAAAATTCCTCTCTACGCGGTGCTTATCTGCATAAAATTTCTGCCGGTTTTGTGCATGTTGGATATTCTCTTTGAGCATTCTTATGATATCTTGGCTCTGTGCAACCAAGTCTTTTTCCTGGCACTCTACTATCTGCAAATAATAAATCCACAAAGGAAAGAACATCATAACCATACAAAGCTCCAAAGGGTGTCATACCTATGGACATGTGATGAGTAATTGGTGTCCCCAGATTTCACCTTGAAATCTGGGACTACCCTTTTAATTTTTTTTGTTGTTTTTAAAATATCAGGTCTTTTTGTGTTTTTATTGCCAGAAGATGTATCTATTACGTTAAGATATTCCAGTGAATCATATGAGCTAATTTTGACAAACACCCAGATGCTCAAACTCATTTTATCCCTCCACCAAGTTTTGTCTACGTGAAATTTTTTATTTAATTATTTATTAAATAAATAAAGCCTCGTTTGAAGTAAATTGTGCTCTGGTTGAATCCTATTGAAGTTTTGCATGTCTAGTATTCACACATCTCAATAGGGTTTTCTCCAGGAATGAATTCAGAGCATTGTTTACAACTTCTGGAAACGTTTTTCATTTTTTTATTTCTTTTGCATTTGTTTCTCGGTTTTCTCCATTGTCTGTTTGTTGAATTCCCCTTGATCCATTATTTGTTTTGTATAGTCTATTTAATTTCTGGAACATCTGGAGATCATTTATGGCCTTAGCACTAGAAGGAATCAGTCTTGGAAGGCAAACTTCTGACCAAAAAATATGAAGTTAAGCAGAAAAAGCCTCTCCTAGTCAATTTGCACTTTTTGGAATAAATAGATCTAAGCTGCAATGGGAATTTAGGTAGGCAAGCAAGGCGGGAATTTCTTACCTACCTTGTAGGGAAATTTTTTCCATGAATTAAAAATCACTTAAGCCGCAATGGGATGACTAGAGGTGGCAGAGCGAGATGGACTTTCTTACCTGCCTTGCAGGTAAAAATTCCCATTATAAAAGAAGAATCACTTAAAGCACCGGTGGAAATTTCTTACCTGCCTTGCAGGGTAAAAATTCCCATTATGAAAGTCAAATCACTTAAGTGGAAGAGGGGATTTTTGGAGCTGTAGTGTAGGGTGGAAATTCCCATCAAGTTGACTTCCTATTTTTAGCTACTACCCTTGCCAAAAAGTGCAACCCACCTTGGCATTAAACAATGCATTTAATGATATTTATTAATGGTTTTTCTATCCAATTTTGGCACCATGAATGGAAGGAAATTCAATGCAAAAGGATAAGCTAAAGAGAAGTGAAGGATGCATGCTAAAAATAAATAAAATAAATTCATAAAAAAACTAGAAGCATGCATACTTGGGCACCCAAATTGGATGAATAGACATGGCTTTTAATTAATTAAATTGCCAGAAATAGGGAAAGACAATTATTAAAAATAGCATGCAGATGGTTATATAAGCATGGGACGCCATAAGGGAGAAATAGTTATTTTTTTTTATGAATTTTACAGCCCAGACAGGTTTTGGCGCTAAAAGGAGGATTTTGCATTAAAAATTATTTTGCATTACAGGAAGCTTCAGTTTTAGCACCTAGTGTTGGAATAGCCTAATTTTTATCATTCTAAGTGTCTCGCATGTTGGTATAAGTTCTTAGGTGAATTAAATAATATTTTTCTTGCTTTGCATGCAAGCAAAGTCTCAAATTTTAGGGTAGTAGGCTTTATATGCAAATTTTTGTGATAAAATCAAGTATTCATGCCATGGACTCCATATTTGTGCGAATTAATTACAATGTATTCATCACAAGTGCTCATATTAGTGAAAGGAAGTCCAAATAAATGTTAGATACATTGAATATATCTTCGAATTAGAATAAATTTCCGGAGCTGCACAAATTGATCCAATTACAAAGGATTTCGATAAAATTAAAAGAAAAAGAGCTCAAACAAAGATTATTAGGCGTGATGAAACATGATGAAGGAGAAGGGTCAACGAGAATCATGAATAACTTCCAGATTCGATGACATTAATGATACACACATAAGCCTTGAACCCATCACTGATTTAATTGACAGATCCAGAGTTGGAAGGACATCTCTCATGCGGGAAATTAAAAGTAGCAAGATTATTCAACCTTCAGTGTTTCCAGTCACGGCTCGGTTTCCTAAATTTATTATGGAGTGTGCAAGGTCTTATCATCCTCTTTCCATAAAAATTTGAGATGCTGCAGGAAAGACAATAATTAGGCCGGATGCACAATTCATTAATTATTGCTTGAAGATTCTAGCACGACCAATGGTGATTGGAATTAACATGCAGGATGTTGGCAATAGATGGGAAAATCACAAAGCAGATTACATGGGCATAATGAATATAGAAACAAAAAAGAAAGTGTAAGGTTTTACAACTGTCAGATCTTCTTTCTTCTCTTCTTTCTTTTCTTATTTCTTATGTTCCCGGATGAAATTGTAAGATTAAAGTTATTGGTTTAAAAGCCATTACTTTAAGTTATTTGAAAAGGTTCTCTAAGATAAGTGGCAGATGTGCACAACTTTGACTTAATCTCCAGATGCATGTCACTTAGAGAGGAATTCTAGGAGAAAGATTGCCAGTTGTTTCCTTTACAACTTCCACATGTTCTAGTTCAGTTGTAGTTTCCTATTTGTAATTTCCCCTCCATACACTATAAATGAAGGAAGAACCTACGGGTTAAAAGATCAGAATTTGTAATCAACATTCTTGTGTTCTAGACTTTGAGCTAAAACCCTTGATAGCTTTTTAAAAGCTGAGAAATAGAGAGGAGGTGCATTTATGGGGAAACTTTGTGTCAATGGTGAATTTGTTTCTTATTTATTTTTAGATCTTTGCATATAATTTGTGTTATCCTAGATCTGGATATGAAACTTACCTTTGCTTTAAATTCTGCATTTCAAGATCTATTTTTTTCGTTTATGTGCATGTGACCAACTCTGTCAACTATTGGTTAGGTTACACATCTCCTTTCCTTTCTTCTCATATTTAATTATTTCCCTTTCCTGCATATATTGTTTATAACTGCTTACTTGCTACAAAATTGCCTAGCTATGGTCCATGAGTTATGCAGTTAAAGTAAAACCAACAAATAAATACTTGGAAATATAATTGAAAAAATATTACACGGGAGCCTCACTAGTAAATGAGGGAGATTTATCTCATGACTTCTTAGGTTTTTAGCTGTGCATAAAATCTAGCTAACAAATAATATTGTTGCAATGCTCTCCCATATAAAGCCATTTGTACCAAGTGGTTGTTGTCATACCACATAATTCTATAAATATATCTCAATCCACTTGTTCACAAGCTCTTTTTCCCATCTGTCTACGGATGATAGCTAGTACTCAGAGTTAACTCTATTCCGATCAAGTGGAATATCTCATGCGAGAACAAGCTAAGGAACCTACTATTTCTGTCACTCACAATATTTTTAGGCAATCCATAAAGCCTGAATACCTCTATGAAAAATAAATCAGCGACCTGTGGAGCCTTAAATTCACTAGGAATAGCAAAGAAGTGAGCATATTTAGTGAGTCTATCAACCAATACAAAAATACAATTCTTACCCTGAACATTGGGAAGACCTGTGATGAAATCCATTGATATAGTTTCCCATTTTTGGTTGGGAATAAGTAAGGGCTGTAATAAACCTACTAGAAAAGAATGCCCCGCCTTGTTTTTTTGGCACACAATACACTCTCTGATGTATTTGAGGACCTCTACCTTAAGTCCCTTCCAAGAGAATCGATCTCTGATCTGCTTGTATGTCTTGAAATATCCTGGATGACTAGCCAATGGTGTATCATGGACAACCCTCAAGATTTTGCTTTTTACCTTGGATTCAGGTACCAAATAGATTCTATTCTTGTAGAGAATAAGATCATCAACCACCCGGTACCTGTTGTCCTATATTTTGCCCTCAAGGATCTCATTAGTGTAATCATTCTTCACATACTCCACAATTATTAAAGCTTTCCAATCAAAAGAGATTTCAAAAATAGAACATAGAAAAGGTTTTCTAGATAGAGCATCAACTACAACATTATTCTTTCCTTTAACATACTCTATGTCAAAATTATAAGCTTGGAGCTTACTCACCCACTTTTGTTGCTTGTCATTCAAATCCTTTTGACCAAGAAAAAACTTCAAACTGTTGTGATCAGTTTTGACCACAAACCTGCCACAAACCAAATATTGTCAGAATGTTTCTAAAACATGCATGATGGCCAACATCTCTTTGTCATAGATAGAGAATCCATGCTCTACCTCACTAAGTTTATGGGTTTCAAAGGCTATTGGATTCCCCTTTTGCATTAAAATAACCCATAATACTTGTCTTGATGCATCACATTATAAAACGAAAGGAATAGAAAAATTAGGAACACCAAATAATGGACAAGAACTCATTACCTTTTTAAGTTTTTCAAAGGTTTTTAGTTGTTTCGAACTAGCTAAAAGCTAATTTCTTTGTCAAATCAGTCAATGGGATAGCAAGTTGTGAAAACCCTCTCACAAACTACCTATAGTAACTGCAAAGACCAAAGAATCCCCTCAACTGTGTCAAAGTGGTAGGTGGAGGCCAATCCAACATTGCATGGATCTTCTCTTGATCAACCTGTACTCCTTGGGCATTGATGACATGTCCCAAGTACAAAATTTCAGTCATTCCAAATTCACACTTAGATTCTTTGGCAAAAAGAGCTTGTTGTTCCAAAATTTCCAGCATTGTATCCAAGTGTTTTAAGTGCTCCTCCCAAGTTTTACTGTACACCAAAATGTCATCAAAGAATACTAAAACAAATTTCCTCAAGTGTTCCCTAAAAACATGGTTCATGCATGATTGGAAAGTAGCGGGAGCATTGGTTAAACCGAAAGGCATTACCAAGAATTCAAAATGTCCAAAATGACAACGAAAAGCTGTTTTGTGCACATCTTCATCCCTTACCTTGATTTGGTGATAACTAGATCTCAAATCAATTTTGGAAAAATACACCTCTTCATGTAACTCATCTATCAGTTCATCAATCATGGGTATTGGGTACCTATTTTTGATAGTCTTCTTATTCAAAGCACGGTAATGAATGCACATCCTCATTGTCCCATCGTTCTTCTTCACCAAAACAACAGAAGAAGAAAAAGGACTAGAACCGGGCCCGATATGTCCCATCTTAAAGAGATCTTTGAATGTCTTCTCGATTTCCTCTTTGTAAACTCTAGGATCATGGTAAAGAGTAATCATAATAGGTTTAGAACTTGTTTCCAGCTCTATGATGTGTTGGAATCCCCTATCCGGTGGCAATCTGAAGGTAGATCATTGAATATTGTACTATGCATGTTAAAAATAGATTATATGTCCACATGATAACATGTATCATCATTACTCAAACAATGGGCTGCCCATGCTACTTGCCCCTTACAAAAATATCTTTCCATCCACTTTGTTGTGATAACCCTAGGTGCTCCATTGGCCATACCATGAAGTACAACTTCTCCTTCCTCGGTTTTGAATTTCAATTATATAGTTTGATAATTCTGTGTGATTTCTCCAAGTGAATGTAGCCATTGGACTCCCAAAACCACATTGGTTCCCTGTACGGATGAAAATTTACATGCAACCTTCAACCATACTCGACCCCGAGGTCGTGCCAAAGAAGCCAATGTTGAATGTGTGTGGATGGCTAACTATGGGAGGATCGGTGACTAAGATCGGTAGTGTGATTTCCGGTATTCAAGGTGGAAAAGGGTAGATTTAGAGGCTATGAACGGGTAGTGTAAATTCCCTATGGTTTATTTTCTGAATCCCAATGTTAAACTAGTTTGAAGTGTCCAAATTAACTAAGATGAAACTAACAATATATGCTACTGCTGGAAGGAAACTAATCTAAACAAATCACAAAACTGAAATATTACAATCACAAACAACAATTTGCTTCTATTCTAAATAATCAAAATATTTCTACACTAAAACTTAACAAGCGAGATAACCCGGTGTGGTTATTCACCCGTGCCGAGTGTATTGAAACTAAACTAACTTAAAAAAAGAACCAAATGATATATGATATATGGATAACCTACTACGAGATATTCTCTCCTTCGAGATCCATAGGGATAAAAAGAAGAGGATTCGTCAACAGGAGCTGCTATTAGTGATTTAAAACCCTCATGGAAATTAACTAATTACTTGCAAATGAAAGGAAATTGATTTCTACTCTATTTGATATGATGTAACAATGATAAATTGTAATAATGAAGGAAATAAAATAACAACACCAACCTAGAATTCATAGAAACAGAGGTAAATCTAGCTGTGTGATGACTTGTCCCCTCAATTTATCCTTTCTTTCTCTGTGTGTCCATATGAGTCTAAAGAATTGGGAATGAAAAGGCATCAACAATAGAAGGTGCTAGAGCAATGAAATATTGAAGGTAATCGCTGCAATGCAAGTGGAAGAGGGATAGCAAAAGTGAACAGATCTTGGCTATGTAATTTCTAGCAAGATTGTGGTAGCAATACTATGCAAGATACACAAAATTCTCAAGCCATTTGCTTGAATACAAGCATTGAATATATAGGAATTGGTTGGGATGTGCCTTCATACACAAGGAAGCCTTGGAGTGCCAAATCATTGGGTGAAGAGGCAGTTCAAACTAATTAAATCTATTTAAAAATAGAAGAGGGAAGGAATACCATGCAATCAAGACTATTTTTAGGCAATTTGGTTCACAAACACACCCTAGAAGTCAAGTTAAGTGAAATCATGCATGTTAAAATCATGCATGAAGAGTTCTGGAAAAAGTGCGCAAGACCGTTGCCCTGCCTGGGTGGCGGTTTCAAAACCACCGCCCAGGAAGGGCGGCGGTCTTGACACTAAAGGCCAAAACATGCACAAAAATGAGCGGGAAGCTGGAAGAAAGCATGGAAAAGCTAAGTAAGGATGTCTAGGCTACAAATATGTACTGTGAATGGGTTTAGGAACTTAAACACCTTCTAAAAGGACATGAATCATCATTGGGAATTTTGTAACCATTTTCGATAATGTAGCACATGTAATTTTGGGTGTGTACATATTTCCCCCTCAGAGAAGCATCTTAGCCATGAAAAGGCATAAAACATAGAGTCCGAGTATGGCGTTCTTGAAATGGGGAGTTAGAAGTTATACGACACGCCGTGTGTTGGAATGTCTCCGTCCAAACTCCGCTACCTGTAAAATGAAAAATAAGACTCAAGTGCAGATAGATGAAATATCGAAAAATAAATACTAAATTAAAATGACAAGAGGACTTACCATTTGTGCGGGGATATAGAAATATACCTGCGTCAGCGCTCCAACCCTGCGAACATATGCACTCAAAATGAAGTTATAACAACATATATATATATATATATATATATATATATATATATATATATAAACTCATTTTCAAATTCATTTGTGCGTATTGATTTGGTGATTTTTGAGCTCTGGGCCCATGGTGACCGTTTCGTTTGTGAGTATGGTTGAATTGGAATGGATTTAGGAATGGTATTTTATGTTAGGCTTGGCCCTTTCTTTGTTTGAATTCTTTTGAGAAGAACTCCTAAGAAATTTGTAACTAGAGCGGTCATAAGGGGCCTCAAAGAGGCGGATAGGTAGAGTGCCTTTATTGCTTAGTCTCCATTTTGTGAGGCATATATGATGTTTTGGTATTTCGTGCTCATTACGAGTGTTTTGACCGCACCTAGTGTGCGATGACATTGTACAAAACTATGACACACCATGATATGTACATATATCTCTTTTTGGCTCGGTTATTCCTTGCATAGAGTTGACTTCCATTTATGATTTGATTCACGTGTGTACTCTTAGATGTTTAGAATTTCTATTTTTATATGCTTTTCAGAATGTATGCAAGTGGATATGAATGCTAACATAATGATTTATTTTTTTGTGTTTTGTAATGCTGATATATGATAATGCAATCACATTGTAATGTTGAACTTTAGTTTCTCTAAGAAACTTTTGGTACTTCATATTGTTTTGGAAAAATGTGGTGAAAGAGTGATATGATAAATGAACAAAATTACCCCGCTCGACTCCACGCAACTAGTAAGATGTGAGGGCTAAACACCAAGAGCCAGAAGGGGCACAAGTTATAGAAAATTGACGTGTAACCTTCAACCGCACTCGACCCCCCGAGGTCATGCTAGAGAAGTTGATGTTGAATGTGTGTGGATGGATAACTATAAGAGGATCAATGACTAAGATCTGGTAGTGTGATTTCCTAGTAGTTGAGTTGGAAAAGGGAAGATTTAGATGCTATGAATGGGTAGCGTAAAGTCCCTATGGTTTGTTTTCTGAATCCCAATGTTAAACTAGTTTGAAGTGTCAAAATTAACTAAGATGAAACTAACAATCTATGCTACTACTGGAAGGGAAACTAATCTAAACAAATCAAAAATTGAAATATTACAATCACAAACAACAATTTCTTCTATTCTAAATAGTTAAAATATTTCTACACTAAAACTAAACAAGCGAGATAACCCAATGTGGTTATTCACCTGTGTTGAGTGTATTGAAACTAAACTAACTTAAAACAAGAAATTTACCAAATGATCTATGATATGTAGAAAAAATCCTACAGATATTCTCTCCTTTAGATCCACAGGATGGGAAGAAGAGGATCCGTCACCGGAGCTACTATTAATTATTTAAAACCTTCTTGAAATTAACTAATTACTTGAAAATGAAAGGAAATTGATTTCTACTCTATTTGATATGATGTAACAATGATAAATTACAGAAATGAAGGAAATCAAACAACAACTCCAACTTGGAATTCATAGAACAAAGGTAAATCCAATTGTGTGATGAATTTTCCCCTCAGTTTATCCTTTCTTTCTCTGTGTGTCCATATGAGTCCAAGGAATTGGGAATGCAAAGGCAGCAACAGGAGAAGGCACTTGAGAAATGGAAGCTTGAAGGTAGTCTGGTTGCAATGTAAATGGAAGAGGGATATCACAAGTGAACAGAGCTTGGCTATGCAATTTCTAGTAGGATTGTGGTAGCAATACTATGTAGGATACACAACACTATTAAGCCATTTGCTTGAATATAATCATTGAATATATAGGAATTGGTAGGATGTGCCTTCGTCTGCACAAGGCAACCTTGGAGTGCTAAATAATTGAGTGAAGAGGTAGTTCAAACTAATTAAATATATTTAAAAATAGAAGAGGGAAGGAATACCATGCAATCAAGACTATTTTTAGGAAATTTGGTTCACAAACACACCCTAGAAGTCAAGTTAAGTGAAATCAGACGTGTTAAAATAACACATGAAGAGTTCGAAAAAGGGCGTAGGATCGCCGCCTTGCGTAGGGTGGTGGTCATGGGATCGCCACCTTGCACGGGTGGCAGTTTGCAACCGTCACCGGGCACGGTGGTAGTCCTAACACTAAAGGCCAAAACATGCACAGAAATGAGCGGGAAGCTAGAAGAAAGCATGGAAAAGCTAAGTAAGCATGTCTAGGCTACAAATATGTACTGCGAATGGGTTTAGGAAGTTGAACACCTTCTGAAAGGACATGAATCATTATTGGGGAATTTTGTAACCATTTTATGACAATGTAGCACATGTAATTTTGGGTGCGTACAACACCTCCTATGCCCACCACGTAAAAATCATCACAAACCTTGTGTTTTTTGAGAGTAATTTCCAACCCCTTCACCCTCTTGGTGCATGGAATAGTAAAGCCATCTGCTACCATAACATTGAAACCTTGGAATTCCTCTGTTTTCAAACCTCTTTGAGCTACCAAACTCTCATCAATAAAGTTGTGGGTTGCCCCACTATCAATCAAAATAGTCACCTTATGTCCATGTAGTACTCCACGTACTCTGAAAGGATGATACCTGGGTGCACCTGAAAGTGCAGCAAGAGTGCCATCTAAAGTCTTTTCTTCACCTTTATTTCCAACCACTGGTTCTTCCTTTTCTTTGTCCACGTCCGTTTCCTCTTCTTCTCCTTCATCATCAGATATCACCTCTATGTAATGTACCTATCCCTTTGGTAGACATATGTGATCGGGTCCCCACGGATCTCTGCAAGTGAAACACAATTTCTTCCTTCTAAGTTTATTTCTTGTTTCTATCTCTTTACTGATTTTAGGCAACTCCTTTTGTTGAAAACCACCATGTTGAAATGGACTTTCTGTTTAGCATAACGTGCTAGTTTTAAAGCAGAGTATGTAGGTCACATCATATAGGATGATATCTCCCTTTAGAATCAAGTCTCCAAATCCAAAGCCTTCTTGATGCTTCCTTACAAATAAGTAGGGGTTACATATTTCACTAATCCCCTAAGAGATTGATTAAACCTTTAATAAACAAAGTAACCAGTCTCCTCTTTGTCACATTAGGTTCCATCTCGTAAAGTTTTTGAAATTTAGCTACATAGTCACTTACCAAATGTAGTTGTTTGAGTTTATCTAATTCTTGGAAATGAATTTCTGGATCCACTCCGTCAAATATATCTATCAACCTATCACTAAAATCAACATATGAGCGAGTGACATTGTGTCCCTATGTGATTAGACCATGGTACCACCACTCATGTGCTATGCTTTTTAGATGAAGGGTTGAAAATTTTATGGCTTCCTCTTCCATCATTTTCCTGAGGGATAGGAAGGTATCCAAATTTTGTATCCAATCATGAGTGGTACTTTTTCCGAGCCATTAAAAGTAGAGAGTGATAACTTCCCTGGTACATGCTTTGCAAGTCTCTTTAACTAGTTTGTGGTCTCGGATAAAATATTGGTCCACTCCTATTTTTCTTCAGATTGATGAAATTAATGAGTGATACAACCTCTCTAATCTCATCTAGAATTACCATGTATTCTGCATAACTAGTAGAGATATCATTTGTAATTGATGGCTAAGTTTCAACCTCTGGAAATTCTTCCTCCCTACGAAGGAATTCATCCTAGAAGGGCCTAACAATAGATCTAGTGTTCATTGTCGAGCGTGTTGGTTATTATCTCCCCTGAATAACTTCCTTCACCGTCGAGAGTCCTTTTCACATTTGTGACCTGCATAACTTGGATCAATTGACCCATCATATCAGGTAACCTATCCTGTCCCTAAACAAGTCTGTCAAAACGTGCCTCTTCTGGGTCTTGGTTCTCCATGACTTCTGCTATTCTAAATATTTATTCTTTTCCATTTGCTTTGGTATCTAATTTCTCTATCACTAACCTACATGAAGTTCAAAGCTACATATATATACATATTTTATTTTTTTCTTTTCCTTTTTCTTTTTTTAATTCCCTTCCATAAGTTGGGAGGAAATTTTCTTTGATATCACTGTAATATCCCTACAAAATACTTTCTAACAAATATGGATATTTTCGTTAAATCCTAGGAGCAACAGTATTGCAAAGATGAACTTTTACAACATCAACAATAATCTGAATAAAAACAGTGAACCAATATGGAAAAAATAGTCTTTTATTTATTTATTTCAACCAAATACAATAAAACAATACCAAGTGTCTCCGAATACAATAGCATAGCCCTGAGTGAACCAGAGGAATAATTGCACCTGAAATGTTATTGCGATCCTTGAATGGAATTTCCAAGCTCATATGTGAGGGTTTTCATCCTTATATCTCGTGTGTAAATGAGGGTTTTCATCCTCAATTATTGATGCAGAAACAAAATCCACTTGTAAATAAAGAGAATAATTGATGAATTTCCAAGATGTGTTACAATGAACCCCCAAGTCTGCTTTTATAACTCCCAAACACTCCAAAGTGGGTGGACCATCCTAAAAATATGATTAAACACTTTAAATAATAATTTTTCCACCCCTTATTCTAAAATTAGGATTTAAAAAGCATGCAGCTCCTTTTCAACTTTGATACCCCTCCTTTATTTATGTATAAAATCTAACTAAGAGCCTAATAATAGAAGTCAACCTTCTATTATTATTTTATTCTAAAAATGTTTTTTAAATTAAAACTATAATTTGTGTCCTTTTCCAATTAAAATATAAAATATCTTTGGACCACTTAAATTAATTTATTTTCCTCTTTCAATTTCCCGTAGGCTACGGAAAATAATAAAAAATAGGCTTCAGGTTATCCAAGCAAGCAATTAATTCCAAAAAGGGGACATTACAAAGAGGTGGCGATGTAGCCTCTCGGTGTATACCACTACAAGATGATAGGATAGGTGATGATTTAGCCTATAGTGTATGTCACTATGAGATGGTAAGAAGAGTGATGAGTTAGCCTACGATGTGTGTCACTATAAGATGATGGAATAGGTGACGATTTAGCCTATAGCGTATGTCACTAACCTAGGAATTTCACATGATAGAAGGTTGAATGATGAATGCGTAAATGTGATGAGGTCCATTTGTGATGTATACCCTCAATAGTCTAGTATGGACCGTGAGACTAGAGTACATCATAGGGTAATGAGTGAAACATGTAGAAGAAGGTGTATTTAGTATGTGCAATGATGAGAGACGACCATGTGATGTGTAAAATGTATAATGTGCGATGTATAGTATGTAATGTGTAGATAGTGAAGGGTGTGAAGTGCACAAGATGTAGTATGTAGGATGAGTAGTATGTAATGCAAGACTCATAGATGATATAGGTACAATGATTGCTTAATAGTATGGTGTGTAGAATGTGTATGATGTATAGATGTGTAAAGGTTGTAATATGAATGATGTAGAATAAGTATAAGATATAATATGCAATATGTAAGATATATATTGTGAGATGTATAATACCTACTGTGTAGTATGTGAGGTTCATGTGTGTAGGAATCCATCAACAATCAAGTGTGAACTGATGCACAAAAGTGTGTCATCGGGTAATAATGATGCTAAAGTGTAGATGAATATGCGTATTCTAGGATAAAAAACACGCCAATATAAGAGGGCAGAAAGATAAACATAATGCCCCGAGTGCATTATAATTGAATGAAATATCCAATGAAAGTAAAGGATGAAGCTCCCTCATCGATCTTTGGTGGTGAGGAAAGCATATGACCATGTGCTAATAGTAGCGATATAGTAGATAAACGCTGCCTAGGTGAGTGAAGTCTATGTGCATGTGAAGGATGATTATATAATGAGTGTAGTTTCAAAAATAGGGATGGAGGCTCGTATAATTATATTAATGTGACATTAATTAAATTACATAGGTGCAGGATGATATATATATATGTATTGCATAGCCGGATACAAACAATAAATATGTTGCACAGTCTAACAATATTCCTTAATACACAAGCTTCCAAAATACCATCCGGGAAGCATAACAAAACTAAATACAACAGGAATATAGTTACACCAAATAAATAAATAATATGGTTAAGGAATATAACCATATAACAATGTAACTAATTAACCTATTTACCATAGTTACCTATAGTAACAATAAATACTAGGAAAAATTACTATTTACCCTAACATTCCCCCTTAATTTTGCATTGTCTCAAGGGATGAAGAGAGGAACTCTCTGAACATCTCAAACTTGTCACGTGTAAGTGAATTTGTGAAGATATTTGCTTGTTATTGAGTTGTTGGACAAACTGAAGCTATATATTGTGCTTCAAGACATGCTCGTGTATGAAATGTACCTATACCTCAATGTGTTTTGTTCTTTCATGAAAAACTAGATTGTGAACAAGTTTGAGAACACCTTCATTGTCAACATACATGGTGGTCGGTTTATCCTATGGTATTCCAAGTCCTTCGAGTATGCGACGTATCTAAATCGCTTCACAGAAAACTTCTCCTATAGAATGATACTCGGTTTTGTGGAAGAATGAGAAACAAAGTGTTGTTTCTTGCTTCCCCATGATATTGGTCCAGATCCCATAAAGAACACAAACCTTGAAGTGGATTTTCTGTCATCAATATTTCCTGCATGATCTAAATCTGAATATCTTGACAAGAAGAAGTTGTCATTCTTCTTGTATTCTAGACCAAGATCCACTAATCCTTTGAGATATCTCAAGATGCACCTTGCTACTTTCCAATGACAAAATTTGGGTTCCTGCATGAACCTGGATAGATAGCTCACTGCAAAGCTGATATATGGTCTAGTGTAGGTCAAGTAAATGAGACTCCTAATAAATTTCTGATAGAGAGTGGCATTTACCTCAGGAGATGGATCTGAACGAGATAACTGCAATCTGTTCTCCATAGGTGTAGCAATTGGTGTGAAATACATAATCCTAAATTTCTCAAGCGTTTTCTTGGTATATTTCATCTAAGAAACAAATACGTGATTCTCTTTTTTCCATACTTCCAATCCAAGACAATAGTGCATTATCCCGAGATCTGTCATGTCGAACTATCGATTAAGATCTTTCTTCATTACATCGATCATCCTCACCGAATCGCCAAAGTGATGATTAGATCGTCGACATAGACAATGACAATCACAATCTCCCCCCTTGATTTTTGAGGTAAAGATTTGGATCGTATGGATTTCTAAAAAATCCATGTTGTACGAGATGCTCATCAATTTTGATGTACCATGCCCAGGGTTCCTGTTTGAGGCCATACATAAATTTCTCGAGTCGCATAAATTTGCTTCTTGAATAGGTCCTATATATCCCTGAGGTTGAGTCATATAGACTTCTTCTTGTAAATATCTATTCAAGAAGGCACTTTTTACATCCATCTGATGGAATTTCCAACCAAACTGTGCAGCTAGAGAAAAGATCATCCTGATCATTTTGATCTTAGTTGTGGGAGAAAATTTCTCCTCATAGTCAATGCCTTATTTTTATGCATACCCTTTGCTACTAGTCTCACTTTATACTTGTCCACTATCCCATCTTGCTTTGTACTTTGTTTTGAATATCCATCTACATCTAATGGGTTTCTTCCCTGGTGGAAGATCGACAAGCTGCCAAGTGTTATTTTTCATTACTAATTGATATTCAAAGTCCATGGCATCTTTCCAAGCTTTTGACTGTAGGGCTTCCTAGACTGTAGAGGGCTCATCAGATTCAATAAATCTACTCATCAAAGCAAATTTAACTTCTTCTCTTGCTTTACTGTGAGTCCGTGGTCCAGGGGTGGATGTATCTGGTGGAGCATCCATTCTTGCATCTCGTAACGTGCTAGTATACCACTTGGGCATACGTTGAACTGTTCTCGTGGGTCGTGGTTCTATCAAATCATCACCATCATCCCCATCATCACTTTCATCATCTATTGGAAGATCAACTTCTATATTTACAACTAGTGAAGAATCTACATCAGGTGAGTCTGGAGGAGGGGATTCTGCTTCCTTCTTCTCAAAAACCTCAACATCTCTGCTGGTGTAGACTTTCCTGGTCTTTGGATCCATCAATCTGTACCCAAGAGTCTCTTCACTGTATGCAAAGAAGATTAGTTTTTGTGATTTCATATCCAATTTCTTTCTATTTTACTTTGGTATGTGCATACTTGCTTTGCACCCGAATACTCTAATGTGTGCAACAGATGGTTTCGCTTTGACCATGCTTCATGTGGTGTTACTCTGTCAAGAGAAACTATGGGCACTTTGTTCAACAATTACACATATGTCTTTGTTGCTTCGCCCAACATGTCTTTAGAATTCGTAGTCATTGATCATGCATCACACCATTTCCATGATACTATGATTTCTTCTCTCAACAACACCATTCTGCTGCAGTGTGTGTGGAGGAGGCATTTGTTGACGAATCTTGTGAGCTTGTAGGTAGTCTTTGAACTCATCACTGGTGAATTCCCCCTTGATCTGAGTGGAGAGTTATGATGTGATGACCAGTTTCATTCTCAATAGCTACTTTGAACTTCTTGAAGGTTTCAAAAGCTTCACTTTTCTTGCGAAGACAAAAAATCCACATTTTTCTTGAATATTCATCAACACAAAGCATGAAGTACTGAAATCCATAATGAATTGGTTGCATCAGACGGACCGCAAATATTGTTATGAACTAGATCAATCTTGCCATGATATCGAAAAGTACTCTTCTGGAATGAAGCTTTGTGTTGTTTTTTCCTACTAGGTAGTGAGGACACTTATCTATATCCTTCTGAAGAGATGGTAACCCATGTACCATATTACGCCGATGAAGTGTCTTGAGATACTTGAAACTAACATGACCAAGTATCTGATGCCACAATTGTGCAGAGGTAGAGTTCTTAGCCACAAGTGTCTGATCATATTTGTGGAAAAAATCAAGCTGGAACATGCGTCCCACATTTGAGGCTTTTACAACTATATTCGAGCCTCTTGATTTGTCTCGAATTAAACACGTTTTCTTTTCTAAATGACTATTAAAGTCAATTTTTAAGTTGTGATCAAGGAGTTGATTGACTAAAAGTAGATTTTTAGTCAACCCAAGGACATATAAGACATCTAATAGTCTACAATTGTGTGAACCAAGGGGTAGAGAAATATTCCCAATCCCCTAAACTGTATATGACAAATCATCACCTAACAAAACATGGTTTTTCAAAGGCGTGTCCCTCATTGAAGTAAACCAGTCTCTGTGGCCGGTCATGTGTCAAGTGGCTCCTGAATAAACATAACAGACATCACTAGATGACGTGGAGGGTTCACTTGATCGAGTAGTGTACAAGAAGTCTTCATTATCTGAATGTTCTTCTTGCTCAAAGCAATATTTCCTTTCTGATGGGGTCTTCTTTTCAAGTTCCCCTTTTTCTGCCCTTGATTGTAGTTTGTATGTCCCTTGTGATATTGTTGGTGTTGAGGTCTAGAATTATTTGATGAATCTTTTTTGTATGTATTGGACATTGCTTCTTCGTTGTTTGTCCCCTTGATGTTGATAATTCGATCTCGATTTTGGGACTTTTGATAGGAATTAGGTTTGCCTTTCCCTTTTCCTTTCCATTTTTGATGAGAAGAAAGTGCCTACTCCTATTCATCATCCTTATTATGAATGGATTCCTCTTGTTGCATTAGGTTTACCGGTTTGTCAAAACTAATTATCGTATTCGATAAGTTTAGTGTTGTTATAAAAATGCGGTAAGAAAAATAGAGATCTCTAATAATTGGAACGAGAGCTTCATCTCGTGACCGCTTCTCCTAGGGATAGAAGTGAAGCTCTCAACTCTATAACTATTCTTAAGAAAACTTCAATTTTCTCATTTTGCTTGAACTTGGTGTGTGTAATTGACTCTGCAAGTTCAAAAGATGACATTCTTATTTTTGGCCTCATATATTGTGCTCAACTTGTCTCACACTTTTTGGCTGTTTTGGCATCTCGAATGTGGGGTTGTACATCGTCGACACTCCAAAAAGATGATGAGTTTTTCCTCCCGATCCGCTTTATCAAACTGTCACTCATTGTTGTGTTGTACGCAGTTGATCCGGTTAGAGTACCATTCACAACAAAGCCGATCTCTTCAAACTCAAGTTGTGTCTTGATTTTTGTCTTCCATGTAGCATAGTTGTTTCCTCTAAGTAGTTGTGAATCAAAAAGAAAATTTTGGGGGCATTGGTGCCCATTTTGTAGAAACCACCGATAGGGTTAGGCTCTTATCACTGTATAAGGTCTCCCAATCTATATATCGTCATCCGATATACCGAACCTATTGGTGTGTGTTATTTTCCACATCATTAGGTGAGTCATCTCACTTAGGTGAGATTGTAGGTTCATGTGTCATTTAGGGTCATTATGAGATTCCCTTACGCATCGCTGCATCATATGCGTCATTTGGAGTTACACTTCTATTCTCGGGAATGTAACTCCCACTCTCTACTCGAGTTGTCATGATTGCACACTCGGGGTTACTCAAGCACCTCCTATATGTACACCCCATTTGATATATGAGATAGAGGAGAGTTTTGTGCTTATCGAGGTTCTCGCCCATTTTTCAAATCTTTGCATGAACATTTGGCCGATGCTCGCTCCTACCGAGATCTCCTAACATTGTCGCTCACACATTCGTTGATGTGCACGTCGTCCCTCGTGATCCTCGCTTGTCGGTTTTAAACCCTCTTTCATGGAATCAGAGTGGATCTTGTGGATCCGCACTCCTCAACATTTTTTCATGGATTTTTAGCTTCCGGTGTGAAATTCAGATTCTCATTGTGTGTGTCGTAATGGTTATTCGACCGTGCTCTTCTTGCATTGATTTCGGGGCCTTATACCTCGTTTAGTCGTGTTTGAGTTTTCTATGTTCATGGGTTTCAGCTTTTAGGGGTTTGCATGCATCTTTGAAGGTGGTTTGTAGGTTTGAGGTTTAGATCCAAGTTTAAAAGTGTTGTTTGTGAGTTTTTTGGAGGACTGTTGGAGCTATTTCTGGCTCAAATCGGCCCTAGCTCGCCACTCTTATCTCATTACTCGTTGCTCGTGTTTTATCTCAGTGGCTATGTTTTGCTTCGGGGTTTGTGTTTGTAGTCTTGACCATGGGGGCAAGGAAGATTGTGGTTTAAAATGAGGACTACAAGTTTATTGTATTGAAAGTGTTGAAAGGGTGAAGATCCACTCTAAGGTCTCGCCATATAATCCGTTGGTAGCTCGTTTAGTAGCTCACTTTGTGTCCATGATCTCAGTGACCTGGGTGCTTGTTTTTCCACCACTCATGGAATCTCTTCTACAACCCTCACGAACTAGCTCGGCCATGGTATTGCTACATAGCTAGCCTACCTTGTTTGCTCGCATTGGTGCTGGAAACACTTGGCTTCCACCTGCATTGGACTGTCTCGACTTAGCACACTATCGTTTGCACCCACCGCAACTCATTTTTTTGGTTTGAGCGAAGTCCTTAGTCAGCTGCGGCATTGTTTAGCTCAAGTAACTAAGACACATTGCCCTTGCAAATTTTCTCAATCAACCTTGCAGCCTGTCTATGTGCATCACATCCAACTTACGTTGGTTCTGGGTAGACGTGCTCCTCCCTGCGTTGGAATACGGCTCCTCTTTCATCACTTTGGATTTGGCTATGCATACTTTGGCTTCATGTTCCAGCTCAGAGCTCTCCCTCTCTACGTGTCACTCAACTCGAGCTTCCCACCTGACTCTACAACACGTTGCACTCACCGGTCCAATAGTCAACTTGCCTCCTCCAGTGCATTCCTCCGTGTTTTGACATTACAAGCTGGAAAATATCCCAACCGAGCTATCCTCGCAGCTGGGCGTCGGTGGTCGTTGCCGCCTCCAAGCTGTCCAGAGGGATCTCTCGCCAGCTCGCGCGACTGCACATGTAGTGAGACCGCACTCGCCTAGCCTACGCCGAGACTGCGTACCGCTCTCCACTTAAGTGGAAACATGTGGATTCTACCTACCATTTGTTGTGCAGGTGACAGTGTGTTAGTGGTTCAACATCACTGGTGGTGAAATAGTTTGAAGCAAGATAGATACACTATCACCACGTGGCTAAACCAGCTTTACACACTCAGCTCGGTCAATAGCCATATGGCTTGACAACATGGGCCCCCATCTCCCTTTTAGACTTGTTTGGAGGTTAAAAAAATCCCCTTTTTAATTTTTTGAGGCAAAACATTTATTCACTTGGCATTGTATTATTTTTGGGACCTATTTTGCTTGTATTTAATGCCCTTCCTACGAGTGTCAAAGACGGAGGGTGAGGTCCGGGGTTGGCAGGAGGCTAATCCCCCTCGCAAGAAAAACAAACCCTTTCTAAAATTTGATTCTGTTTCCAATGAGTAGTCACACGATACCCTTTGCACTCATTTCGAGCACTTTTTAAATCCGTTTGCAGCGTCTATTGGCATTTTCCATCAGTTGCGGGAATCGTAATAATGCCATAAATTTTGACTCGCAGCTCGTTTTTGAGTGCTTCCTTGGTCAAAGTTACATGATTTATCACACTTTACATGATGACATTGTCATTTTTGTAAATGCACTACTTTATAAAGTGCCGCATTCTGGGGGGTTGACTATCACTCTTGGGTTTTTTGTATGTAGACGCATTATCGATCGAGTCCAACATCTTAATTTTTGTGCACCTTACATTTTTGATTCCACATCATGGAGGGTGATCTTTCCATACTTGAGCATCATAGGATCACTTACAGCCTCCGCCACTTCTCACCGGGAGAGGGAACTATTCAGCTTGGCATGCTTCCATGGAACGTTACTTCGCTCACGAGGGTCTTTCACCCTTCTTACTTGGGCCAATTCCTGCACCCGCTGATCATCGTCATCTAGAGGACTTTCTCGACACTTGTGACCACATCTTTGGTCACATGATGATGCATGTCTCTCGTTCTCTTTGGTTTCATGTGGCAGACTTAGATCCACCCCACCGTGTCTGGAGCATTCTTCATTCCCTATATGGAGAACCTTCACATACCGCAACCATTATTGTTGATGTTCATTCAATTGTCTCTCTTCTTAGTGTGATTACAATTCCACTGATACAGACTCTCTTGGTTCTACTTTTGATGATGAGGATTGTGCACCTAGTTCTGATGTCGAGAGTACTACAGAGGACTCTTCTCCTCTTTCTCTCACTATTCCAGATAGTGTTTTCACCCCTCCCATCTCATCGGATATCAAGCAGTCTCATACTTAGTCTCATACCATCATCACACCGACCTCCTTTCCACCTTCATTGTGTGAGGCCCCTTCTGTTCCTCTACCTTCATTAGATGACTCATTGCTATTTGACATCGATCTTCTATTTTTGAGCCCCCTCTTTGGGACAAGTATCTGCCTAACCTTAGTCATCTTTTACAGAGTCTACTTTTGATGCTCTCTGTGTTCCTCATCCATCTACAGTATTTCAGAGGTGTTCATCATCTCTCGATGTTGGGAGTTCCTATTCTAGGACTCTTACCACTTCCACTTTTTAGAGACCTTCATTGATCCACCCTCACCTGTGGATCCTTTTTGTTGTGGAGGATGTTTTTTTCCCTTCACATCACTTTGACATCCTTTCTCAGGGTGTTCCTATGGGGTTAGCACTGTTGTATAGATAATATATCAGATCTAAGCATACATGCAAATAAAAATGGATATTCTACCAGAAGAAATATACAATTCAAGAGACATAAATCAACATAAGATTTAATGTGGTTCACCCAGTGTGGGCTACGTCCACCAAGAAACAAGCCAATCTATTATCCAAAGATTTGATAAGATATACAATGAAGATTCACAATCTTCCACACTCTTAGATGTTTGGTACTTTCTTCCTCAAGCTTTTGCCTTCTTCTCCAAGAATTCTCTCCCTCACAATTATCTTGTAATTATGATCAATCCTCTACTCTAAACCCTAGCTTTATGCTTTAAATAGTCGTTTAAGACTTTAGGGCACTTAGCCATGTAATTACATTCATTAAATCTATTCTTATGCTAAAAATAGAAATAAACCCGAGAGTTAATTAAAACCTCGTTACACAGGTAACCGACGCCGGTTCTACCCAACCGTCGCCGGTGCCAACTTGCCCTGACCGATGCCGGTCACACCCTAACCGATGCCGGTTACTGTCATCTTCAAGCAAGTTCAATTGCATACTAAAACATGAGTAATTTATCTCCATACTCAACAATCTCCCACTTGGAGATTAATTACTACACACTATACCTGCACAGCACCATTCTTGGTTCCTCCTTGGTTTTGTTTCTTCCTCCTCGTGCCTCAAACTCAAAGACCAATGAAGTGGAGTGTAGCTCCAACTTCTCCTTTGCTAACGGCTTAGTTAGCATATCCGCAAGGTTCTTACTTGTATGAATCTTTTCCAGATTCAACTGTTCATCCTCCAACACCTGTCATATGAAGTGATACCTTAGCTAAATGTGTTTTGTTCTGGAATAAAACGCTAAGTTATTTTCCAAATGAATTACACTATGACTGTCATTGAAAAACTTGCAATCATCCTGCTCCTTTCCCAACTCCTCCATGAACCTACTCATCCATATCATCTCCTTGCTAGCCTCTGTAACTGTAACATACTCTGCCTCTGTAGTAGACAAAGCCACAACCTTCTGCAATCTTGAAATCCAGCTAACTGCCGTCCCGCCTACTGTGAAAATATATCCAGAGTGCTCCTCCTACCATCCAGATCTCCACCATATTTGAATCAACATATCCACATAATGAAATATCCGAACCTCCATAGCATAACCGCATGCTAGAATTCCCTCTCAAATATCCGAGTATCCATTGGACTGCTTTCCAATGTTCTTTACCTGGATTAGCCATAAACCTGCTCACAACTCCCACTGCTTGTGTAATGTCTGGTCTAGTACAAACCATAGCATACATAAGACTTCCTACTGCTAAAGCATAGGGAACATGTACCATGTACTCAACCTCATCTTGTGATGTAGGACATTGATCTTTGTTTAGCTTGAAGTGTCCAGCCATAGGTGTACCAATAGGTTTTGAATTTTGCATATTAAACCTTTCCAACACCTTATTAATATAAGCTTCCTGAGACAAATATAATTTCTTATTTTTCCTGTCTCTGTGTATTTGCATGCCAAGGATTTTCTTTGCAGCTCCTAAATCCTTTATTGAAAATGTGTGAGCTAGCTTTCCCTTAAGCTCACCAATGTCCTACGTATACTAGATCCCGTAATAAGCATATCATCCACATACAAGAACAAAATAATATAGCTCCCATTTCCAAGTTTCTTGAAAAAAACACAATGGTCAGATTCACATCTCAAGTAAGCATGCTCATGCATAAAACTATCAAACCTCATGTATCATTTCCTTGGAGCTTGCTTGAGCCCATATAGGCTCTTTTTCAACCTGCACACCAATTTCTCCTTACCCTTGACTTCATAACCAAGCGGCTGCTACATATAAATCTCTTCATCCAAATCACCATGAAGAAAAGTTGTCTTCACATCTAGTTACTCTAAATGTAAATCCTCTACTGCAACTAAACTCAATACAATACAAATAGAAGTCATCTTAACAATAGGAGAAAATATTTCACCAAAATCAATACCTGCTTTCTGTGTAAATCCTTTTACTACAAGTCTTGCCTTGTACCTTTCTATCCGCCCTCTTCTTCCTTGATCCTTTAAACCCACTTATTCTGCAATGTCCTCTTACCGATGGTAACTTAACCAAATCCCAAGTCTAGTTTTATTCCAAGGAATCCATCTCCTCATTCATGTCATGCTCCCACTGAACGTGGGTCTTATCCTGCATTGCTTCTTCAAAGCTTTCTAGTTCACCATTATCAGTCAATAACAGATAAAATAGAGGTGTAAATCTTTCTGGAGGTTTACTTACCCTTTGTGACCTTCTCACAAAAGTTTGGGGTACCGGAGGCTCAAACTGGGCCTCTTAAACATTTGTGTTCAAACGATAGTGAATTCCGATCGTCACCTCTAACCGTCATCGGTTCCTCCTCAGTAACAATTTCTGGTCCATCTGACCGACGCCGGTCAGGTCCTAACCGACCACGGTTACTATGTATTTCTATAGGTGTTCTTTTCAAACCCGAGAGTTCATTTTCATCAATAAACTTCTCAATTTTCTCATCCTTGGGTACCAAAATTTGATCCTTGTACATTCTCTTTTCATTCCATTCAACATCACGACTCCTAACAATCTTAGAATTGTCTAAATCCCAAAAACGGAATCAAATCACTAGATCCATAACCAATAAAAGTGCATCTCTTGGATTTTGCATCCAACTTTTTTCTATTTTCCTTATCAACATGCACAAAAGCTTCTGAACCAAAAACTTTAAGAAAAGAAAGATCTACCTCTTTTCCGGTCCAAGCTTCCTCTGGTATTCCTCCATCTAGTGAACTTGAAGGACCACGGTTAATCAAATAAACCACTGTATCAACTGCTTCCCCAAAATTGTAAGGGCAATCCAGAATGTATCCTCATACTTCTAGCACATTCCATGATTGTCCTATTCATTCTCTCTGCAACACCATTCTCCTGTGGTGTTCTTGGAACCATTCTTTCTCTACGTATTCCATTCACTGAACAATAATCATTGAAAGCATTGCTACAATATTCACCACCATTGTCAGATCTAAGGCACTTTAACTTTGAATTTGATTCATTCTCAACAAGGGCTTTCCATCTTTTAAAAGTTTCAAAAACATCATTTTTCTGTTTAATACAATAAACCCATACCTTTCTTGTAGCATCATTAATGAAAGTAACATAATACCGAGATCCACAAAGAGAAGCTACCTGAGCTAGTCCCCACACATCTGAGTGTACAAGCTCCAATTTTGCTCCTTCTTAGTTGCCCCAACTTTGAGAAATCTCACTCTCTTTTACTTTCCAAAAATATAATGCTCACAGAAATCAAGATCTACATCTTTCAAATCTGATAACTTACCCTTAGCCTTTAAGATCTGCATTCATTTTTGACTCATATGGCCCAACCAATTATGCCACATACCTGCATCTGAATCTGAAGTAGATAATGTAGAAAAAGAATCAATAACACATGTAGATAAATATAAAATTCCTACCTTCTTACCTTTTGCCACAACAAGAGCACCCTTGGTGACTTTCCAAGAGTCTCTTGTAAAAGTAACCATGCAACCAGATTCACCTAGTTGCCCTGCAGAAATAAGATTTCTCCTGAGGTTTGGCACATGCCTCACATCTTTCAATACCCATGTATTTCCATTCTACAATTTTAGATGAACTTCCCCTTTACCAATAATACTGCAAGGTTCATCATCACCCAAATAAACATGCCCAAAATTTCCCTGGACATAATTTCTGAAATAACCCTTATTAGGGGTTGCATGGAAAGAAGCTCCTGAATCTAAAACCCAAGATTCAATTCTATTATCTAAAGAAAGAATAAGATCATCTTGCATTACCTCTGATGTAACAAGATTCACCTCTTTACCTTTGTCTGGTTGTTGATTCTCTTTATCTTTTGACCAACAATCTTTTTTTGCATGTCCTTTCTTTCCACATTTCCAACAAGTAATTCCTTTACCTCTGGATTTAGATCTGCTATCCCTTGACTTTGATTTCCCATTACTCTTACTCTTGGATCTCTCCTTCTGCCTGCCCCTACTTTCTACATTCAAAGCATTTCCAGATGATGATTCCTCTATACTCTTCCTACGAATTTCTTCATTCAAGATTATACTAACCACATCATCAAACTTCAAAACATTATTAGCAGATGTTGTATTACTAACAACCATTACCAAGTTATCCCAACTATTAGGCAAATAACATAAGAATAAAAGTGCTTTTACTTCATCATCAAATGGTATTTGCAACCGCTTTTAATTGATTTACTATAGATAGGAAATCATTCAAATGATCGGATGCGGATTCACCTTCATGCATCTTAGAACTAAATAGTTTCTTCATCAAGTAAACTTTATTTGAAGCACTAGGTTTTTCATATAAATTAGCAAGAGATTCCATTAACTGTACCATAGAAGTCGCTTCTGTTATATTAGAAGCCATGGATGCTGTCAGACTTAGTCTTATAGATCCAGAGCCTTTCTGTCAAGAATATTCCATTCTTCATCAGTCATCTTCGTAGGTCTAGACTTCTCATCCAACGGTAAGTACAAATCTCTTTGATACAAATAATCTTCTATCTACATCTTCCATAATTGATAATTTCAACCGTCAAATTTCTCTACCTTGTATTTGTTCTCTTCTACCATTGTTGTAGCTCCCACTCAATCAGAAAACCCTCTGTGAGTAAATTTGTCAACACACAAAACCCTCAAACAAAGCTCTGATACCAGTTGTTGGGGTTAGCACACCGGTTGTACAGATAATATATCAGATCTAAGCATACATGTAAATAAAAGCGGATATTCTACCAAAAGAAATATACAATTCAAGAGACATAAATCAACACAAGATTTAACGTGGTTCACCCAGTGTGGGCTACGTCCACTAAGAAACAAGCCAATATATTATCCAAAGCTTTGACAAGATATACAATGAAGATTTACAATCTTCCACACCTCTTAGATGTTCAATACTTTCTTCCTCAAGCTTTTGCCTTCTTCTCCAAGAATTCTCTCCCTCACAATTATATTGTAATTATGATCAATCCTCTACTCTAAACCCTAGCTTTATGCTTTAAATAGTCATTTAAGACTTTAGGGCACTTAGCCATGCAATTACATTCATTAAATCTATTCTTATGCTAAAAATAGAAATAAAACCCGAGAGTTAATTAAAATCTCGTTATGTGTAACCGACGCTTGATTCTACCCAACCGTCACCGGTGCTAACTTGCCCTAACCGATGCCGGTCAAACCCTAACCGATGCCGGTCACACCCTAACCGATGTCAAGTTCCATCGTCATCTTCTCGCAAGTTCAATTGCTTACTAAAACATGAGTAATTTAGCTCCATACTCAACAGCTTCCTCTTTTTCACTTAGATAGTTCTACACACGTGGCATTACCTTCAGTTCCTTGGCACTCACTCACTAGACCTATGTCACACTTCCGTGCACTAGACTCAGAGTTCTTTGTGTTGTTGCCTTCATTTTCCTTTGTGGAGTGTGCGGACTTCCAGCACGTCATTTCTTTCCTTCCTAAGGGCAGGCACATAGTTCGTTGCGGATGGCTCTTCTTCAGTCTAGAGGTAGAGGATCTTGTCATTGACATTCTTCTGGGAGACTTCTTAGATCTGCAGAGTTTAGATCCATCCATGGCATCTTCTGTATTCCTCTTATCTCCCTCTTCTTCTCTCTTCTTCTTCTTTTCGAGAGATTACCTCTTTGTACGTGGGTACCTTTTTAGGCTTGTCTATGGCCCGGACCCATTTTTGGCATCTTTCTTAGATTAGAGAGTGTTTTTCTCTCTTGTGGTGGATGTTTTTCCCACTAGGTTTTCTTTCACTGCTTGGGATCTTCTTGTTGTATATGGGTACCTCATCAAGATTTGTGCCGGGACCCATTTCTCGTTTCTGACTTACCGCCTCATCCTAAGTTATGATGAAGGGGGGGTGTTGGTGTGCTTTATTTTCCACATCATTAGGTGAGTCATCTCACTTAGGTGAGATCGTAGTTCCATGTGTCATTTAGGGGTAATTATGAGATTTTCTTACGTGTCGTGCAAGGCCAATGCGTCATATGCATCATTGGGAGTTACACTTCTATTCCGGGGAATGTAACTCTCCCTCTCTACTTGAGTTGTCATGATTGCAGCACTGGGGGTTACTCAACACCTCCTATATGTACACCCCATTTGATCTATGAGATAGAGAGAGTTTTGTGGCTTATCGAGATTCTCCTGCTTGTCAAATCTTTACATGCACATTCGGTTAATGCTCACCATCCCGAGATCTCCTCACACTTTCGCTCGCATGTCCGTTGATGTGCACGCGTCCCTCATGATCCTCGCCATGGGTTTTAAACCCTCTTTCGTAACCTTTCTATATACGCACCCTTCCGATATAACTAAAGCAAGATGCGTGGAAGAATCTTTCCCTTTCTATATACCTGACGATACGTGAAAGATTAACGTACGTGAAAGAATTTGCTCCGTGGTACCAAGAGAATATATAAAGGGGTTTGTGTGATTATAGACACCGAATCAAAGAAATATCCTCATATGCATGCGTAACTTTGCTATATACTCGAGATAATTTCTCAAAGATGATTTATGTCATGTAATCATTCACAGACGTATGGGATGGCTCATAGTGTGTGCACTATGTCCTTATTACTCCCTATCAATTTAAAGGGTTGATGCCCAGATGACGTTGTTGTAGCTATATTTGGTGTTAAGTGCAGTAGTAGTCATGACGGCTTTACCTGTAAGCACTTTCCAGAGGAAATGTATATACCGAATGCTGCAAATGAGATCTAGGATGTCGTGAGTGTTTTTAGAACCAAAATTTATTATTTTTAGTACAATATTATGTAAGTTTCTGAGCAGTTACAAAGTTTGCGGTTGACTATGGAAACTTGAATATTAGTACAATATACTAAAGTATACAAATTCCATTCAAAAATTTGGAAAAATTGAATGGCAGGTAATTTTTTTTGTTTTGCGGTCCATGGTGGCCTCTGGAACCCAAAATGACCCTCTATGCCAAAAATTACAAAAAAACTAGCTGAAAATGCAATTTTTGGGTACACCTCCTTTAACAAAAGTTGCTCAAAATGAAAAAAATAGGCCTAATAGGAGAAACAATTTTTTCCCTATATTAGGGTTTTCCTCGCTAAAATGTTAGAAGCCTATTTAGTCATTACTAAGGCTTTTAGTGGTGGTTTTTGGCTATTTGTTTCCGCCTTGATTTAGGGGAGTGCCACTAAATTTCAAAATTATAAATTTTTTTGTTTTGGGTGAGGGTCGAACCCCTCACCTTCTATCCCCAAATCATTTCCATTTACCAAATCTCGGCTCTTATGAGTGCTTATGCTAAAAACCGAAGCATTTAATATTTAAATAAGCAAATACTTATCCGACCTTTTGAAGTATCTCGACGTGGGTTTGATTTGAGGCTCCATGTGGTGAATGCTAGTGTTTGAGGTGGTTTTAGGTTCTCATGCTTGCGCGTAAAAATGGATCTCAAGGTGCTTATCTGCTATTTCTTTGATATTGGCCACTTTTGATTGAATTATACACTACCTTGGATTTTTCTTATTTTATTGTGCTTTTGTTTGTTTCGTAGGTTGTGTAGGGTCATGTGGAGGTCGCATCTCGGGCGCTTCCAAATACATTTCCACCTTTCGTGTTGTCTTTGGGTGATTGAAGTTTGTTGTTGGTGTATGTAGGTCGTGGCTGTGGTTTAAGATTCCTCCTCAATATAAAGCTCGGATCTTTGAGAGATCAACATGCCAATACACCGGACAATGTGGGTCGGGCTCGATCCAATCCAATGCACACAACAATAAAACACAAATTGGTTGTTTGGGATGAAACACGGCTCGAACTTATAACACATAGCTCGATTTTGCAATGTCAATACAGAGCTCGGTGTGTAGAAGTCTCCAACTCGTGAGAAAGGTGGCTCCATAATGCAAAGTTTATCAACTCCTTGTAAGAGCGTAGATCGGTCGGTGGGAGAATAGCCTAATAGCCCAATCCAAGTGCAAGAATCAACGCGCATCAAATTTTGTAAGAAGCTCGATGGCTAGCTCGGTTTCCAATATAAGATGTGAAATACCCTTTTACTAGATAGCTTGGTTCGGGATAAATGGAGAGGGGAGGGGCCCTTATGTGGGCTCAACACGTTGTTCTAGCTTAGCTATAGATGGTCAAAGATTTACAAAACAATGTAACTCGAATGTCAATACACACAAAGAACCTCGGTCCTCCAACTCTAGTATGGGACCCTCAAAACGCCTTCAAATAGTGCTTAGTTTTCAATGTTTAGAAAACTTGTCCTTTTTATGAGGAATAGCTTAGAGCTCTTCAATGTAGCAGTCGCTAATTTTAGCAAATGACTAAGATGAACAACTAATATTAGTCAGTGAAACCCATATTGGGGAATTTTTGTTTTTAAATAGCTTCTAGGAGAAATTTTTTCTTGGAGCAGAGGCACCAAGGAATTTTTTTCCTTACAAACACCGGAGAATGGAAAAGGTCATGGGGATGTAGGGTGTTCGGGAATTTTCTAGAGGAAACACAAGCTCTCCATGGAGTGCAGAATATTCTCCAAAACTTTTTGCTTCCTCTCTCCAAACTTCTCTACTTCACAAGTCAGATTCCTTCTCCTGGTACCAAATGTAGTTTCAAAAACAGGACGAAATCTGTATAATTATATTAATGTGAAATCAATTAAATTACATAGGTGTAGGTTGTAATATATATATATATGTATGTATGTATGTATGTATTACACATCTAGATACAAACAATAAATATGTTGCACAAGTCCAACAATATTCCTTAATACACAAGCTTCCAAAATACCATCCAGGAAGCATAAAAAAACTAAATACAACAGGCATATAGTTACACTAAACAAATAAATAATATGGTTAAGGAATATAACCATATAAAAATGTAACTAATTAACCTATTTACCATAGTTACCTATAAGAATGTAAATACTAGGCAAAATTACTATTTACATAGTGCAGAGGTGATGGACACCCATGTGGAATAAAATGAGGCGGCGACTTACTTTGAGATGTAGTAATTGTGTGAGGAATGGGCCTATTCCAATGTGTAGGACTAGCAGAATCGTCGAGGCCACATATAGTGTACGAGTAGGTAAACTAGGAGTAGAGTACGATTTAAGTAACATAGATGGTGATTCATTGGACGGGAAAATTGACTAAGTACCAAAGAATACTAGATCGCACAAGAAGGGTAAGAAAGGATTGCGTGTGGGATGCGCATTCGCTCTAAAGACTTAGTCATTTTTAGGAGTAGTCTAAAAATAGGAAAAATAAATGAAGTTCCACTCAAATAGGGGATAAGGACATAAATACTTGGCGGCCACACAAGGTCAATTTTTAGAGATTGAACTTGTAGTTCAAACACATGCATGGGAGATAATGATAGGGATAAGGATAAGTCTATATTTCGGATTATTCTATTACTATCCCTTGAGTAGAAGAATGCATGATGTCTATTATGAGAATGCAGACTATTTTGAGATGTATAGGAGGTGAAGGGAAAGTCCCCACCCCTATATATACTAGTTGTATTTCATTGTTGTGAGGATCCGTGTTATAAGAGAGTTATGTTACTCAAGATCTAGCATGCATGAATCCATGGTGACTATTGTTATGTATTAAGCTTATGTTATGTAATCTTCTAGTTATTAATGGATCATTATCGTTAGATTTTGATATTTGATGTTCTTGATCATGATACTTGTATGGTGAATCTGATCTTAATTCTTATATGATGTGTTATACTTTCGATTGGTGTAATGGTGAATGTTATAACTTATACTTGAGAATATGCTCTGTTAATGGTTAATATGAACATGCATGCTAACATCTTGACAAGTTTTCACAAAGGAGGGACACGTAACTTCGCGCCTTCAGTGAGTGTTCGGATCTATCTAGATGAAGTGTCGGTGCGCCTTGGTAATAAAGTGGAAATAAAAAGACTACAATGATGTAATAGATGAAGTAAGAGATGCATTAACCAAAGGCTCGAGGAAATGATGACCATGGAGTAGTAGATGGACGTAAACCATCGATAGAAACAACTTGATTGTTATGAATGAATTTTAGTTGCAAATGATTCATAGAAATGATTGACTGAGACCTACAAATCTAATTAAGGCCTAGAAGCATGTCAAAACCGGCGACCACTTGTCCGGTAAGGAAGGGTACAAGCATAGTAAGATGACCTACAATAACATGAATTTTGACAACACCATATGAATTATTCATTGGATATGAAATTTGTTATATAGTGGATAACCAATAGCGATGAGAAATGGAATAGAGCATGTGCTAATGGGCCAAGACGGGTCAACCTTAGTATTATTGATAGAAACCGAGCCAATAGATGCATTGATATGTAAGTGATTAGATGTGAAAGCCACATGATAATC
This sequence comes from Taxus wallichiana var. yunnanensis, assembly GCA_018340775.1. Taxonomy (NCBI): domain Eukaryota; kingdom Viridiplantae; phylum Streptophyta; class Pinopsida; order Cupressales; family Taxaceae; genus Taxus; species Taxus wallichiana. Next base: position 889,825,121 of record CM031235.1, read on the forward strand.
ATGGTCGAGAAGGATATGATCGGTGTAGAAGCGTCAATATGTGCAACTAAAAATTCAAGAGCCCCTGATGTAGGAGGAGGCACTGCATGATATGCATGATTAGCTGAAGATTCAGTTGCTTTCTTCTCATGTTGTGGAAGTGAGTTATTAGATAGTTTGAGCTTATGATTTTTAGTGATTGGTGTAGAGTCTGTAGGATCTGGAAACTCAATCTTTTTATTATCAATAATATCTTGGATGATGGTGCAAAGCTTGAAACATCAATTCATAGAGTTTCCCACACATTTGTGATAGTTGCATCAAAATTTCTCATTATAATTCCTACCTTTTGGTCACGATGGGTCTAATTTGATTAGTGGAGGAAGTGTGATAATATTTCTCTCAAGAAGCTTTTGCAAGATAAGATGTGGGGCCATAGGAAATTTAGTGAATGGACACTGAGGTGGTTATGAATGAATCTCTTTAGTAGTAGTGACCATGTTGACAATGATTTTGGCATCGGTTGGTTTAGTTGTAGATGGCTTAAATGTTGTCTTTTTTTGAAAGTGAGCGGAGGACGATGTTTATTCTTGATACTTAAGCTTACCTATGGATAGAAGCTTTGTTTAATTAAGCTCAATAATATTACAGAGTTTTCGAATGAAGGAGAGGTCTCAAAGAGGACACTCTCCTGGAGAGGTGGTAAGAGACTTTGAATGAATAAGTCCTGAAGCTTAGAATCCGCAAGCATGTTGGACATCTTAGCTAAGTTATTTTTATAACACAAGACATAGTCTATTAAGTGTTCATTAGATCCCTATTTGAGTTGTGCGAGTTGGGCATAAGAGATCTTAGAGCCAATGTTTATAGAGAACTACATGAGAAACATATCAGCTAGATGCGTGAAGGAGGTTACCGAGTGGACAGGTAGGTCATAAAGCCAACAAATCACATAATCACAGAGACTACATGGAAAACGTTTAGCCAAAAGTATATAATCATCTACAAAGTCAATATAAGCTACATGGAATGCTCTGAGATGCTCTTGAGGGTCACCTTGCCCATTGAAGATGGGAAGCTTAGGGGTGACAAAACTAGGAGGAAACGGATAAGTGGAGATGATATGTGTGAATGGGGTATGCAATAATAAGGTGGAATGCAAGGATGGATATGCACAAGAAGCAACACGTTGTAATTGTTGAATTTGTGCTTGGAGGTCTTGATAGAGGGAGGCTAAGTCTTGAGTACCAACGGAGAAAACTTGTCATGTATGAGAGACAAGAGGTGGTGTGAAATGATTGGTAGGAGTAGTAATAGAAATGGGTGGAAGATTAGAAGCAAGTGGTTGAGTAAAAATGGAAGTAGAGATGGCCGCAGAAGTAGTGAGCTCTACCAAATTGGTAGCTTCCTCATGAGAAACATGTAAAAGCAAGTCTAGGTCTTGGGACATTCGACAATATAATCATTAAGGGATTTAATATGTGCTTCAAGTAAAATCACCATAAGAGTGAGCCATGGTAAGAGAAGAATAATAACCCTAGACGAAAGGTGGAGTCGAAGGATGGGTTCACCAAAATTATTAAACTAAATTGAAATATTTGTAGTCTAATAATGGTATAGAAGTAGTAAATAAATAAATAAATGTAATACTTAAATACACCCAAACAACTAAACAAATGAAATGTGAAACCCTAATGTGCAAAGAGGGTTAGAAAGGCCTTAGGTGATTCATCGATGTTGCAGGGAATGTGTTTCAATGGAGACATGCTTTGAACAGGAGGGGGAAACCGTAGCAAAGGATCCCGAGAAAGTGTATATTTGGGTTTTTCGATCAGATTGGGGCACCTGGAGAAGGATAGGGGTGCCTGAGGTGCCCGGTCTCGAGATATGGGTGCCTTGGTCGTAGAAATGACCAAGGAAATTCCTTTGAGGTTTCATTGAATAATCGCATGTGTTTGCTTCTGTTACATGAATGTTGCTGAAATTTTTTGGATTTCCTTACAAATCAAATATAGAGAAAACACGTGTAAAACCCCAGACAAAGCATCAAAACCCTAAAAAAATAAATACGCATATAAAGGGGTTAGATGTTATCATCGAACACAATGGTGGACTTACTAATCGAGCGTTGCACTACATCTTAGACCCAATGTAGTTCTAGGTGTGTGTGCATGGAAATCATGCCTTATGTTCTCTTGTGTTAGTCACACTTTGTGAGTAGTGAGCAATAATTAGATGTAGAACATAAATAGATGGTGCATGGAATATAATAAACTCCCCTCTTATGAAGTGTGATGTAGATGAACCAAAATTTGTCCCTTGTGATGGAACTAGATGGATGCAAATAGAGTAGTAGAAACATTTTATGGATGCAACCTTAGGTGGTGATGGTAAGTGCTTTGCACTTGGTCCCTCATTATGGTCTCATAACTTTATATTTATATGGTCCTCTTGTTATAATTTCCTAATTAACCCCAAAAAGGCCAACCACAAAAAGTAAAAGAATTTCAAACGGATAGAAAGTTCCAAAAAGGAGAGAGTAAAGTGTAAAGAGGATCGGGGGTGGCCTAAAGGGGGATCGGTGTCCCTGATTTCACACTGAAATATGGGACTACCCTATGTTAAAAAATGTGTACTTTTAAAATAATGGGTGTTTTATGTTTTTATTGCCGTAAAGTGTTTGTATCACGTCAAGATATTCCCAATGAGTCATATGAGCCAATTTCGACAAATACCTAGATGCCCAAACTCATTATATTCGTGGGGTTTGCCTACGGGTAATTTTTATTTAATTATTTTGAGCCCCATTTGATGTAAATTGTGCAGGCTGGTTTAAACCTCGTTAAGGTCTTACATGTCAATATTCCCACATACCAAGAGGGGTTTCCACCAGAATGAATCCCGGGCTTTATTCGTGACTTCGCAACGTTTTTCACTTCTCGTGTGTTTTTGTGAGTTTTTTCTCGTGAAATTTTTATAGGTCAACTCCTTTGTCAAAGTTAGCCTGCGTTTTCTTTCCCTGAGTATCATGAGATCATATACAGACATCATGCTAGAAGGAATTTCGTCATAGGAGGTCTGGTTCTCTGGGAAAAGACGAAGTCATGCACAAAAAGAACTCTTCTAGGTAAGTCACATTTTTGGGAAAAGGAAGGTTTTTTAGCTGCATAAAGTGGGATTTTTGTAAAGCAGCGAGTGGGGATTGCGTACCTTCCTTGCAGGTACTTTTTCCCATGATAAGGAAAGTCACTTAAGTCATAATGGGAAAACTAGAGGCAGCATGCAGATGGGAATTACTTACCTGCCTTGCAGGGTGAAAATTCCCATCATGAAATAAAAGAAAATCACTTAAGGCATTGATGGAATTGCTTTGACCTGCCTTAGGTAAACAATCCCATTATGAAAGTCAAAGAACTTAAGTGGACCATGGGAATTGCGGAGCTGGAGTGCGGGGTGACTAATCCCATCAAAAAGTGACTTTTAAAAATAGAAATCAGCCATGATGAAAAAGTGCGACCCACCTTGAGCAAGAATAATACTTTTAAAGTATTAATTAATTGTTTTCTTTCCTATTTTTGGTGCATAAGGTCAAATCTTAAGCTAAAGTCAAAGAAGACTAAAGGTAGGAGGATTAAATTAAATAAATTTAATTTATTTAATGGTTGTCCTTAAACATGCAATTTTGGCACACCTAGTTAAAGAGAAAAGCATGATTTTTAATTAATTAATGCCAGAATAGGAGGGGCAATTATTAATTATAGAATTATGAAGGTTATATAAGCATAATATGCCATTATTACGGATGAATTAATTAATTCTTTAGCAAGGAAGTGCAACCCAGGGAATGTTGGCGCCCTATTTGAATAGGAATTTTTCTCGAAGAAGGTGTATTTATCACTAGGAAAGCTTCAAAGTTTGGCCTAGGTTTCAAGGAGCTTGATTTTAGTCTCGTATAATTGTCTGCATATTATTACAGGTGCCCAAGTGAAGTTACAAATATTTATGCTTGCTTTGCATGCAAGCAAAGCCTCAAATTTTAGGGCTGCGTGCTTTATATGTAGATTTTTATGATTAAAATCAAGTGTTCATGCTTTGATTCCGTCTTTGTCTAAATAAACTGTATGTATTCATCATCAAGCTTATTGAAGTTAAAGGGAGTATAATTCAATGTCCAATACATTAAATATATCCTCCGAATATGAGGAAATCCCAGATCCGCACCTTGTAAAGAATTCCAGCCAAGTGAAAAGAAAAGTATTGCTCAGACAAAGATTGCTCCGGCTATGGCAAAGCATGATGAAAGAAAATGATCACTAGAATGCATAGCTTCCATATGCAGATGCACATCCATATCCGTGATGCAGATCCAGTCTAGATCCAGATCTCATAATTGCAAAGGCTTCCGGAAAAAAATCATCCTCTTGTTTCTAATGCAGCCCGTGTAAAAGTTAGTGCATGGAGAATTCCTTCAAGATCTTGTGCAAGTGCTACCATCTTCCAGTTGAAGCCTTCATTGAATTTGCATTCATCCGGAGTGCTTTCTAGAATTTTTAATTGCTCATATATGCAATTAAAAATAACAATGATGAGTCATCTATGACAAACATTACATTGATGTATGTACTAGAGACGAATTACAAAAGCTTCAAGATAAGAAGGAAGATAAGTCAAAAGCAATACCGCAAGCAAATCACAATACCACATGCAAAATATGGAAAAAGAAAAAGATTGGAAGTGTTGTAGCTTTCTTCTAGTTTCTTTTCCTCTTTCTTCTTCTTTCTCTTATTTCTTCCGACGAAGTAATTGAGCAAATTATAAAACTTAAGTGATTGGTTTAAAACCATTACTTTAAGTCATTTGGAAAGATTCTTTAAGTTACGTGATGATGTGCACAATTTTGGCTTAAATTCCTTATGAATGTCATGCGAAGAGGAATTCGGGAGGGAGATTGCCAATTGTTTCCTTTTCGACTTCCACATGTGCCGCTCAAGCTATAGTTTCTGTTTGTAATTTCCCTTCTACATCCTATAAGTAGAGGAAGAACCTTCGGTCAAGGGATCAGAATTTGTAATCAACATTCTTGTGTTCTAGACTTTGTGCTAAAACCCCGATAGCTTTTGAAGCAAAGGAATAGAAAGGAGATGATTTCCTAGAGAACTTTGTGTCTACGGTGAATTTGTTTTTAACTTTCTGTCTTAGATCTACTTATAAGCTTTGTGTTATTTTAGATCTAGATCCGGGAGTTGCCTTTCGCTTATAATTCTATGTGTTAATATCTATTGGATCTGTTTATGTGCATGCAATCAACTCTATTATCTATTGATTGGGCTGCACATCTCCCATCTTTTCTTCCTGTTTCCTACTCTTTTTCCCTACTTTAGATATTTCCTTTTTTTCACAAACTACTTACTTGCTGCAGGTAATTATTCAGCCTATGGTTCATGAGATGAGTAGTTAAAGTAAAACCCCCATATTAAATTGAAAAAATTACAGATAGCCTCACCGGTAAATGAGGGAGATTTATCTCATGACTGCCTAGGTGCTCTATGTTGTGTAGAAAATCTAGCCAACAGTTTTTGGCGACTCCGCTAGGGAACAACTATTTTTGTAGATCAAAGCTTGTCTGTTGCAGATCTGAGTGTTTTCCCATTCAACTCTCAAGTTGGCTGAACGTCCATTCACTGATTTGTGAAGGTGCAAGGAAGGAATGATCATTTCTATAGATTGCAGGAATAATTCAATTTCAATCATCCTCCTCAAGTTAGAAGCCACAGATCCAGTCTTTCACCAGGAAGACGAGTGCAAACGCATCCAGATCCGGATCATCTTCAACATATTTCGGTAGCTAGAATTATTCATCAAGTCTACTCTCGAAGAAGAGGTGCTCCTTTCATGATGCAGAATCAGCCACTTGCCCCTGCAGCACCTATTCCATGGGGTGCAGCCTTTAGACCTCTGAATCTGACTCCTCCTATGCATGATCTACCTAAAGGGATGAGAAAGAATTTTCCAAAATTCTTTGGAGATGGAAAATAGAATCCAGATGACCACTTGACTGCATTTTTCATATCATGTGGAGTGCTTGCAGTCGAACATGAAGATGTATCTGTAAGACTCTTCATAGAGACTCTGCATGACTTGGCTGGAGAATGGTTATATCGGCTAGCTCCTGGTACCATAACCAACTGGGATACTATGCGGGATGCATTCCTAAAAATATTCAAGGAAACCGAAGATTCCAGTACATTGATAACCCAATTAACTCAGCTGAAGAATGAGCCATAAGAGCACATGTGGGATTTTATTGCAAAATTCCAAAGATTACTTGTACAAAATTCCGCTTTCGCTTCTCGAATGATGAGAATCAAAAGGTATTCTTCATCAATGCTTTACTTCCTCGAAGTAGGCTATCAATCGCGAAGAGCATGTCTTCCGACTTGTTAGCATCTCAAAACATGGCTGTTGAAATTGAAGACAACCTCATCATGGTGGAAAGATAAAGGGAAACACTTCTAGAGCTGAAAGTTCATCCTTTGCTACTACTTCCGATTCACTATTGCAAAAGTTAGAAAATGAGGTGATTTAGATGAAGAAACCAATGGATCAAATGGCTCAAGGCAACAACATTGCCCCCGCCGAATTTCAACAATATCAACAATCGGAACCACATTATCGGGTTCCCCAAGATTAACAATTGAAGCTATTCCTAGAAACAACATGGAGATGAATGAAGAAGACCATGAAGATGACACTAATCAGCTCGAGAATGATGCTTTTATAGGTCCTGCTGGCGACTCCAACATTAATTACCTAAACTACAAATCTGAACATGATGATGAGAAACTTCATGAAGATGATCATGGTCATACATATGTAGTATTTACAAGATCACAAACTCATCAAGATGAGGCATTAACTGATGAACAAAGAAGGGGCATCCCTTTACCTTCTTCCTTGGCTCCTAGAGATAAGAATGTGAGTTCTTCATCTCAACCATAGAAATCAGCTTAGGTATCTGAATCTATTTCTTCTTTTAACATTATTGATCATGCCAAGAAAACTAGAGATCAAATTTCAGAAGCTGGATACTTGAGAGCCTTTCCTGAGCAGTTAAATAGGCTAGTCAAATATGTGCAATCACCAAGACCATCTAATGCATCAAAGGGCCTTTTTCCTAAGCCCAAAGATACTCCTCCCCAGAACAACACTACAGTTGTTAAACCCTCATTATCTTCTGAAAGAGTAGAACCTTTCTATGTCTCCTTATTGCTTAATGGTTTCAAGTTAAGCAATTGCATTCTAGATTCGGGTGCTTCTAACAATGTCATGCTAGCTAAAGTTACAGATGCTCTTGGGATTACCTTGAAAAAACCATAAAAAGGTGTTATTCCATGGAGAGACAAGTCCCTTTAATCGGACAAATCAAAGATGCACAAGCTGTTCTGGCAACTTTTCCTGACAAAAGATTAAAGATGACAATCTTAGTTATAGATATTCCTGTCTCATATGGGATGTTCATTGAGCGAAACTTCTACAAAGAGCTAGGAGGAGAAGTAAAGATGGATTGGTCCTGTGCCATATTCCTATTAAAGGGATTAACCATAAGTTGGAGCCTTAAAAGAAGTCCAAGTACAAGGTTACAAAATATGAGGATTTTGACCGTAAGATCTATTTCTTGGAAATGGATAAAGATGTTCGAGAGCCAGAACTTCAACCGAACCAAAACCAGAAGGAGCTGAAAGAGTTTGGATGCTGGAGTTTAAAGGCACCTGTTGTTCTTTTGGATCAAGAGCTGGCATTTTACTAATATCTCTAGATCATGATATATTCCCATACTCTCACAAGCTGATGTTCGAGAACACCAATCATATAGCGGAGTATGAAGCAATACTTCTAGGAATGGAGCAAGCTAAAAAGAAAGGAGTAAAACTCCTCAAAGCCCAAGGAGATGTTGAACCTCTAGTAAAGCAAGTTCGATGGAAAGATCAAATCAAAGGAGATAAACTGAAGCATTACAAAGATAAAGTGTTTTTTGCCACACTAGATTTTTCCGCTTTCTCTATCGACTTCATTCCAATAAATCAATTCCAAGGCAGATTCTTTGGCAATCAAAGTTGTACTATTAAATCCAGATAGACCACCATCCATATATTTAGACAAGGACACTATAAATTGGAGATGGTCTACACCCCAAAGTCCCCGAAAAAACATCTCGCATGTCTGGAGCAAGAAAACCTTGACAAGTTGTATGTTGAAGGGAGTAAGTCACCACCACGACAAACAATCACAGTAAAACTGATCTAGGTTATGATGATAATAGTGGAGTAATCCAGCCAAAAGGTAACAAAATCCCCAAGGGTTTAGTTTCCTTAGTGGATACTTTCGACAAACATGATCGAGACAAGAAGAACAAAAATATGGTGATAGTTCCTCCTCAGAAATGCAATAGGTAAATCTGGGAATAGAGGAAGTTGATGAAGACTTACTCACCATAGAGATAAGAAAGGATGAGCCACCATAAGATGAAGTTGATAAGGACTTTCCCAAAGTATTTGACAAGAAGGCTAGAGAAAGGAAGTTTGAGATCGGAGATTGGGTACTCTAGTGGGACAAGAGACATGAACCGAAGGGCATGCACAAAAATTTGATTCACTCTGGAAAGGGCCCTTCATGATCAAGAGAGCTGCGAATGGATACTTTCTTCCTTGCCTACCAAGATGGAATTGAGTTACCATTGCCTTTCAACGGGCAACATCTGAAGTTGTTTAGGAACTAAAAAAGGCAGGTAAAACCTGTATGTATATAAATAAAACTTTGTCTGTTCTTCTTTGTTTTCTCGTGTTGTGTTGTTTTTCTTTGCCCGACCGAGCCCAATAGACAAGATATGAAACCTATGGTATTAGGATCTCATCTTTATCCTTGTCATTTTGACAGAGATAAAGATGTCCACAGACGGAGCCAACCGGTGTCCCTAGATTTCACCTAGAAATATGGGACTACCCTATGTTAAAAAAATTCATACTTTTAAAATAATGGGTCGCTTTTATGTTTTTATTGCGTAAAGTGTCTATATCACATCAAGATATTCCCAAAGTGAATCATATGAGCCAATTTCGACAAATACCCAGATGCCCAAACTCATTATATTCCATTGATAGGGTTTACCTATGGGGAATTTTTATTTAATTATTTTGAGCCCCATTTGATGTAAATTATGCACCGCTTAACCCTTTTAAGGTATTACATGTCAATATTCCCACATACCAAGAGGGTTTCCACCAGGAATGAATCCTGGGCTTTGTCTGTGACTTCTGGCAACGTTTTTCATTTCTGTGTTTTTTGTGAGTTTTTTCTCTGTGAAATTTTTCTAGGTCAACTCCTTTGCTAGGTTAGCCTGTTTTCTTGCCTGGAGTATCAGGAGATCATATACGGACATCATGCTAGAAGGAATTCATCACAGGAGGTCTGGTTCTCTGGGAAAAGACGAAGTCATGCACAAAAAGACCTCTTCTGGGTAAGTCACATTTTTGGGAAAAGGAAGGTTTTTAGTTGCAGTGGGATTTTTGGTAGCAGCAGGTAGGTGGGGATTTCATACCTTCCTTGCAGGGTACTTTTTCCCATGATAAGGAAATTCACTTAAGTCATAATGGGAAAAATAGAGGCAAAGAAGAAAGGGAATTGTTTACCTGCCTTACAGGGTGAAAATTCCCATCATGAAATAAAAGAAAATCACTTAAGGCATTGATGGGAATTATTGACCTACCTTGCAAGGTAAATAATCCCATTATAAAATTCAAACAACTTAAGTGGACCATGGGAATTGTGGAGCTGCAGTGCAGGGTAACTAATCCCATCAAAAAGTGACTTCTAAAAATAGAAATCAGCCATGATGAAAAGTGCGACCCACCTTGAGGAAGAATAATACTTTTTAAAGTATTAATTAATTGTTTTCTTTCCTATTTTTGGTGCATGAGGTCAAAGCTTAAGCTGAAGTCAAAGAAGACTGAAGGGAGGATGATTAAATTAAATAAATTTAATTTATTTAATGGCTGTCCTTAAACATGCAATTTTGGCACACCAATTAAAGAGAAAAGCATGATTTTTAATTAATTAATTGCCAGGAATAGGAGGGGCAATTATTAATTATAGAATTATGAAGGTTATATAAGCATGGGCTGCCATTGGTAAGGATGAATTAATTAATTCTTTAGCAAGGAAGTGCAGCCTGTGCAATTTTGGTGCCCCATTCAAGAGGAATTTTGCTTAGAAGAAGGTGTATTTACTGCCAGAAAGCTTCAAAGTTTGGCGCCTAGGTTTGAAGGAGCTTGATTTTAGTTTGTATAATTGTTCCATATTATTACAGTGCACCCAGTGAAGTTACAAATATTTATGCTTGCTTTGCATGCAAGCAAAGCCTCAAATTTTAGGGCTGCGTACTTTATATGTAGTTTTTTATGATTAAAATCAAGTGTCCATGCTCTGATTCCATCTTTGTCTGAATAAACTATAGGTATTCATCACAGGAGCTTATTGAAGTTAAAGAGAGTATAAATCAATGTCCAATACATTGAATATATCCTCCGAATATGAGGAAATCCCCATATCTGCACCAGTTATAAAGAATTCCGGCCAAGTGAAAAGAAAAAGTATTGCTCAGACAAAGTTTGCTCCGCCATGGCGAAGCATGATGAAAGAAAAGGATCACCAAAATGCATAGCTTCCATAAGTAGATGCAGATCCATATCCAGATGCGCAGATCTAGATCTCATAATTGCAAAGGCTTCCGGCAAAAATTCTTCCTCTTGTTTCTAATGTAGCCCATGTAAAAGTCAGGGCATGGAGGATTCCTTCCAAGATCTTATGCAAGTGCTCCCATCTTCCAGTTGAAGCCTTCATTGAATTTACATTCATCCGGAGTGCTTTCCAGAATTTTTAATTGCTCATATGCAATTAAAAATAAAAATGATGAGTCATCTACGGCAAACATTGCATTGATGCATGTACTGGAGAAGAATTGCAAAAGCTTCAAAGATAAGAAGGAAGACAAGTTAGAAGCAATACTTGCAAGCAAATCATAGTTAGCCACATGCGTAATATGGAAAAGAACAAGATTGGAAGGGTTGCAGCTTTCTTCTAGTTTCTTTTACTCTTTCTTCTTCTTTCTCTTATTTCCTTCAACAAATTAATTGAGCGATCAATTAAATTATAAAGCTTAAGTGATTGGTTTAAAAACCATTACTTTAAGTCATTTGGAAAGATTCTTTAAGTTACATGACAGATGTGCACAATTTTGGCTTAAACTCCTTATGAATGTCATGCGAAGAGGAATTCCAAGAGGGAGATTACCAATTGTTTCCTTTCCAACTTCCACATGTGCCAGTTCAGTTATAGTTTCCTATTTGTAATTTCCCTTCTACATCCTATAAGTAGAGGAAGAACCTTTGGGTTAAGGGATCATAATTTGTAAGCAACATTCTTGTGTTCCAAACTTTGTGCTGAAATCCCTGATAGCTTTTTGAAGCAAAGGAATAGAAAGGAGATGATTTCGGAGAACTTTGTGTCTATGGTGCATTTTTTTAACTTTCTGTCTTAGATCTACTTATAAACTTTGTGTTATTTTAGATCTAGATCCTGGAAGTCGCTTTACTTATAATTATGTGTGTTAATATCTATTAGATCTGTCTCATGTGCATGCAATCAACTCTATTATCTATTGATTGGGCTGCACATCTCCCATATTTTCTTCCCTGTTTCCTACTCTTTTCCCTACTTTAGATATTTCCATTCTTTTCACATTTAACTGCTACTTGCTGCAGAATTATTCAAGAATGGTTCATGAGTGAGTAGTTAAAGTAAAACCCCAAATAGATAGTAGCATATTAAATTGACAAATATTACATGGGAGCCTCATCGGTAAATGAGGGAGATTTATCTCATGACTTCCTAGGTGCTCTATTGCGCAGAAAATCTAACCAACAGGGACCAGGGTGCTTGAGGTGCCCCAGTCAGTAATATGGAAAACATAATATACAACTACAAAATAGGCAAGTGTGGGTGTAAGACAGAAAGTAATGAAAAAAAGAAAAGTAAAATATCCAAAGACATGGGTTAATTATTACTCTTTTTCTCTCAAGAACCATATGAATAATAGTATGAGACCGGGTATAAATAATTACCCAAAGTGCGTGATTTAGTGTCTACAGAGAGAAGCTTGATGACGATATATCTAGAGCATCTAGAGCATATAGAGGTCTTTTTGGTACTTATTTATATGAATTTGACTAAAAACAACATTTGAGAAGTATGATATGGGTCTCATGCTCGATTCTACATGAAACCCTCAAAAATAGCCTTTTTCTTAGGACCACATGTTGTACCTACCAAAAATAGACAGTGGAAGGAAATTCCCACGTCTTGTGAAAATTATGAAACCAACATCATTTAGAGAACTGATATACCTTTCCAATGGTATATTGTTTTACCTCTAGATCATTATAGAGCTCCCAAAACCACTTCCCAATACTCAAGTGTTATTTTGATATATAAGCTCCTTCACCTTCAAAAACATTCTTTCACTGAACTTGTCCCAAAACCTTCAAATATAAAAATCTTCCAAAATCAATTTGAAATTTTTCCTAGCTCCTCAATACCACTTCCCAATGAATTTGAGCTTTCAACTCCACTCCAAAGGATGTGCACCTATCTTAGAAAGGCTAAAAATAGCCATTCCTAAGCCTATATAAGAGTCTACCTTGAGAGGTACTATCTCGGAAGCACTTGAATGAACTTGATTTCCTAAATCACCCATGGGAAAGGTTGATACAACACATATGAGTACTTGAAAGGTTAGGATAGGCCTAATACATGGGATATATTGATCCAAAATAGTTATTGGGAGAACTTACAAGAAATTTTTTGGTACTAGGGTAAAGTTGTCATGATTTCAATTTGAATTTTGCCCTTGTAAAAACACATGACAAAACTCCTCTTCGCACCCCGACCCTTTTCTACCTTACTCTTTTAGGGTCTATTTTATCTTTTGGGCATTTTTTCACTTATGGTTTGGCCTTCAAATTTTTAATTACAAAATTCAAACAAGGGAATCATATAAATACATAGTTATGTTTTCAAAATGAAGGACCAAGAACTAAGCATTACTATTATCACCTAAGCTTGCATCCGAAGGAATCAAAATCACTCAAGGCATCCATATAACATCCATACAAGGGGAAAGGGTTTCATACTCTACATACAAAATATAGGAAGGGGAATTTTATTCTATTCCATCCAAACATTTTCATCATCGAGAAAATATAGCATGCTCTCTAGTGCATCTTACACAAGGATTCCGAGGGAATCATTTATACACACACATATAAGAACTACATGGAGTCTGAGATGTAGTGAAATGATTGGTTATAATTTCACTATGTTGGGTGACCACCAGGTCAGTTCGACTCCCCATTTTTACATTTTCCTTTTTAGGTTTGATGTGGTTTACGGGTATGTGCAGTTAGTTTCTTTCTTACAGATTACAGATACCTTCGGCGATCCAGGAATGACTATCAGGAGATCAATAGGGAATAAATGTGATACCCTTGAGACACAAAAGAAACCATATCCGAGCATTTGCACATCACATGTGTGCCTAGATCCAGTCATTAGTACCAAAACACCTCTATCATGCTATGGGCACCCCCCGTCCAACATGTTTCGTAAGTTCCAAAATTTATAGAGAGAGCGATTACGATGCTATTTTAATCTTGTTCAACACTTCACCTTGCCTAGACCAATTCCAGACACGAAGATATCATCTAAGTCATCTTAACTCCCTTATTTGATTAGGGTTTTATACTTTACATGCTTATTTACTTGTGTCTTATTGTGGATTATAAATTGTACACCATTCATTATAGTAGTTACTCTATAATAGGGTTTGATAATTCTATTTTTATTAAATCATTTGGTTAACCCCACTCTTGATTAACTTCTTGGATCCTTACTTTGCATATTTTATCTAATCTTATTTCATGGATCCTAAAATTCCTCAAGTATCCTTGCATCGATTACTTCAAATGCACTCACCTTACAAATATTTTCTCCAAACATCCCTAGACGCTATGTACCTTCCCAACAATATGCCTCCTACAAAAGTAAGTGTCATCTTTTATCATCTCTATGATAACTCTATTAGTATTAATACCACAACAAATCAATCTATTTGCAAGTCAATTAAATATTTACATTGCTTATTTCAAGATAAAATTTAGGCTATGGAATCCACGATTTCATCCGTCATAGCTGAAATCCAACATCTCTAGGTTGTTTCTTAATTCCATGCTAGCTCTTTTTCTCCACTTCATTCTCATCCCATGTCTACTACATTTTATCATAGACATGAAGCCCAATACTTACTGCTCCTTGCACCTCTCAAGTTTGATCTAAATGCTAAGAAAAATGATATTCTTCTTGAGATCCTCACTCACCAATTGATCAAATTTCCAACTACTCATTGTTATCCTCCATATCGGCTTGCCAAATACATAGGTATTCCATTTTGCAATTATCATAGAATTAATGGACATAATGAAAATGATTTATATGCTTTAAAACGAATAATTAAGCACCTTGAGCATCAGGATTTTATCTCATTTTCTACACAAAATTCTACCACATGATCATCTCCAATTACTAAATACCAATGGGCTCTAAAATATTCTCCTTCTTGTCCCATGAGCATCATGTCATAACTTCTTTTTTTCCTTCTTTAGTAATTCAAGAGCCGCATATCCAACTAATTCCAACTAAACAACCACCTCTCAAAATCCATCCTCCATCCCATTATCCTATCTAGTCTTATACAACATTACCCATTCGAACTAAGCAACCACCTCTCAAAATATGTCCTCTGTCCCCTCCTCCTATCAAGTCTTCTAAAACATTACCCATTCCAAATAAGAAATCACCTCTCAAAATCGATCCTCCATCTCCTCCTCCTATCCTATCCTTCTACAAAATTACAAATTTCAAATCCACAACCACTCTCTAAGAAAGAAAGAAAAACTCTAGATGACCTCTTTAAACTTCTTACTGTCAACCCGAAATCAAGCCTTGGTCCTACTCTTACTTCTACCTCTCTTCATGACAAAAATATGCTTTCTTATGATACATTTCAAACTCCGTCACCATTAATATATATTTCTTACTTCGTCATGAAAATATCCATCACTGACACACTTGGGGGAATGACACTTCCTTCCCCTTCCAATAATACACTCCACACTCTATGCTTTATGTCTAATATTTCATAGTACTCCAACACCCTTGATACACACATTGTATTGTCATTATTGTATTCCACACTCTATTTCCATGGTTTATACTCAAATGTTGAGGGTCTAAATATGAAATGAACCTCACATATTTCATTCCTCACTCTCTATACTTCATGCTACATATTTCTAGCATATATTCTCGTACAAACCATTTCACAATGACACACTCTAGTTCTATGGTTCATTCTTAACTATTGAGGGGGTATTTATAAATGAACCTCATCTCATACAAATCTATTGGGGGTTGCATTTATCCTACCATATTCACACATTGCATACCATCCCATCATACTCATAACACTTACATATCTTGGTTGCATCTATTCTTTCTAGATTACACTACTTACATCTTGCACTTTGCTTACTATGCTAGTTAGATACTCAGTATGTCATTACCTTTGTATATATACATAGATGCAAGTTCACTTGGTATTTTGAGGTGAATGTAGATCTCTTACAACTCCTTACACACTACAATGATGCTTGGAACTGTACCTTTTACCAGTCCCACCGAGGCTCCTTGGGGGCATCTACTTTCTCTACTATCACATACTAAATAGGTTATATAGATACTATTTTCACTACCTCTCATGATACTAAATTTACTTTTCATTGCTATATACACACTCTTGACATACTATTTATATTTCTAAAATGTAACGGGTGCTTCATATGTAGTATTTTTCTTACAAGACTATATACAACCCCGGCTGTATCGATACATTTTTCTTTTCATTTTTTTCCATTGTATGCTATTGTTTACAGGCTATGCCCTATGTCTTGTATGATAATTATATTATTTTGGATGTTTTGGCCTTGATTTTCTTATGACATTTTGAGTGATATCGCATGTTTGAAACCCACTTTTCGTGGTCTATCTTGTCTTATTACTTTCTTGATAAATTGTCTTCTTTTACGTGCTAGCTTCACCTATACCAACACATGTTACTAGCCCATATTTTAAGCATGTGCATTGGTTTCTACCATGCACATTCCCTACCCCTTACAAGCATCCATTTCATATCAACATTATTTCCTCTCCTTTGGGATACATTCTCCTTCTATCATCACATGCACCCAAAATGAGTAGGGGCATACATTGGATGAATAAATCACCCCTACAACATATCATAGCTACAATATATATCTAAACAATATTGAATCAAGACATGGATACATTCATAGAATGGTTAAGAATTTGACTTGGGTCTAAAACACAGAGCACACACTAGCGCTAAGAATTAGACATCTCTTCTGGGCATGTGTGTCCTCCTCTAGGTGCTACTTGTCCATGGGGAACATACATATATATTCTTATATCAACACAATTTATAGACCTCCTTAGATAAATTCTAAAATTATAGGCACAAACTTATAGTTACAGAATGTAGTCTATCTCCTTCAATCGAACGAATCAAGCAATCGGAACAATTTGGAAATAATTCAGGATAATTGGAACTAAATTGGGATGTACCATTTGTATTTGTGATTACAGGGTATAGTAATCAAGGAGAGTAAAGCTAGTTCTCTCTCCCCAAAACTTGCTTGTTAGCATGAGATCACCCAAAAAACTCACACTTGGCATGAGATCGCCAAAAAATCACTCTTGGCATGAGATCACCCAAAAACTCTCTCTCCACAACATTTTAGGACATCTTTCTATCCTTTACTCTTTAACATCAGGTGCACACTTTCCTTTACTACTACTTTTACAAACTTTTACATACTTATGCATACGTTACTCAAAATTTTCATATACAAAACTTTGACTACTCTTTTCTCTTCTTTTGTAGGTCCATCCTTAATAAGAAACAAGAAGAATTTTACATCAACAAAAATAAGCATAATAACAGGTAGAAGCTATGCATATGCTTCACCCCTAGGGTCACTTTCCTTTCCTAGTCTCCACGCTTCACTTTTGGACTCATCCTATGCTTCACTTGTTCACTTGACATGTTATCTGTCACACTCTATATAGGATCATAAGGTACACATCTTCTAGCTACTTTATGTTATCGAGTATTCACTTAACAACATCAAGTGGGGGTAAATATAAACACTAAATCACACACTTGGGTACATTTCTAGGTCCTAAAAGCATGCTAGTATACATGATTTCTAAGAAAGAAAATAGTGATTGACAACTATCTTTGGCCTTGTTTCTTCGTTTCTTTCCTTCTATTTGGTATTACCCACCCTACAACCTAGTCATAACTTTACTTATTTATCTTTCATAGCTCAGACACACCAAGCATCTGACTAGGATAACAACGCCTAAGCACTCATGTCCCCTCTTGGTGCCCCCCGTGCTTTTTCTTCCTTACTCTATCTTGTTGGGTCTCTTTTATCTTTTAGGTATCATTTTCACTTATGGGTTGGCCTTCCAGTTGTAAATTACAAAATTCAAACAAGAGAATCATATAAATACATAGTTATGTTTTCAAAATGAAGGAACAAGTACTAAAAATTACTATTATCACCTAATATTGCATCAAAAGGAATCAAAAGCACTCCAAGGCATCCATCTAGCATCCATATAAGGGACAAGCACTACATACTCTACATACATAACATAGGAAGGGGAAGTCTATTCTATTCCATCCACACATTTACATCATTGAGAAAATCTAGCCCATTATTTAGTGCATCTTGCAAAAGGGCATCATTTCTACACACACACACAAGAACTACATGGAGTCTGAGATGTAGTGTAGTGCTCGGTTATAATTTCAATCTATCAGTGACCATTGGGTTCAAGACAACTCCCCATTCTACATTTTCATTTTTATGTTTTAAGTAGTTTGTGGGTATGTGCGGGGAGAGCTTATTTCTTGTAGATTATGAGATACCTTTGGCAATCTAGGAATGAATATTAGAAACCAACATGGAACAATCATGCGACACCTCTTGCGACACGAGATGAATCTAGATCTTGAGAATTTACGCAGTCATAGGTGCCTATATCTAGTCATCAGCCTCTAGGAACCCCGTCCTACTATGGGAACCCCTGTCTCGACATTGTTCGTAAGTTCCAAAATTTATAGAGAGTAGTTATGATGCTATTTCCATCCTATTGAGCACTTCACCATTCCTGCATTAGTTTTAGATTTCCGAATATTAGCTAATTCATCTTATCTCTCTTATTTACTTATGGTTTTGTACTTTACATGTGTATTTTCTTGCATCTTACTATATATTAGCAAGTGTACATCATTCATTACATTAGTTAATCTAAATTAGGGTTTAATAGTTCTATTTTTATTAAATCACATGTACATTGTTGATGAGATCTCTTCTTGATCATATTCATTCCTTACATCTACCAAGGATTTATGTTCTTGAATTTGGAAGCCACCATTTGAATCATCTTCATTGATGTTGATGGGAGGAATTTCCATATTTGGGATAACATGCAAACAACAAGACTTGGGATATCAAAATTACTTTTTATTCAAGCTTAACATCTCGGAGTAGAAAGACATATAGGATCATCTTCAAACTTGTCTCCATGATTGTTGATATCACAAGAAATAAGAGAAGACTCCTCATCACATATTGATATGTTAGATTCATCATTTTTATCTTCACCCTACAAATGTGATGCAGATAAAATTTATAACCATTCCTATATTCACCTTTTAAGAGATTGAAAAAAGAAATTCACTCATTATCTACATAAGAGGATCAACCATCAAGCCTAAAGTGGCTATAAACTTTCTAAAATCACTCAAACCTTGCAAAATATGAAAAATATTACTAAAATGGTCTTCTTGGCACTTTAATCTATCTCTAAATAGTGATTTCAATGTCACAAGACTCCATAGATAGTTTCCATATCAAAAAAATTCACTTGTACTTACCTTCCTTGATTGGCTTCCAACTTCTCCTTTCACTAGCTCTTAGCTCCGCTGAAAAATCTTGGTTTTTTCTCCTTAAAAACTCTCCACAATCTAGTATCATGTCTTTCACTCAAAAAAATATTAGAAGCATCAATAAATTTATCAAAGAGACTCCAAACTCAACCACTTACTAACTTTCCTTCACTTGCCTTGATTTTCTCTTCACCTCCTATTCACTAGTCCTTGCAATAATAAGGAATGTGAGCTTGTTTAATCCTCACCCAATCTCTCTCATCATTCTCCTTGTTCAAAATATCAACTCACTATTAGATCATTCCTTAAGGTGATGTTTCACCTGATTTCTTAGTTTTCTGAGAAGTATTTGACGAAACAGATAAGGTAAAGGTGATAAGACAAATAACTGTTTTGGGATGGTTAAAGGTTGTGTGCGCATGATGACTCCTCGATCCAGAGTTGATCGTGAGAGCTTCCTTTTGGCTGGGAGGAACTACCTGAAATACAAAACAAGACCACAAAAGAGTGATTAAACAATTTATGGTAGTGGACTGCCTAGCGGGAGCTAGTTCCAGGAAGTGCGATACTCCCTAGCTGGTTGTCACCCACCGTTTTAAAAACTTAATGTGAAAACAAGTAAATAAATCCTATTGTAATTAATTGATTTAGGTACCTCAGTTAAATATAATAAATAAATCTAAAAGAAATAGGCTAGGCTACAATCAGATCCAGAAGGTAAGGTAATCACACAAAAAGTGTACAGATCCAAGTATGATTCCAGGTAAATTGGGTCAATAGGTAAGGTGTTTTAGTATTCATTTCAGGTCAAGGCAGGGGGAATAGAGACCGATGTCTGCAGTGTGAGGATGACCGGTGCTGGTTAGGTATGACCAATGCTTTGGTCACCGATATTTTAATAGAAGGTCTAAAACCAAGGTTTGAGAAAGAAATTTTGAGGTTGTCAAAGGGATGAGTGGGGTGTTGGTGAGGTCCAGGAGGGTTAGCGAAGCCGGGATGGGTTTTACAGGTGGTTGGATGGAGGTGAGGTAGGTATTGGGTGAGTTAAAGAAGAACTGGGTGGGTTTAGGAATTGCAGGGTTACCGACGCTGTTAGGGGTAAACCGGTGCAAGTTATTGTGGAATACTGGAAATCCTACGTAAATGGCTTGGGTCTCCTTTGTGATTACATAGAGGACGGTGGCTAGCTAGGGTGAGTTTCGAGAGGTTTGAATGGGCTCGTAAGGTTTTGTAGGGAGGTGGGGGTGTAGGTATGAAAATGGTCTAGGGGTGGCTTAGATAATAAAGTGCATGTAAAGAAATGAATACAATACAACAATAAGAGGAAAGCAAAGACAAAAGGAAAGGAAAAAGCAGAGTAAGATGTTCTACTTACCTTAAGATTGGTGCATGTGGATGTGCATGTGGATCAAGGTGCTTGGTAGAAAGTCAATGGTGTGGATGGCATCACCAAGTGTTTGAGAGCTCTTACATGGACTACTTGGGATCCTTCTTGCTTAGTTCTTGCTCAAATCTTAGCTGGAATGTGTGTTGGATGGCCTCGAATGAATGTTGGTCTACGTGTATGAGAGAATGTGTTTTGCTTGCTTTGCATGTAAGAGAGTTCATTTTGAATGTGCCAACCTCCGAATGAGGTAAGAAAATGAACATTAATGGTAACCGTAGTAGCAAATGGTTACAAAGCAACCAACATCGGTTCAAGGGTGATCGCATCGATTAAGGTGAGATTCCCTAGGACATCCTAAAAATAGGAGATCGTGGCTCAAATGGTTGCCAGATCTCACTATTCATCCAGACATGAGCGGGGTGACCGTTGTGTCTGTGAGGATGGAGTTTAAGTCTTTAATTTGGGTTTGTTAGTTAGGTTTTAGTTAGTTATGGCAAGTTACTAATAATAGGCTTAGGGTGAGGTGTCTAGGTGAGGTGGCTAGATGAGGTGGAGGGGTAGGTATTTAATTAATTAGGATAATTAAATAATAATTAAAATGAAAGTAATTGATTAATTTAATTAAAGTAATTAATTAATGTAATGTGGGGGAAAGGGGGCCATGGTTAGATAAGTGTGTTTAGGTTGATTAAATAACAAGGGGCTAAGCGGAGTGTGACCTGATTTTGATGTCTACATTTTTCCCCTTTTTACTGCGTAGTTTGTATTGGTAAGCGACGCTGGTAAAAATAAGATGTGGTTGCCCCAAGTGAGGGTGAAGGTGATCCCCCTCAAACCAAGAACAGATGAGGCGACAGAGTGAGTCGGCGAGTGGTTTGATAAAAGTTGATGTGAAGAAGGATGGTGAAAAATGGGGAAATGGAGGAAAGGGAAAATCGGGTAAATGTAAATGGGCCAAGGTCAAAGGTAGTGGCGGTTGAACACATGCACACATATAAACCGTGACACAAGTACTGTGTTCAAGAGCTTGCAAACTCTACATCGTCTAAGGTCGATAGGTTTATCCTAAACAAGGTTCAAGCGATTTCGTATCCGTGTATAGGATAGGGTCGGGAAACACAACGTGGGTCGGTGTAGGAACGTTTAGGTGTGTTCTCGGCACACAAAGGTTGGGTCAAGACAGACAAACACGACAATAGGAAAGGTAAGGTCACGAGGTCAAACAACATGGGTAACAATGTTGTAAGGTAAAGCGAGCACAAGTGGGTCAAAGGTCACAAACAAGTGTCCGGTCTATGTATATAGGTCGATGTAGGGGTAAAATAAGGAGGCGTCGACGGCTAATGGGGTAAGGTTGAAGAAGGTGGAAAACCAATGGGGAAGGTAAAGTGGTCCAAGTAGGTGTAGGGGAGGCAAAATAAAGAGGAGGTAAGGAAAATGAGGTAAAGGTGAGGGCAATGATTAGGCAGGGGAACCGACATCAGTCAGTATTAACTGATGACGGTGGAGGGGAACCGACTATAGTTTTCTAGGGCATCAAACTAGCATTGGTCAAGGGTTAATCGATGTTGGTCGAGTTGAGTAGGCTATAAAAAGTGAAAAACCCGCTGTTTGAAAATTCATTTGTGCATTATGAAAAGGAGAAAAGGACAGGAAGAGAGAAAAGAGGAAGAGGACAAAAGAGAGCATCAGAGAGCTTGGTTGGCATGCCACATAGGCAAGAGTGGTTGAGTGGGAGGTGGGGCCAGGAGATCAGGTGGATTGAGTTGATTGGGTGGATAGTCGAAGGTGATTTGGTGATGACAGAGGTAGGAGAGGGATCGGGTGGACCAGTGCGGTGGCCGGAGGTGCCACCATGTCGACGCAGCAATGGATCGGGTAGGATTTGAACCTTTTGATTGAGTTGTTTGGTCAATTTGGTTAAAATATAAGAAATGTTAAAAATGGGGGTTGGGGGGTAAAAAAATTTGAAAATAAGGTAAAAAGAGAGGGAAATGGGGATAGAGAAGGGTAAGGGGTGGGTTAAAAGGGGGAGAGAGGAATAATGAGGAGGTAAGGAGGGATTTGGGTGGGTAGAATGGGTAGGAGGGAGGAAAATAGGGTTGAGGGATCATGGCGGGTGGTAGAACAATGACCGATGCCGGCGGTTAGTGACCTGCACTGGCCACAAGAACATTGATCGATGCCGGTCAAGTGGAGACCGTTGTCGGTCAGTGGAATAACCGGGGGTGGCCAATGATGACCGGCGCCGGTTAACCTAAGTTTAAGTTGGGACAAAAAAGAGAGCAGAGTAAGGGAAAGATGGGAAAGTAGGGTAGGTGGGGAAGGATTAAGTGAGAGGAAAAAGGGTTAAGGGAGGAAAAAAGGGTTTAGGGTGGTTTGGGTGACGGTTAGGGTAGATAGGTAGGGCAGATAGTGGCGGGTGGATGGGTGTGGGTAGGTTTGGGGGAGGATAAGGGTATATATGTAAGGAGATAAGGGCAAGGAGATGGGAGTAGGTAAAGAGATTAGGTCGGGATTTGGGGTGAAATAGGGTAAGTTGGGAAGGTGTATTAATACATTGTTTTGTTGGATGTAGGCCCGAGATGAGCTGCAGATGAGGGACCGGGTGCCACCCTTGTTATTGACAATACGGTGAGCACGACGTGGGAGGAGTGGCAACATGTTTCGAGGTGGGGCTGATAGGTGTGAGGCACTACCGGCATGTAGTACGGGAGGCGAGTCTGATGGTTGCCCTCATCGATAGATGGGACTCGGCGACCAACACCTTCCACTTACCGACAGGGGAGATGACGATCACCCTGGAGGACATCTACAGGATCCTACGGTTGCCCATATTGGGGGCCCAGGTTTACTCTATCTCCTCAGAGGTGTCTAAGGAGCTACTAGCACCCGTATTTGGTGAGGGTGTAGCAGATCTGACATTCCATAGCGCTAGCATTAGCTATGGAGCAATGTATAGAGCTCATCCGGAGGAGATGAGGTTAATTGTGTTGTTGATGGAGACAATGTGCTATTTCACACTGCCAGATGTAGAGGGTGGCTAGTTCCTGAGGTCATTGATGGGGATTTGACATGATATGATGATACAGCAGACTAGATTCACATGGGCACCTACATTGCTAACGTAAGTGTACAGAGAGTTATGGGCCTATGGGTGATGACTGCATGAGGTTCAAAGATCTGTTGCTCCTTACTACTACATTGTTGGGCATACGAGCACATTGCTTGTGTTTGACCAATGGGGATGCCCCAGGTAGATGCATTCTTGGAGAGAGTATTGAGGGTTGGGTACATGCAAGCATGGTACCGGCCATTGGAGAGGCCCGAGGTGCGAGAGCTACTCATGATGTAGCTTACTACAGGAGGTTGTTGGAGGGGTTGTCTAGGGTGGACATCATTTGGAGGCCCTACGTAGGCTACCCCGCCTATAGACAGATGGCCACAGAGCTAGATGGGCTATAGATATATCTGTGGATAGAGGGGAGGAGGGCTGGAGAGCACGAGTGGATACCCATAGAGTGGGTTAGATGCTAGTTTGGGTTAGTACAAGATGTACCGCCTCCTTTCCCACAGTATAGGAGGGATGATGTGGAGAGACCTATGTCTCCACCCCGACCCATAGTCTGACTGGATAGGAGGAGTAGCCTATAGATTCACGATTAATGATGTGGGGTAGCAAATGGGTACAAGAAGTGGTGGGCGGCACAGCTGAGAGCCGTACCACTGAGGCCAGGGCAGCCAGATCTAGCCACCATCACACTTCGAGAGGGATGCCCACAGAGAGGCATGATATTATTAGGACCATTTGGTAGTCGGTGTTGGCACTAGATGTGCCTCTCTACAGTACGGATACAGACACAACAGCCTCAATGAGAGGACTAGATCCCGTACAGTAGACTCAGGAGATGGAGATGGAGAGGAGGTAGGGAGAGGGGGTATAGGGGGGCACAAGCCCACAGGAGAGGTAATGCAGTCTACAAAGCAATGGTAATAGCTGCACAAGATAGATTACTACATGGCAGCCGAGATTCGGGGGTGAGCAGGCACGGCTCGTGGCCGAGTCAAAGAGGATAGGGTCCCATCAGCAGTGTCCACGAGTGGAGACCAGGCGACACCCCCACAAACCATGGTCGAGTGAGATGCCCTAGCAGAGGCATGATATTATTAGGACCATTTGGTAGAGCTGCACTGTGGCCAACAGCCTCCAATGAGAGGACTAGAGTCGAGAGAGATAGACCCAAAGATTCGGTGGCCATGACCTGACTCATGGTGATAGCATGGGGCCGATAGACCTGTGGCCCTCAAAGAAGAGTTGAGACGTGGAGAGATTTTTGTGTTTTATGAGATCGACCGGCTTGCGTGTTGATGACAAAGATACGGCTGCCTGCGTGCAAAGACATTGTGTATTTATATATTTTTTATACATAATACCGGCCTGCAAGCTGAAGACATTTTGTATGAGATATCATCCTGTGTGCCGACGATTATTTTGGAGATACACATTTTTGTGACACCGGTGTACATTGTATTGATACACACCCGTATATATGAGGAGATATATGAGATTTAGATGATCTTGTTGTGATGTGTATGTTGTTTACTTTCTTATGATGTGGACAGAAAATAGATGAGTTAGGCATGATAGAGTCATGTCATAGGCATGGATCGAGTCAAGTTGGTTTAGGCATGGATCGAGTTAGGTTGGTTTAGGCATGGATCGAGTCAGGTCGGTTTAGGCATGGATCAAGTCAGGTTGGTTTAGGCATGGATTGAGTCAAAGTTGGTTTAGGCATAGTGTGTTCATTTCAATATATATATATATATATATATATATATATATATTTTGGATAGACTATGTAGAGAGTTGCAAGCTTTTTATAGCTGTCCTTTGAGGGAGTAGTCTACTTATAGCGGAAATATGAGGCGGAAGATGTCCTTTTGAGGGATTGATCTCTATATTGGAAGCTTGACTCAAGGAGTTAATCCCTTTATTTTGGAAATGATTATTTTGAGATTTTTTAAGTCATGGACAAGACTATAACGAAGCATTTGGTTCTTGTTCAAAAGGCAAGGGTGAATGACCATGGGATCTCATCTAAAAGAAGATGAAAAGTATCCATGAGAATAATGCCATGTGCAGAGCCATGGTGCACATATTTAAGAGAAGGAAAAAGGTGATGGGTAATCACATGATTCTTGTTTAATCGTTAGAGATGAAGTGTGGAAAAGAGAAGGGTAAATGGCACTCAAGGGATGAGCATGAAATAGATAAAGAGTGATGTAGGACTAGAAGTCAATAGTAGAATGGTCGAAGATGCAAGGAATTGAGAGGCTCAAAGTTCGGCCATCTGTCCATCAAGGCAAATGATAAGCACCGATCCATAATCATGGGTCACTATGTATGGTCCAAGCCAATTAGGAGCAAACTTGCCATGTTTACTTTTTTCTCGCTTTGGTTATGTGTTGATTTTACTTGAGAATGAGATCACCGACCTTAAAGGTGCATTCATGGACATGTTTGTCATAGGCACGCTTGATATGTTTTTGGTAGACACGGAGATGGTCAAGAGCATGAAGATGACATTCATCTAATAACTCAAGTTGTGCTAAAGTCTTGGTGAAATTCATCATCAGAAGAATATCTTGAAGGGAGATACGAGAGAGATGGGATCCGGACTTCGAGAGGTAAAATATCCTCGGTACCATAGACCGAGAGAAAATGGAGTAGAAAGAAGTGGAAGTGTGAATACTAGTATGGTACGCCCAAAGGGTGAAAGGAATGTGTGTATGCCAATCCTTCCCAGTATCATTAACCACTTTCATGAGAATTTTGTTCAGGGTTTTGTTGGTGGATTCGGCTTGGCCATTGGTTTGTGGGTAATATGGTGAAGAGAAGCTTAGCTGGATGCCGAAGGCGTCACAAAGCTTCTATAGGGT
This sequence comes from Taxus wallichiana var. yunnanensis, assembly GCA_018340775.1. NCBI lineage: Eukaryota > Viridiplantae > Streptophyta > Pinopsida > Cupressales > Taxaceae > Taxus > Taxus wallichiana. The sequence continues at coordinate 889,851,634 of CM031235.1, forward strand.
TTTTTTTGAATTGCTTTCCATTATCGGTGATAAGGTGATGTGTAACAACAAAGCAAAAAATAATGTGATGATTGATGAACTCACATATTTTCTCAACTTTTGTGGAGATGAGGGGTATGGCTTCAACCCATTTGGTATAGTATTTAGTAGCAGTGATGATGCATTGATGTTATAGGGAAGAGTGAGGATTGATCTCTCTGACAAGATCCAAACCCCATTGAGAGAAAGGCCAAAGGTCATTAGCGACTGTAAAGTGTGACTAGATGTGTGATGAAGATTGGCATGTTGTTGACATTTTACGCAACGCTTAACATAGTCACAACAATCATGATTGAGGGTCGGCGCAAGTAATAGCCTAGGTGAAGAATGCGTTTAGCAAAGCAAGGACATCAAGTGAACTCCACATATGCCATCGTGAATTCTTTAATGGTATAGGGATCTCAGAGCTGGTAAGGCATCGTAGGATAATACCATCAAAGCCACATTTGTAGAGGAGACCACCCATGATGACATAATGAGAGGCCTTTTTGAGAAAAGTGCGTTGTCCATTACGGTGAGATCGGGGGTAAGATAGATAGGAAAGGTAGTCCACAAGCTGCTTATACCAAAGGTCTTGTGTTTTTAATGAGGCGGTTTGGACGAGGTTAACACAAAAAGGTTTATAAGAAGGTCTCGATATGCGTTTCATAGTGACAAAAATGTCCGAATCGCAAAGTGAAGGGTATTTGGGAAGTGAGACAAGCCATAGTATCTGTGAATTTATTGGTGGATCGCGAAATGGTTTGAATTTTATAGCGGTCAAAGGTAGTCAACATGATGTCGACGTAACATTTGTATTCTTGAATTATTTCATTATGACACTGATAAACACCATTGACTTGGTTTACTACCAGTTGAGAATCACCAAAGATATTAATGGACTTAACATCTAAGGCATAGGCAGTCATGAGACCCAATACGAGTGCTTCATATTCGGCAATATTGTTAGTGCACTCGAAGTCGAGTTTGAATGATAAGGGCATGGGTTCACCATCAAGAGGAATGAGGATAATGCCTACACCACCCCCATGCTGACATTTGGAACCGTCGAAGAATAAGGTCATTTGGTAAGGGTCATCATCCAAAGAGAGGGTAGCAATGGATTCGTCAAGTGAAATCAAAGTTCGAAGGTTGATTCCCAGAAAGAGGTGCATCAGCGAGCTAGTCAGCAATGGCCCGGCCCTTGATAGATTTTGGTGAATAAATTTAAGGTCTAGGTTGGCCATAAGCATGAGCCAACGTGCTGCACATTAATTTTGGTAGGGTTTGGCATACATGAAGTGTAAGGGGTTAGTGTTGGTCGCAACATAGGTTTTGTGGTTGAGTAGATAATGGCGGAGTTTGGTGGCAACAAAAACTAAGGCTAAGAAAAGTTTTTTAGGATGGGTGTATCGGATTTCATAGTCTCGAAGAGTATGGCTTATGTAATAAACCACCTGCTCCCTATGTTTTTCATCACGATGAGCGAGCATGGCCCCTAAAGAGTGATCAATAGATGAGATGTATAAGTAGAATGGTTGATCGTATTTAGGTGGGACGAGCACGGGTGGTTGGAGAAGGTATTGTTTTAAGGCCTCAAAAGCGTTGTGGTCATCATCCCATTTGAAGGAGACATCCTTTTTAAGAAGGTGATGAAACGGTTGACAACGGTCGAGAGTTGGGAAATAAATCGACGAATAGATTGCAACTTGCCCTGCAAACTATGAAGTTGGCAAAGGTTAGTGGGTGGAGGCATTTTGAGAATGGCCTTGACTTTAGCAGGGTCAACCTCTATACCACGTAAGGAAATGATAAATCCCAAGAGCTTTCCTGAGAGAACCGCGAAGACGCATTTCTTGGGTTGAAGGTGAACACAATACTTGATGAGGTGATCAAAGATGGTTTTCAAGATTATAAGATGTCCAGATCGATGTTTGGATTTGGTGAGGAGATCATCTATGTAATCTTCCAATATGTGGTGCATGATGTCATGGAAAATGTAGGTCATAGCCCGCTGATACGTGGCACCAATGTTTTTAAGGCCAAAAGGCATGACTCGATAGCAGAAGGTCCCCCAAGGGGTGATGAATGTGGTTTTGTGTTGATCTTCTGGGGCGAGCAAGATTTGGTTATAACCCGAGAAACCATCCATAAGTGATAGCATCTCATGGCCAGTGGTAAGGTCAACCAACTGGTCAATACCAGGTAGAGGAAAATCATCTTTTGGGAAAGCAAGGTTGAGGTCATGGAAATTGGTGCAAATGTGAAGTCCCCTGTTGCCTTAGTGATAGGGATGATGTTAGAAATCCATTGGGGGTAATCGATGGGTAAGATGAAGGAAACTGAGAGAAGGCGTTGAAGTTCTTCTTTGACAAGAAGAGCAATGCGAGGGTGCATTTTCCTCAACTTTTGTTTTATAGGTTTGGCATCGGGAATGGTTATGATATTGTGGACCACGATAGTGGGATCAATACTAGGCATGTCAGCATAGGACCAAGTGAAAGCATGGTTATGATCTTTAAGAAAAGAAGTGAGGGCTGCTTGTTCAAGAAAGTATCTAGAGATTGGCCAATCTTGAGAATGTGGGGGTCATCCTGAGTGTGGATGTTGACTTCGATAGTCGATTCATTCAACATTGTTTGTGTCTCAGAAGGTAACAACCGGTGAATATAAGAGTCTTCAAGCACCAAGGTAGGTGAGAATGGACTCGTCATCCTGACATTGAACGACATTAATAGAAGGAGTATCGTCCTCAACCATGTCAGGATACAAGAAAGGAAGAGAAGAAGGAGCCTCGCCATCACGTTGATAAGTTAGAGGTCCTAAGGAAATGGTGTTTATGAAAAAAAGAAGTTAGGAGGGATAGATTCGGGATCCATTGACTCTGTTGGTGAAGGTGGTGATAATGGAGTAGGTGAAGAAGGTGGAGAGGGGTCAATGTCTTTGATGATTTCAATGTGGGGCTTTTTGGTAAAACCAATTCCACTATGATCATTGTGTTTACGTGTGGTACATGAAATAATGGTGTGACGACCTTGCTCATAAAAACCAAAGCCAAATCCTTTCCATGCACATCGGTGTAGGAAAGTGTGGGTGAAGCGGTGATTGGTAAGCAACTAAAGGTCAGCTGAGAAGGGTCGGGTTTGTGATGGTGGTTCGGTGTATAGGTAGAAGTATCAAGTCCCCATAGGTAAGGTGGGTGCGAAGGTGAGGAGGACCATAAAGGAGATGCTCACCTATGTGATGATCATAGTGAGGATGTTGGTGAAGGTTTCCATACTCTTGTGGAGTAAGAAATGTATTAACGTTGTAAAGGCGATACTCCCCCATAGTGAGGCATTGAAAAACACCTTCCAAGGGATCAGTGGTTGATATATGGGTAGCTGGAATGGAGGAAGTGTTAGAGGTTGGATTGGTAGAAGTATCGGTTGGTTGGGAGGCTGATGTATGACTGGTAGAAGCTATAACAATAGTAGGAATAGAAGATTTGGGTGAAGGTGAGGTTGCATCAGCACTGGTGGATAGGGTCGTGGGTGAAGAAGAGGTAGGTAGGGAGGTAGACACCTTAATAGGTACAAGGACATCATTGAGGTGGTAAAGCATGTTGTAGGTTTTGAAAGGTGATGGGTCAGTTGGAATGGTATAGGAACGTCCTTCATGTTTGAACTTTACACATCGGTGTAAAGTGGAAGGAACACAACCCATAACGTGGATCCGTGGTATGCCAAACAACAAGTTATATTGAAACCCCCTTCCAAGATGTAGAACAACTGCGGGAACAATATGGGGACCACACGGATGTGGAGGATGAAAATGCCAAGTGTAGAGGTGATGGCATCATTGAATGAACGCAACATGACTGGATGCTTATGCATGTAGTTGTTGGGTATGCGCATTTGTTCAAATGCATGAGAGGAGATGATGTTAATACTAGCACCCCCATCAATCATAACACGTTGTATGCGATATATTATCGATATGGACAGAGATGAAAAGAGCAGGATCTGGGTCATCGGTTTGGTGGGGTGCAATTTCTTCGTCTGGAGAAACTGAGGGTGGCAACTTGGTGAGCAGGTGGAGGTGTTGAGGTAGGTGGTAATTTGGTGAGAGAGGCGACATGATGAGGTGTGATGATAGAGGCTACGGGTGTGGGGTCATTGGGTAAAACCTCAATAGATTGAAGGACCTCCATGAGGGCTTGACGATGTGACTCGAGGTTTGGATGAGATCATACAAGGACATTTTGAGAGAGGATTGGTGTAACTGTTTGAGCATCATGCGTGTGCATAACCCCATCGGAAATAGGATATGCCGGACCATGGATAGTGACTTTAGGTGCGGGTGCAATTGGTATGTTGGGTATGGGGTTAGTTGGTGGGTCGGTTACCTTGTCTTTTCCTTTGTCTTTCTAACCGTGGGTAGCAACGTGAACCATGTTGATTTGAGGTAGAGAGGTGGATGGAGTGGGGTTAACATGAAAGGTATACCGCGTAAAGGGTGTTTACCAAGAGGTGGATAAGAGCCTTCTGTAATGAATGTCCAACACCGGCATTTAGGAGGGGGTTTAACAATCTCTCGATGAGACCATATTGATTTCAAATTTCGGAGGTGGATAAAAAGGTCGTGGAGGTGAAGATGGGGGTTGTAGTATAGGTGTAGGAGGAAGATGTGGAGAAAGTGGTGGAGGTGAAATAGGTTCATTGTTAAGGAGGTCATCGTCATCAAAATTGGGGTCAGAAGGACATAACTGAATGAGGGCAGCCTTTAGACCCTTATAGCTCTCAACATCATGTCCTGGCACACGATGGTAAGCGCAAATTTTAGTATCGTCAAACCCTTCTAGTTTAGGTTTGAGAGGGTCATAGGGTCTAAGAGGAGGTAGTGTGATAACAGAGCTCTCAGGAGGTTACCAAGGATAGTGGCGTACGATCCTACCAGTGGATTACAATGTGAAGTAAATGTAGGTTTGGTTGGAAGAATGGGTATTTGTGGTGATAGTTGAGGTGGCACGGTCTTGGATTTGGGTTGTACTTGCTTTGGTGGAGGTGCAACAATAGAAGGAGTGGTAGGTGTAACCACTTCTTTGGAAATTGATGGGTTCTTCGATTTTTGGTGTTTTTTCTTAGGTAGAGGTGTAGGTGGAGCACGTGATGTAGATGGAAAGGTAGATGGTGGGAGAGGATGAGTGACCCAAGGGGACAACTGAGGTGCCGTGGTAGGTGTTGGTCGAGGTCGAGAGGTGGGGTACAGAAAAGGGGAAAAGGATGTCATAGGTAGTGAAGGAGGTATAGAAGGTAATGGTGGTATAGGAGGCAAAGAAGTCGAGATGGTGATGAAGGATGTAAGGTTCGCTTAGGCAGAGCTACATGTAGTGAAGGGGTCAAGGGAATTTTAGGTTTACCCTTGGAGGGAGAAGATTTTGTTAAGGTCGAGGGGTGAGGTCCCAAGATGGATGGTAGGGGTGAAGGTGATAAAGGTGTAGTTGGTGAGGTCGGTGTATGCGGTTTAGAAGGTTGGGTTTTTTGTTTAGGTTGAGGGATTGGTTCAAGTAGGTATATGGGAAGATGTAGTTAGATCTAGCTTGATAGGAGGATGTGAAGGGTTTGATGTTGGTGTGACCCTAGGACACTAGTGGGTTTAGATACAATGGATGATATTGGAACATGTCGGCTAGCAAGTAGAGGGTCGGGTATAGATGAGGATGATGCAACAGAAGATGTATCAAGAGTTATGTTCATGTGCGGTTTGGGTTGTTGAAACATCTTCGGGTAAATGGTAGAAGTGTCAGTGGAAGATGATTGCATTTGGGTCGAGACCGGGAGTAAGAGATGCCCCCAAAGTGAAGACCTATCAACATAATCCAGGTGGTTGGCTAAACATGAGAACGACACTATGGTAGATGAGGTAGATGTGGAGCAAGTGGTGATTCCTGTAAAATGTGTCTGAGAAATAGGGAATTCACTAGCTTTGGCCTCTATAGGTAAGAGAGCCAAAAGTAGGTCCGCAGGATCTTGGGTAGTTGATGGAGAATGGTCACCGAGTGGTAACAACAAATCTATTGGATCCTGAATAGGTGGAGAAGACAATGGGTGCTCCTCTGTGGGTGGAGGAGGTACAATTGGTAACGGCTCACTAGGTAGGGAAGCTGAAAGTGAAATGATATCGGTGTTAACGAGAGACTCCTCCGCGAGTGCACAGGGGAGATGAAGCGCTTTCCTCTATGGGTGGAGGAATGGATAAAGTAGGTTCCTGTGTAGGGAGAGGATTTTGGGCTAAGATTTCCTTGATGGAGGGGACAGGAGATAAATGGGAAGCAACTAGTAAATCAATGAAGATAGCATGTACCTCGCGTGTATTACTATCGTTATTTGAGGCATCGCCAGTTTGAACATTAGATGGGGAATGATTAGGAAATGGTTTCTTGAATATATGAAGGTTTTGATTGGGGGTGCATTTGGGTTATCCAGATTAACTCGCCACGCTCTTGAGCATTCCCTAAAAATATTTTTAAAGGTGATACAATTGCTATCACTGTGACCATTTACATGGTGATAGTTACAGTAGTCATTTTCCTTGTACCAACCTGGTATGGGGCGAGAGGGATCAAAACCAGTATGTGGTTTGATAGGAGGAAGGGTGATAGCACTAGCTTTAATAAGTTTCTCTAAAATGAATGAATATGGCTCCCTGATTGGGGTGTATTTCTTTTGTTCACGTTTGAATTGGAAGGTTTGGACCAGTGAAAGATTAGATGAAGGTTTAGCATGATTGGATGGATGGGCAGGGCCAGCCTTAAGTACCACCACGTTGGTGGTTCCCTTGGCTTTGGAATAACTTGCGAGGTTTCGAGGAAGAGGAAGTATCATTCGACTTGAATGAGGAGTTCTTGTTTTGTAATTGTATCTTCTTCTCTTTGATGGTGTGAATTTCAAGCTTACGTGCCATGGTGAAAGCCTCATCGAATGTTCGAGAAGGTTTGCACTTGTAAGGTAGGTGAGATATGTCTAGCACAGGCTCATGTGAAGAGCTCTATGAGTTCAGTTTGTGGTAATTGGAAAGTGAGTTGGTTGATTAGGCTATGCCAACGAGCAACAAAATCTGCGATAGATTCATCGTCATATTGACGCGTGGAATAAAGATCGGTCATGGTAACCTTCTTGATGATGTTAATCGAGAAATGATCCAAGAAGGCTTGGGCTATTTGGTTAAAGGAGAAGATGGAATGTCTAAGTAGTCCACTATACCAGTCCAATGCTGGACTAGTTAGGGACATAGGAAAGGTTCACAAAGCAAAGCATCATCATGGGCAATTAGGTAACACCCATGTTTGAAAGATTGAAAATGTTATTGTGGGTCTTCCTTACTATTAAAGTGGTTAAAATTAGACATCTCCTAGTGTATGGGATATGGGTGAATGGGAATGGATGGGTGAATAGGCTCATTACAAATCTCGTCATAGGTGAGAGAATTGTGGGAGCTGAAAACAAATGCTTCTAATGTCTGCATCTTATCCATCATTAACTTGATAAAGTCATTGTTAGGTTGTGAAGATTAGGTACCTCCTGTATCAAAAGGAGGTTGTTGGACATATGAAGAATATGACATTGCAGAGTATGGTGGTGTTGAATAAGGAGGTGGGAATGAAGCAGACAGACATGGGGGTATATACCTAAACCGAATGACTGATGAAACAAGGAGGCTGGACCTGAGTAGTAGGTATGTGAGGGTGAGGGTGGGACACTTGTAGTGACCCTAGTAGAGATAGGAGGTAGAGATTGGGGAATAGAAAGGAAAACATTTTGAAATGGGGTAGAGGTTACCGACACTAAGGGTGGTAGCATTGTGACTAGTATATATGAGACAACAGGTGCAGATGATGCTATGTTTTGGGTAGTGGATGAAGGTATGGTGGAAACTGCGGATGCGACAGAGGTAGTGGATGTGGCAGTCAAAGCTAGCGTGGGACCTAGCTGCGACACAACATGGGATAAATAGGTGAGGTTACTATGGTAGGAGGTGGAGCCGAGGCGGAAGCGGTCATTAGGGATGGAGGTAAGGATATGAGCATGCCTTAGATGAATTTACCCGAGGCATCTCGAGTGGAGGCATGGATGAGGTAGTGGTTCAAAGAGAGTGGGATTTTGATCCAGAGTCGTGCGAACTCCGTGTCCCCTATAGGAATGGTGATAGGTTGATTGGGATTCATGGGTGACGAGATGGAAGGTGGTGAGGACTAGGTGGTGAAGGGCTAGGTGGGAGTGGTAATTGACTAGCGTGAAATATGAGGGTGCTTTCCTGACTACGAGTCAAGCACCATGTGGGTAGGAACTAATTTGGCAAGACTGTATTCTATTTGAATGGAACAAAACACGGCAGAACTAAGAAAATAGTCAACGGTGAGTGAATTAGGTCGATTGGTGAGCTGTAAAGCAACACAGGATGACCGACACCATTTTTGGTAAACCGATGCCTGTTAGGCTAAACCGATGCCGGTTAGGTAAAACCGAAGCCAGTTACTGTGAAAAACTAACAATCTGTTAAATGATGATCCCAGACTGGCAGTTTTCGAATAGGATGAGATGTAAGGTGACTATGATTGAAGTGATGACAATATGAAAGGTGATGGGAGCCTTTTACAGCTCAGAAAGTGAAGTAGGTGTCTTTCGGATAGTTATCCAAAAAGAAAGAAGACTGACACCAGTTTGGGTTAAACCGATGCCGGTTGGAATATAACCGGTGACGGTTAAAGATAACCCAGCCGCCATTCTTGTGAAACTGAAACAGAGAATAAGAAAAATGGTTGTGATTTAAAATTGGTGTTAAATCAAACCCAAAAGTCGAGAATGATAGATGTGGTCCAGGGCACACCAGACAAAATCATAATACACCGACTATAATTAGGAGTGTACAAGGAAAGACAAAAATGATGAACAAAAGCTCACACCTCAAAATGCAAATCAAGTAGAACACTAAGAAAGAACGTTCCTAGAGTGCCTATTCTATTACGTTTGTTCAGCTTATGCTATTTTTGTGGACTGACTATTATGAACAGAACAATAGAATTTTTTTGGTGAGGAAGGCTTCCTACAAAGAAAGAATTCTAAAGGGTGAGGTTTCAGGAATGTTATGGTAGGGGTGGGCCATCTTCTGATGGATGCTCGACAGAAGCAACGAGTTGGGGAGTACCTGACAATCCTCAAGATCAGTGCGATCATTGTCGGAGCTTTCCGAGGAAAGAAGATGTTTTAGAAATGTGTGTAAATTAGATTCTTTGTGTAGTTTGGATATGACTCAGAAGAAGAGATATGTGCTTTCTATGGTTCATTTGTCAACCATCAGTTTGGCATGACTTCCAGTGTATAGGTTGCCCTCAATTAATGTTCACTAATGCAAGAAAGTAGAAATGCAATGCAATTAGTTTTAAGCCCAAATCGAAAGTGTGATATTTGATGACAAAAAGAGATGAACAGGAAGAGGATGCTCTTTCACTAAAATGCAGAAAACAAGAAGAAGAAGGTTATTTTTAAGTACACCAAAAGAAATGTGTCTTTCAGAGCAAGTAGAAAAGAGAATGTTACCAAGGAGAAAATTTTAATGTGAATGCTACTATTAGAAGGGAAACAAACACACACAATTTTTCACCTAGGAATGAAGAAAGATGCAAGGAACCCCGAATGGGTCCCACCGGGTGTGCCAAAATGTTTCACCTGATTTCTTAGTTTTCTAAGAAGTATTTGACGAAACAGATAAGGTAAAGGTGGTAAGAGGAATACTTGTTTTGGGATGGTTGAAGGTTGTGTGCGTGTGATGACTCCTCGATCCAGAGTTGACCATGAGAGCTTCCTTTTGGCTGGGAGGAACTACCTGAAATACAAAGCAAGACCACAAAAAGAGCAATTAAACAATTTATGGCATGGATCATGTTTGCTAGCGGGAGCTAGTTCCAGAAGTGCGATACTCCCTAGCTAGCTGTTAGTCCACTATTTTAAACAACTTAATGTGAAAACAGATAAATAAAGCCTATTGTAATTAATTGATTTAGGTACCTCAGTTAAATACAATAAACAAATCTAAAAGTAATAGGCTAGGCTACAATCAGATCCAGGGAGGTAAGGTACTATCACAGGTGTAGGTACAAATCAGGGTATGATTCTGGGTAAGCTGGGTCAATAGGTAAGGTGTTTTAGTATTTTGTTCAGGTTAAGGTAGGGGCACGAGAGACCGATGTTGGTTCGAGGATGACCGGTGTCGGCTAGGTATGATCGACACCGGTCACCGATATTTTAACAGAAGGTCCAAAACTAAGGTCCGAGAAAGAGATTTTGAGGTTGTCAAAGGGTGAGTGGGGTGTTGGTGAGGTCCAGGAGGGTTAGCGAGGCTAGGGGATGGGTTTACAAGGTTGGATGGAGGTGAGGTAGGTATTGGGTGAGTTAAAGAAGAATCTGGGTGGGTTGAGGAATTGTAGGGTAACCGATGCCGGTTAGGGGTAAACCAGTGTCAGTTACTGTGGAATACTGGAAATCCTACAGAAATGGCTTGGGTCTCCTTTGTGATTACACTGAGAGGACAGGGCTAGCTAGGGTGAGTTTCCGAGAGGTTTGAATGGGCTCTGGTAAGGTTTTGTAGGGAGGTGGGGGTGTAGGTATGAAAAATGGTCTAGGGGTGGCTTAGATAATAAAGTGCATGTAATGAGAAATGAATACAATACAACAATAAGAGGAAAGCAAAGTACAAAAGGAAAGGAAAAAGCGAGTAAGATGTTCTACTTACCTTAAGATTGGTGCATGTGGATGTGTAGGTGGATTGAAGTGTCTTTGGTAGAAAGCGAATGGTGTGGATGGCATCACCAAGTCTTTGTAGAGATCTTGCATGGACTGCTTGGGTGCCTTCTTGCATAGTTCTTCTCAAATCTCAATTTGGAATGTGTGTTGGATGGCCTCTGAATGAATGTTGGTCACTGTGTAAGAGAGAATGTGTTTTTCTTGCTTACATGTGAGAGAGTTCGTTTTGAATGTGCCAACCTCCGTATGAGGTAAGAAAATGGACATTAATGGTAACCGACGGTGGTTACGGGCTGACCGGCGTCGGTTCAGGGGTGACCAGCGTTCGTTAGGGTGGGATTCCCTAGGACATGCTAAAAATAGGAGATCATGGCTCAAATGGCTACCAGATCTCACTATTCATCCTGGACATGCGTGGGGTGACCGTTGTGTCTGAGGATGGAGTTTAAGTCTTTAATTTGGGTTTGTTAGTTAGGTTTTAGTTAGTTATGGCAAGTTACTAATAATAGGCTTAGGGTGAGGTGTCTAGGTGAGGTGGCTAGATGAGGTGGAGGGGTAGGTATTTAATTAATTAGGGTAATTAAATAATAATTAAAATGAATGTAATTGATTAATTTAATTAAAGTAATTAAATTAATGTAATGTGGGGGAAAGGGGCCATGGTTAGATGAGTGTGTTTAGGTCGATTAATTAACAAGGGGTTAAGGGGAGCATGACCTGATTTTGATGTCTACAGTGATGCAAAAAAATCCAAGTTCAATCTTGCACTATTTTTCAAAAATTGTCCTACCATCCCCTTAAGATAACCAACCTTTGATATCTGATCATGGTTATATCCATTTAAGGAAACCCAAAACTATATGAAAGATTAATTTGTCACCTTTCAACATCCTTATGATGTAATCAATATATCAAGAGTTAAGTCTTTGATCTCTTCTTGCAATTCTCTATCCTTCCTTTTGTCTTATTTAAGCCTACTAGCTTGCTCCCACCTTCTATAAGACTTATCTCACTTTTTAGGAGGTTTAAAATGATCACTCAACCATATTATATCACCCATTATGTATTTCTTACTATGTTCCAAAATTTAGGAAGTGAATCCAATTATAATCCCTGGTTCCTTTGCAAAATGACCCTTACAACTGACTAGGTTTTTCTAACTATGCATAGGGTCGCAGAAGGGACTGTAAGAAAATAGAAAAAATTCACCAATGAAACCAAAAAATTATTATTCCAATAGTTTAGGGAATTCCTCAAAACTATTTATTCCAACTTTTGGAGCCATATTCTTTGTGTATATTTTTGTATCCATCTTACTCCTTATAAACCGTAACTGGGTCTATATATAGCCCGAGAAGGTGGATTTTTTATTTAACTTTCACTGTACTTCGATTCAAGGCAAAAAATATTAAACCAAAGACTATTTTGAATTTCTTAATAGTAATATCTTACCAGTGGGAGTGGAGAAACACATTAAATCCTCCTTTCACTCATTTTTCCATTGTCCTGCCTGTAGAAACACATAGTTCACAGTCTTATAATGCAATTTTCAACTAAATAGATGAACATGATCCTCATGTCTAGGTCTAAAATCTATAAAAACTATTCACTTACATTCCTAGGACGTGATCACTCAATACCTTCATCCATAATTCTTCAATAACCCTCATTCACTATGGCAGTTCATTTACTCCTCTAAAACCCTCATGTCAAAATAGAGTATGCATAAGGTTAGTCGTATAAGTTTCATCAAGGCTCTACTTACTAGAAAATTAATCTAGCACAACTATTATAAGGGTTCATTCATAAATCAATGGGATCACACCAATATGGTTAATAAACTTCATTCTTCCCTTTGTATACGGTCAAACTTTAGGCTGTTAGAGGAACTCAAAGAATGCATATAGTGTTTCCATGAACTAACCACCTGAATCTAAACTAACCTTTTACTTTATCATCAAGAGCAATCATAAAATGAATCAACTAACATATCATGCACAAAAATTAAGCTAAGGAAATACAGTTAGCTTCCCAAAATAGAGGCCTATATTCAAGTATATGTCATTTCATACAAAATTTGAATGTTTCTCCTCCTCATTCCCATGAGGAATGAAATAAAAACTGACTAACGATCCTCCTATATTTGAATTCAATTACATGCATGTACCTAAACTTCTCATAACCGACATTCCCTTATGACTCTTAAAATTCCCTTTATCTTATAGACTCATAACCGCCATCGTTTCACTAAATTAAGCACTTAAACTGATTCCTTCCATATGATGACTCATTACACATGTCCCTTATTATAATATGACACTTATAAAACCTTTAAAAACACATAACAACACCTAATAACCTCGACAGCGAGACTTAAAACACCTTTTAAAAGTCCATATGTCCATTACATGCCTTTGAAAGTTCAAATTCCCCTTTTTTGAGGGAAATCATAAAAGAAAAATAGTTCAAATTTCCAATCTCATTGTTTTCTTGAAATGCCTCATATGATTCCGCTTGAACCCTTAAAGCTTACCAACACTTCACATTGTCTCCAAGCAATAAGAAATTTAATTTTTAAGGTCTACTTATGGATGCTCCTGCATCATACTCCCATGGTGGAGATAAAGTGTTCCTCTAGTTTGTTTGTTGTTTGTACATGTTTCCATCTTCATTTCTTGTCTTTTGTCTTCTTTCCTTTCTCCCAATGTCATTTTCTTGCTCATATCCACATGGTTCCCATGTAGTTGTCTTTGGTATTCCATTTGCTTCAACATTGTTCAGCTTCCTCTTAAGTTCCATTCTTGCTCTCCTCATTTTCATGCTTCCATCTTCCATACCTACACACAAAAACAACAAAAAAACAAAAATTGTTGCTCCTCATATGTTATAGTGCTCCTCATCCATGTACATTCCATCCACATCATGCAATTATCATATTTGTTGTCAAAATCTATACTTTCTTGACCTATCACTTGCATATTCTCACCCATCTTCATACTATGTTGTCCTATACATGTATTTTCTTCACCTTTACTTACATTTTGTTCATCTTGTGCCCAAGAATTCATTGTATTATATTATCCATACCTGAATTTTCTACTTTTCCATCCAAATCATCTAATAAAATTTGTAAAAGATCATCCATATCAGTCACAAAACCTTCACCACATTTTTTCTCATCATCATGCTTGTAATTTTCAAATGCACAACTTAAGTCCTCTTGAAAAATTTCAAGAAATTCACCCACAAAATCATCAATACCCATAAAAAATCATTCATTTTTATTACCTTTTCTACATACTTTTCTTGCTCCATTTCTTTGTCCTCTTAATTATAAATTCTTGCCATGAGTTCGTCTTCATTGTTCTACATTTCATCTTCTTTCTTCTTCTTGTCACCCTAATATTCTATCTTTTCCTCTTGTCTAAGATTTTCCTCTTCACTCTCGATCATCCTCTTTAACTAAAACTTCTAATTTATTCATACAATCTCGCATCACCTTGTCCATTTAGCTTTCATCTTTATGAAAAAATCAATTCTATACCTTGGCTACTCCATCATTATCTCTATTAATTTCTCTACATCTTCTCTAAAATACTTAATCTCTACCTTTATCCACTCTTCATGCTTCCTCCGATTCTCTTTCTTTGCTTCATCTCTCTTTTTATTCTTTGACTCTTCTTGTTTCCTCTTATGGCTAAGAAAATTTCACAAAACTACTATTTCTTCCTCTTGATCCATCTCTCTATGACAAGTATTTTTCACCTTAGCCTCACTAGGTCTTTTGGTGTCTTATTTCTCTTCTCAAATTCTCTCAATTCTCCTCACTGTCACTTCATTCATCCCACACACTTCCACACACTGTTAGCCACAAAAACATGCATTCAATATTCAAAACCAAATCACAACAAAAAATACATGCTCTGATACCAAATTATGTAGAGAAAATTATAAACCAAGCCTATTTTCACGATGCAAGAGCTCACAAACTACAACTCAACCGAGTCTCTACATATATTACTCAAACCTTGAAAAATTTGACAAATATTACTAAAATGTACTTATTGGCACTTTACTCTATCTCTATAAAATTCTTTCAGTGTCATAAGGCTCCTTATATAGTTTTAATATCAAACAATTTCACTTGCGCTTAACTTCCTTGATTGACTTCCAACTTCTCCTTTCACTAGCTCTTAGATCCACTGAAAACTCTTGGTATTTTTCTCCTAAAACCTCTCCACTGTTTGTTACTCTTTCTTCAACTCAAAACACAGTTATAAACATCAATAAAATACATCAAAGAGACTCCAAAATCAACCACTTACCTGACTTTCCTTCAATTGCCTTGATTTTCTCTTCACCTCTTCTTCACCATTACTTGCAATAATAAGGAATGTGAGATTTTTTAATCCTCACCCAAGCTCTCTCATCATTCTCCATGTTCAACATCTCAACTCACTATTAGATCCTTCCTTAAGGTGATGCAAAAACTTCTAAGTTCAATCTTGCACTACTTTGCCTAAACGATCCTACCATCCCCTTAAGACAACCAACCTTTGATAAAATCATGGCTATATGCATTTAAAGGAGCCCAGAACTATATGAAAGCTTAATTTTTCACCTTTCAACATCCTTATGGTGTATTCAAGATATCACTTCTTAAAAATTCTCTATCCTTCCTTTTTGTCTTTGCTAAGCCTTCTAGCACTTTGCTTCCAGACTTCTTTCAAACTTATCTCACATTTAGGAGGTTTCAAATGATCAATCAACCATATTATAGCACCCATTATGGCTCTCTTACTATGTTCTAGAATTTAGGAAGTGAATCTAGGTATAAACCCTAGTTCCTTTACAAAATGACCCTTACAACTAGTTTTTTCTAACTATGCATAGGGTCCCGAAGGACCGGTAAGAAAATAAAAATTTCTCCAATGAAACAAAAAATATTATTCAATTCAAGGAATTACTCACAATGATTTATTCCAAATTTTGGAGCCATATTCTTTGTGTACATATTTTTAGCTCTCTTACTCCTTCTAAATTCTAGCTGGAGTCAGTATATAGCCCGAAAAGGTGGATTTTTGATGTAAATTTCACTATACTTCCATTCAAGGAACAAAATATTAAAGAAAAGACTATTTTGAAGTTATTAATAGTAATATCTTACCGGTGGGAGTGGATAAACACGTTAAATCCTCCTTTCACTCATTTTTCCACCTGTCTTAATTGTAGAAACACATATTTCGCATCTTATAATATAATTTTCAGCTAAATAGATGAACATGATTCTCATGTATGGGTTTAAAATCCATAAGAAAATATTCACTTACATTCCTAGGACGTGATTAATCAATACCTTCATCCACAAATCTTCCATAACCCTCATTCACTATGAAAATTCATTTACTCCTCTAAAACCCTCATGTAAAAATAGAGTATGCATAAGGTTAGTTGTATAAGTTTGATCAAGGTTGTACTTACTAGAAAATAATTCTAACATAGTTATCACAATGGTTCATTCATTACTCAATGGGCTCACACAAATATGGTTAAGCAAATTCATTTTCCCCTTTGTATACAAAAGTAAAAATTCAGCTTGTTAGAGGAACTTAGAGAATACATATCAAGTTTCCATGAACTAACCACTTTGAATCTAAACTAACCTTCTACTTTCTCATTAATATAAATAATAAAATAAATAAACTACCATATCATGCATAAAAATTAAGCTAAGAAAATATAGTTAGCTTCCCAAAAAAGATTCCTATATTCAACTAGATGTCATTTCATACAAAAGTTACATGTTTCTCCTCCTCCTTCCCATGAGGAATGGAATCAAAAATGACTAACACTCCTATATTCAAATTTAATTACATGCATGCGCCTAACCTTCTCATAAGTTAAATTCCCTTATGACTCTTGAACTTCCCTTTATCTTCTAGACTCATAACTATAATCGTTTCACTAAATTAAACACTTACACTAATTCCTTCCATAGGATGATTCATCACACATGTCCCTAATCCTAATATGACACTTATAAGACCTTGAAAAACACCTAACAACACCTAATAACCTCTAACACACTTAAAACACCTTTTACAAGTCCATATGTCCATTACATGCCTTTGAAATTTCAAATTCCCCTTTTTGGAGGGAAAGCAAAAAGAAGAATAGATCAAATTTCCAATCTCACTGCATTTTCTTGAAATGCCTCATATGATTTCACTTGAACCCTTAAAGCTTCCCAACACTTCAGATTGTATCCAAGCAATAAGAAATTTTAATTTTAAGGTCTTCTTATGGATGTTCCTACATCCATATGATACACTTTAAAAACTTTCTTAACATGAGGCTTGATCACTAACTATTTGAGAAAATATTGTTCCCCAAAAATGGTGAGATTCAAACATATGAGATAAGGCCGATTCAACTTTATCTCTTCTTTGTTGGAATATTTTGATACATCCTCAGGAACAGTTTCTTGAATCTTCACTTGTAGAGCATGTTGAATATTCATATGGAGCTTTTGTTTCTTCACACGGGGTTGCAACTCAGGATTACTTGAAATAGGTTCAACAATCTTCTTTTCAACTTCCTGGAAATAATTAATGTGTCTTAAACTTTAATGGATATTTTTTGAGTTACATGTAAGTCTTGAATATTCTCTCTACACAATATGAACTGAATGTCTGGATGAAGAGCATAAATGAAGGATAAAATTTGATTGTTTTCACTAGGTTGCTTATTTTGTGGAATATATCTTAACAATTAGTTGAATCTTGCTACAAAGTTCCTCATTCTTTCACCTTATTTAATCTAGATTTTAAATATCTCATAAAGAAGTGCATGCATATCCACGGTAGGTTTAAATATTTGTAGAAACTTGTTATTTATCTCTCCCGATGTAGAAGCATCTATGAAGAAACATTCCATTTACATAATTTAACCTCCTTGGTGTCAATATGGGTGCAAAAGAGTTTTTATAGGTTCAATACATTTCATATGAGCCCTTCCAAGTCGGTGGAGGAGATGGAAAATTAAAATTTCTCTCCTTATATGTTTTCCCTCCAAAAGTGATAATTCAAATATTTGAACTAGTAGACTATAGCTTGAGGATTGAAAAGGTATGAAAAAGGGGAAAATGATCTCGTCAAGGAGATAAATGGTGGATTTAAGAGGTTCAAGAGTGAATAATAGTATTTAAGATCCGAGACATGTCCTAAGAAGCGAAGTATGAACTATAAAATGTCTAAAAATGATGGAAAAAGTCTTTAAGAGCCATGTATAAGTATTAGAGAGTGAAAAGTTAGTCGGGGGTTGATATGAACGAAGATAAAAACAAATTCTTGAATGAAGAAGAGGGTATTCCTCGAGGAAAGGAAAGAGGGGAAGTCGGAGAATATGTAATTTGGAATAAAAATGTACAATTTTTAGAGAGACAACTCTGTTTTTATGGTTGTCGATCTTTCCTTTCATTATAGAATATGAGTATTGAAGGTCGAAGCCTTGAAATGAATGATATTTTTCTAGTAAACTTTCAAGAATCTCCTTTATGACCTTTTCAGGTAGAATATGCATTTATGTTCTCTACTTTAGTGTTACTTGTGTCTAAACCAAGACTATGCTTGAAGTTTTCTTAATGAGAATGGTGTGTAAGATTGAGAAAGAACTATTTCAAAGATAACTGGTTTTTGAATCTTATTCTCACAACGGTATAATGTAATAGTGATTATGGAATCATTTTAAGGAGAATGAAAAGTGTTTGTCTTAGTATTATCGGTGCATACAAATAATTGGATCTATACATTATCAGTTTGGTCAATGTTGATATTTTGCTAACATCATTGATAGATGATGCATGTGTGAAATATATGTGAGGATATGGTGATCTATGTATTTTGCATGAAAGTTTAAAATGGAATAATGGAGAAGGATAACTTTGCATGTGTAATAAAGGATCAAACCCCTATTTTTGGTAATTTTCTATGTAGTTTAGATGGATAAACTGTTGTGGTGGTTGTGAGTAATCTTGGGTGTAGCATTGTTATTATGTGTAAGTTGATACAATGTAGGAATTACTATTTCAAATGTACTCTTACTTCTTATATAACTAATTATTCTAAGTATCTTAGTTTTCATAATAAGATACTATTGTAATAAGATTAGGGTGTTTGCAAAGGAAGGTTGATTTTTTGCTTAGAGGTGACTCACGTGTGGTAATATATTAGTCCTTGATATTGTAGGAAACCATTTAAGTTGGAAAAAGTATTTATATGTTTCAATGATAACCATGATCAAATGTATATTGTGAATGTGCACATTGTTAACTCAAGACACTGGGAAAACCACTCAAAGATGGTCTTGATTGATGTTTCAAAACTTACTATTAGAATGCACATGTGCATGGAGCCCCTATAGATCTAGGAGAGATATTTGGGAGTTTACATCATCCTTGGAAGAAAGTTAGAGTGAAAACAAGATTCTTGGGCATGTAGCTTTCACGGTTAGGGTTTTGACAAAGAATTGCATGTTAAAAATGTCTAGACCAGGAATTAAGGCCTAAGATTTGATAGAAGTAATAAGGAAAAATCCTCTAACATATTTATCAAGAAATTTTCAGTTTTAGGGAGGTTTTTTTATTAATACCTTACGGTCTCAATGAAGGCACCGATACAAGTTTGTGAAGCCTAATTGTGGGGAGTATTTTACAAGAGAAGTACTCTTTTATTCTTGAGTTGAAATCTAAATTTTTCCCTGTAGATGAATTGGCTTAACGAGTGTTAGAATCAAATTTCAATTCATTTTAAAAGTTCCCACATTAATACTTATGCTTGCTAGTAGCTAATAAAGGACTTAGTGGAGGGTTTAGTCTTGAAATTGCATAAAGGAAAGTATCAGGAGTTGGGGGTTGAGTTAAGCCTTGAAAATTTAGGAGCATGTTTGGATAGTTGAAAGTGAACTATTGAATCCCTTAAAGCATGATGGGAACCTTTACATTACTCCAATGTTGCTTGAAGTAGGGGAATTGTTCTTGAGGACAAATTTGGAACAATATTGACTAAGTGGTTAATGTGAGTAACCTGGATGGCTTGGAATGCATTCATTTGATGAATCTAACCTTTTTGAAGGCCATGTAATAGGAAAAAAATCTTGAGAACTATCAAGAATAATCTAAATCAGTGTTGGCTTGCTTAAGAAAAGAAGGTCTAGTGGAGAAACCTAAATCAAGAGAGTAAGTATGGGGTGAATCTGGTTTAAAGAATGATTTTGGGTAAGTATAAAAACATTTTAGGAAGGCTAAAGTTAGAATCAATAAGAAATTAATCTCTTCAAAGAATAAAATGGACTCCATATATAAGAATAACCCCATATTAAACCAAGAATGTTCCTTAGAAAAGGTAGAGTTGAGTATGGTGGATAGTTGTCAACTTCTAACTAGCCTATGAGACAAGAAAGAAAACTAAAACTACAAGTATATATCAGCCTAAAGAGATAAAGAATCAAGTATTGAAAGTTAAAAAGAGAGAAGAAGAGCAAGGAAGAATCCTAAGAACTTGGCAAATGAAGAAAACAAGCAAAAGACAAGGTAAACATGATGATTTGAATATTTTGGTTAAGAAAGCACAAAATGAAGTATTTAAGGATAAGGACGAGTTTCATTTGGATACTAAAATTCATGGTTAGGAATATGTGAATGAAATACAAGAAGAGAAAGATATAAAAATGAGGAAAGATGAAGATGAAGTAAAGGTGAAAGAAGTGAAAGCTGATTTTTGTGAATTAGCATGTGAATCCAATGAAGAAGAAGACAAAATGGGTCCTAAATATGATGAAGGAAGTGAATAAGAGAATTAAATATTATTACATGAGGAAATACAAAATATTTAAAGGTTACTTGAGATAAATACAGGTTCAAATCAGCCAAGAGAATGCATTAGCAAACAAGAAAATGTGGAAGAAATGCAAGAGAGGCTAGTAGAAAACAAGGACAATATGAACTCTAATGAAGATGAAGGATAATTGCATATTAAAGAGAAAAAAAAAAAGGAAAATATGATGGAAATCAGTTAAGAATGATAGAGATAAATCAGAAATGGCATGAAGGACACAAGGAAATAAATGAAGAAGACCAAATTTTGTCTCATCTTTTTGTAATTAATGATGTTCTTAGTGGTGTTTATGTAGAAAAGAGAGAACAAGGGAATCGTAAGAATAATAAATCAGACTTATTGGATGCACAAGAAAATAAAAAAGAAGAGAATATGGTGAGGAAGAAAAAACAAACAAACAGTGAACAAGAAAAGAGAGAAACACTCAAGGCAAGAAAATAAATTCAAGAGATAAGCTTAGAAAAACAAGAATGCAAGGTGAGTGCATTTGATTCCTTGTTAGTTGACATTGAAAATGAAGTGGATGAATTCCTTGAGATTGTAAAAAGTTATATTGATTGTGCATTTGAGAATAGTGATATAGAATTTAGTGAAGTTTTTGAGAATAACATGGCTGATATTTTGTAAGATTGGTTGGATGAAGTGGATGGAAAGAATAAAATTGCAGGTACATTTGAGATTGAGGAAAATTCATGGGCATATGGAGATTGAAATGGCAGCAGAGGAAAAGAAAGGAAATACTCATAACTACCATATTTTAACTAAATTAAGCGCTTACACTAATTCCTTCCATAGGATGATTCATAACACATGTCCCTTATTTTAATATGACACATATAAAACCTTGAAAAACACCTAATAACCTCTAACACACTTAAAAAAATTTACAAAGTCCATATGTCCATTATATGTCTTTGAAATTTCAAATTCCCCTTTTGGAGGAAAGAAAAAATAAGAATAGTTCAAATTTCCAATCTCATTTGTTTGCTTGAAATGCCTCATATGATTCCACTTGAACCTTTAAAGCTTCCCAACACTTCACATTGTCTCCAAACAAAAAGACATTTGAATTTGAAGGTCTTCTTATGGATTCCCCGCATCCATATGATACAATTTAAAAAAATTCTTACCATGAGGCTTGATCGCTGAATCTTTGAGCAAATCTTGTTCCCCAAAAATGGTGAGATTCAAACATCTGAGAGAATCCTTATTCAACTTTATACTTATTTATTGGAATATTTTGATACATCCTTAGGAACAGTTTTCGAATCTTTTCTTGTAGAGCATGTTAAATATTCATATGGAGATTTTATTTCTTCACACGGGGTTACAAGTCATGATTACTTGAAATAGGTTCAACAATCTTCTTTTTCAGCTTCCCGAAAAGAATTAATGTATCTTAACTTTTAATGTATTATTTTTGAGCTACATGTAAGTCTTGAATCTTCTCTCTACACAATATGAACAATGTCAATATCTGGATGAAGAGCATAAATGAAGGATAAAAGTTGATTGTTTTCACTAGGTTGCTTATTTTGTGGAATATATCTTAACAATTAGTTGAATCTTGCTACAAAGTTCCTCATTCCTTCACATTATTTCATCTAGATTTGAAATATCTCATAAAGAAGTGCATGTATGTCCTTTGTAGGTTTAAATATTTGTAGAAACTTGTTATTTATAATCTTCGATGCAGGTCATCCATGAAGAAACATTCCATTGTAAGAATTTAACCTCCTTGGTGTCAATATGGGTGCAAAATATTTTCGAGGTTCAAGACATTTCATATGAGCCCTTCCAAGTCGGTGGAGGAGTTGAAAAATTAAAATTTCTCTCCTTACATGTTTTCCCTCCAAAAGCGATAATTCAAATATTTGAGCTAGTAGACTATAGCTTGAGGATATAAAAGGTATGCAAAAGGGAAAAATAATGTGTTAAGAAGTTAGATGGTTAATGTAAGAAGGTCAAGAGTGAATAAGAGTATGTAAGAGACTAGACATCCTAGGAACGAAGTATGAACTATAAAATGTCTAAAAATGATGAAAAGAGTCTTTAAGAGCCATGTATAAGTATTAGAGAGTGAAAAGTTAGTTAGGGTTGATATGAATGGAGATAAAAACAAATGCTTGAATGAAGAAGTGGGGGATTCCTTGAGGAAAGGAAAGAGAGTAAATTTGAGAAGACTAAGAATGTGTAATTTGGAGTAAAAATGTACAAGTTTTAGAGAGACAACTCTGTTTTTATGGTTGTGGATATTTCCTTTCATTATAGAATCTAAATATTTAAGGTTAGAAGCCTTGAAATGAATGATATTTGTCTAGTAATTTTGCAGGTAGAATATGCATTTATGTTCTCTGTTCTAGTGTTACTTGTGTCTAAACCAAGATCGTGCTTGAATTTTTCTTAATGAGAATGGTGTGTAAGAATGAGAAAGAACTATTTCAAAGCTAACTTGTGTTTGAATCTTATTCATGTCAAGGGTATAATGCAATAGTGCTTATGGAATAATTTTAAGAAGAATGAAAAGTGCTTGTCTTAGTATTATCGTACATAAAAATAAGCTGGATCTCTGTACATTCTTAGTTTGGTCAATGTTGATCTTTTGATAACATCATTGATAAATGATGCATGTGTGAAATACATGTGAGAATAGGGGCTCTCTTTATATTACATGAAAGTTTAAAATGGAATAAAGGAGAAGGAGAACTTTTCATATCTAATAAAGGATCAAACCCCTATTTTTGGTAAGTTTCTATAGAGTCTAGATGGATAAACTATTGTGATGGCTATGAGTAATCTTGGGTGTATCATTGTTATTGTGTGTAATTTGATACAATGTATGAAGGAATATTTCAAATGTACTCTTTCTTCTCGTATAAGTGATTATTCTAAGTATCTCGGTTTGCATGATAAGATACTACTTAAATGTAACAAAGATTAGTGTGTTTGCAAAGGAAGGTTGAATTTTTTTCTAGAGGTGATGCACGTGTGGCAAGCTATTAGTCCTTGATATTTTAGGAAACCATTTAATTTTGAAACAATATTTTGATGTTTCAATGATAACCATGATCAAATGTATATTGTGAATGTGCACATTGTTAACTCAAAACAAAGTGGGAAAACCACTCAAAGATGGTCTCGATTGATGTTTCAAACCTTCATTGTCAAAATGCACATGTGCATGGAGCCCCCATAGAGATAGGAGAGAGATTTGAGAGTTTACATCATCCTTGGAAGAAAGTTAGAGTGAAAACAAGCTTCTCGGGCCCTGTAGCTTTCATTTGATTAGGGTTTTGACAAAGAATTACATGTAAAAATGTCTAGACAAGTAACTAAGGCCTAATATTTGATAGAAGTAATAAGGGTGCAATCGTATAACATATTTATCAAGAAATTTTCAATTTTATTGGAGGATTTTGTAGTAATACTTGATATTCTTAATGAAGGCAACGATACCGTCTGTGAAGCCTAATTGTGGGGAGTATTTTACAAGAGAAGTGCTCTTTTCTTCTTGAGTTGAAATCTAATTTTTCCATGTAGATGATTTTTCTTAACGGGTGTTATAATCACCTTTTAATTCATTTTAAAATTTCCCACATTAATACTTATGCTTGATAGTAACTAATAAAGGACTTAGTGGAGGGTTTGGTCTTGAAATTACATAAAGGCAAATATCGGGAGTTTGGGGGTTGAGTTAAGCCTTGAAAATTTAGGATAATGTTTAGATAGTTGAAAGTGAACTACTAAAGCCCTTAAAGCCTTTTGGGAACCTTTACATCATTCCAAACTTGGTTGAAGTAGGGGAATTGGTCTTGAGGACAACTTTGGAACAATATTGACTAAGTGGTTATTGTGAGTAAATTGGATGGATTGGAATGCATTCATTTGATGAATCTAACCTTTTTGAAGGTTATGTAATAGGGAAAAAATCCTAAGAAATATCAAGAGTAATCCAAATCAATCTTGGGTTGCTTAAGAAAAGAAGGTCTAGTGGAGAAACCTAAATCAAGAGAGTAAGTATGGGATGACTTTGGTTTGAAGAATGAGTTTGGGTAAGTATAATAATATTTTAGGTAGGGTAAAGTCAGAATAAAGAAGCACTTAATCTATTCAAAGAAGAAAATACACTCCATATATAAGAATAACCCTTATTAAACCAAGAATGTTCCTTAGAAAAGGTAGATTTGAGTATGGTGGATAGTTGTCAACTTCTAACTTGTTGATCCCTACATGATTGTGTTGACTTGCATTTGTATCATATACTAACTTTTGATGTAACCAATGTCCAAATGTTGATACCACTTAGTAACAGTACCAATGAGGGTTTCGATAAAAAAACCTCATTGAAACATATTTTTCTTGCACATCAAGAATTCTTTAAGCAACATGAAAATAATAAATATGATTACCTACATCTTTTGAGTCATATCCAGAAAACTTTGGGAAGTTTTTCCTTGATATAGAAGGTAGGGGAGAATATTTTGGAAATGCCAAAGGACCGAAATGTTTTACCCATGGGATGGGTGAAACCAATGCCATCGTGTGAGTCAGAAAATGATAGAAACTTAGTTCTTCACATTAACAAAGTCTTTACCCTCCATTTTAGGGAGGTTCCTTGATGTGGAGATCTAATGGCGAGACACTTTGATTTCAATACTTTGTTACTTTGATCCCTAGTAGAGTCTCTAAAAACTATTGGAAAGATTTTATGTTGGTTTGTTTTACTTGGTATCCTCATGGCTTCACCTGAATTATCTAACATAAAAATTGCAACATTGGAGAGATCACCTATTGTGGGGTGATCTAATCTCTCGTGTTTGAGAGGAAAAATCCTTCATGTGATGTGCTTATGGGGTTTTGGATACTTTTAACCTATAAAGCATCTGAAAGGAGAAAGAAAGGAAAGTGAGAGAGGAATAGAAGAGAGAGAAATATAGTGGAAAATAATGGAGAGAGGGATCATGAAAGAACAAGAAAATGCAGATCTCATTCCTACATGCTAGAAAGTACACCATAATGTAAAGAGGTTGAATGTTATCACTTTACATGAAAAGTAAAGAAATGAAAGATTACATTTGACATAAGAACAAACATAACCAATAATAATCTCAAGACACAAAGTTCTATAAGTGTTCATGCATTTCTTCCTTGAAAAGAACACAAAGTATCCTTGTTATCTCTTGAATGAGCCTTCACAATGATCAATCTCCATGGAAAATATCTTAACACAAATTTCTATTTACTTCCGTACCTTGAGACCATAGGACACAAAGTTCCTCCAACCTCCAAGACCCCTTACAAATGAGCTCTAACTTCCTTTTATAACCCAAAATTTAGTTATAAGGTAGTTAGGGTTTACATCACATAACTTTAGGGAATAATTAGGTGACATTACAATTTATTAACTTCATTTAATAAAGTAAAGAGACTTTATTAAAATAACATAATTTAATCACATAAATGACCTAATTAAAATTATTTATTACAATAATAGAGTGGGTACATGTGGACCTTAGTAGAATGGCATGGACATACACCTAGACACCAAAATGATACATATATCAACAACATAAAATTTTTGACTAGTGCCATATCTATTGAGTCAAGAGTCTACCTATCTCAATTGTACAAGAAATGAAATTATTGACCATATTGAATTTGTGATGTGTTTCATGATATATCACTCCATGAAAGACCTGTATCTGTAACTTTGAACAAATATTCAAACCTTCTTAGTAGTTTTTACTACATAGGCCATCTAATTTTATTTGTATCCATTGTGCATTTGCCTTGGCAAATTCATAATCTGCCATATTATCATATTTAGTTGCACCATGTTGAATTGTCAATAAGTAACATCATATTCAAGATATTTTTTCTTCCTACTATGTTTTACTTGATTGAAAATCCTTCTATAATGAAAAATAATTCATAGTATATTTTAAAGTGTTGTGCAACGATCAATAACAACATCTAATGCCTCCCTGCATTCTACACCATTAGTAAAACCACCATATTTTTATCATGGAGTTGTGTGTGAAGAAGGTAGACTAAGTGGATTCCCATAATCAATTCTAATCTTAACAAAGAAAGCACTCACAATTCTTGTTGTGGTTCTCAGAAGACCTATATGATATTGAAGAAAAATGTAGTGTTATTTGAAGCTAAGGAAATATTCATAGCTAAGGCATCAAAATCATAAATATTTGGAGATTTTCCATCAATGATGGATATAGACACAAAATCATGCACTTTAGGCATTATTTAGCCCGGTCTCATACTACTATTTAGAGGGTTCTCAAGTGAAGAAAGTACTAATTAATCCCACCTTTTGGCCATCTTATTTTTATATTTTATTTCGTCATTCTCACATATTTTCCTACACATATCCACCTATTTCAAAACTGTCTCGTCATTTAGCCTAAATTGGGGCACACATGCGCATCTTGGGGCACCCCGATCCATGTTCCACTTTCCCACTTCTTTTTGGGGTCTTTCTAGCTATTTTTCATCCTTATCTTTTTCCTAGTCGGCCATGTCGAGGTTAATTACGAAATTAGAGCAAGAGAAATCTATAAATACAAAGTTATGAGACCATAATGAGGGTCTTAATGTCACATAATACTATCACTCCATCTAGAGTTACATCCATTGCATCACTTGCATCCACATAGTGTCATGCATCAAGGCTAGGAGATTTGCATCAACACACACATCATAGGGGGATTATATTCTATTTCATGCACACATGCTATTACATTTTCTATAGTTATTATTTCTCGCTACTTCACAAAGTGTGACTGAAACAAGAGCACCTAGGGCATGACATGCACACACACACACACACAGAACTACATCTAGGTTTGAAATGTAGTGCAACGCTTAGTGATAAGACCACTAGTTTGGCGGATGAGGTCAGTTTGACCCATTCATTTGCATCTTTTATTTTTAGGGTTTTGATACTTCTTTGTTGCTTACAAGTCATTCCTTCATCTTGTCATATTTCACACACTTGGTGCAACCCAAAAATCCAATGCAACGAGATAGATAGTGTTTTAGGTCACCTTGGGACCATGTGGAAATCAGTTTCGAGCATCTGCAGCAGAAACCAAGGCGAGACTAGGGCACCTCGGGGTGCCCCAGTACCTTCCCATGTGCCTCAGTCTACTCAGATCCTCCAGATCTGGCCTTCTCGAGATTTTGGGTGTTTGTTCCTACTTCTGGATTTTATTATCAGACCTACGACAAGCTTCTATAATCAACTAAGTCATTTCTTCCTTACTTCCTTGTATATTTAGGGTTTTATTTCACTTAGCATAATTATTTACAATTATTCCATACTATTTTAGTGCATTCATACAACATTTTAGTCCTCCTATATTAGATTAACTAGTGGTTATATTTCCATAGTATTAGATCTAATTTTAGTTAATCAATGGGTACTCAAGAATACTCTATATAAAATCCTTCAAGTTTTAAGCCTTTGAATACCTCTAAAGGATTACGCACTACATGCAAATTCAATGCTTCCCAAGCATGATATATTTGGCCATCGTATTCCTCATGAATTTTCATTATAACACCCATATATTGTTATGCTTCCTTAAAATATTCTCTCTTCCATAGTCTTTTGATGTGGGAAATGACACCTTCTTATCAATCATGGTATTCCAAGATTTTCCACTAAGAATGTAGTGAACTACAAACTTGATCACGTATAAGGGTAGGTGAATTACAATGCTATATAACCAAACAACTCCTACCCAACCCCATGACATCCCATTAATCTATGCCAACTCTATCCAACTTTTAGTAACATAGGTTTCAATCACGGCGAGAATCAATTGAGCTATGAGGAAATTACTAATAAGCATAAAGCCATGTATCTCTAAAAATTACTAGTTGTGAGGCCTTGTAATGGAAATAAGAGCCTAGCTAATAACATTCACTTGAAAATTAGGCCAACCATAATTTTATAAGGGTTTTCCTTGATGGTATTGAAATTGAAATGATTCAGAACTAGTTTGCATCCTCAAGGATTTTTTTAAAAAAATTTGTTGTAATTACTAGATATGTTCCTAGAATAGTTCTAGTTACAAATATCTCCTTTAGTTTCCAGCTATCACGAATTTGGGATGGTTTGAACCGATCCTTATAAATGGCCATAATTGTACCATCATTTAGAACAAAAATGAACAAAACCATGAGAGGACTAAAATTGAATCTCCATATGAGAGCAATTAGCATGAAACCAAACACAATATGAATGGTGATGGAGATTGCATATATAATATAGTTTTTCATTCTTTAAAATATATCTCGACTTGTTAGAACAAAACCTGATGATAACACTAAGGCTTGACTATGTGAGAATGATCTTAGAAGTAATCCTTGCAGCATTTGTTGCATTGGCCACAACTATTCCTATGTATACCTTCTTCAAAGTTGGAACATCATTAACTCCATCCCTTGTCATTCTAAAGATGTGCTTTCTATCTTGAAGAATCTTCACTATTTCATATTTTTCTCTTGGAATACCCCAAAAAATGCATCATCCAATTCAATCAAATCATTAATAGGAAGAGTTCCTTGAGATAGAACCTTTTCTTGGTTAAGTAAGGAAGATGAAAGATACATATTTGTACCCATTCCAATCCTTTTCCTTGTTTCTTTAACAATAACTAGTTGATCACCAATGATATCCTTTACATTGACTCCAAGGTTGAGAGATATTTGAATTGTTTCTCTCTTGTCATGGTGAGGAGGGTCAAATAGAGGAAGAAAAACATATGAATTCCCATTTTCCTCCAACGTTCTCCTTGTTTCTATCTAGCACTTCTGTTTGGCCACAACTAGGGATTGAATCTCATGCTTTGCATGCTTATCAATGATTGAATGAAATTTATTTTTCACATCTTCCATGTAATTGCGAGTTACATAATCTTCTCTGGTGCTCCTTTACTAGTTATTGTCATTTATAAAAAATGTGCAATTTTTGATTTTTTTTGAAATTTTTGCTAAGTGACCCCTTTTCCTAGGTTTGTTTCCCTTTGTGAAGCCTTGAAGATTGGGAAAAATTACTAAAAGTTAGTTTTTCAAGTGTTTTGTGTCAAAATGGGTGTATTGCGAGAGATTTCAGTTACGGAGGAACAGGGGGAATAATTTCCTTGGTCCTCCGTTCCCCACATCTCTACCTTCTCTGCATTTCTCTTGGATTCTTTATTTTGTGGCTATTTTTAACCCGGTGAAACTTGTTCCATTTAGAAATTTTTATCCATACCCACTTGTTCTCCATAATGTATTTAAACCTGCAAGTATTTGTTTCATAAGTATGCGAGATATTTTGTAGTTGGGTAGAATAGTTCCCCATTGCCCCTTGTTCCTGCAAGCTCCCATATTTTGCACTTAATAGCATTTTTTCACATTGCGGGTACTTTGGAGGTTTTTGGAAATCAAGGCACTTGTTCCCACGTGCCTTAATTTCCATGAAAACCCATCATGTCTAAAGTATGTGGAAAAGTGGTTAAAAAGGTTCTTTGAACACCCTCATTCCCCACATTCCTTTGTAACGCTCATTTTAACCATTTTTATCGAGCTAATCATTATAAAAGAGGGTAAATTTAATTAATTTTCACCATTTCAGTTTACGAATTCACACTTTACTTTGTGCTTTTTCTCCTCATGCCCTCAAGGACATTTTAGCCGTATCTACTCGATTTTCATCCATTTTCAAAAATTCAATTTGTATTGGAGTCGTTGTCAAAATTAGGTTCTTTTCACGGTATAAGTGAGTCATTCAATGTCCTTTTGATTCAATTTTGTGGTGTTTTGTGTTTTGCACCCTATCATTTGATTCCTTCCGAAAGCCATTATAAAACCCCATTTCTCTAATTTTTTCCCCTCACATTCCATCAAGAAGTTCCAATATTGGGGGTACAAATAAATTTCTTCCTTGGATACCTCTAAACTAAACATTGGGGATAGTGATGTAATACATTTAAATTTTTATGATTTTTGTGCTTGGATTTTGATGATGTTCCCATGATTATGGCTCAATGTATTAAAAATAGTGGAATTGCTATTGCTTCCAATCTTCCCTGTATATTCAATGCACCGATATTATCCTTGTGTGTGCTTCATGGTTTGACCACCTGTAAGCAAAGAAATTAGATATCCTCAAGGCTAAGTCATTGAAAAAATTGATGCAGTTATATCAATTCATCCTAGGAATCTTTGTGTCGAAGATTCACATACCCTAACCTTAGCCCAAGCTCATAATCTCTTTAAATAAGATAAGGATAGATACAAAGCAATGATATCCAAATCATGGCTCAAGGCCCCAAAAATAGGAGATTCAAAGTTTCGGAAGGTCTTATTTAGGAAAAGTTTTAAGGAGGAAGCTGTGTGATATGATTACCCTGTTGGCTAGATTGATGGGTATTCCTTCTACAAATGAGTTCCAGCTCTAGATGTGTGTATATATCAATGTCATTTGGGAAGGAAAGAAAAAATTGAATTGGGGGGAAATAATTTGTGAAAATCTCATTGACCAATTGGTTAATGTGCAATAAAGTAAAACCTTCTACATGAATTCCTACCTCATATATACAATTGTTTCCTACGGGGTATGGGTAGGACCGTATCCTTAGGATGAAAGAATAATGAACCAATCTATGAGTTTTACCCAAAAGCGAATTTTGAGAATAAAAATTTTCATTACATAAAGGTAAATGACGTTTTCACCATGTTCATAGTAAGGATCCTAGAGGGAAATACAGATGAAAGAGTTTCTCTTGAATCAAATAAGTTGATTTCAACATATGGTAGCATCTTCATTCAATTTAGAAGGCTTTCCTATAGTAGATTGGAAGGTTTTGAAGTTACACCCAATAAGTTACTTATGTATTGTAATGATAAATTGGTTTTGGTGGAAGTTTGTAGACAAGCGAGTATGCTTCATAGGACATGTAGGGATAAGAAGATCATTGACATCTAGTTTCCTATTTCCTTAGGTAACTATACATGTAGATCTACCCTAGATGCACGAGAATGTGGGAAGGATAATTTCGACTTCAAGTTCCATTCATATCAAAGAATATGTTCCATTAATATCAAGGGGTTCATTTCAAAACACTTGAGGATGTCCTATTATCACCTTCCCTCTATTAAATATTATTGAATGATTGTTCTAAGTAGTATGAAGTGAGAAAGATATATTTTGGAAGGATTTCCCTACAACAAATCGGGGACTTTAAAGTGTACCGGGTTCGATTCTGAATATTTGTATGATGACAATGAGAGGTTTGTATTCTACATATTTTCTCAAGACTATTCAACATATTTCTCTCCCAACTATCAACTGGTCCCGAGAAGGAAAGGGATGATCCATCGATATGAAAAATCCATTCATTGCGAGAACAAGACAATGGTTAAACAAGAGGATGAAGGAGTTTAATCGGAGCCATAAAACAATCTTCTTCTCAAGAGGATTCTTCTTCACACAAGGTGTTGGGAAATATATTTATTAGTGCTCCATTATTTGTGTGTAAGCATTAATTAAATTAGTATATTTGTGTAATTATTATTATTGTTATTATGAGTTGTTATAAACAACTTAATAACAATAATATAATATTTGTGAGGTGGTTTCTACTCACCTTACAAATATGGTTCACGACATAGTCAGTTTCCTATATTCTAGGGAAACTACTGCCTATATATTAGGCTATTGTATTGTGTGAAATATATAGGAATATCATATTGTTTTGTATTACATCATCTTGTAATTCATGTACCAAATTTAAGATTTGGTATCAGAGAAGGTTTCTGATGATGGATAACTAAGAAGAATAAGGGGGCAGTTGCGTTGCGCCTTGCTCCTAAGATTGATAAAAGAATAATTTGAAGACAGTCCTCATGCATTTACCTCACGTTTGGATGATCATCTAAAGATACTCCTTGTCGAGCCTGTTGTCATATGATCAAAGTGATTTGTTGAAATCAGACTCGGTCTTGTTAGTATTGTCATTTTAGTCTTTCTGATTTCATATTGCTATAAAAGTGTTTTGATCGGCATCGCATCTCCTGGGAAATTGCATTTATTTGGATATTTGGCCGCAATGGACCGTTGTGCTTCACATCTAACTTGCTCGGCCACATCTCATCATGTTGATGGTGTATGCATTATAATTTCCAAATGAATGTTGTCAGTATATCCACAATTTACATGGTACAACACCAAACAAGCCCGTAGATTTCTCTAAAGGATCGCAGTAATATTGGCATCTATTGAAATCTAGGTTTTTCATTATATATGCATTCAACTCAGGTTTTGAATATTTGCATGAGGAATTAACTCCTCTCAGATCACCCCGTCCAATACGTTCCTCTATAAAGACGTCACCACGTTCATTTTGTTCCAGATCACGGCCACTGCACAATTCAAGCTCACGACAACCTGCAGTATCACATCTCCTTTGTGCATCAGTTCATGCATTATAAACCACTCGTGATCTCCTACTTGCTTGGTTCGTTCGGCTCTCTTTGGCAATAGTTTTGCATTGAAACATACAAATCACTCGGCGTTTCCACTGTAAACACCGACTCCAGCTTTTCATTTAGTGTTGGTCAACGCCATCACTAATTCATTCACAACTTTGAAACGGTTTTTATGCCCCCTTCATAACAACATTACAGGTGGATTTATGTCCAAGTTTGGCTTTCTTAACACGTCTACACTTGGTTGTTAGAAATATGCTGCACGGGGTTGTTTTTTTCTCTCTCCAACATAAAACAAGGTTGGTTAAAATTTTAGTCGCTTAAGTCTCATAGGGTCATAGGTTCTCTCTCGTAGTATTGTTTCTATTCATTTTAGTATAGTGTTTTAATACCGGTTTCATAGTGTTAGAGTCATCCTACGTTATGTCATTTAATTTTGTAGTCTCAATGCTATAACGTCATATTTGAACATGTACTAGCCAATAGTTTATCCAAAAATTATAATTGTTGTCATTGTGTTTAAATGTCATTGTCAATTTAATTAAAATCCAATAATAAAGTACTTTTTTATGTTATAGGGTTAGTTAAATTAGTAAGTCTTTGTTAGTCGTGAGTTTTCAAAGTTTATATTGTCAGTCAATGCCATTATAAAAAGTGTCGTCATGTAAAGTCCGAAAAATGAAAATAAAAATTACCCGCATTTCAATTTTGGACACATTTTCGCTTGTACGCGACGTCTAAATTATTGAAGGTATTTTGAGCTTCATGATCACATCCGGCTAAACTAGTAGCATGACACTGGAGGATGGAGGCAAATGGAGGTTGGAGGTCATTTAGCGACCTCTCGTCAGTCGCCAACGATGGGGCCGCACAGATGGTTTGGTGACATTTTGTGGTGTATTTGCTTTCAGCTTGTGTCGTGTGCTTCTTGTCATGTTTTTGAGTTCCAGTATCAGTGTTCCTGTTTGCAGTGTTCGTGATTGAATAAGTGGAAATTTCACATTGAGGGGGGGAACATGATCCAATGTTCCATTTCCATTATGTCAGCTTTTTCTATGTATGTATGAGCAACAGATGTCAGCAGAATTTCCTATGTTATTCCCTACAGTGAGATGTGATGAGGGCTGATAATAATACTTGGCACATCATGATGTGGTTGTAGGTAAACCACTTGAAAACCTTCATTTGTGGTTTGTGGTAAACCAATTGCAAAACCACCATTCTTGGTTGTTGGTAATCCATTCGCAAAACCATCACTTTGTGGTTTGTGGTAAACCAATTGTAAAACCACCATTCTCGGTTTTTGGTCAACCGTTTGCAAAACCATCCTTGAGGTTTGTGATCATCCTGTGAAAATCACCAGATCATGAGCAAGTGCAAGTACAAAGGTAGGTTTTCCCCATGTTCGCACTAGGGGGAATGTTGGGAAATATATTTATTAGTGCTCCATTATTTGTGTGTAAGCATTAATTAAATTAGTATATTTGTGTAATTATTATTATTGTTATTATAAGTTGTTATAAACAACTTAATAACAATAATATAATATTTGTGAGGTTGTTTCTACTCACCTTACAAATATGGTTCACGACGTATTCATTTCCTATATTCTAGGGAAACTCCAGCCTATATATTAGGCTATTGTATTGTGTGAAATATATAGGAATATCATATTGTTTTGTATTACATCTACTGTGCAATTTTGTACCAAATTTAAGATTTGGTATCAGAGCAGGTTTTTGATGATGGAGAACTAAGAAGAATAAGGGGCAGTTGCGTTGTGCCTTGCTCCTAAGATTGATAAAAGAATAATTTGAAGACAGTCCTCATGCATTTACCTCACGTTTGGATGATCATCTAAAGATACACATTGTCGAGCCTGTTGTTCATATGATCAAAGTGATTTGTTGAAATTAGAATCAGTCTTGTTAGTATTTTCATTTTAGTCTTTCTGATTTCATATTGCTATAAAAGTGTTTTGATCGGCATCGCATTCCCTGGGAAATTGCATTTATTTGGATATTTGGCCGCAATGGACCGTTGTGCTTCACATCTAACTTGCTCGGCCACATCTCATCATGTTGATGGTGTATGCATTATAATTTCCAAATGAATGTTGTCAGTATATCCACAATTTACATGGTACAACACCAAGCAAGCCCGTAGATTTCTCTAAAGGATCGCAGTAATATTGGCATCTATTGAAATCTAGGTTTTTCATTATATATGCATTCAACTCAGATTTTGAATATTTGCATGAGGAATTAACTCCTCTCAGATCACCCCGGTCCAATATGTTCCTCTATAAAGACGTCCCCACATTCATTTTTGTTCCAGATCACGGCCACTGCACAATTCAAGCTCATGACAACCTGCAGTATCACATCTCCTTTGTGCATCAGTTCATGCATTATAAACCACTCGTGATCTCCTACTTTCTTGGTTCATTCGGCTCTTTTTGGCAATAGTTTTGCATTGAAACATACAAATCACTCAGCATTTCCACTGTAAACACCGACTCCAGCTTTTCATTTAGTGTTGGTCAACGCCATCACTAATTCATTCACAACTTTGAAACATTTTTTATGCCCCCTTCATAACAACATTACAGGTGGATTTATGTCCAAGTTTGGCTTTCTTAACACGTCTACACTTGGTTGTTAGAAATATGTTGCATGGGGTTGTTTTTTTTCTCTCTCAACATAAAACAAGGTTGGTTAAAATTTTAGTCGCTTAAGTCTCATAGGGTCATAAGTTCTCTCTCGTAGTATTGTTTCTATTCATTTTAGTATAGTGTTTTAATACCGGTTTCATAGTGTTAGAGTCATCCTACGTTATGCCATTTAATTTTGTAGTCTCAATGCTATAACGTCATATTTGAACATGTACTAGCCAATAGTTTATCCAAAAATTATCATTGTTGTCATTGTGTTTAAATGTCATTGTCAATTTAATTAAAATCCAATAATAAAGTATCTTTTTATGTTATAGGGTTAGTTAAATTAGTAAGTCTTTGTTAGTCGTGAGTTGTCAAAGTTTATATTGTTGGTCAATGCCATTATAAAAAGTGTCATCGTCCAAAGTCTGAAAAATAAAAATAAAAATTACCCGCATTTCAATTTTGGACGCATTTTCGCTTGTACGCGACGTCTAAATTATTGAAGGTATTTTAAGCTTCATGATCACATCCGGCTAAACTAGTAGCATG
The DNA here is from genome assembly GCA_018340775.1 of Taxus wallichiana var. yunnanensis. Lineage (NCBI taxonomy): Eukaryota > Viridiplantae > Streptophyta > Pinopsida > Cupressales > Taxaceae > Taxus > Taxus wallichiana. Next base: position 889,888,032 of record CM031235.1, read on the forward strand.
ACACTTTGGAGGATGGAGGCAAACGGAGGTTGGAGGTCATTTAGCGACCTCTCGTCGATCTACCAATGATGAGGCCGCATGATGATGGTTTGGTGACATTTTGTGGTGTATTTTCTTTCAACTTGTGTCGTGTGCTTCTTGTCATGTTTTTTTGAGTTCCAAAGATCGGTGTTCTGTTTGCGGTGTTCGTGATTAAATAAGTGGATATTTCACATTGAGGGGGAACATGATCAATGTTCCATTTCCATTATGTCAGCTTTTTCTATGTATGTATGAGCAACGGATGTCGTGCAGAATTTCTAATGTTCTTCTCTGAGTGAGATGTGATGAGGGCTCATAATAATACTTGGCACATCATGATGTGGTTGTAGGTAAACCACTTGAAAACCTTCATTTGTGGTTTGTGGTAAACCAATTGCAAAACGACCATTCTTGGTTGTTGGTAATCCATTCGTAAAACCTTCACTTTGTGGTTTGTGGTAAACCAATTGTAAAACCACCATTCTCGGTTTTGGACAACCGTTTGCAAAACCATCCTTGAGGTTTGTGATCATCCTGTGAAAATCACCAGATCATGAGCAAGTGCAAGTACAAAGGTAGTTTTTCCCCATGTTCGCACTAAGGGGGGGAATGTTGGGAAATATATTTATTAGTGCTCCATTATTTGTGTGTAAGCATTAATTAAATTAGTATATTTGTGTAATTATTATTATTGTTATTATGAGTTGTTATAAACAACTTAATAACAATAATATAATATTTGTGAGGTAGTTTCTACTCACCTTACAAATATGGTTCACGACATATTCAGTTTCCTATATTCTAGGGAAACTCCAACCTATATATTAGGCTATTGTATTGTGTGAAATATATAGGAATATCATATTGTTTTGTATTACATCTATTGTGTAATTCTGTACCAAATTTAAGACAAGGAAGCTTATTTTCCTCCTCCTCAAGTTCCATTCCAAATGAATCCTTCCTCCTCACCCTTGGATTCCTTAACGGGGTATATGTCAAAAAATATAAAGTAAAGGAAGTAGATAAGACTAATGAAGTTCTGAAAAGGAAGTAAAGCATGAGAAAGCCGAAGAATCCACTAAAGAAGCTAATCCTACTCTTGAATGAGTATCTTAGCCTTTGGAAGAAGAAATAAAAGCCTTTGAAGAACAAAAGGATGAATCGTGAAATAAATGAAGAACATGAGGAAGATAGTGTTGAGCAAGAAGAAGATGAGGATGATGATGTGGAAATAATAGAGGCGAGACACTAGAAAAGAAAGTGCCTCGGGGCCCAAACTGCCAGTAAAAAAATTATCTTCCTCCAGTATTGAAGTACCCACTCTTGAAGTCTCTACGATGTTCAAGTATCTTGGTTTACACAATGTAATTACATTGGGACCACCTCTGATCCACCTTCGAGTGACTCCTTCACATGGGTTCATTCCATGATTTCCATCGGGAAGAGGAAGGCATCTTCTCGATTTTTACTCCCGGTTTTGATGTTGTGGCTTCCCTACTTGGTAATACTCCACCCCTCTACCAAAAAGGCCAAAACAACCTCCCATTTGGTTTGATTCAAAAGGACAACAATTTCTGGATATTTCCAAACCAAAGGGAGAAGAGGATGATAAATATATCACTATGGCAGACTTGGAATTAACAAATATTTCACTTCAAGAATCCACCCCTGAGGGAGAGGTGTATGATCTCAGAGAAACATTTTCCAAAGTAATTGAAAGGGTGGAGAAAAGAAAACAAACACAAGAGCAGTTGGAAGAACAGGTTCATGTTCTTTTAAAATTTATCAAATGCTTTATCTCAAATGATAAGACTCCTCTGGACCCCACTCCACTCACTTCACTGCCTCCTCCAACCATTCTTTCTGAGGAAGATGTAAAATATATCAAATAAATTCATAAGCATGCCTCATATGGTAGAGATGTTAAAGCATTGGTGGAAGGATTGCTAATCTTTGTTCGAATTTCATTCATGAGGCATGCAAAGTATATGATAACATTTCTACAGCCAGGATCGATTAAATTCAGTTATCAAGGGAGTGGAGAAGGAAATCAAGATATAGTTGGAGAAAATTCATGATTTGAGAATTATTAGCACCATTGATGAGAAGATCCTTCTTTCTCATTAGATATTTGATGATTATAAGAACAACCTATCCAAGAAATGGGTTTATAGTATTGAATGGAAGATCAAAGTTTTGAAGAATTTGTTCTTGAGTTGAAGAATATCATGCAAAAAGGTGAATCATTCAAATCAAATATTTTTTGACTTTCAGGATTTTCAGTGCTAATTATATAATGATAATTTTGTAGAAAGGAACTCGGTATATTAGATCAAGATTAAATTCAATGTAATAATCAAAGAGGATATGTTCAAGGCTAAAGCATCAACCGGTGAAGATGGAAGAGATCACTAAGTGTAAAATGTTGTCATGGAAACCACCAAGGGCTTGTTGCAAAATGGAGGGATTGCCAAAAAAATGGAACATTCTCTTGGTAGCTCGTAGGTTGTTATGGAAAACACAACCATTCCAATGGTTATGGATATTTCTAGTGCCATGGAAAATTTAAGACTTCATGTTCTCAAAGTGAAAATCCTAGTTGTACCACTCACCAATGTTCCTTCTTCTAGTCTTTAGTCTTTTCTATCTAATTGTTATATTTTGAAGTTAGCTTTATCTTTTGAAAAATAAAAAATTATAAATAAAGCTAGCTTATGTAATTGATTAATTAATTTTTAGCACTTAGTTAAATAGCAATTAGTTAGAAAGTTGGTTACAACCACCCCTCAAACTATATAATAATTCTTTCTCATTGTAAAGGGGTTATATTTTGGTGTTTTGGAATGTAATGATACAGATCTTTTAAGATCAATACAAAAGAAGATTTCTCTCCATCTTGTATGTGTCCTTTTTGTTTCTCTTTTCTAAAATTGTGAAAGTGAATCTTGATATATTTGAATATAGAAACTATGTGTTCAATCCATTAATTATAGTGTGAGGAACTTTGTGTCGATCGCATCTATATTTCATTTATTTTTAGATATATTAATTCATATGTTCTTGAAGTCTCATGCATGCATTGGTAGGATATAACTCTACAGTCTCTATATCTGAACGTGTTGCCTTCTTCACTTCTTTTCATTACAATAGTGAGTAATATTGCATAACCAAGGAGAATACTTGTATTCTTGACTGGTGGATTAGATAGAACTTTGTGTCCCTAGTTCACTCCTCTTACTCATAAAATCTATTGTTTCCTCCTCTAAAACCCTTCTTCCTTTTTCGTATTGAGAATATCATAATATGGAGGCATTATTTACACCAAAATCCTCATTTAGAAAGTTAGTTTGTATATTTGTAAATAATTAGATTTCTAGATTTTTGGTGAATAAGGGAACCTCCCCACAAAGAGGAGGGACTGTTGTCCCCTGAACTGTTGCTTGTGTCCAAAGAAAAAATTTCCAACCAACATTTTTTTGGCACCCATCATGGGAACGTACTATTTTTCCCACTAAATAATCTTCAGAGTAAACCAATAGTTTTAACACATTGGAGGAAAGAAGATATACACAAGGAAAAAGAATCCAAGGTGTTAAGGATCATGTTTTTGGTTGTAACAGTTGTCTCCAAAGAGAAGAGGTAGAAATATAAGATCTTTAAGCACTCCTCTTACCAAAGAAAGAGTTGTTCCATCCTCTCAGGAAAACACTGACACCTAGATGCAAGTAAGTCCTATTTATCAATCTTTAGTCTTAAGCAGGTGTTGTTGTTATCCTACAAGTTGTTTTTTCTACAATGGTTGCATCGTTGCCTTGGGCCAATGGGTTGGACCTTTAGCCCTTCCAAAACATCTGCATGATCTTCCTAAATGGAATAAGAAGAATTTTCTCAAGTTCAGAGGTGATAGTAAAGTGCGCCTAGATGAACACATTGCAACCTTTATTATTACATGTGGTATTCTTGGAGTTGAGCATGAGGATGTTTCAGTCAAACATTTTGTCGAGACTTTACAAGATAATGTTCTAGATTGGTTATATCATCCCCGGTGATAGTATTACCAAATAGAATAACATGCGGAATCATTTAGATAACATATTCAATCCTGCCTGAAGATGTTCATGCTCTCCTAGCCCAACTATCCCAAATGAACAAATAACCCTATGAACCTATGCGGGAGTTCGTAACTAGATTCAATAAATTATTTAACAAGATCTTAGTTACTACCCATCATATTGATCATAATTTGAAGTGTTTCTTCATTAGTGTATAATTTCCAGAGGTGAGTTATGCACTAAGGAGAGTTAATCTTTCCACTATCAATTATGATCAACAATTAGCCGTAAGTGTGGAGGATGACCGATAATGTATGGAAAGTTGAGAAGTTAACCTCCCCACAAAGAGGAGTGACTGTTGTTCCCTAAATTGTTGCTTGTTTCCAAATACAAAATTTCCAACCAACAATGTTTTTACTATGTGTCAAGTTAGTACAATCCCCAGAAAGAGCCAACTATTGTCACTTACACAAAAATGTGCAATTTTTAAAAAAATTTGAAATTTTTTCTAAGTGATCCCTTTGACTAAGTTTTTTTCCTTTGTGAAGTCTTGAAGATTGCGAAAAAATCAAAACAATTAGTTTTTTCAAGTGTGTTGGGTCAAACTGGGTATATTGTAGAGATTTCGTGTTCTAGAGGAATAAGAGGAACAAGTTCCTCCAGGCCTCCGTTTACCGCATCCCCACCTTCTCCGCATTGCTCCTGGGTTATTTGTTTTACGTCTCTTTGTAATCCTAGCATAAATCATTCCATTTAGACCTTTTTTCTTGCGCTTTGCTTGTTCTCTCGTAATGTGTTTAAACCTGCAAGTCTTTGTTTCATAAGTATGCAGAGATTTTTAGTCGGGCGGAAATGTTCCCCATCGCCCTCGTTTCCTACAAGTTCCCACATTTTGCACTTAATGTAATTTTTTCGCATTGTGGGTAATTCGGAGATTTTGGAACTCAAGGCATTTGTTCCCACGGGCCTCAATTCCCGAAAACCCATCATATCCACGGTATATGGGAAAATGGTTTAAAAGGTTCTTTGAACAACCCCATTCCCCGCATTCCTTTGTAACGCTCATTTTAACCATTTTTATCGAGCTAATCATTATAAAAGGGGTAAATGTAATTCATTTTCGCCTTTTCAGTTTGTGAATTCCAAGCGTGCCTTTGTGCTTTTGCTCCTCGTACCCTCAAGGACGTTTTTAGATGTATCCTACTCAATTTTCATCCATTTTCAAAAATTAAATTTTTAGTTGACTTGTTTTCAAAATTCCGTTCTTTTCACAATAGAGGTGAGTCATTCTATGCCCTTTTGATTCAATTTGGTGGTGTTTTTGTTTTGTACCCTATCCTTTGATTCCTTCTGAAAGCCATTATCAAAATCCATTTTTCTAAGTTTTTCCCCTCACCTTTCATCATGAAGTTCCAATATGGGGATACAAACACATTTCTTCCTTGGAGACCTCGAACCAAAAATTGGGGATAATGATGTAAGACATTTAAATTTTGATGATTTCTAGGCCTGTATTTGTGATGATGCTCCCACAATTATGGCTCAATGTATTAAAAATATTGGAATTGTTCATGCTACCAATTTCCTTTGTCCATTCAATGCATCGATCTTGTCCTTGCTGTGCTTCATAATTTGAACCTATAACCAAATAAATAAGGGATCCTCAAGGCCATTTATTTGAAAAAATTGATTCCAATTATATCAATTCATCCCTAGGAATCCTTGTGTCTGAAGATTCAAATACCCTAACCTTGGCCCAAGTTCAAAATATCTTTGAACAAGATAAGGATAGATACAAAACAATGATAGCCAAATCATGGCTTAAGGCCCCAAAAATAGGAGCTTCAAAGTTGTAGAAGGTATTATATAGGCCAGATTTTAAGGAAGAACGATTTGATCCGATTACCCTGTTGGCTAGATTGATGGGTATTCCTTCTACAAATGAGCTCTAGTTCTGGATGTGTGTATATATAACCATCATTTGTGAAGGAAAGAAAAGTTTGAACTGGGCTGAAATAATTTGTGAAAATATCGGTGAGAAATTGGTTAATGTGTAACAAAGTAAAACCTTCTACCTGAATTCCTACCTCATGTATACAATTGCTACCTATAGGGTATGGGTAGGACTATATCCTTAGGATGACAAGAAGAATGAACCACTTTATGAGTTTTACCCACAATCCACTTTTGAGAATAATAATTTTCATTACATAAGGGCAAATGATGGTTTAACCATGTTCATAGTAAGGCTCCTTGAGGGAAATACAACTAAAAAAGTGTGTATCTTGAACCAAAAAGTTGATTTGAACATATGGTATCCTCTTCATTCAATTTATAAGGTTTTCCTACATTATATTGGAAGATTTTGAATTTACCCATGTACTATAATGATAAATTGGTTTTGGTGAAAGTTTATAGACAAATGGATATGCTTCATAGGACATGTAGGGACAAGAAGATCATTGGCATCCAGTTTCATATTTCCTTGGGTAACTATACATGTAGATCTGCCCTAGATGCACATAATATTGAAAGGACAATTTATGACTTCAAGTTCCATTCATATCAAAGAAGATATTCCTTTGATATCAAGGGTTCATTTCAAAACACTTTAGGATGTCCTATTATCACCTTCCCTCCATTGAAGATTATTGGGAAGATTGTTCTGATGAGTATGAAGTGAGAAAGAGATATTTCGACAAACTTTAACTATAAAAATTTAGGGACTTTAAAGTGTACTAGGTTTAGATTCTTGAAGATTTGGAGGATGACAATGAGAGTTTGTATTCTAGAGAGTTTCTCGAGACTATTCAACATATGCCTCTTTCAACTATTTACTAGTCCTAGAAGGAAAGGGATGATCCTTAAAATATAAAAAAATCAAGTCATTGTGAGAACAAGACAAAGGTTAAAAAAGAGCAAGAAGGAGTATAATTAGGCCATGAAACAATCTTATTCTCGGGAGGCTTCTTCTTCACACAAGGAAGCTTATTTTCCTCCTCCTCAAGTTCCAGTTCAACTGACTCCTTCCTCCTCACCCTTGGATTCCTCAACCAGGATATATGTGAAAAAAATAGATTAAAGGAAGTAGATAAGATTGATGAAGTTCCTAAAAGGAATTAAAGCATAAGAAAGCCCAAGAATCCACTAAAGAAGTTACTCCTACTCTTGAACAAGTATCTCAGCCTTTGGAAGAAGAAAAAAAAGTAACTAAAGAATAAATGGATGAATCTTAGATGTAAATCGAAGAACACGAGGAAGATAGTGCGATGAAGAAGAAGATAAGGAGGATGATGTGAAAATCATAAAGCCAAACATTGAAAAAGAAAGTGCCTCGGGGCCCAAACTTCCATTCAAAAAATAATCTTCCTCCAGTATTGAAGTACCCACTCTTGAAGTCTCTGTTGCTCGAGTCTCTTGGTTCACCCAATGTAGTTGGATTGGCACCACCTCCTGTTCCCCATTCTAGTGACTCCTTCACATGGGTTCAGCCCATGATTGACAACAGGAAGAGGAAGGAATCTTCTCAGATTGTTACTCCCTATTTTGATGTTATGGCTTCCTACTTAGTAAAACTCCACCTCCTCCACCAAATAAGGCCAAAATAACCTCCCGTTTGGTTTCGATTTAAAAGGAAAACAATTTGTAGATATTTCCAAACCAAAGGGAGACAAGGATGAGAAATACATCACTTTGTGGCAAACTTTGAATTAACAAGGATTTCACTTGGAGAATCTACCCATGAGGGAGAGGTTCAAAATATCATAGAAACTGTTTCCAAAGTAATTGAAAGGGTGGAGAAAGGAAAGGGACATGGGGCAATTGGAAGAACAAGTTTAGGTTATTTCAAACTTTATTAAATCCTTCCTCTCAAATAATAAGACTCCTCTAGACTCCGCTCCAATCTCTTCACTTTGCCTCCTCTAAACGTTATCTATGAGGAAGATGTCAAAGCTATCAACTAAATTAACAAGCATGCCTCATATGGTAGATATTTTGAAGCATTGGTGGAAGGATTACTAATCTCTGGTTTGAATTTCATTGATGAGGCATACAAAGTATATGATAACATTTCGCAACCGAGTATCGATTCAATTCAGCTATCAAGGGAGTAGATAAGGAACTCAAGATATGGTTGGAGAGCATTCGGTATTTGATAATTATGAACACCATCGATGAGAAGATCCTTATTGCTCATAAGGTATTTTACAATTCTAAGAACAAACTATCCAAGAAATGGGTTTACAACATTGAATAGAAGATCAATTTTTTTGAAGAAGATGGTGCGAGTTGAAGAAGATGGTACCGAGTTGAAGAATAAGGTGCAAAAAGGTGAATCATTAAAATCAAATATTTTTGCTAACTTACAAGCTCTTGGTGCCAATTATAAGGGGATAATTTGTAGAAAGACACTCGGTAGATGAATTCAAGGAAAATTTTAGTGCACTAATCAAAGAGGATCTATTTAAGGCTGAAATAGTCAACAAGTAGAAGATGGAAGACATCACCGAGCTTCACAATGTTTTTATGGAAGCCACCAAGGGCTTGTTGCAGAATAGAGGGATTTCAAAGAAATGGAGTATTCTCTTAGTATCCGGTTAGCTACTATGGACAACACAACCATCCTAATGGTTATGGAGGTTTCATTGCCCGATAAAGTTCATACTTCATGTTCTCAAAGTGAAGATCCTAGTTGTGCCACTCACCAATGTTCCTTCTTCTAGTCTTTAGTTTTTCTATCTAATTGTTATATTTTGAAGTTAGCTTTATCTTTTGAAAAATTAAAATTGTAAATAAAGCTAGCTTATGTAATTGATTAATTAAGTGTTAGCACTTAATTAAATAACAATTAGTTAGAAATTTGGTTACAACCACCCTCAACCTATATAAGGCTTCTTTCTCATTGTAAAGGGGTTGGATTTTGGTGTTTTGGAATGTAATGATACATATATTTTAAGATTAATGCGAGAAGAATATTTCTCTCCCTCTTATTTGTGTTCTTTCTGTTTGTCTTTACATCGAAATTGTGAATGTGAATCTTGATATATTTGAATCTAGAAATTGTGTGATTAATCCATTGATTATAGTGTGAAGAAATTTGTGTCTAATTGCATCTATATTTCATGTATTTTTCAGATATATCAAGTAATATTTTCTTGAAGTCTCATGCATGCATTGGTAGGATATTACTGTAATATCTATATGTGAATGTGCTTCCTTCTTTACTTCTTTTCATTACAAAAAGTGAGTAATCTTGCATAAGCAAGGAGAATACTTGTATTCTTGGCCGGTGGATTAGATAGAACTTTGTGTCCCTAGTTCACTCCTCTTACTCATACAAGCTATTGTTTCCTCCTCTAAAACCATGCTCCCTTTTTCTATATTGAGAATATCAGAATATGGAGGCATTCTTTACACAAAAATCCTCATTCAAAAATTAGTTTGTATATTTATAAATAATTATATTTCTATAATTTTGGTGAATAAGGGAACCTCCCCACAAAGAGGAGGGACTTCTGTCCCCTGAACTGTTGCTTGTGTCCAAAGACAAAATTTCCAACCAAGCTAGCTATATCTCAATTTATTTTTGAATCTATGTATGTTAGAGCAGTTCACTTGTCCACATGATTGAATGAGAAAATATGAACTACTTGGATTCCTTCTCAATCCTCTTTTGGATATGACAATGTTTGAACCATGAAAACATCAATAACATATTGATTTTAGTTCTTGAAGCCTTAGTTGTCAACAAAACCACATAATCTTTGTCTACTCCCTCTCTACGAATTTTAGTGTCTTTTATCTCAAAGATGTCAAGTTCGTATAATGCTTTATAGGTTCATTGTTTTGCTTTTCTCCATGTTGAGTTTTCTTTTTATCTTATAATCATGGTACACGTTGGTTTTGGTCTTATTATTTCCTACCTCCTCCATATATTGGCTCACTATATTGACTTGAAATTCATTTGGAATAACACATATTTATTTATATTTTATTTTATTTTATCTTTATTCTCTTTTGTGCATGCACATGTTTTTCATTCTCATTTTTTATACATTTTCCTATGTACTCAAGCTCCATATACTTACATGGGTTTGTTCTTGCTTCTTTATTTACTTATTTATTGGATTTATTTGGACACATGTCTACCCTCTTACTTTTAGCGCACGAGTTCTTTCTAATGCACCGGATGTGACATCTAATTGCATACGGTTTGGGTATCCATTTCTTGGTTTATCTTTCTCCACACAGGATATGAAGTGGTTGTTTACAAGAATTTGGAAATTCTCCACGTATTGCATGCAAATCTACTAGTGCATTTATATTATTGAGTCTCTATTCCAACATGTTTTTTTTCTTCTTGCGATTCAGGCTCCTCCACATATTGAATGGAAATAGACTACAAAATTTAAATATTTATTCATTTACCAGTTGATACACTTATCTTCCACATTGGATGCTTTGTGACTATGTGTTGTTATCAACTTCTTTGCTATCTATTTTCGGTTGTTCATAGAAACTTGATTGGATAGTGCAATAAAATCCTTCTACTTCTTTCTTTCCATGAACACGAGCTTCTTCGACATGTGAGAGAAATGAAAGAATAAATTTGAAAAGAAATCAATTAGTTATTTCCTCTTAAAATGGTCACCCGATTTACGGGAAGTGGGAATTTTAATTGTGGGAATGGGAAAGAGAGAAGGGGAAAAGTGGGGAAGTGGGTTGCATTTGGCCAAATGCCAAATTATACATTTGGCAAACTTCCCAGAGAAAATCTCAATGGTATGTTTTACGGGAAGCAATTTAATTTTTACCCGATTGTCAATTACTCTAAATGGAGAAGTGGGAGTAAAATCCCACTTTTCCATCGATTCAAGTACAAGTTCGGTAATTAATTAACGTATTTATAAAATTTATATTAATTTAATAATTAAACTTGGAATTTAATTAATAAAATTAATAACACCAATTTATTATAAAAATAAATAAAAACGTTAATTAATTAATTTTTAAATTTAATTAAATTAATGACATTAATTTAATTACTTAACATTAATTAATTAATAACTTGAATTAAATCAATATTACTAATTAATTAAATTAAAAGCACTAATCAAGTGTTTTGAAGCATTTTGAGAAGTCGAGCGGATGCACCAAGCAATGGGACATCAACAAAGGTGGAATTGAGACCACACAATGTTACTGTTGTGGCAAATCAGCAGCACCCCTGGATGTTGATCAGACTTCTAACTTGGCATCTTGAACATCCAGTGTGATTGCACAACATTGAATCTCTTCCCCAAGTGTGGGACTTGTCAAAATGGGAAGAGAATCTCTAGGTTAGAGGTTGGTTCCTCAACTCCTCTGATTAGATATATCACTTATAAGTTGCAGAGGTTTAAATTCCTAGATCTTACTCTAAATTCCAAAGTGGACAGAGATAGAGAATGCAAAAACTGAAACTAAAGCTAATAAGGTGATGCACCAAAGGAGTGGTGAGCATTTTTTGCTTCTGTAGACTGACAAAGTTCATAAAAATGCAAAAAAACTTCATGCACAAACCGATAATCAGTAATGGAAGGTTTAGAAATGAATCAAACAACACAAACAGAGGATTAAAACTCATTCACAGAGCTGTATTGTCATTTTAACATCAAAAACACTTCAGACATAACACACGGGAGGAAAAATAGGTTGCAGTCTTGGAAAAGGTCTGGTATTTCCACAAAATCACTTTCAAGGTGAAAGAGGGAGCTTGCAATACAAAAAAATGTTCAACCCTTTGAAAATGAGCCAAATCTGGCTTTTACAGTACAAGGGACGAGCCCAGGAGAGAGAAACATGGGAAAACATGGGAGAGGTTCAACCATTGACCAAAATGCAATTAAAATAGCATGGGCATCCTTACAGACCCATCCCCTGACATTTTCTGCCATGCTGAGAGAGGATGCGAGCCATTCTTCATTAAAAACGGTGGTTGAAATGTCGTTTCTATCCATGACCATGTGCCAGAGGTGTTTTTAAATTTTCTCTCTCTAAAATCCATCAAAATGCAAAAATGACCCCAAAATCTTGTAGATAATTTCACCATCTTTCCATTGATATAAAGAACATGAAAAACCGAGCTCTAGATCGAAAGTTATGGCCATTTGAAATTTTAGGGCAAAACAGGGCCAAATTAGATTGGCAGGCAAAATTTTGAATTTTTTACCCCTTTTTGCATTTGTGAAAATTTCCCAAAAATTTCCGTGGTCCGCCATTCTGGGTGCCACGTGGCATGCTCTGATTGGGCACGGGCCCTTAATGCTTCATTTTCCTTTGTTTTGCCCTTTGGAAAATTTTCAAAAAATCCCCGCCGGGCCGATGAGTTGAGGACACATGGCACATGCTGATTGGATGTGGGCCTGTCCTTCAAAATTTTCCATCGTTGTTTGATCCATATTTTGACCTAGACACGTGGTGAAACCCCATTGGATGTGGGCTTTACCCTTCAAATTTTCCATGCGGGCCTATCTTGTAATTTTTTTCTCACCGACACGTGGCAAGATTCCATTGGCTCACACTCTGGGGGCGATTTTTCCTTTGAAATTTCCTTCCTTTTCCTTTGGGAAAATTTCCCAAATTCTCCCCACCTTCCGTTGATCTCTAGCCATGTGGCAAAGATCTCATTCGATGCGTGCCATGGGAAAATAATTCTCCTTTTGATTTTTTCCAAAACACTTTGCCAAAATTCTAAGTTCCCCACGGTTCGTAGGTCGGAGACACATGGCATGAGGCCATTGGATGAGGGCCCCGCTGGGCCAAATTTGACCTTTGAATTTTGGCAAAAACACTTCACCAAAATTCTAAGTTCTCCTCCGCGCTCCGAAACTCTCACGCCATAGGACACGTGGCGCAATATTATTGGATGCGGGCCCTTCCTCAATTTTCCATGCGCTAACACTTAGAAAATTTTCCATTCGCTCCCCTTTGGACACGTGGCAAAATCTGATTCATCGGAGGGCCTGCGGGGAAAATATTCTTCTTTGAAATTTTTGCCGAACACTTGGTAAAAACCAAGTTTTCCTCCGACCCCCGCCACTTCCTTGGACATGTGGCGTCATCTCATTGGCCGCGGGCCTTCCAGGGGAAAATTTCCCACAAAAACTCCGCCGAGCCATAACTTCAAAAATACATGGAGTTAGGAGGAAAACTTTACCTTTCTGGAAAGCTGAGAAAGAGCTCTATCCAATGGTGCCATTTCCAGAAAGTTTTGAGTGCCTGAAAAGCAAAAAAATATGACTGAGGCACAAGAGAGGGAAGAATGAAAGGAGTTAGCCACAAAATGAGCAGGGGGCACATTTTGGATAACAATTTTGGCGACTCAGAGGGGTCATCTGCCTGCTAGATGAAGTTACCAATTGCTTGAAGCAATCCATTGGGCATGGAGTCATCAAATTCTCTACTTGAAACCTCAACCGACTAGAACACTGCAAGGAGGAAGGTGGAACATCACCTGATGGAGTAAGGCCTGCAAACACATTTCTAGGAACAACAAGCTTGTGCCAAAGCACTTAGGGAAAGCAAAGCTAATCTACAACAAAACAATGTGCACAAGCACTTGGAGGAATGAAAACCTAAGCTAATATGTACAAGGTGGAGAACTTTCATTAGTAGCAATGCTTTAGATGGATTCCATTGACTGGAATCTGCAGTTCTTTGCCATCCAATGAAGACAATTGGAAAGCATTGCTTATCCTTACACTTTGTGACCATGTATGGGCCACTCCAAATGGCATCAAATTTTGAGTGCCTTCCTAGTTTTGCTCTATCTGCATCCCATTTTAACACTAGATCTCCAACTTGGAAGGATCTATTCTTGGCCTTCCTATCAAAGGTCTTCTTGATCAAAGCTTGATCCTTCTCCATTGCTTGGGATGCCTGATTTCTGATTTCTTGGAGCTCCATCAATTCTACATATCTAACTTCCATGGGCCCAAACTCCAACAACTCCAACTGTTTCATGAGTTCCAATGTTGGCAACTCAAGTGACATGGGCAAGATTGCCTCTCTTCCATAAACAAGCTTAAATGGAGAGTTACCTGTAGATCTCTTGGGAGTTATCCTATCAGCCCATAAGGCTGATTTCAACTTAGTATGCCAAGCCCTCTGATTTTCATCAAGAGTCCTCCTGATGATCCTCAACAAATTCTTGTTTGTAGATTCAGCTGGCCATTACCTTGAGGGTAATAGTTTGATGAAGTGCTTAGGTAGATCCCATTCTTGACAGCCCATTCAGTCACCTTGGACCCAATGAATGCTAATGCATTATCTGATATTATTGTAGCAGGTATGCCAAATCTAGTTGTTATTCCCTCATAGAAATCTAGGATGCTAGATTCATTTGCTTCCTTGAGTGCTACTGCTTCAGTCCACTTGGTGAAGTAATGTGGTCTGTTAAAATCCATTTGTGCCCTTGGCTTGAATTGGGATTAATGAATCCAATGAAGTCTAAACCCCATTGCATGAATGGCTGGTCAACTAAAATTGGATGCAATGGAAGGGCAGCTAGCCTCTCTTTACCTGTGAAGAATGCACAATTCTTGCATCTTTTGATCCATGTATAATAATCACATGAAAATCTTGGGCCAATAATAGCCATCCCTCATGATCTTTAAGGCTATCACTCTTGGTGCAAAATGATTATCAGCTGGTCCATCATGGAACTCTTCCAACACCCTATGAATCTGATTTGTACCAATGCATCTCAATAACACTCCATTCACATCCTTCTTGAACAAAACACCATCAACAAGGGCATATGGGACAACCTGCAATCTGAAGTGTCTTCTTTTGGTCTTGTTCATCTCTGGAGGGCATAGACCTATGCTTAGGAAGTGCATTATGTCTTGGGTCCAGCAAGGAGTGAGGACACCATCATTCTCTTCTTGAGTGCTTCCTTGCTCATGGTTGTCTTGCAACGCCAAAACAGCCTCCTTCTCATTGCATGCTTCCTTTTGTTTGCTCAAAATCAGCTGCTCACACAATCCTTTTCCTCTTACCAACTTGGTGACTTTGATCTCAATGTCATACTCCATGACACGAGTAATCCAACCTACCCTCTTTTCATTCAAGTCTTTATTGAGGAGGAAGTCCTTAACTCCCGCATGAGAAACCAACAATTGAACCTTGTTGTTTGAGACTAGATGCTTGAATTTCTTCAAGCTCCTGATTACTGCAAGAACATTCTTCTCAATGAAATAATATCTCACCTCGTAGTCATCCAGGCTTTTGTTAAAGAAAGCAATTGGCTGCTCATCATTGTCTTTGTTCTGCTGTACCAAAATTGCAGAAATAGTATCATCACCCCCAAATGCATAGAGGATGAAATCCTTGGAGAAATCCAGGTTAATGAGAGTTGGTGCTTGAGAGATGGCTTCTTTGATTGCTTCAAAACTCTCCTTGCCTTCTGCTATCCATTTGAAAGCCATGCTTTTCTTTTCTTGGTAATAGGCTTGACTAGGGCTGCAAAATTTGGGACAAACCTCGAACAAAGTTTATTCTCCCTAAGAAACTTTGAAGGGCCTTCTTGTGGCTTGGCAATGGTAGTGTTCTTATGGCCTCAACTCTTTTCTCGGATCAATTTCTAATCCTTCTTTGGAGACAATGTGGCCAAGGAGCTTTCCTTCATGTGCTAGAAAAATACACTTTTAGGGTTCGAGGATACTCCAAACCTTCTACACCTTTGGAACACTTGTCTCAAATGAAAGAGGTGGTCTCGCTGCATTTTTGAAAAACAAGTGATATCATCAAGATATATCAGCACTATGTTGTTAATCAAATCCTTGAATGCCATGTCCATTGCTCTTTGGAAGGTAGCTCAGCAGCGTTGGACAACCCAAATGGCATTTTACCGTATGCATAAGTTCCCCATTTGGTTGTAAAGGTTGTCTTGAACTGATCCTCTTCCTTCACCATGATCCGGTTGTACCCGAATAGCCATCAAGTAATGAAAACCTCTCGGACTCCAGCAGAACAACTTGTAAAATCTGCTCCATGGAAGGAAGTGGATAATGATCCTTGAGAGATGCTCTATTCAAATCTCTCAAGTCAACACACAATTCTGATTTCGCCACTCTTCTTTCTAATCGGAACCAAGTTGGCCACCCAACTAGAATGGTTGATAGGGAATATGATTCTTGATTCTATCAACTTATTCAATTCCTTTCTCATGAGAGGCTCCATGTGTGGATTGACTGGCCTTTACTTTTGCCTGATGGGCTTAGTACTTGGATCCAATTCAATGGTATGTTGAGCTAACTTGGGATTGAAACCCTTCAAATCCTCATAGCTCCAAGCAAACACATCAGGGAATTCTTGACAAAGCTGTATGAACTCATACCTTTCTTGTTCAGTTGTCATCTTACCAATTTGCAATGATTTGCCTTCTTCCACCAAGATGGACACTGAATCTTCTCCCTTGACTTGGATGTTTGCTTTCTCCTTCCTAAATTGATCATTAGGATTGAAAATGGACTCCAAAGTAATAAGTCCCTTGGGTATTTTGTTGGTTCTCAGCTGTACCACTTGGTCACCATACTGTTGTTCCAACTTTTCTTGATTTTTAGCTGAGAACTCAGCCTCTTCTTGCAAGAAATGGATGATTTGCTGATCATTCTCAAACACTTGCCAACTTACATTGTTGTCTGGCACTGAAGGCCTTACAATCACATGGATGTTTGGCTGTACTTTGTCCTTTTGGATGCTCTCAACAACGTCAAAGGCTTCTCCAACTACTACAAGCTGTCGCCAGCTTGGTTCTCTCTTCTAGGAATGGATTTTATGCCAAAGCCCTCAAAATCTTCAATGAGGTCCCACACCCTGTTTTTGTAGCATTTGAGAAGATCATTCTTGGTAGCATGCTGCCCCCTTATTTGGTTGACAATTAACTCACTGTCACCAAAGACTTGCAAGTTCTTTATTCCTCTCTTGATTGACCAATGCAATCCTTGTATCAAGGCTTCATATTCAGTAGTGTTATTAGAGCATGCAAACTGAAATCTAAAAGCTAAATAATACTTAACTCCTTGAGGTGAAACAAGCATAGCTCAACCTCCTGCACCTTGTCTACTCCTTGATCCATCAAAAAACAACTGCCATACCTCATTTTCATCCTTGTGGTTCGGCTTGGTGATGCTAAGTATAGGCTGGTTTTCCTCATGTATGCAATAGACTCCTAGTTCGAGACTCTTCTATCTCTTGATAAGGATCAAAAGCATGCACCTTGTTTGCCCATTCATCAAGAGTTAGGTCCGGGATGCTTCCTACCTTAGTGTCGGTTTCATCGGCGCTTGGATAATCCTCTTGATCAAATGCTAAACAATTTGTGTTGACCCGACTTGGAGTGTAAGGCTCAATGTGAAAGTTTGCAATAGGCTCGAGATCTGATTGTGGCCTTGGTTCCATATCTTTTCTCGAACAACATGTGTGACCAATCAGCAGATAATTATCCTCCGATCTTAGTGTGAAATCCCTTGACAAACATAGGGCAAAGAGTGGTGGAAGGTCTATTATCGAGATATCTTGTAAAACAACAACATTGGGGCATGCGTGCAAGGTAAGACTCAAGTTTTTAATCACTCCAATCTGTTGTTTCTTGATGTCCCATCCAATTGCATTACCCTTTGGATATGACTTCATATTGAAGCCCTAGTTGATCAGCTATTTGCTTGGGAATCATGAACTACTTACCCCGGAATCAATCATGCAATTGTGCACTAACTGGTTTCCAATGATCAATGAAACATAGAATGGGGGGGGCTTCAACATTTTACCTTGCTGTCCTCCATGATTCCCTTCAGGTTGGGCAACATTTGTGAGCACCTTCTCTTGCATTTGGACTTGCTGATTTGAAGTTGACCAGTCCTTCATGGCAGCTTGTAGCAAATCTCTTTGGCCTGGGATAGATAGTGATTCCCACATTGATATGTTTACATTTGTCTTCTTCATCTGATCAATGATGTTGAATGGAGATGAAGCATCTCTTTGCTGTCCCTTGGCCTGCACATTCATTCCTTGCATATGGGTAGCAACAACTGGCATTTGAGTTGGCCTAGGAGCTGTTTTAGGCAGCCCTTGTGTGTTTGGAACTGAATTTTGTTTGCCAATAATTTGTGGAGTGATAGAAGGTTGTGGATTTCTTGGAGCTAATGGCTGTTCTTCACCCAAATTTCTCCTTTTTGACCTTGTGTTGGCTGCAACACTTTGGGGAACTGTTTGATTCATGCCACAAAAATCTTCTGCCTGCCAGTTTACAAGTGTGGTATCATTTGGAGCTGATCTTGCTGTTGGAATGTTTCTTGTTGTTGGTTATTTCCTTGACTACCTTCACTCTCCATGCCGTAGTTGTCACCATTAATGCTTGATTTAAGGCACCATTGAAACACATAGATTGGTTGTGAGTTTCATTGCATGGAAAACACCAATCATATTCTTGAGCTATGTTGTTTTGTATTGGCACTAATGCTTTAGAGGCAGATATAGCATTGGGATTATAGGGCTGAAATGGTCTATTGGCCGGAGGCCTTTCTTGATTTAAACTTGCAGCTGGATTGGGTGGTCTTTGTGGTTGGTATGGCTGCCTGTTAGGTTGAGCTTGAGGCTGGAAATAAGGTCTAAAACTTTGGGCTTGCTGCCTCTTTAGGGTAACCAGCTCATTGCCTAAATTCTGCAATTGCTTCATGACTTCTTGAAGTTCATTTGAGGCACTAGAAGATGAAGTAGAAGCTTCACCTGAATTCTGATTTCTAGGAGTGGGAATAGGAGTTAAATTAGGCACTTGGCTAGTACTTGGGATCTCTAGACTTGGAAACAATGGCATTGGAGGCCTAAGAGCTAGCTTGCCACTTGAATCGACAATTTTCAGCTCTAATGGCAATGCTATAAGCAATAGAGATAGTTGTGCCTCCCATGGATTGAATCAACATAGAAATATCAGAATTTAAAGCTTTAAGGTAATAAAGGAAAGCACCTTCTGCTATTGGCCTAACTGCCACTAGAATTCTCTCCCAAGTTCTTTGAAATCTGAAGTTAAAATCAGTCAGCTGCTCATTGGGAGCTCTCTTGATTGTTGTCAGCTGTTCCAAAAGGGACAAGTTGTCTCCTTTTCTCCAAACTACTCATGGAGAGCTATACATAGCTGGTTCCAATTTTGAATAGAACCTGAGGCAAGACTCCTAAACCATTGCAAAGCTTTCCCTTTGAATGAAGATGCCAACAATTTGACAAACTTGCATCTCATCAATCTCATGGATTGCACAAATATTAGCAATGTCCTTGACATGATCACCAGAGTGGTCGGATTTTCTCCAAAGAAAGTATGGAATGTTCTTCAATGCCTGCAATCGGGATTGGATTCTGTGTATTGAGAGCAAGTGGGCTGCTACTGCAGTAGAAATTGACATAGGGGTTGTTTTGTGCCATTCTGATTGGCCTTAGAACCCTTGTTGATTGAATGAAAGGCCTACTAGGTGGAGGAGTTGAGAGAGTTCTGTTTGGTGGAGATGGAGACCTTTGAATTCTCCTCCCTCTTTTCCTTCTTCTTGGAGATAACTGTAGATACTCAAACATCACCTCTTCCTCTTCAACTCTTCTTGACCTTGTGGTAATTCTTCTCATGAGTTTTCAAGCCTGCATTGCTAAAACCAGCTGATTCTTCTTCCTTGGAGTCACCAGATGTGTAATTTAGGGCTCTTTTAAGCAAGAAACTTGCAACAAATGCACATCAATTTTGTTTCAATGAAGATGAAGACCTCTAAGGTCCCACTGGCATGCCAAAGCTGTTGTGGCAAATCAGCAGCACCCCGCATGTTGATCGATTTCTAGCTTGGCATCTTAAACATCCGGTGTGATTACACAACATTGAATCTCTTCCCCAAGTGTGGGACTTGTCAAAATGGGAAGAGAATCTCCGAGTTAGAGACTGGTTCCTCAACTCCTCTGATCAGATATATCACTTACAAGTTGCAGAGGTTTAAATTCCTAGATCTTACTCTAAATTCCAAAGTGGACAGAGATAGAGAATGCAAAAACTAAAACTAAAGCTAATAAGGTGATGCACCAAAGGAGTGGTGAGCATTGTTTGCTTCTGTAGACTGACACAGTTCATAAAAATGCAACAAAACTTCATGCACAAATTGATAATTGTAATGGAGGTTTAGAAATGAATCAAACAACACAAACAGAGGATTAAAACTCATTCACAGAGCCTGTATTGTCATTTTAACATCAAAAACACTTGCATTACAACACCTGGGAGGTAAAATAGGTTACAATCTTGGAAAAGGTCTGGTTTTTCCACAAAATCACTTTCAAGGTGAAAGAGGGAGCCTGCAATACAAAAAAATGTTCAACCCTTTGAAAATGAGCCAAATCTGGGTTTTACAAAGGTCAAGGGACGAGCCCCAGAGAGAGAAATGCAGAAAACATGGGAGAGGTTCAACCATTAACCAAAATGTAATTAAAACAAAGATGGGCATCCTTACATGCACCCATCCCACGGCAGGTTTCGCCATCTTTGAGAGAGAATGCGAGCCATTCTTCATTAAAAATGGTGGTTGAAACGTCATTTCTGTCCATGACCACGTGCCAGAGGCATTTTTCAATTTTCTCTCTCCAAACTCCATCAAAATGCAAAATGACCTTGGAATCTTATAGAGAATTTCACTAACTTTCCATTGATATAAATAACATGAAAAACTGAGCTCTGGATCGAAAGTTATGGCCATTTGAAATTTTAGGGCAAAACAGGGCCAAATCGGATTGATGCGGGCAAAATTTTGAATTTTTACCCTTTTTTGCATTTGGGAAAATTTCCCAAAAATTCCCCACGCTCCACCATTTCGGGTGCCACGTGGCATGCTCTGATTGGGCGTGAGCCCTTAATGCTTCATTTTCCTTTGTTTTGCCCTCTGGAAAATTTTTCAAAAAATCCCGGCCGATGAGTTGAGGACACGTGGCACATGCCGATTGGACGTGGGCCTGCCCTTCAAAAAATTTCCATTGTTGTTTCATCCATATTTTGACCAAGACACATGGCAAAACCCCATTGGATGCGGGCTTTACCCTTCAAATTTTCCATGCGGGCCTATCTTGTAATTTTTCCTCACCTGACACGTGGCGAGATTCCATTAGCTCGCACTGGGGTGATTTTTCCTTTGAAATTTCCTTCCTTTTCCTTTGGGAAAATTTCCCAAATTCTCCCCGCCTTCCGCTGATCCTAGCCACGTGGTAGCATCTCATTCGATGCGGGCTATGGGCAAATAATTCTCCTTTTGATTTTTTCCAAAACACTTCACCAAAATTCTAAGTTGCCCCCCGCGGTCCGCAGTCGGGAGACACGTGGCATGAGGCCATTGGATGCGGGCCCGTGGGCCAAATTTGACCTTTTGAATTTTGGCAAAAACACTTCGCCAAAATTCTAACTTCTCCTCCACGCTCCGAAACTCGACGCCATAGGACACGTGGCGCAATATGATTGGGCGCGGGCTCTTCCTCCTCAATTTTCCATGCGCCTAACACTTAGAAAATTTTCCACTCCGCTCCCCTTGGACACGTGGCAAAATCTGATTCACGACGGGCCTCTGCGGGGAAAATCTTCTTCTTTGAAATTTTTACCAAACACTTGGTAAAAACCAAGTTTTCCTCCGACCCCCGCCACTTCCTTGGACACGTGGGGTCTTCTCATTGCGCGGGCCTTCCAGGAAAATTTCCCACAAAACTCTCAAGCCATAACTTCAAAAATACATGGAGTTAGGAGGAAAATTTTACCTTTCTGGAAAGTTGAGAAAGAGCTCTATCCAATGGTGCCATTTCTAGAAAGTTTTGAGTGCATGAAAAGCAAAAAAAAATATGACTCGAGGCACAAGAGAGAGAAGAATGAAAGGAGTTAGCCACAAAATGAGCAGCAAAGCACATTTTGGATAATGATTACAATAATCGATAGATGGGCTATGAAGACCATGAAAGACAAATGAAATCTTAGAATGGTGCGTAATGATGAATTGGTGAGACATTTTAACGCAAAAATTTTCAATTTTTTTAAATTTTAGTGTGTAATTTTTTTGGGACATCGAAGAAAATGATGGATGCTCTATTTATTCATGCTCTTAAGAAAATTTGATTCTTGAGATACGATAGATATAATTGGGTTGGAAGTTTACAATCATCCAAATTATTATGCTCTAGGATGGTTGAAACAAGGAGGATAGATAGAGGTGTCGAACAAATGTAAGGTCAAATGTGCAATCAATAAATACTTCATTAACAATGTTGTGGTGGATGCCACACCTTTTAATGTTTTCGGCATAATATTTTGAAGTCCCTACATATATGTGCATGATGTAGTTTTCATGGCTATGGATAATTAATATTGGTTAGTCAAAGATGGGAAAAGTGACATTGTCAAACCCTATGAAGGGAAATATTAGATCTCCTTGGTATGTACAACTTAAGGTAAAATATTTTTGAATGCTTGTGGAAAGTTAAATTTTCTCCCTTGAAAAGATAATTCCAATAATTTGCATTGAATGTTTACTAGCCAAGAGAAAAATATTCTTTTCGGTTGTTCTATATATTTTGTCAATATTTAGAATTATATGATGAAAGAAAAGTGATGCACTATTTTTAGCAGGAACTTGAAAAGGTCATAACTTGTGCTTTGGGTGTCTATCTCGAGTCGTGTTTTTTAAAACCACCTATTTCGATGAGAGAAACAAACTACTCAACCCGCCATGCCGGTTGGAGCACGTTTTAGCACATTTTCGGGCCCAAAATCTGCCATCTGAAGGCCAAAAATTAAGATCTAAGTTGTAATTCAGTTTTTTTCCTATTTTAGGGCATTAGTAAATTTTAGTCTCTTTAATGCAAAGTAGGTTAGAAAGTTAGAAATTCCTCTAATTTAGGCATGTATAAGATGTGTGGAATTTTTGTGCCCATACGAATAAGCATGCGAACTTACTAAGAATAGTAGGTTCTAGTAAACTGCTAAAAATAGTAAATTCTCGCCACCTAGAGTAGATTTAGTCAAAGTTAGTTAGAGTTTTCTTGGAAACTCGAGTTGGGAGTTGTTTTCCTATTTATGAAGCATTGTAATTCATGATTCAATAACGAAGAAGAAGATTTATTTTCTTTGAGTTCAAGATATTTGCAGTGTATTGAGTTTGTGTTAAAGTTGGCTACATTAAAAGGAGGCACACAACATGAATAAAGATGTGGACATTAGAGTTCAAAAGAATAGAGGAACTCTTATAGCATATACACCTCTAAGCGAGGGTAAGAAAATGGGGAAAATATTCCTCACATTATGAGTTCATATAGCTTTTGGGGACAAAAATCTGAAATTAGTAGTCTTGATCCAAAATTTGAATCTTGTAAATTAGTTATGATGACTAGTTATATTCCATTATTCTCAACTATGGTTTTTATGCTTGTAATACATTTTTATTAGAAAAATCATGTAAAGTCACTAAGTGAATTTTCTAAGACATAATCAATGCTAAGATGATCCATAAATCCTATGGAAATATAGTTAAGAACTTCTTAGTTGTAAAATATAGTTAGAACTTCAGAGAAAAAAATTAGGTGAGGAAAAATGCTCGCAACTCGCGCAAAATTGGAGTTGGCTTTTCTAGGGTTTCTCTTTTCTAACCGCCATACCGTGGCCTTTTCGAGCTCTATGGGAATTTATTTCTATAGTCTCTCCTAGGGTTTCTCGCCCTCGGACATCCCCTATATAATGTCCTCGCCATCTTCAAACCCGGTTGTTTCAACCGTGGTAGGAGATAGTGGAGCGAGCAATGGCACCATCGGCGAAGTGACCTAGGAAGTTTGTCCCAAAGGTTTTTCATGAGGTAATATTTCTCCTCCTGATGTAGTTCTTCCCATTCCTAAATTTAATGTTGCTTTTCAATGGTTAGAGAAGTTTTGCCTCATTGGGTATTTTGTGGGTTAAATCCCCTCTGAAAGCATGCTCAAATCCTGGGTTAACACAGTCTGGACTCCTCATGGAGTCCACCTGGATAGCGTTCAAAACATGACCAAGGTTTTCTTTCTTTTTTTTTTCTCGACCCTGTTAATGCACCCAATATTCTGGCTAAGCAAGCCACTTGGTATGTCTCGTAACTCGCTACTTGTGTTAACACCCTAGCACAAGGACTTTATGGTATCTAAATATACCACCCTTAAAGTGCCTATTTGGGTTGAATTTCTGGTCTTCCTCTGCCATGTGTGCCTTTTTGCCACAAATTGTCACTTCGTTTGGGTGGGTAGTTTTCCAGAAGTCGATAAGTTTTACCATGCTCATCCTCAGAAGTGAGTATGTGTTGAGATTGATCTCTCACAGGATCTCAAAGAATTTTTGGATATTCAAATGGGTGATAAACGCTATTCCCAATGGGTCATGTATATCAATCTACCCAAAACTTCCATTGTCAAGCATCTGATCACAAGATTAATGATCTTCTCGCTTTATATACCTCATAACCGCCCTGTACAAAAAATCTCCCAAACTAGTCAAACCCCAACAAGAGGAAGGTTGGAAAGTTGTCGGGGTCGGTGAAATAAGAACAAACCCCAGAAATCCAAAGCCTCTAGCTCCCATGGCCATCGGGAACTAGTTGTTAAGGAACAATATCTCAGTATCCTAACTAAGGATCCTACAAAGTGCTGCTAAAAACCAACTATTGCTAATATCTCGGCTACTTCATTGCCAAATTATTCCAACACACCCCTTGCGGTGTCGGTTCTCATAAACCAGACAATTTATGTTTCTCACATCCCCATCCCTCATTCAGTTCCACTACTGCTACCAAACAACTCACAAGGGCTTTCCAAATGACCCTTAAGTCCTTCCCGAATATCTCGAGACCATATCCCAACACACAATGTGGATTCCATTGAAACTGAATACAACATTGAGTACGCTGACGGGAAAAAAGTTGATCTCAGTAGGTTTTTTCACAAAGACAATGTTGATCATTTCTTGCACAATCAATATGATGCCCTTGATGGATTAGAGGATGGGGATATGGATCTTGACCAATGTTTCCCATGAATT
The DNA here is from genome assembly GCA_018340775.1 of Taxus wallichiana var. yunnanensis. Taxonomy (NCBI): domain Eukaryota; kingdom Viridiplantae; phylum Streptophyta; class Pinopsida; order Cupressales; family Taxaceae; genus Taxus; species Taxus wallichiana. The sequence continues at coordinate 889,913,199 of CM031235.1, forward strand.
ATTTATCTTGGAATGTTAGGGGTTTTACAGACCCATGTCATAAATATGTGGTGCATAAAACTCGACAACGATGTGCAAATCTGGATGTTTTATTTTTGTAGGAAGTAAAAATTATAGGTTTTCGATTCATAAAATGGTATGCAAATGTATCGACATGACGCGGCTTGGCTTTTTGTAGCAATCATGAAGCAGAATGTGGGGGATTAATTTTGTTTTTTGCTCCTAAATGGAGGCCCTTATTAATTGACCATGGAATCGACCCCACCAATCGTGTCATATGGTTCCTCTTTAATATTGATGGCCGCCCTTTTGGGCTCATAAATATTTACACCTCAAATGATGCAGCCGAAAGGGACGATCTGTGGTGGTGGATAACCAACTCCATTCCCGATGCCTACTGGGTAATAAGTGGAGACTTTAATATGGTTGAATCCCCTAATGATAAATGTGGCCACTTGCCTATGAGGTGGACACCTGGTGAAAGGGAAGCGTGGTACTTCATGCGAAATAAATTTGATTTTTTTTGATCCTAATGCATCTCACTTTCCCACCTCTGCAACTTGGTACACATGGACCAATCTTCGTGGAGGGATAGATCACATCCTTAAATGGATTGACAGGCCATGCTATCAACTCAAAATTTCTTTGAGTTTGATAGCATTTATTCTATGCCAGTGGAGGTCATGCCTAACTTTTTCCTTTCAGACCACTCTCCTATACGATTTTTTATATGTTAGCATGAGAACCCATTAAAATCCTTAGCCCTTGGTCATATGGTATGGTCGTATGAGGGCTTAAGCTTGTGATTCCTACTAGTGGGTGCTTAACTCCAGCCCCTTTTCATTTTTTTGTTTGGTGAAGGCAAGAGATTTTTATTTTTTGTTTTAGTGGTAACTAAAATAAATAGCAGAGCATAATATTGAAAAGTTTGTATCTTTTGATTGGTAACTCGGTTTTGAGTGCCGTTTTTTGCAAAAGTGCTTATTTTTTTGTGCTCTTTCCATTGGAAATATTTATTTTGATAATTACACTATAATTATAAAGTGTCAAATATGGAGGAGTGTTGTAATCAATTGTGGATGCAATTTTGGCTGAGCCTCGATGTCCTAAACTTTTGGGAGTTACATTCTTGTATCTATCATGGATTCTAAGAATGATATGCTTTTCTCTGAAGTGTGTGGACTTCAAGAGGATATTGTAAAATTTGTGGAAGAAAATAGATCACTCAAGAAGTGAAATTATCTTCTACAATCACTCATTCACGATAAGGATACAATAATACACTCCATGTAGTAAAAACTTGCTAGCCTACAACATCACCATCATATTGTGGACAATCATATCCATGCTCCTAGTCCACTTGCAGTTGTTGCTCTTGTACCCACTGACATTGATCTGCCAGTCTTTGAGCCTATTTCTACTCTTGATGCTCCTAATCCTGTGAGGCTTGTTACTGCATGTTCTTCCACATTTGTGCCTATTACAGTACCACATGTTGTGTATCCTACTTCTTCTCAGCTGCATGGATTTTTTGAGAAGCATACCACTGCATTCAGATCTCACATGCTCTATTCTATGGGTCTCACTAGCGGAGTCATTGGAAGACATTCATAGGGTATTTGTTTCTCTATTCCACATGTTAAGTGGAATTATCGTCATGACATTGGTTTTCGAAGATACTTCATTGGGATAACACATTGACAGAGCTCCTTTTTTTGTTTTCTCGACTCTTCGAGGATATGAGCAACACATGAGTTCTACACCTTCACTCAGGCTTGAGAAACCTGAGATTTCAGCTGTCAGACATGATCAACCTGACACACATTCTGATGTTCTTTTGCATGCACCCATTGTGCATTTTACACCAAGTCATATGTAGGCATCTTCTTCATCCATCCGTGTTGATTTGGGGTGGATATCTGATCACTCGTGATGGTGACATAGGCATTTGTTGAGAGGACTCTACAGGCGTGGCTCCTCCACCATTAGGCATCTTGCTCCACTTTCTATACCTTTTACATTGTAATGCTCCTTGTTTTGAGCATTTTTCTTTAGCAGGTGTAGTGTATCTCTCTTATTTGTTGAGAGATTTTGTATCTGTATTTTTGACACTTTTGACATGTTGATAGTATCTCTTGTGGGGGATCTATTCTAGTGAAATCCAGTGTCATTTTGTCAGTGTTCGAGTAGTTGATTTTGGGCAACTCATATAGATTTGTAGCTTCACTCCACCCATTCAACAGTATGGGAGGGTGTGGTGTTGATCCTGCTTCTTCGGGTTTCGTGTCCTTGCCTTGTTACCTTGGATTTTCTTGGATCATGACACTTTGGAGTTTGTGTCCTTGCCTTGTTGCTTTGGTTATTATTCTTGGATCGTGGCACACCTATTTGTAGCAGTTGATCACATTATGTTTGGTGTTTCGTTTTTGCACTTTCGACATCACTCCGTTGATAGTCTCTTTGTATGGAGCTATTCTGGTGAAACCCAGTGTCAGTTGTTTTTGAGTTTTGTGATCGAGCAGTGGATTCAGACCACAAGTGCACACCAAACTTCTTCAACATTGTACAATTTTTTTGAGCCGAGCTTCTTGGGATGCCTTGGAGCGGGTCTTTACTCTCTTTACTTTGTTGTTACTGGTTTTGGGTACCTTGCGGTGTCCCTTTTTCCTAGTTATTGTACATGAGTACCTCATCAGGCCTAGTTACCGGGACTCATACTGTGGACATGCCACTTCTATTTTGGCCCCTAGCTTCACTTGAGGGGGGGTGTTAGAGTAGGTATTTACCTTAGCTCATGTTCACCTAGGTACTTTATTTACCTTTATTATATTTATCCTCACCCACTTATGTGTGTGGATATTTCTTTTATCTTATTTAGATATTAGGAGATATTATCTAGTTGTTAGGTATAGTTCTTTCCTTGATTTATGGTATTGACTAGTTCATTCCTTTATCTATGGTATTGACTAGATCCTTGATGTCTAGTTCTCTCCTAAATCTATGGTCTTGACTAGTTCTTTGATGACTAGTTAATTCCTTGATTTATGGATTGATCTACGACCTTGACTGGTTCTTAGATTGTTATTCCTTGCCTATATAAACAAGGCCCATTCTCATTGTAATTCATTGAGTTCCATAATAATATATGATATTGTTGTTCATTTGTTTGGAATGGTTTTATATAAAGTTATTTTGGTGAATTACTTTCATCTTATAGATCATGGTGTTTGATTAGCATCTGTGTTCTTGGATTGGTACGATCTGGTTATTGTTCCTTTTACAAACTACCAGATTTCTTAGAATCTATGGCCGATAGCTAGAAAAAATTTGGTGTCAGTCATACACCGCTAACACCTCAGGTCTCACCGAGCGAGGGTGGCGCTTCAAGGCAATCCCTTCTCTGACGCTCTGTAACTACAATTTTTAATGCTCTGACATTAAATCAAAATTATAGATAACTATAATACCAAAAGTGCTAAGATCCGGGCTTGGATGCATTAGCCCAAGATTGGAGATAGGGTTTCAAAATAATTCTTTCTTTCTCTCCGATCCAGAAAGCCTTCTCAACATATCCAAGCTATCATGGACAATGGAGCTCGTATTACTAACCAAAACTTATGTTACAAACCTTTATGCGCTATTACAAGCTCGTATTTCAAGCTCACCATTCTCTATAGTTCATCAAGCCGCTCTTGACCATTGTTTGGGTGTTACGCCGCACAAGCTTTCAGAGGCTCAGAAGGTGATCTATGAAATAATTCTCACCATTGAAGACCTCCATGAAGCCACTCGTAAATGGCTAATGATAAAGCGCTAGGTTGCGATGGATTCCCTTGTGAATTTTATAAAGCTCTTTGGGATTCTATCGGGCAAGACCTTTTTAGGTCTATCTTGAAGGATTTTAGAACCAATCCCTAGGGCCACACATTAATAAGGGAAACATCAAATTTATCCCTAAGAAAGGAGATCCCGAGAAAATCACTTGTTGGTAGCTAATTACGCTGTTGAATGTCTCCTACAAAATCATTGCCAAAGTGTTAGCTCTGTGATTACGTAATCTTCTACCTGTTATTATTCAACCAGAGAAAACATGCTTCATACAGGACGTTTCATCCTGGATAACATCATCGCGGTGTGGGAAGGAATGGAATGGGCTCGTAGATCTCATTAGGCCACCATGTTTATCAAGATTGACTTTGAGAAGGCTTATGATCAGATTGAATGGCCATTCATTCTCACCATGCTTCAAGACCTTGGCTTTGGACCCATTTTTATTCATCTGTCAATATGATTTTTACAAATGCTTCTACTCAAATTTCTATTAATGGCATCTCGGAAGCCTTTTGGGATTTTTCAGTCTATCAGACAAGGATATCCTATTTCCCTGCACTATATGTGCTAGCAGCCAAAGGATTTGGTTATCTCTTAGCTCATGCCAAAGCACAAGGTCTTGTTCGTGGAATCTCATTGCCTGATGAGCCCAATTCTCAGCTTCTCAATGGGAATTTTGTGAATGATTCATTCCTTTCGATTATCAAGGATGAGACCAACATTAGCAATGATATGTAATGTTTGGATACTTTCTACCTAGCTTCTGGTTCATCTATTCAATGGAAAAAAGCCCAATGTTATCGATAATATTTCCTTCCCACACCTGACTAGATTGCCACCTTTGATTGGAAAATTCTGCAACATGGTGAGATTTTCAAATTTCTAGGTATTCCTTTTTCTTTTCAAGCCTCCCGACTGAACTATGACATTATATCATTCAACGGATGGAAAAAAATTTGGAATATTGGATCAATAGGCCTTTATCTCTGGCTAGAAAATTACAAATCTGCTCTAAAGTTCTTGTTGTCACCCATGTTTACTACTCGTCTTGTTGGATTCCTCCTAAAGCATCCATTCAAAACCTAGAAAAACTACTCAAAGATTTCTTATGGGCTAATGCTTCTACTAGAAAAGGTTTTCATCGGGTAGCCTGGGATATATGTTGTCTGCCTTGCAATTTTGGAGGCCTTGGGCTTATTCACATTCAATGCCAAGGGAAAGATCTTTGTGCTAAGTGGATTATCAGAAGCATTACTATCCAAGAAGCTTGGAAATTTATCATACAACATGGCATTGCGGAAGGCTATCCTTATGGCTTCCCTACGTGGAAAGGCTTAGGGTTTGTCAATTTTCTCATCACTCTTGTGTCTCAAAATTTTTTGCACCTTTGTGCTTAAGAGTATTTGGAAAGTGTGGGAATGTGTCAAACCCTAGATTTTATGGAAAGGGGATGACTTTCATAATGGGATTTATCTCAATCAACAATCTCTCTGGTGGTCACCGATTTTTCAATCCCATAATAAATTCTTAGTAGACGTCCTGGGAATCTCCACACTCAAATTATTCAAGCAAAGAATTCACACCATGGAGGACTTCTTCTACAAGAATGCTCAATCTTGGTTATCTTGGCCTAATTTTAAATCTCTATTTTGGCTTTCTAACCAAGATCAGGATACTTTCATTATTGTGATCAATTCAGTTCCTGATCACATGTTGCATAAGATTATTGTGCATTCCTCTCGCCCATGGTGGACAAACTGGAAGTGGTATGCTAATACTCCTTTCTATAACTACAAAGCCAATAAAGGATATCGTTGGCTCTCACCCCATTTTACCATGGTGGAAAAACTTAATACTCGTTGGGGAATTCATGCCACTCTATCTACCTGGGGTAGATGATTTGAGACTGTTTGGACTATATGCGTGGAGCCCAAAATTTCTCATTTTCTTTGGTGTATTCTACACTAAGGCCTTCCTAGTGGGGCTCGTCTTGTTCAAATTTGTATTTCGAATCCCAACCGCCCTTTCGTGGGCATCTAGAAATGATTTTCATGTCTTCTAGTTTTTCCCAAAGCTCAAATTTCTTGGAACTAGATCCATTCTTTTTTCTTCCTTCATGACCCCACTGTTTCACTTGACAACATATCCTCTTAAGAGATAATCCCAAACTTCTGCCTATGTTCACCCAAATTGGGCATGTTGTCAGAGGGGAGGTTCTATTTTGGATATGGAAAGAAAGAAATGCTTTTTTCTTTGTTAATTCTGCATTTGATCAATCTTTCTCGATTTATAATAAATCTATAGTGATCTCCAATTTAATTCTGCAGATTCAATTTCAGGAAAACAAGGTGGCGCTATGTAGGTGGATGACCTTAGAGCTTGCTATGCCATTGGGGGGAAGCCCCATGCTATGTTTCCCGAGTGCCTCCATCTCCTACCAAGCACTCCTCTCCTTCATCCTGTGGTGGTTAGTGCAACTGATCTCGCCGACATGCTTTCGGGCCGCACACGCTGCTCTCCGGGGCCATTACATCGACATAGTCACTCACCTGTTCGCTTCCATGGCCAGGGCTCTCCGCTACATTCATCGGATCACCAGCAGGGCTAGGGCTCACCACCTCACCAACATGGATGGGTCTCTCCTTCTACTGCTCCTTCGCAATAGGATGCTTGACACCCACCACCACCTCCACCACCGTCTGAAAAAATCCCTCGCCTCAACCTCGCCATTCGTACACACGGGGAAACTGACCCAGAGGAAGAACTTGCTGCCACATGGGATATTTCGGATGCTGGCAAGGACTTGCCTGGTTCGGGGTGGCTGAATGATTAGGATCCGCCTGCCTCGGGCATGTTTGTTGTTGCTTCTTGATAGTGTTTTTTAAGTGTTTTTAGGTGATTCCATTTTTTGTACTCTCCTAGGCTCGGCCTAGTTTGAATCTTACTGTTCTAGGCTCGGCCTAGCTTGTTCATGGTTTTGGGGCATGCTCTCATACTACCCACTTTTTTGTTGAAATCTATCTTGTATCTTATTGCATTAATATAATATAAGATCCATTTTCACAAAAACAAAATATGAGTTTCAAGAAGGGTTATAAACCCATATGTAAAAATAGGTAATATTATGTATTTCTAATTCAAGTACAAAATTTTATGTTTTAGCAAACATATATGCACATCAAAACAATTAATCATTCATGCATGAATTAAGAGTGGAAAATGATTCACATTGGTAATTCCCGTGTGCAATAACCACCTAATTTATGGATCATTTGTGTAAATTTTATAAACACCTTAATGGTTTTGGTTGTATCCATTGACTTATCATCAAGATATTTTGAGAAAGAAATAACACATTGGGACTCCTTATAGAGATAACCCTAATTATAATGATAAAATACCCTAGTAAATACATTTATAGGAAAAATACATATTTTCTAGTTCCAATGTGTTGAAACCTTTTAACTACTAAAAGTGAAAACGTGACTACTCATGAACATTTGTAGGCACCTAAATATTATCCCAAAAATATAACAATAATTAAATTACATGATTTTAGTATATTTATAAGTTTGTCGATTATTGATCCAAATTAGGCCTTATTAGTACAATTTTTCACTTCTAATGGTCATCATCCCCCTCTTAGGTCCCTTTAGGTATCCCCTTCTCTCTGCTCTCTTCTCTATTACGTTATGTGTTGTTTAAGATGCACTATTATAAATAAATAACACCTTATGTTCACAACATTATATATCTCTTATTTACATACTAACTTGTTTATAAGTTATTTATAAATTAAAAATATATTTGTTGTGGTTATCATATGGAACTTGTTTTATTTTACAATTTAGTATATCATTAAAGAGTTTTGAGCTCTTTCATTACATTTAAAACATGCGAGAAAGACTATTTTTTCTTTTTTTCATTAGAAATAAAGCTATGATGCTCAATTTATGGAGGTTGGAATTTTCTTGTTTAATTATAAATTATTTTTAAAACATTGTTACTTTCTAGTTTTATATTTTTTTCTCTAAAATTTGTTAGACTAAAATAAACAAGAAAAAAACTAAAATAATTTGAAATTTACTTTCTTTTGTATCTCTTCTTGTAAATTATTTCTATGGGTTATGTTATAGGTTTTGAAGAAATATTTGTAGGACCAAACTTGATATTTCATAGTAACCTACATATTTTTATCGCAACCTTGAGTGCCTCATGGACCAACCTAAGTGATCTTGTTTTCTACTCCTTTTGTGTCACCTTTAATTTTAAATAAGTTTGAGCTCATCGCCCATGTAGCCTACTACATAGGATCCTTTGGCCAATTTGTTTCTTGAATTTATGTGTTTTTCAATAGAATATTTAAGTGTCATTACTATTTTTAGCCTTTTATGTTTTGAAATCCACCCTTGAAATATCAAATTTTTTTTTAGGTTTTTGGTCTTTAGAAAAATAGGAAAATTCACTTTAATATGGCATCTATGAAACACATTTCCTAGGCAACTCTTAGTTGAAGAAGACAATGTGTTATCACAATAAATACAACTTGAAACATGCATAACTTTCAGGCCAAACTCCATTTTTAGTGTTGTTTTTTGAAAGTGTGTATTGTTTTAGAGGAAACCAAATTAGACATAACATTTTTATTGGAGGGGGTATCATCTAGATGAAAATTGTTTGAAGAAGTTTAGGCACACTCAAACAATATTCTAATGATTTTTTTGAAAGTGGGAAACAAAACAAAACTTAATTTTTTTTTCTTTGTTTTTTTTATCAAAGTAATGTTAATTTAAAAAGAAATATTTTTAAGGTAACCAATGTTTTGTATTTTTAGACAACATATAACATGTTTTGATCACTAATATTGAACATAAAAATGCATCCTTTTTATAACAGATAGTTTTTTTCTCACACATGTTTTAACCATTAATATTGATCATTAAAAATGTATCCCTTTTAGAACATTATTTTTTCTTACGGTTGTATAATATAATTACACACTTTGTGGGAAATTTACAACCATTATTTTATACCTCCACACATATGGAATATTGTTTAAATTATTTTTTTTGCAAGGATATGAAATGTAAGTAGAATAAGAAAGAAGGACATAATTACAATAAGTTTGAATCGTTAAGGATAATTGATATTGCAATTATTGATCTAGAATTAATAAGACAATATAATGACAAGATACTTAGTTAATGTTCAATGTATGTGGATCTTAGAGATCACTAAATAACATGGAACTCCTTATGAACACTTCCTTAGGGGGTCATATGAAAATAAGCATAAAAACTACTTGACGATGATAGAAAGTCAAACCCCTATGAAAAAGGTCTTTTTATGTGTTTATCATTAATGTGATGATATATTTAAGGCCTAAAATCCTACAAGTGATTCACTAGTGTATGCAATCTATTTTTTTGATGTGTGTGAGCTTTTAAACCTTGTGGAATGATCTTAATTTTATCTCTCTTTTACAAATCCTAATTGTGCATGTTTGATCAAAAGACACCTTAAAAATGGGTTAGCATTTTAGGTTGGAATAAACTCGGTGATCAATCCCAAATAATTCACTTACTTGGATTTTTATTAGCTTAAAAACCTCATTATCTTATTACTCATATAATTTTTATAACCTTTACTTGAGTGTATATATTATGTGTCTTGATGTTTTGGTCTAAAAATGGTTATTCTTATATAGCTTAAGGTGGTTCATTGTTTTAATTATCGTTGGCCTTACTAATAATAAATATAGAATGTAGATTAGATATTTTCATGATATATTTTATACCCATAAAAATATATGGCTTGTGTGATACCTATAATGATTGTTATTTATTGCATATTTCACATAGTTTCTACTACCTGCATCAACTAGTTGTGTAACCCGCATAATAATGATTATATGTATTATTCATAATCCATGGAGATTAATAGATTGCTACATAATCTAACTAATTTGCATACCAAAATTATAAAACTATTCCTAAAAACATGGGATAATTTATTGGTGGTTTTTACAACTCATCTCATCCTCTTTCTCATTAGACCGTGAGTCGCATGCTTGTTCTCAAATGATTATAGCTTCTTTTTTCTTCTTGTCATATCTTCTATTTACTATAATTTATTCTATTATAAGTTTATCTATAGATTTATGGTTCTAGTTGTTAATATCTTAGGATCTGAAACAATCTTGCATTCTCTACTTAAAGGAGAAGTTGTAACAAGGAAAGTAGTCATAGAATTAAGAAAAAAATAGAAAATTATATTTTTCATTTCTCTTTGTAGTTGTTAGGAATTACTCCTCACATGGGTGTTCAGTATTTAGGTGCTTCACATTAGATTATTTAGTCATTAATATTTGTGTGGGAAAATAATAAGTGGAGAAAATAATACTTGGATTGTAAGTGATTATTACGTGAGTAATAATCACATAATAATAGGAGTTGTAAAGAGAATAATGTAAGTAATTATTAGTCATGTAAAATGGATAGATTAGGGAGTAGTTAAGAGATTGTGGGAAAATTCTAGTCAAAAGATTTTACTCCCTACTTATATTATATCAACTCTCTATATTATACCATCTCTTTGAAATGATTTATGTTGATTGAATCTTATTGAGTGCATGGTATCTCTAGGTGGAGGGGTAACCCCAAAATTTTGTATTAGAGTAGGTTTATATAGATGCATATTTGAATTTTACTCCACCCATATTTAATTTTTGAATTAGAACAAGGAAATAGTTGAATTTTGAAGGCTACATGAAACCTCATTACCTTGTATATGTCCATCCATTTGTTGTTTCTATCAAAACATGCAAACAAAGGATATGCAATGTAGGCCACGTGTAAAAGATTTGTTTATACATTCACCCTTCTTCCAATTTTTCAATGGTACTAGCAATGTAGAAAATGTGTGAATCTATTAGCATACACTATTCATTTGCATCATATAACTTTTCCACCATGTTTATCCTATTTGTAGTTTTTATTTCACTTTGTTCATTGTGATCATGCTTAGTTTAGGTTTGATTAGCCTAGTTTAGTGTTTAGTGTGTTTGTGTGAGCACTCTTATGGGTCAAATTTTTACTGCAATGTTTTGGAGAGAAAATAGATCTTAGATTTGAGTTTAGAACATCAAAAATTATAGAAATGAATATAAACACAATATATCTTTGTTACATTTGAATTTTATATTTTTGGCATTTTTGCATATCTGCATGAGAAAGAAGAAAACAACAAAATATTATCTTTGGAGTGCAACCACATACTCATAAATTCTCCATTACAAGCTTTCAAAATTGGTTTGTATATTTTTCATGTTTTATTTTGGGTATTTAAAGAGAATATTTTACATTAGAGGGTTTGATTAGTATTATTTGTACATCGATATTGGCATTGTGTTGTCGTGAAAATGTGGAACAAGGAAATTGACAATTTCTAAGCATGACAATGATACCCCTGTACCAAAATTTTCATGTTTTATCATTCCAAGGCAGCCCGGGTCTACCCAATTAGTCCAAGTGACCTACCAATTAATGTTATCTCATCCCCTAGGTAATTTAGGAAATTCCATTCATCCCCCGAGGTGAGTTTAATTTCTACCCCACCACCTCACCTAGACACCTCATCTAGCCACCTCACCCTAGATCTATTCTTAGCATGTTTCCATAACTAACTAAGACTTAGTCCCACTTACCTTAATGAGTTAAGACTTAGTTCAACCCTAAAAAGCACATGCCTATTATCTCCATAACCATATTCCCGCATAGAAAAAGGAAACTCCCGCTTTGATCCACGAGAATAGAGAGATATGGTGGAAAGGATTGCCATGATCTGCTATTCTTAGTAAACCTAGGGAATCTTGCCTTAACCGATGCTGGTCACCCCGAAACTGATGTTGGTCAACATGGAACCATCGTCGGTTAGCATTTATTCTCTTTGGTAACCTAGTTTCGAAGGTTGGCACATTATGAGATCAAGGAAGAGAGAGAGGAGATGCATGCAAGTAGAACCAGAGTCTTTTCATGTATCCAGACATCCACAACCATCATCCAGACATATCTTGAAGCATTGCACTCATAGTAACAGTTTTGGGAAGCACTACTATGGCACCAAACACCATTCCTCCGATCAACTGTCACCTCCATCTAGCCATTGAACCTGCATCAAAATAAGTATTTTGTTAACCAACATTCATCTATTTCATTTTAGTAGGTTTTGTCACCTCTATTATCAGTTTCTACTTGCACTCTCATTCCCCACCATTTACCTCTATATAAACATTTGATCATTCCTTCACCCACACCATTAAATCACCCATCCAACACTATTTGACACCTCGAATATACCTAAGATCTCCATAGACCTCTCCACTCTTTACCATCTTTGATTATCCTCTGACAAATCCTTAAATCATGAACTATTAAGTTTTATTCACCCGACTATACCGACACCGGTTACCCATAACCATCTTGGTTCCATAAACCATCATCAATTATACTAGACCGACATCGGTCTCTCGTGTTTTATATCTCTACCAATAACAAAACCAACCTACCTTCTACCACATAACTCAAACAACCCAGAACCTGACCTTGACCATTCCAACACCCTGACAACTACCTACTTTCCAGATCTGACCATAGCCTAGCCTGTTATGTTAAGATTTACTTATTGTACTTGAATGAGATACCTAAATCATATCAACTACAATAGGATTTCCTTTGTTTCTCACATTAAATTTTTTTAAATAGTGGATTGATAACCATCTAGGAAGTATCACACTTCCCGGAGCTAGCACTCGCTAGGTAGTCCACTATCATATATCATTTAACTATTCTTTTGTGGTCTTGTTGTTTATTTAAGGTAGTTCCTCCTAGCCAAAAGGAAGCTCTCACAAGTCAGCAGTGGATCGAGAAGTCGAACATGTGCAACAACCTTCAACCAACCAACATAAACAGGTATTCCTCCTCACCCATTACCCTTATCTATTTTGTCACTTAAAATGTAAAGAAAATGGTGAAACATTTTGGCACACCCAGTGGGACCCATCAGGGGTTCTATTGCATTTTCTTCATTCCTAGGTGAAATTTGTGTGTTTGTTTCCCTTCAAAAATCTTACACATTAATCTTCTTCCTTGGTAATCTTCTCTTCTTTCTATTTTCTCTAAAGGAAACATTTCTCTTGGTGCATTTAAAAAGAATCATTTCTTCTTGCTTTCTACATTTTAGTGAAAGAGCATACCCTCTCCTATTCATCATTTGTGTCATCGAATGTAATCTTTCGATTTGGGCTTAAAATTAATTGCATTACATTTTGATTTTGTTGCATTTAGCTCACATTAAAATGAGGGCAACCTATATGTTGGAAGTCATGCCCAGCTGATGGTTGACACAAAGAATCATAGAAAGCACATTCTCTCTCTCTCTCTCGTGTCTTACCAAACTACACAAATTAAAATAACACATCTTTCTTAAACAACATCTTTCCTGGGAATGCATGTCAATGATCACATGGATCAGAGGATTGGCAGGTACTCCCCATCTCATTACTTTTTCAGAGTCATATCTCAAAGGATGGACCACCCCCACCATAACATAACCGAAACCTCACCTTCTATATTTCCTTCTTGTAGGATGCCTTCCCAACCAAAAATTTGTTATAAATACACACAATCAGTTCTAAATAGCGTAAGATGAACAAACATAAAGAAAAATCACTCTTAGGATCATATTTTTCTTAGTGTTCTTCTTGGTTTGCATTTTGAGGTGTGAGGACATGATTCCACATTTTTTTTTTCCTTACACACTCCACCATCATAGTTGGAGTATTCCGACTTTATCTGAGTGTGCCAGGCCCCATCTTCTCATTCTCAGATTTTGAGTTTGATTCTTCACTTGATTTAAATCACAACCCATTTTCTTCATTTTTTCTCAATTTCATAAGAACTAACATTCAGTCTAATGACCATCATTAGGTTTTCATCTGACCATCGTCGGTTAAACCTAACCGGTGTGGAAGCTTTCTATTTTTCTGGGTATTTTTCCTGGGATAGCCTTCATTCATCATTTTGTTATGATTTTGGCCCTCTGGGCATCAACATATTTTCCTATCATTCTATTCTTTTCTATTGGTATTAATATCATACAAAAACCACTTCCTTGTACTATCCATCAACCCTATTTCATTTTTTGAAACTGGGGTTTTTCCACAAGAATCGACATCGGTTTTATGACCGACGCATCGGTTCCCCAAAATCATCACCGGTCAACCGTCATCGGTGTCTGTGTTTGATTTTCTAGATTCCAATCTTGACCAAATTCACCCTCCCAGCCTCATTATTTTATGTCTCTGCTTTTTTCTATGTCATTTACAAAATATAGTCTTACCAGTGTCAAGCACTTTGTTCACATGGTGTTGACTCGACTGAGCCAAATTAATGCCCTCATATTCCATGCTAGTCATCAACCACTCCCACCTAGTCCCTCACCACCTTCCATCCTGTCACCCATGGATCGAATCAACCTATCACCATTTCCACAGGTGATGAGGAGTTTGCATGACTCCTTGATCAGAATCCCCCGATGCCTTACAATTCTACCTTTCCCACTCATCCACTCGAGATGCCTTAGGTCAGTTGATATATGACATGCCCATATCTATCCCCCCCCTTGTCCCCACTTATGCGTCAGCCCCTACTAGCTCCACATTACCCTCACCTGATTTTCCCTCAGTAGTTTTGCAGCTAGCCCCACACCCACTATGACCGCCACATCTACAACATCTATTGCACCCACAGTATCGATTGTTCCTTTATCGACCACCCATAACATAACCCCATCCGTGCCTATTATCTCACATATACCAATCACAACACAACCACCCATGGTGTTGGTGACCCCTACCCCATTCCATAACATCATCCTCTCTATTATTCCGTCTTTTCCCCCTATCACTACTAGAGTCACTTGACCATCCCACCTACATATACATACTATCAACAACCTCCCATTTCATTTGTCATTCATTCAGGTATGTGCCCCTATGTCAGTCCCTCATTCTCAACCTTCCTATTTGGAATCACCATACACTGGAATGCCACCCCCATCATATGTTCAACACCAACCCTCTTACATTACAGGAGGCACCCTTCCATCACAACCTACCAATGACCTCATCAAGTTAATGATGGAAAAGATGTGCAGACACTAGAAGCATCGGTTTCCATCTCACACAATTCCCTCACCTATGATGAAATCTGTAATGAGCCCATTCACCCATCCATTCCTATTCATCCATACCCCGTACATTGGGAAATGCCAAAATTCAACCACTTCAATAGCAAAGAAGACCCACAACAACATTTGTGGTCTTTCAAACATGGGTGTTACCTGATTGCCCATGATGATGCTTTACTTATGAGGACCTTTCCCATGTCTCGACAGGGCCTGCATTAGACTAGTATAGTGGGTTACCCAGACATTCTATCTACTCATTTAATCAGGTAGCCCAAGCCTTCTTAGATCACTTCTCGATTAACATCATCAAGAAGGTTACCATGACTGATCTCTATTCTACATGAAATATGACGATGAGTCTATCGCTGACTTTTTGCTCATTAGCACAACCTAATCAATCAACTCACATTCCAATTACCACAAACCGAGCTCATAGATATTTTACTTAGGCTTGCGCTAGACATATTTCACCAACCCTGCAGGTGCAAGACTTTCCACACCTTTGATGAGGCATTCACCATGGCACGAAAACTAGAAATTCGTGCCATCGAAGAGAAGAAAATCCAGCTATGAAACAAAAACATCACATTCAAATCAAATGATGCTTCTTCTTCTTTGAAACCCCATAATAACTATTCAAAATCCAAGGGATCCACCAATGTGGTGGTACTCAAGGCCGGCCCTCTCACCCATCAAACCAGGCAAAACCTTCTTCTAATCTCTCCCCCATCCAAACTTTTCAATTCAGACAGGAACAACGGAAATACACCCCAATCAGGGGAGCCATATTCTTTTGTTTTGGAAAATCTTATTAAATTTGGTGCCATTACCCTTCCACCTATAAAACCACACACTAGTTTTGACCCCACTCGCCCACCCCATGCCTGCATGGTATAAAGAACATGAATTTTGCAACTATCATCATGTCAAAGGTCATAGTGATGGAAATTGCATCACTTTCAAGAACATTGTCCAGGAAATGTTAGACAATGGAGATCTAGTCTTGGATAACCCAAACACACCTACCAACCAAAACCTACACATCTTCAAGAAACCATTCCCTAATCATGCCCCATCTTCCAACCAAACTGGTGATGCCTCAACCAATGATAGCAATGTCCGTGAGGTCCATGCTATTTTGATGACATACCATTTGCTTCTCACTTGCTTCCTGTTCCTTCCATAGAGGAAATCCTAGCCCAAACTCCCCTACCTGCACAGGAACCTACTTCACCTACTCCTCCACCCACAGAGGAGCACCCTTCATCTTCTCCTTCACCATGTGGAGGAACCTTTAGTTAGCACCGAGACTACTTCACCACTGGCCTCTCCAACTATTGAGCAGTCACCATAGTACCTCTCCAACCCATGGGAGACACATGTCCATCCCCTACACCATTACAGGAGACCCTACCCTATTGGCACTACCTTTCCAATCATCTCCTCCACCCATAAAAGATCCTTTAGAAATCCCATTACCTCTAGGTGACCATTCTCCATCAGCCTCCCAAGATCCTGTTGACCTGCTTTCGGCTCTCTTACCCACAGAGGTGAAGCTAACCATTTCCCTATTTCTCAAACATATTTTATGGGAATTTCTACTCGATCCACATCGGCCCCACTTACACAATAGTACCATTTTCATGCTTGTTTGATCACCTGGATTATGTTGATAGAGCCTCACTTTGGGGATGTCTTCTACTCCCTACCTCAACCCAAATGTAGTTTGTCACTCACCGATACTTCTACCATCTATCCGAAAGTGTTTCAATTACCCAATCCACACGTAACTATGCCTCTTGAAGCACCTTCTATTTCATCATCCTCACTACGCACCCGATTTTCTTCTCACTACCCGACATACACCTACACACAAACACCTACCCACACCTACATCACCTACCATACCTAAACCCATTATCACCTTAGGGGTCATGCCGACATCAAACCTTACCCATCCCCCTGTCAAATTAGATTTGGCCACATCTTCCCAAACTTCCATTAAACCCATTCCTATGCCTAAAAGGAAGACCCAACCTTCTAGGCCACATACACCAACCTCGCCTACCACACCTTTTTCACCTTCACCTCTACCGTCCATCCTAGGACCTCACCCCTCAACCCTGGCCAAACAACCTCCTTCCAACAGTAAATCAAGAACCCACACAACCTCCTTACCATGACCCGCTAATATGCCCAAATGACCCACACAACCCCCACTATCACCATAACCTCCTTACCTCCTATACCACCACTACCTTCCATAGCTTCACTACCCATGACACTCCCCTCTCTTCTACCCACACCTCCACTCGATCTTTTCCACCAACCTCTACTACACTCCGTGATTATCCTCATGGGTAACTCATCCCCTCCCTCCATCTACCTTTCCATCTACATCACGCACTACTTCCTCATCTCTACCAAAGAAGGTACAACCAAAGTTGAAAATCCCGATGCCTCCATTGAAATGGCCAAGCCTATTACCCCCTCCATTACCAGTTCTCCCATTGTTCCTTTACCCAAGAAGGTACAACCCAAACCTAAGATGGTACCACCCCAAAACCTGTCATTCAACCTTCCCCTCTTCAGAACCCCCCCGATTATGACATCTCTCACACCTTCAATCACCCATTATTCCACCCAAACCCACACTCACCTCACATTGTGATCCACTGGCAGGATCATATGCCATTATCCTAGCCAACCTCCTGAAACCTCTGTTATCACATTACCACCTCTTAGACCTTATGACCCGCTCAAACCCAAACCAAAAGGGTTTGATGAAACTAAAATTTTGCACTTACCATCGTGTGCCAAGACATGATGTAGAGAACTATAAGGCTTTAAAACCACCCTTATCCAATTGTGTCCTCTTGAAGAGAATTTTGATGATGATGATCTTCTTGATGAGGACCCTATTCCACCTCCGCCAATCTCCCCACACCTTCTTCCAATACCTACAAAACAACCCACATCTCCACCCCACAACCTTTTATCCACCCCCAAAATTTGAAATCAACATGGTCCATAGAGAGCTTGCCAAACCCCCACCTAAATGTCTAGTGTGCTCTACTCATTTCACAAGGATCTTACCCACCTCTAGGTTTTTTTCCTTCCATGTCATTATACCTTTCATGGCAAACCTTCTCCATCTACCTCTCACCCTCAAATCAACATGATCCAAGTTGCCCCACCTCGCCCAGAAGGACAAAGGAAAGGAAAAGGAAACCAACCCATCAACCAACCCAGTACCCAACATACCATCTGCACCCACACCCAAGGTCACCATTCATGGTCCCACATACCCTATTTCCAATGGGGTCACACACCACATGATGCTTAAACAATTACACCAATCCTCCCTCAAAATGTCTTTATATGACCTCATCCAAACCTCGAGTCACATCATCAAGCCCTCATGGAGGTTCTTCAGTCTATTGAGGTTTTACCAAATGACCCTACACCCATAGCCTCCATCATTACCCCTCATCATGTAGCCTCTCTCACTAAATTTCCACCTTCCTCTACACCTCACCTACTCAAGTAGCCACCCTCAGCTTTTCGGATGAAGAGATCACTCCTCTCCAATCGATGACCCCGATCCCACTCTTTTCATTTCCATCTACATCGATAATATATATATATGACACATTATGATCGATGGTGGTGCTAGCATTAACATCATCTCCTCCCATGCATATAACCAAATGCACATACATACTTGCCAATGCATGCATAATAACCTAGTTATGTTGTGCTCCTTCAATGATGCCATGACCTCTACCCTGGGTACCATCATCCTCCATGTCTGTGTAGGTCCCCGCACTATCCAAAACTATTCTATGTCCTAGAGGGGAAATTCAGTATAATTTTTGCTTGGCTGACCTTGGATCCGAGCCATGGGTTGTGTTCCTTCGACTCTACACCATTGCCTCAAATTCAAACATGAAGGGCATAACTATACCATCCCGACTGACCCATCACCTTTCAAAACCTATAATATGTTATACCGACCCAATGATGTTCTTGTACCCATTAAGGCATCTACCTCTATGACCACTTCTTCTTCACCCATGACCCCATCCACCGATGTTGCAGCCACCTCTCCCACACCTAAGTCTTCTATCCTCCCTACCGCCACAACCTCCACAACTAACCCATCTACCTCTCAATCAACCGATTCCACCTCCGAGCCAAACCCCTAATACTTCATCTATTCTAGCTACCCACATATCGACCACCGATCCCTTGGAAGGTGTTTTTCAATGCCTCACTGGGGAGTATCACTATACAATGTCAATACATTCCTTACCCCGCAAGAGTATGGAAATCTTCACCAACACCCTCGCTATGATCACCGCATCAGCAGAGAGTATTCTTTATGGTCCTCCCCACCTTCACACCAATCTCACCTATGGGGGACTTGATACTTCCACCTATACACCCGAGCCACCATCATCGCAAACTCGACCATTTTCCTCTGACCTCCAATCTCTCACCAATCATCACTTCACCCACACTTTCCTACATCGATGTGCATGGAAAGGTTTTGGTTTTGGATTTTATGAACAAGGCCATCACACTATTATTCCATGTACCACCCACAAACACAACGACCATAGTGGTATCGTTTTTTGAACTATCTTCCAAGAAGGCCCACATTGAACTCATTGAGGATGATGACCCTTCTTCACCCCATTTACCACCTTCACCACCTTCACCAATGGAGTCGATGGATCCAGAATCCATTCCTCCTAACTTTTTTTTTTCATAAACACCATTTCCTTGGGACCTTTGACTTATCAACGCATGATGGCGAGGCTCCCTCTTCTCTTCCCTTCTGTATCTTGAAATGATCGATGATGATACACCTTCTATTAAC
The DNA here is from genome assembly GCA_018340775.1 of Taxus wallichiana var. yunnanensis. Lineage (NCBI taxonomy): Eukaryota > Viridiplantae > Streptophyta > Pinopsida > Cupressales > Taxaceae > Taxus > Taxus wallichiana. Next base: position 889,933,162 of record CM031235.1, read on the forward strand.
ATCATTCAATGTCAAGGATGATGAGTCTATTCTCACCTATCTCGGTGTGAAGACTCTTATATTCACCGGTCATTTCCTCTAAGACACAAACCATGTTGAATGAATCGACTATCAAAGTCAATATCAACACTCAGATGACCCACACATTCTAAAGATTGGCCAATCTTTAGATGTTGCTGAACAGGAAGCCATTACTTCTTTCCTCAAAAATCATAACCATGCTTTCACTTGGTCCTATGCTGATATGCCCGAGTATTGACCCCACCATAGTGGTCCACAATATCGTAACCATTCCCGATGCCAAACCCATAAAACAAAAGTTATGGAAATGCACCCTCGCATTGCTCTTAGTTAAAGAAGAACTTCACACCTTCTCTCGCGGTTTCATTCATCTTACCCATTGACTACCCCCAATGGATTTCTAACATTGTCCCTATCACTAAAGTGATAAGGGGACTTCGCATTTGCACATAGATTTCCGTGACCTCAACCTAGCTTTCCTAAAAGATGACTTTCCTCTACTGGTATTGATCAACTAGTTGATCTTACCATTGGTCATGAGATGTTATCACTCATGGATGGCTTCTCGGGTTATAATCAAATATTTCTTGCCTCCAGAGGATCAACACAAAACCACCTTCATCACCCCTTGGGGAACTTTCTATCTATCGAGTCATGCCTTTTGGTCTTAAAAAATTGGTGTATATATCGCTGGGCTATGACTTATATCTTCCATGACATCATGCATATATTGGAAGATTACGTAGATGACCTCCTCACAAAATCCAAACATTGGTCTGAACACCTCACAGTTCTAAAGACCATCTTTGACCACCTCATCAAGTATTGTGTTCGCCTTCAACCCAAGAAATGTGTCTTCACGGTTCTCTCGGGAAGCTCCTAGGATTTATCATTTCTTTGTGTGGCATAGAAGTTGACCCTGCTAAAGTCAAGGCCATTCTTGAAATGCCTCCACCCACTAACCTTCGCCAACTCTCGTAGCTTACAAGGTAAGTTACAATCCATTCACCGGTTCATTTCACAAATTTCGACCGTTGTCAACCATTTCATCATCTTCTTAAAAAGGATGTCTCCTTCAAATGGGATGATGAATGCCACAAAGATTTTGAGGCCTTAAAACAATACCTTCTCCAACCACCCATACTCATTCCTCCTAAAGATGACCAACCCTTTTACCTATATATATCTCTGCTACTGATCACTCCTTAGGGGCCATGCTCGCTCATCATCACGATGAGCAACATAGAGAACAAAGGTGGTTTATTACATAAGTGTACTCTCTCTGGACTATGAAACTAGATACACCCATGCCAAAAATTCTTAGCCTTAGTTTTTTTTGCCACCAAACTTCATCATTACCTACTCAACCAAAAACCTATGTTGTCACCAACACTGACCCCTTACACTACATGTATGCCAAACCTTACCAAAATCAAATGTGTTGCACGTTGGCTCATGCTTCTCATAGACTTAGACCTGAATTCATTCATCAAAAATCTATCAAGGGTCAAGCCATTTGCTGACCAGCTCACCGATGATGCACCCCTCTCTCCGGGAATCAACCCTCTAACTTTGATTTCCCGATGAATCCATCGCCACCCTCTCCTTAGATGATACCATTTATAGATGACCTTGTTCTTGATGGCTCTAAATGTCAGCATGGGGGAGGTGCAGGTGTTATCCTCATTCCCCTTGATGGTGAACCTATGCCCATTATCCTTCAAACTTGATTTTGATTGTACTAACAACATTTCGAATATGAAGCACTCGTATTAGGTCTCCAAACCACCATTTCCTTAGATGTTAAATCAATTAATATCTTTGGTGACTCTCAACTGGTAGTAAACCAAGTCAATGGTATTTACTAGTGTCGTAACAAAGTACTTCAAAAGTATAAAAATCATGTTGACACACTCTTGACCTCCTTTTGATCGGTATGAACTACAAACCACTCCACATTCCACTAAAAATTTGTAGATACCATGGCCTGTCTCACCTCTCAGATACCTGCTTCACCCTCCGACTCTAAAATATTTGTCACAGTACAAAGGTTGCAATCACCTTCTTATTCACACCATGACATTAGCTTTGTTGGAACTGTTGAACCAAACCCACATGACCTTTGGTATAAGCAGCTCATGGACTACCTTTCCCTTTCCATCTTACCTTCTGACCTCACTCATAATGGACAACGTGCCTTTCTCAAAAGGGCCTCTCATTATGTCATCATGGGTGGCCTTCTCTATAAACATGGATTTGATGGTATCCTCTTACGATGCCTTATAGAGTTCTGAAATTCCTTATACCATCAAGGAAGTTCATGATGGCATATGTGGGGGTCACTTCAGTGGTCTCATTGTTGTTGCTAAACACATCCTTCACCTAGCTATTATTACTGGCCAACCCTCAACCATGATTTTTGTGACTATGTCAAACATTGTGTGAAAAATCCAACAACATGCTAATCTTCATCACACACCTAGTCATGCCTTATAGGTCACCCGTGACCTTTGGCCTTTCTCAATGGGGTTTGGATCTTGTTGGAGAAATCAATCCTCATTCTTCCCAAAGACATCAATGGATCATCACCACTACCGAATATTATACCAAATGGGTTGAAGCCATACCTCTCATTTCTACAAAAGCCGAGAAAATATGTGAATTCATTAATCATCACATTATTTGTCGCTTTGGTGTTCCACATCACCTCATCACTGATAACGGAAAACAATTCAAAAACAAAACCTTATGAAACTTTTGTGATGCCTTTGACATTCAACTTAGTTTCTCTTCACCATATTACCCACAAACCAATGGCCAAATCAACCAATAAAACCTTGAACAAAATTCTTATGAAAGTGGTTGACGATATTGGGAAGGATTGGCATACACACATTCCTTTCACCTTGTGGGCTTACCGCACTAGTATTCACACTTCACTACTTGGCCACTCCTTTTTCTTTGGTCTACGGTATAGAGGTTGTCTTGCCTCTCGAAGTCTAGATTCCATCTCTTCGTATTTCTCTCCAAGACATGCTCAATGATGATGACTTTCACCAGGACCGTTTGGCACAACTTGAGTTATTAGATGAACATCATCTTAATGCTCTCGACCATCTCCAAGTTTACCAAAAATGTATCAAACGTGCCTATGAAAATGTGTCCATGAATGAACCTTCAAGTCAGGTGATCTCATCCTGAAAGAAAATCAACATGTAACCAAAGTAGAAAAAAGTAAACGGGGAAAATTTGCTCCTAATTGGCTTGGACCATATATCGTGACTCATACCTATGGATCAGTGCTTATCATTTTTGTCTTCACTCGATGGTAAACCCAAACCTGAGCCCCTCAATGCCTTGCATCTTTGACCATTCTATTGTTGACTTCAATTCCTACATCACCTTTTTCCTATTTTATGCTCATCCCTTGAGTGCCATTCACCTCTCTTATTTCCCATTTTCCTAAATGACTAAACAAGAATCATGTGCTTACCCGTCACCTTTCTACCTTATCTTAAATATGAGTACCATGGCTCTGCTCATGGCATGATTCTCATGGATACTTTTCATCTTTTTCAAGATGGAATCCCATGGTCATTCATCACCTACTCTACCTCTCCATCATAGTTCACCTTTGGATGCTTCACTTTTTCCTCCTAAACAAGGACCAAATTTTTCTCTATAGTCTTGTCCATGACTTAAAAGCCCAAAAATAATTTCCAAATGGGATCCAACTCCTTGAGTCAAACTTCCAATAAAAAGATGACTCCCTCAAAAGGACATCTTTCTCTCTAAATTCGCCACTATAAATAGACTACTCCCTCGAAGGACAACTATATAAAGCTTTCCATATTATATGTAGTCTATCACAAAAGAAGACTACTCTTGCAAAAAAAAATAAAATATTCAGAAGCTTCCCGCATCGATCAGCTTCACAAAGACCTCAAGGAGATAATTTACTCATCCCACATAGACTTCCCGCATCGATCAGTCTATCCAAAATAAAATTCAAAAAAAAAAAAAAAATTTTTTTGTCATGGACTCACCTATCGTGATCTTGGATCTCTTGCCAAATAGGCATGCTACCTTATACCACATTATACTAAAACCAACCATTTTCACCTCATCACCTTTTTCACCCTCATTTCCTACCGCCTCAAGGGACTTGCCACAAATGTGACATTTCGTGATCATGTGACTTTCTTCACCTTTAGAATAATCAATCATGCAATGCCTTTAGGGTCTTACGTTCACAACCTATCTAAGGTATGGTCACCCGTTATGATCCTTACCAATTAGGTGGCTCTCTACCTCCTCTTATCTTTCAAATTCTTCATTACTTATTGATTATCCTATACAAGATTAACCATCGACACCTACATTTTGGGAATTCCTATTTCACCAAAATCAACCAAAATCACCCATCCTACCTATGACCTAAACTCAACCATGCCTAAATGACCTAAAATCAAATCATACCTATGACCTAGACTCAATCATGCCTAAAACCTACCCACCCATTCTTCTACCTCATCAAATTCTTCCCTAGCTTATGGGAGAACTACATCGGCCTGAGGCCCCTTTTTTTGGGGCTATGTAGGTAGCACTTGAGGGCATGGGGCCCTTGAAGGTTAGCTCGGCCACTCTCTTACCCTAACCAATTTCCCCCATTTTCCTATTCACATTCTACCTTAGTTAGTTTCCATTTTATATCAACAATTGGAAATTAAAAACAAACATCAATTAACAAAACACACATAATATTTACACATCACATAACATTTCAATTTTTATATTTCACATGATATCACATATTTGGAAATTTAAACCATAGCATCATATTTTTTTTCCATGTTACCAATAGCTAGAAAATTAAATCAAAACCAAAAATGACTCAATCCATGCCTCATCACCTTTGACCGACTCAATCCATGCCTAAACTGAACTCACTCAATCCATGCCTAAACCATGACTCAATCCATGCCTAAACCGACCTGACTCAATCCATGCCTAAACCAATGACTTGACTCCATCCATGCCTATGACCTAATCCATGCCTAAATGACTCTGACTCCATCATGCCTAAATTACCTAGTTTTCCATCACATACACAAAATAAATATGAAATTACAAACATATGTCCAACATCATATCATAATACCACCATCTCTATAAATGAATCATCAAAACCTGTGTATCCATATATACATGGGTATCTCAAATACAAGTATCTCAAATATATTTGCACGTAGGATGGTATAAACATCAAAACCTCAAAAAATCTCATATACATCCTCACTATCTTCAGCACGCAGGCCGGTATGTATATCAAAAATAATCAAAATGATGGTGTACGAGGAGCTCAATCATCTCTCCATATGATATCCATACCCATCTCATCTGTCTCCTCCTCTCTCTCTCTCAGTGCCTGACCAACCTCTCTCCACCTCACCCTGGTCTCGACCTCGATGGCCCCCCCGAGATATGGCCTCTGTACACTAGTATCCTCACCCTGACCCTATCCCTAGGCTCGTCAGACCCCTGTACTCTCCACACTATGCATGCGGGATCTTCTCCTCTCACTCGAGGCTCTATTGTGCTCTATACTCGCATATGAGGGGACATCTATACCTGCAGCCATCAAGTGATCCTGATAATAGTGTGCCTCACCTAGGGCATCCCTGAATCTCGCCATCATCATTGTCTATATGTGGAGGTGTCATGGGTCTCATAGTATCCTCGTGAGCTCGCCTACTAATAAGGGTCTCTAACCCTATACCTTCTAATGGGACCTGTCCCCTTATTCCCTAAGCTCGTGTGGTGCTGTGGTGCATGTGTAATCTATGGGCCTGAAGGGCCACAATCTATGCTGTGTAGTGGTAACTGGGCCTCGCAACCCTATGACCTATGCCTGAAGGGTGGTTACCTACCCCCCATCTCCATCCCCACCTGTGTGGTGTGTCTACCCCTATAAATATGTGACTGGGCCTGAAGGGCCACCACTTGTGCCTGTAATGTGGCCACCTCTACCTGTGACCCTGTCAACTATCCCTGTAAACCAGTAATCTAGGCTTATAATGTGGCCACCTATCCCTGTAGTGCATCTCTCTAGACTGTGAGGGTGGCCACATGTCTGGTTATCCCTGGCCTGGGTGGTGCTACTCATAACTGGGCTGCCCACCACCACCATATCTATAACCATCAATCACACTCCTACATCATCAATATGCCTATCCTGGCTTGCTCCTCCTCCCTGCCTCTTACTGGTAGTAGGTCATCGTGGTGGAGACATAGGTCTCTCCACGTCATCCCTCTATACTATGGAAATGGTGGGGGCACATCTTGGGGTAGGAATGAAATACCTCAAAACTCTATCCACCGGTATCATCTCATGCTCTCCTCGGACATGATGCCCCCTCTATCCATCGAGCAAAATTGTAACTCCTCCAGCTGCTCTTCCATATGCCGGTATGAGGGATAACCCACATAGACCTCCAGATGATATCTACACTGATATCCCCTCCAGCCTCTTCCTATAATAGGCTACACATCATGTGTCGCCCGAGCCCCCAATGTGCTCCACCAATGGCACCCAACGCCTATGAAACCAACCCTGACCGCACTAGTCCCAAATGCATCGGCCCTTGGGGAAACCCAATCGGAAAAACGCACACAATGTGCTCGTAGGCCCAATAGTGAAGAAGAAAGGTGCAACACACGCTGAACCTCCGTAGCCTCCCATAGGCCCACAACTCTCTGTATAACTGCACTAGGTAGGCTGGTGCCCAAGAAAAATAGGTCTGGTCCTCCATCATATCATGGAGAACTCCCATCAAGGCCCATGGGAATCTCCCACCCTCTACATCTAGTGCAAAGTAGCACACCACCTCCATAATCACAACAACTAGCCTCTCTCCTCCGGATGGGCCACGTACATATCTCCATAGCTCAAGGCTCACACTATGGAACCTAAGATCATCCATCCCCTCTCCAAAAACTGTCAACATCAGCTCCTCAGAGGCCTCTGAAGAAATGGAATATACTGCTCTCCCATAATCGGTAGCCTCAGGATCCTATACACGTCCTCTAAGGTGACTGTGATCTCACCTGTCGGTAGATGGAACGTGTTGGTCACGGAATCCCATCTATCGATGAGAGTGACCATCAAACTCGGATCACACGCTACGTTCCTATAGCATTGATCCCACCCAATCCTACTAACGTCACATAGCTCCACTCTAGCGGGGTCAAGCTCCTCCGCACATCTACTAGCAAAGGTGACACCCTATCCCTCATCTCGTAATTAGATAATATCCTCTCCCGCATCCAACAAAATATATTATTGTCAAAACATTCCCATACCTAAAACATCCTTACCTAATAAACCTCTCCCCAACCCTTATTACTTATTATACCCACCCTACAAATTACCCCTTGCTAGAACAATCTATTCATGCCATTTATACCTATTCCCCTATTTTCCTCTCATGAAACCTACCTTTACATCTCATGACATATCCTTACTTCTTACCCTTTCTCTCTATTGACCTATTTTCCCAAAAAAATTGATCGACACCAGTCATACATGACATCATCATCGGTCACGTGTCACCAACATCACTCACTTACTACTTGATCGATGTATGCCAAGTACCACCATCGACGTAACCAACCTTAACCGTGTCGGTCAATGTCATAAATCCGCAACGTAAAAACCCCCTTCTTTTTCCAAACCTTTTCAAATCTAACCTATCCACCTACTCTACCCTACCCAAAGCTAACCTAAACCCCTCCCCACCCCTATCTACCCCACCTAGACCTCCCCCCTCCTCATTGCATCAATTTTAACCACAAATTTAATTATCTTTTCCTACCTAAAAACCCATACCCACATCACATTTTTTTTTCTATTTTAAACAAAGGTTGGATATAATCCTACCTCATCTCGTGTGTCACTTGGCATGGTGGTATAATGGCTGGCCGTTGAACCCGTGGCCCACCCAAACCTTCTCCCACCTCTACCATGTCCAAATCACCAAATCCAATCCTCCTGACCTCCACCCAATCAAATCCTCCACACCGATCTCGTGGACCCATCTACCTATCTCTGCCTAACCACCCTGATCTCTCCACCTCATCTGGGTACTATCCCTTGTACTTTCCTCTCAAAAAGGCACAAAAGGTTTTGTGCTCTGTCATTTTCCCAAAATTCAAAAAGCACAAATGAATCCATATTTTATGGATTTTTCTTTTTAAATACCCAACTCGACCCGACCGATGTCGGTCAAGGTCATGCCCTAGTAAACCGATGATGGTTATACATAAATCGACGTGTCGGTTACCCACCTATTCACTTATGGCCCATTTTTCCCCATTTTTGACCCAACTTAACCAACCCAACCACCGTTTGACCTTACCCACCCTTATGTCCACTTACCTCCAAGCCTACGATACCTATACTTGTCCCTAATTGCATTTGGGGACTCATTATTTTACCCATACCTCGGCCCTACCCATGCTGTGACCTCTATGCTTGGACCCAAAACACTATTAGTGACCTTTGAACCCATGCTCGCTATAGCTTGCAACATCATTACCCGTGTTGTTTGGCCTAATGACCTTACCTTTCCCATTGTCATGTTGTTTATCCCAAATTAACCTTTGGTGTACTGGAACATACCTAAACATTCTTGCACCTGACCTACATTGTGCTTCCGCACCATATCCTATACCTTGGATACCGGAATCACTTCAACCTTGTTTGAATGAACCTATCGACCTTTGAGACGATGTAGAGTTTGCAAGCTCTTCAACCTGGTACCATGTTGGATTTTATACGTGTGTGTGCATCCGATTGTCACTACCTTGACCCTAGCCCATTTCCCTAATCATCTGATTTGACCTTTATCCCATTTCTACACTCATGCCCACTGTTAGGAATTAATATTATCAAATGCAGAATAATTCCTCAGAATCGCAATAATAAGAAGTATGAATAGAATTATAGAAATGAAATATGCACAACATGAAGACAATATTTAACGTGGTTCACCCAATGTGGGCTACATCCACCAAGAACACTTGCTCAGATTTTAGTACAAGCCAATAGTCTTCATAATTACAATAATAAGATTTTGTTTGGAGCTGCGCTCAACAAACCCTCCTAAATTCGCACTTGAATTCGCACACACTATTCACCTTCACAAAAACACTCATGTGAATCCTATTGTATGCCCATCTATTTATAAGTACATCAATAGGTAGTTGAAGAGGTGGTTTTACAAAATAATGGGTACCGAAAAGCCATGGGCCCAAAAACATCCCATAACAGTTACCCATTACCCATGGGTTAATAAACCACCCATGAAAATTTTCTTCGGGGGCTTCACCCCAAACCCCCTTGACTCGCTCACCAGGCGGCGGGACCATCGTTAAATTTTATGAGTGTAACACATGGAAGGTGTACCAAACTCTAACATGAAAACATGCTCCACAAACATAACATCCACTTACCTACATCTTCATCACATCCACCTTTTATCAAACGACTCACCGATTTTGTCTTCCACCTCATCAGTTCCTAGTTTGAGGGGGATCACCTTCACTCACGCATGGGGCAACCACATCTTATTTTTGTCGCTTCGCTTACCAATACAAGCTACTCAACAAAAAGGGGGAAAGTGTAGACACCAAAATTGGGTCACACTCCCCTTGGACCCTCATCAAATAACCAACCCAAACATACTCACCTAACCATGGCCCCTTCCACCCCACATCAATATTAATTTAATTAAATTAATATATATCCTCACAATATTTATTATCTAATTATCTTAATTTCTACCCCACCACCTCACCTAGACACCTCATCTAGCCACCTCACCCTAGATCTATTCTTAGCATGTTGCCATAACTAACTAAGACTTAGTCCCACTTACCTTAATGAGCTAAGAATAAGTTCAACCCTTAAAAGCACATTCTTATTATCTCCATAACCATATTCCCGCATAGAAAAAGGTAACTCCCACTTTGATCCATGAGAATAGAAAGATCTGGTGGAAAGGATTGCCATGAGTTGATATTCTTAGTAAACCTAGGGAATCCCGCCTTAACCGATGCCGGTCACCCCGAAACCGACGCCGGTCAACCAAGAACCGTCGTCACTTACCATTTATTCTCTTTGGTAACCTTGTTTCAAAGGTTGGCACATCATGAGATCAAGGAAGAGAGAGAGGAGCTTCATGTAAGTAGAACCATAGTCTTTTCATGCATCCAAGCATCCACAACCATCATCCAGACAGATCTAGAAGCATTGCACTCACCGTAGCGTTCTGGGAAGCACTGCTATGGCACCAAGCACCATTCTTCTGATCAACTGTCACCTCCATCCAGCCATTGAACCTACATCATAGTAAGTATTTTGTTAACCATCATTCATATATTTCATTTAAGTAGGCTCGGTCACTCTCAGTTATCGGTTTTCTACTTGCACTCTCACTCCCCCACCATTTACCTCCATAAAATTTTGATCATTCCTTCGCTCACACCATTAAATCACCCATACCTGACTATTAGACACCTCTGAATATTTCCAACACCTCTCCAGACCTAAACCAACTCCTTACCATCTCTGATTCAGTCTCAGACAAATCCCTAAATCATGAACTATTGAGTTATTGCAAACCCGCAATAACCATCATCGGTTATCACTGAACCGTCATCAGTCATACTAGACCGACGTCGGTCTCTGTGTTTTATATCTCTGCCAATAACAGAACCAACCTACCTTCTACCACATAACTCAAACAAATGCCTAGAACTTGACCCTACCCGGTCCCCCAAAGACCACGATAACTACCTACCTTCCAGATCTAACCATAACCTACCCTGTTATGTTAATATTTACTTATTGTACTTGAATGAGATACCTAAACCATATCAACTACAGTAGGATTTTCTTTATTTCTCACACTAAATTGTTTTAAACAATGGATTGACAACCATCTAGGAAGTATCACACTTCCTGGAGCTAGCAATTGCTAGGAATTCCACTGTTATATATCATTTAACTATTCTTTTGTGGTCTTGTTGTTTATTTCAAGTAGTTCTTCCCAGCTAAAAGGAATCTCTCACAATCAAGTAGTGGATTGAGAAGTCGAACACACGCAACAAACTTCAATTGACCAAAGATAAACAGTATTTCTCTTCACCTATTACCCTTATCTATTTCATCACTTCTAGAAATGTAAAGAAAATGGTGAAACAACCTCTCCACTTCTCGTGGTTCTAGTGGGTGAAATCATGCGAAAATGGGAGGGAATGATCGTTAAAAATCCAGCCGCGTGAACTAGTTTTTGTGCCATGAAGTCCCTACTTTTGGGGATATAGAGGACTGAGTTTTTATCAGATTTTTCCTTGTCACATGAAAAAAAAATGTGAAAAAGGCAGCGAGTTACCTCTTCACTTCTTAGGGTTCTAGTGGGAAAAATCACGTGAAAATTGGAGGGAATGATCGTTGAAAAATATAGTTTCACATAAACTAGTTTTCATGCCATGAAGTCCCTATTTTTAGGGATATGGAGGGATTTTTTTATCATTATTATTCCCCGCTGATGAAAATATAATTTTCCCACTTTTTCAGATGAAGGAATTACCCAAAATGCGAAGCGTGGAATCCTGGAATAAGACCTAGATTTTCAAAACTGTTTTGTTGCAATCTGACGTTTGCGATGCACTTACTAAAAATAACATGCCTTCCTACATAGGGGTCTATTACTTTGGGTAAGCCAACATTTTAAGAGGCTATGAAAAATGTGGTAAACACAGAGGGAGTGTGGTAGGAAAAGTCATCTCGGCTCACAATTGACACTTACTAAAAATAGTAAGTGGTTCCACAAGCCCTTGCTATAAATAGTCAGTTGGCCCAAAAGGAAAGAGGAACACAATAAGAAGAAATAATTCAAGCTACCATATCCTATTGAGGTTGGGAAAAGCTAACTATGACACTTAATAAAAATAGTAAGTTTCCCCATGTGTACTTACTAAAAATATAAGGTTGTTCTCAAAGGGAAAGTTTGGCACAACATGACATTGAGTGATAATAATTCAAGTCAATATCACCATTTGGGATCCAAAAAGGAAAACTATGACACTTACTAAAGATAGTAAGTTATCCCTTCCAAATATAGTAGTGTTAAAGAAACCTAAATTTCTAGTGCACTGATTGGTCTAGTTTCTCAGGTGTAATCAATCATGAAGAGATGGTAGTTTTGTGTCCTGGAACAATCATCTCATATTACAAAGTAGGGAATCGCAAGGCACATCATGTGAATTCATCTTCATCACTTAAGGAGCTGGGTGATTCAAAGAGAGTTGATCAGAATGATTTCAATGAGTCAAGGAGTTCATCAACCAAGTTTCAAGGAGGGTCATTGTGGGCATTGTATGTGTTCATCTCGAGCTTGCAGCGGTAAACATCATAACAGTGTTTCTAAACACTCATTCTATGGTCCAGGATGTCCATGCATCATAGATTTTACAGTCATCACTAGATTGGGAAAATGATTCAAAGTTATTCAAGGGAGAAATCTTCATCAGTGTAGAAGATCACTAGTGGCAGAAATCTTTGCTCAAAGTTCATGGTTGCATCAAGGCATTCAAATAATTTCTTCACGAGGAGTGTTTTCCCCTCCATCCCTTCCCTCTTCTTCTCTTTCCTCTCTTCTTTCTCTCACCATTCTAATTATTCGTTATGCGTCATCATTGTATTTCATCCTATTCACTTAAGTGACCTATTTTAAATTTGTAAAAAGTATTTTCTCAAAACTATAAGAGAAATACTTAATTCATGGAAAACGAAAGGTCACGAGTGGAATATGGAAATTAAGATTCATGTGATGGAGGTGAAAGGAAAATTTAGGTTGCTATAAATTGGGATGGTCTCTCCATTCCAAAGGATTCGAATTCAGATTTTGGAAGAAATCTTACTATGTAGCATTGTGATGGCTTGGTTGAAGCTTTGTATTCATCACTACACATGGAATAAAATCTAAACTTATTTTATTTCCCTTTCTGGTTTTTCCTCTATTTCTCTCTTTCATGCAATTTGAAAGCATAATTGATCATGTATGGAATTGGAGAGGAACTTGGTGTCCTCGATAGATGAATTTAAAAAATTATCATTTTAATTTTTGGTCCCGCTAGCTTCACTGTGATTTCCTCTATATCAAAGGTCAAACTACTCCAGTATTGGGTGTGATCTCGTGATCTACTCCGAAAGTAATCTTCCCGTATAATTTCCCCCTTTTTCACTTCATCGTTGTAATTTCCTCCCTTTTACTCATGTACAAGAACTTTTCCACATGTTCAATGGAGTGTCCCTGTGTGATCCATGGCCACTATAGCCACCCATAACATTTAGATAGGATTAGGATTAGTTTATTTTCAATAATGGGATTGTACCATTCGGGCAGAGAGGGCGTAGCCTCCCGTGAACATTGGTGGAGACACCTGATTTGTCCACCCAACAAATTTTCTCACCAACACATTGTTAGGTTTTATTTGTTATTGTGTATTTGACAGTAGAGATATTTTATTTAGGATCTACATTACACTGATCATTCCTTTGTACCATTCATCCTTCATATGTATATATCATCTTGAAAAGTTAAAGGATTTACGTTGAGTAAATCTACTCCCATCTCATCATGAATTAACACATGCTAAGACAAATCCATGATCATAGAGTTACTTACATCCTCAATGTGGCCTTAGATTGGCAAGTCAAATATCCTTAGAATAAGCTACTTTGGGTAAGATTTTGTCACCTTCTTGGACCAACCTTAAAATATCCTAATGTTGTTTCTTCAAAATCTATTTCACTTTAGGCCTTTACATATTGGTATGTCACCTCTTAGGATATAACATAAATTTGGCCTACACATTCACAAAACGCCTTGTTGGAGTGTTTTTCCATGTTTATTGGATCAGGTATTTTATTGAATTTGATCCTTCTCTCTCATTTTGTCTTTCATATCTAAAATTCCTTACAACTTCAAGTCAATGTGCTTTAAATTGTCTTAACTATGATCTCTTTTATCTCATTTCTCTTGTACTCAATAAATTTATTCAGAGTAGGTGATTTTATATTTTATTTAGATCAATTTTATGACTCGATAGACTTTTGATAAAGCTCATGTGATTTATGAACTCCTTAACCTCGTCTTAGTGGGTAAGATCTTGCATCTAGCCCTTGAAACTCGATCTCTGTAAATTCCTATAATATTGATCAACTCGGGCCATACCCTAGATTGATGACTCTTTCCAAATATTTAAGTCAACATATGAGCTTAACTTTGAGGAACCAAAAATTGGTGTAAAATAATAAGAGGAATCATTTAAATAAATCAAACTTATCTCAATGGTGAATTAATCCCTAACTTAGAATCTTCATTGTGCACTCATCCCAAATCTCATAATCTCTCTCTTTAAACTCCGCATGCACAAAACCATCTCAATGAACAAAACCATCTCAATGAATATTAATGGTGCTAAAAGGACATGTCAAAAATAAAGTTAATTTAGTAAATGTGATTCCTAACCCTAAATAAGTAAGGTATGGGTTTATTTTTATTCAAAAGTCATATAATGCAAAAACTTAAAAATAAGGTTTATCATAAACACATCTAATGGGTTGGATAACCTAATTGGTCTTCATATTTTGTGAAGACATAAAGGCTTATCATAGGTTGATGATTCAACCCTATAACCCACTCCATGAGTATATATTTTTACTCAAAATTCTTTTTAGTATTATGATGGTGAGAAATATGTGTAAGATCATTACTATCTTTGTTGCCGTCAACCAAACTTCATTCATTATATATCACATGTCCCAATAAGACTCTAAATGGGGTTGTAAGGATGTAATTTTTAAGGTTTAGGAGGTTATATGGAGTTTCCTACACCTCTAAAACATCAATATTAATTTTTGTTGGTGATCCTTTACCAACCCATATATTGTATAATTTTACAAGTAGACCTACGAAACTTATGGATGAAGTCTTTAAAATAATTTTCCATTATGCATGAGAACAAGGTGGGATGATTATTCAATATAAAAGACATCAAATTGTAAGAAAATGAGCCTCATTTAGTGGAAAATATGGTATTATATTTATCTTACTCCATGATCTAGACTTAATGTTAACAAGATACCGCATTATTGACTATGTAAAAATCACATCCTACCACTCCCTATGTAATTTATTCACTAAAGGGGAAGAAAATGGTTTATTCAAATTCATTTAGTTCTATAAAGTACACATAATTTTGGATTAATCCATCCTTCTTAATTTTGATAAACATTAAACTAACCCAATTGGACTCTTTTACGAGATTTATGACTCCTAAAGAGAACATCTTGTCAATATCCTCCTTTACCTTTTCTCTAGGATTGGGGTTCATCTAATATGACTATTTTTGACAAGCTTATCCTCTTTACATAGCTTGATGGTGTGAGAGTGTGGGAAAATATTGAGAAATGATAAAATATGAATGCGCAAAGAGAGTAATGTTGTGTGAGAGAGGAACCAAACATGAGCCAAATGATAGCTTGTATATAGGAATGTATGAAAAATAACTTTACATGAGGTCCATAAATAGGAACTAGAGAAGAGTAATTTCCACCTTAAAATGTGGAGAATTTTAACTCACATATATCATAATGACATCTAAAAATATAAATACACGTGTAGGAAAAAATATATAATTAAATATAAACCCTACACTAACACCACCTTTAAGCATAGCTTAGGTGGGTAAAATAATTGGGCCCCGGAAATAAGACCTGATGATGTACCCAAGTACATAGAAAATCACTCATAAAGTGGAAAATAAGAGAAAACATGTAGGAAAAACTCCTCACCAAAAGAGAGAAAAGATAAGAACATAAAATATTTCCCTCGTAGGTAAGCCCCTAGAAGAACACAGAGAAGCCCCTAAGAAATAGAGAGAGATAAAAGAGAGGATTAACCAACCCCCAGAATATGAAATATCATGAACTCCCAACAAACCATGTAGATAAAAAAATCCTACTATTAGTATAATAAATAATGAAGATAGAAATCCAATAAGGAATTACATATGTTGTACTCAAAATTGTGGATCAAAGACATAAGCAATGAAGAATATATTTATATTTTTCTCAACAAAACCAATGATAAATTGTGACAATTGTTGATGAATTAAATCAAGTACCAAATATGACTTATAATGGTTCCCAACATTGATATGGGAATTGAATTAAGAACTTAGTATTACTACGTAAGATGTCACCATGAATGATGATGAAGGTGAATCGTAGGATTTATGAAGTATAGGTTGTGTCACCATGTAATGATAAAGTGAAAATGGGATTTAAGAGCATAATCTATATGTTATTGCAGAAGTAAATAAAAATAATGAAATACATAAATTAAACCAAAGAAAACTAAGCAATAAAGTGAAAACCCTAAGTGCAAAGAGAGGGTACGAATCCCTAGCTACTTCGTAGAGTTCTAGAAGTTGCATAGAGCTAGAAAATAGGAAAATGTGAAGCACTTATTGTTGCTGCTGGAGCTCATAAAAATGTATATTTGGAGGATTTGGTTGGACTGGGACACCTAGAGAGGGATAGGGCCGCCCGTGAGTGCCATAGACCTGTTTCTGGGTGCTTGGGTCTACGGAAATGCTTAGAAAATTTCCTCCGAGGTATCGAAGATGTTCACCTTTAGTATCCTTTGATCACTTTGAGGTTGCACCAAGATTTCCAAGGTTGTTGTAAACCTATAATAAAATATGAACCTACAAAACCATCAAATAGACATCAAATCCTAAAAATAAAAATGTAGAATGAGGGGTCGTAGTATCCTCAGTTGTCACAATGGTGAACTTACGACCGAATATTGTAATACATCTCATAATCAATGTAGTTCTTTGTGTGTGTGGAATTGTTCCCTAGATTGCTCTTGTGTGTGTTGTACTTGGAATAGCGAAAAAATAACTATATGTAGAATGTAATAAATGTGTGCATGGAAACAATAGAATCCCCTCCTATGAAGTGTGATGTAGAAGAACCAACATTTTTCCCTTGTGGTGGTGCTAGATGGATGAAATGGAGCTCTTATATGCTTGATAGATGTAACCTTAGGTAGTGATAGATAGTGCTTAGTGTTTGGTCATTTACTATGATCACATAACTTTATATTTATATTATTCCCTTGCTTGAATTTCGTAATTAACCCCGAAAAGGCCAACTACCAAAAATATAATATGCTCAAATGGATAGAAAGGACCCAAAAAGTGTGAGTAAATTACAAAGGGGACAGGGGCGCCCAGAGGGGATGAGGGTGCCTAGTGTGGCATCATGGCTAGGTGCTTGTGTCGGGATGAAAATGCTGATTAGTATAAAGTAAGACCGAACAAGTAAGGGTGCAATCTGAAAGTAACAATAGAAAGCAAAGAAAGGTGTCCAAAGACATGGGTTAATTAGTACTCTTCTTACTTATGAACCATATTTATGACTATATAAATACCCAAAGTGCGTGATTTTGTGTCTACATGTGATAATGTAGTGGTATAGAAAGTACATCTAGAGAATTAGCAGAAAATCTTCTAGAGTTTTCATCAAAGAAAGAACAAATATCCTTAATAGTGTCATCAAGATATGAAAATGAGATTCCATAATTAGATATGAAATGTATGGTAAGTATACATACCAATTAAGTGAATCCTATAGGTGTGACGAACCCTATTGTAGAAATTATAAGAATCCCTATAATAAGTGAATTTAAACTCTAATGAAGAAATATATAATGGAGTATTTTCCTACAAGAGGAAAGTTATGTCCTTAATGGTTTCATATAGATATGAAATGTGGGACTCTACAAAAAAGAAGATATGTATGATAGATATATGTCCAAATGAGGTGAATCTAGAAGACATATAATCCTACTACATAGAATCATTGATGACTCTAAAATTTGAAGTAGAAACATGTACAATATGAATTTCCTCAAGCTCAAGGGGTTACATAAGGAGGAAGATTGGTTGTAGTCTTAGTATCATCCATGCATGAAAGTTTTTATCGGGAAACATCACTCTTAAATTGAGAATCATAGTCTATATAAAACTTATAGATGAGTGTCCAAGTAGTGAAATGGAACTTAGTGTACTCAAAATGATGTTGAACATCCTTAGGAAAATTTAGATATATTAGTCAAAAGACCATGTCATTTTTGTTTAACCATTCAATTCTTTGTTTATATTCATTTAGATCATGAACAAGTTGAATGAGACATGGAATTAAATCATGTTGAATGCAATGATATTATATCCCTTATTTTTAAGGAAATTTTTATCCGAAAAACAAAACAATGGAATGTAGTACAAAATTCATGATGAAACCCCTCAAAAATTAACAAAAATAACCCCCAAGTTTGGCTTTTTATAATTTAGTGCATATACAATTTTTCCAAGGCTTAAAATTGTTTCAAATAGCCTAAAAAAAGAAATGAGAGTAGTACGAATGTAAAGAGATCAAATAAATAAACATTTTCAAAACTAACAACACCTCAAAAGAAGCTACCAATATAAATATATAACTCTTACAAATGTATTCTACTTTCAAATTTTAACACTTGCTCATGTGCCTTGAAAAATAATATGCATCCTTTAAGCTTAATTTTTTTCAACACTTGTTTGTGAGCCTTTTTTTTTTACCTCTCTTGAGTTAAGTCCCTTTTGGGTGGACATGATCGGGAACTAAAATAATATGAATATGGGCTAGGGATTGGAAAATTGGTGTGGTGAAATTTTACAAATTTACAAATGTGTTCCCTAAGTGATGTCACCTTTGGGGGAGATATGCACTTTCTTATCGTGCTATGTTAAAGCTTATAAATATTACCTTTCACATACCCATGCTTGGGGTTAGGGAATTTACCATGCATGGTTCCTTACCTCGAATTTTATACCACATATGGATAATAACTTCATGTAGGTTAAAGTGAATACAAATAGTTCTATCTTGTATATAAAAACAACCACCATAATGAAATAGTCACAAAATGAGAACAACCAAATAACAAGTATAGTCAAACCATAAGTACATAATCATCTCATAGTTGGGTCTAATATATAAGCTTTGCAAAAACAAGATGTGTAACTAGTGGGTAGAACTACAAATCCATACATAGATGTAAATCATACTTAGGTACAAAGCACCCGTGTTATGATATGTGAAACCGAAAAAACTAGATATTTTTCAGACAATACAAATTGATTCAGAACAAGATTTCTAAAAATCTAATTTTGTAAAGTCTTGAAAAATCTATTTTTAGCATTTTTTGGTATATTTTTGTATTGTGTATTATTAGGGCTCTTTAGAGAATTTTTAGACTTCATACTATACAATAATAGCTAAAATTCTATCATCATAACAATATTTTTCATGTTTCCTCCATCACTTTTCTAGTGGATCTTACATTTCACAAATTGAGTCAACATGATAGGAGATATGACCTAAACAAGGAGCACTAAATAAAATAATAGTTTAATAATATGATAGATTTAATATTTTCAACTTCTTCCTTTTGAATCCATCCCTAAGGTGGATATAAATGATCTCCATGTATGATGACATTTTGGTTCCCCTCTAGAACCCTTCATATTCTATTTTTATTAGTTTTTCATATTCTCCATTATATATCTATAAAATAACTTGTTTTGAATAAAGAGATATATCTATGGGCATACATCTCTCTTATGGATTTTTCCATTTGTATACATTTGGAATTGCAATAAAATTAGTTTGTTTTTATAGCTCTTTCATTATGAATTGATTGTTATAACACATTAAACACCATCATTAGTGTGTTGTCCATTGGTTTACACCTCAATATAGATAAGTGGTATTAGAGAAATTTCTTTCCACTCTTGCATTTCATAATGTATGAGGTAAAAATACCATAAGCACAATTTCTAGACTTGCGATCCTTCAAAGTATCTTCCTTGTCGATTAAAATAACCTCAAGTAACATAAGAGGAAATGGTAAATCCCTTTAGATAATTACTTGATGAAGGCACTTGAGAGACAAAGGAGGAATATGATGACACAATTCAATGATGTCCTCCTAGGTCATCCTGTAAACAGATTCACCTCTCTAGTTAAACCCACATCAAGGAGATCCTTTTGGGGGCTCAAATACATTCAAGGTACAAGTAAATTTTGGCATTATGTAGTTTGAAGGAAAAATTTATGCTAGTGAATTGGATAAATGGATTTATCAAATAGAATCATATTTCTTTGTCAATAATTAATATAATGATGAAAATACAATTTTTTCACTTATTAAAGCATCTCTTCATGTCAAAATTTTGTGGGAATCATAATCCCAGAAAGAGGATGATAATGATTATGCAATGGTCAATCCTAAACCCCCAAAAATATGGGGTGATTTTTTAGGGGTCATAAGAGAGGAATATTATCCAATGAATAACTATGAGGATGAGTTCAAGAAACTACACCAATTACGTAAGGTTGTGATTAGACAAAGGCAAAACGACACCAAATAGTTTCATACCCTATCTAAAAAAAAAGTGGGTGCATAGGACACCGAAAGCATCAAATTTTAAAATATTGTAGTAGGTTGCGATATTACATATAGGAAGAGATGGCGTTTCTGTAAATCAATACTCTTAAGGAATCCTACCAATATGTATTCACAATTAAAGAAATGTAAAAATGTATTCCAAGAAAGGGAAAGTTGACATCAAGTAATAAGGAGAGGATGCACCACAATAGAAAAGGATAAGAAGATTTCATAAAAAGAAAAATCGGGAAAAGACATATGGATGTGGTGTGAAAGAACAAGAGTAGGATGACATGAAGGACTATCAAACTATTAGAAAACTCTTCTAACAAATTTGTGGAATCATTAGAGTAGGTATTTACTTTAGCTCATGTTCACCTATGTACTTTATTTACCTTTTATTGTATTTATCCTCACCCACTTATGTGTGTGGATATTTCTTTTAATTTATTTAGATATTAGGGGATATTATCTAGTTGTTAGGACTAGTTCTTTCCTTGATCTATGGTATTGACTAGATCCTTCATGTCTAGTTCTCTCCTAAATCTATGGTCTTGACTAGTTCTTTGATGACTAGTTATTTCTTTGATTTATGGCTTGATCTACAACCTTGACTAGTTCTTAGATTGTTATTCCTTTCATATATAAGCAAGGCCCATTATCATTGTAATTCATTGAGTTCCATAATAATATATGATATGCTTTACTCATTTGTTTGCAAAGGTTTTATGTAAAGTTATTCTGGTGAATTGCTTTCATCTTATTGATCGTGGTGTTTGATTAGCATCTATGTTCTTGGCTTGGTATGATCTGGTTATCATTCCTTTTATGGTATCAGAGCAGGAGATTGTTGTTGACATCCATCTGTAAGTTTCATTTTGCAAACATTTTTTTATTCATATATTGGAATTTGTCTGTATTTTGTTGATGCGTGCATTTTTATGCAAAACAAATTATTCCATTGGATCCGAAGGTGAAAAACCCTAAGATCAACTGTAAAGTCGACCATTTATGGAGGTAGTCATTTTTTTTTTTTTTTTTTCTTGTTGCAGAGGAAGGCACTGTTTGCCTCGGGATTCGTCACCAGAAAAAACCGAAAATATTTTTTGGGTTTTGTTGTTCTATTAGAGATCTACGCAGGGAATTTTTATGTTGCTACATATTATTTTTGGGTTACGTGTAGAAGATGTTTTCGAAAAGGACGAAACCTTCCTCTTTTGGCAAAGCTACATTTTGGTGATGGTGAACTCGATTTTGTTATTTCGGGAAAGTGTGTATCCTGCTATTTTCGGCAGTCATATGGTATGGTCGTATGAGGGCTTAAGCTTGTGATTCCTACTAGTAGGTGCTTAACTCCAGCCCCCTTTCATTTTATTTGTGTGGTGAAAGCAAGAGCATTTTATTTTGTTTTAGTGGCAACTAAAATAAATAGTAGAGCATAATATTGAAAAGCTTGTAACTTTTGATCGGTAACTCGGTTTTGAGTGTCATTTTTTGCAAAAGTACTTATTTTTTGTGCTCTTTCCATTAGAAATATTTATTTTGAGAATTTCACTATAATTATAAAGTTCCATATTGTAACACACACTCATTATAAAGTGCCAAAATCTAGGGGGCTCTTGTTGCATTGTTTGGGGGTCTTGTTGCATTGCTTGGTTCTTGCATTTATTTTGGTGATTTTTTGAGGATGGCATCTTTATACTTCTGCATTAGATCATGTTGAGCCATTAACAACACATAATTACCACACATGGAAACCAAGAATGGAAACAATAATTAAGTGGAAAGGATTATGGGCTTTAACTTCTTCAGAACAACTAGTGTTCACTAGAGAATATGAGAAATTTCAGTACCAGTGCAAATTTGATGAGTGTATGGGTTTGATAGGAACTTATGTAAGTGACAGTCTTTTGTTTCATTTGGAAAATGTGACTCTCCTTTCAAAATATGGGAGAAATTGGAGGATTTATTTGGTAAGGTGGATCATATGAGAGCCATGCAACTTGAAATTGAGATCACCTCTCTTAATCCTGAAGATTTTCCAACAATTATAGACTATCTTACCAAGTTCAAGCATTTGTTGACACAGTTGAAGGGGAGTGGAAGAGATAAGAAAGATGAAGAGTGTGTTTACTTGATTCTATCCAAGTTGAGAGGACCATTTCAAATATTTTCTTCTACCTTTTTCTCTAGCATGGATGCCTTAGGTGACACATTTAAAATGCCTGACTTAGAAACATTTTGTGAAAGACTTACTAGGGAAGAATCCAAATTGTCTCACCTTGAGTCTTCCACCTCTCAAAAGGCATTAGTTGCATCTAATCCTAAGGGAAAGGGAAAACCAAAAAGTAAAACCAAATCCACCCCTTCTCCATCTCAAAATGCTCCTAAACCCAAAGAAAACAACTCAAAACCCAAGGAGTCTTCTAAATCCAAGAATAAGTCTAGTTTTCATGCTCTTTTTGTGGGGGTAGTAATCATGAAGAACATAGGTGTTATAAGCGAATGCAAGCCTTAGAGGATGTAGTCAAGAAACAAAAATTTCTATCTCCACTCCACCTCCTTCTAATCAGCATGGAAAAGCACTTAATGTTGTTGGGAGATCTCAGTCACCACTTGTAGATAGTTGGGTTATAGATTTTGGTGCTTCTCATCACATGAATTCTTCTAAGGAGTCTTTTGTTTCTCTAGGTTTGAGTTCTACTTCCAAAATTGAGGTTGGAGATTCTTCCTTTCTTTTTGTTAAAGGAAAAGGTGATATACAACTTGATGGTGGTAGTATCCAAGATGCACTATATGTTCCTAACATCACTACAAATTTGCTTTATGTATATCAAATTTTCATTCTAGTAAGGAAAACAGTGACTTTTACACCACATGGGGTAGAAGTACGAACTTTGTTGGAGCCAAATTCACTTGTTTCTCAAGGTATTGTTGATCATAGTTCTAGACTATATCACTTTGAGGGTTTTGATGACACTTCCTCTATAGGGACATGATTGGTTTCTCATGCAGATTCAGAGAGTAAGCTTTGGCATGAAAGATTTGGACATCTTAATTACAGATATTTGAAGGAGTTGAGCACTCATGGTATGGTAGATGGTCTTCCTAGAGTTTCTAGTCTTGAGGGAGTTTTCATGGTTGTGCATTAGGGAAACAACACCAAGATCCATTTCCTAAGAATTTGTCTAAGAGAGTTTCTTCACCACTTGAGCTTGTGCATAGTGACTTGATGGTTTTTCCTACCCCCTCTTTCAATGGAGCTAAGTATGCACTTATGTTTATTGATAATTTCTTGAGGTGTACTTGGGTTTATTTTCTCAAGTACAAAAGTGATGTTTTTCACACTTCAAAGTCTTCAAGGATTTGGTCGAGAAACAATCTTCTAGTTGCATAAAGAACCTTCATATTGATAATGGGGGAGTACTTCAACAATGAGTTTTCTAATTTTTGGCAACTCAAGGCATTATTCACCAGCATTTGTTCCTCATACTCCACAACAGAATGGCTTAGTAGAAAGGAAGAATAGAACTTTGAAGGAAATGGCTAACTGTATGATGCATTCTAGAGATTTACCTCCTATCTATTGGGAAGAAGTAGTTAATTGTGCTAACTACATTTAGAATCACACACCACATAGAGCACTTGAGCATTTGACTCAGAGGAAGCTTGGTCCAACACTAAGCTAGATGTCTCATTTTTTTGAGTCTTTGGGAGCCATGCTTGGGCCTTTGTGCCAAAGAAGAAAAGGAAAGCTTTGGATAAGAAGAGAAAACCCTTGATCTTTGTAGGGTATTGTGAGGACATGAGAGCTTATTGACTTTTAGATCTTGATACTCATGACGTTATTTTTTGAACACATGTTCAGTTTGATGAGCACTTCACTCCTCATGATTCTTCATCTTCTTCCATGCCTCCTTCTTCTTCATCTCATCTTGAGGATCCTTTCTTTGAGGAGGTTGATGAGGAGGTTATAGATGTCGTTGAGGATCCTATTCCCATTGATGTTGTCACTATGCCTAAGTGGGCTCGTACTATAGTTTCTGAGGTAACACCTTTCATAGAGGATCTTCCACCCACTAGGCATCATCACGCACATTCTACAGGTTCTAGAATTTTGTGTCAGGTAGTTTCGAGGATCCACAGTCTTTTCAAAGGCTCATGGGATACAGGAGTGGGATGATGATGGCAGTTGAGTATTCTTCTTTGATGAAGAATCATACTTGGGATTTGGTATCTCTTCCTAAAGGAAGAAATATGGTTAGGTGTAAGTGGGTATACCAAACCAAATATGCAGTTGATGGGTCCATTGACAAGTATAAGGCTCATCTTGTTGCAAAGGGTTTTTCACAAGTTGAAGGTATTGATTACTCTAAGAATTTTGCACCCGTTGCCAAGATGGATTTTGTACGCCTTGTACTTTATTATTGTTGCATCACAGGGGTGGCCCGTATACTAGATGGATGTGAAGAGTGCCTTCTTACATGGAGATCTACAAGAGGAAATATACATGGAGAAACCGGCTGGATTTGTTCAGGATTCTTCTCTTGTTTGTAGGCTCGAAGGTCTCTCTACGGTCTCAAACAAGCCCCTCGGCTTGGTATGAGAAGATGGATTCTTTTCTTCTATCTACTAGTTTTTTTCATTGCCACTCGATCATACAGTGTATCTCCAACATGTTGGTGAGGATATTGTGATACTTGTCTTGTATGTTGATGATTTGTTACTTACTTGGAAGCTCTTCTTCCCACATTCAGACTATTTAGAGGGCTCTTTCTACATAGTTTGACATGATAGATCTTGGGTTATTGCATTATTTCCTTGGTTTGCAGATTTCTCAAACAGATTCAGAGGATTCATTTGAGTCAGCAAAAGTACACCCATGATCTTCTTTAGTGCTTTGATATGGCTGATTGCAAGCCAAGTCCATCTCCTTTTTAGTCTGGGGTTACTCTTACTTCCACATGTACCACACCACTTTGTGATCCTACATTGTATAGGTAGTTGGTTGGGAGTCTCATGTACTTGACCCATACTCGCCCTGATATTTCATTTGTAGTAGGGCTTGTATCTTCGGTTTGCACATTCTCCTCATAGTAGTCATGATGATACTAAAAGGATTTTGTGCTATTTGTAGGGCACTTCCCACTTTGGCCTACACTACACTAGGGGTTCTACTCAGTTGGTTGGGTATACAGATTTAGATTGGGAAGGTTCTATTGATGACAGGCATTCCACTTCTGGCTATCTTTTTGTCTTGGTTCTTCTCCAGTTGCTTGGGCATGTAAAAAGCATCAAAGGCTATTGCACTTTCATCTTCAGAGGTAGAGTACAGGGCAATAGTTACAATGAGTCAAGTAGATTCTTTGGCTTTGCAGATTATTGATAGAGTTTGGATTCCCATAGGATTCACCAACTGTACTTTGGTGTGACAACCAAAGTGTAATTCACATTTCTTGCAACCAGTTGAGCACCAATGGACCAAGCATATTGAGATACACATCCACTTCATTTGTCAAAGCACATTCAGGATGGAGTTCTTTGCTTGGAGTACATTTGACTCAGCAGCAGGTTGCAGAACATCTTTACAAAGCCTTTTGCATCACCTCACTACCTTGAGTTACGTGGAATGCTTGGGGTTTCAGAAGTTGTTCTTGGGGGTGTTCATGAGAACATCTTCCTTCTTCTTCTTCTTTCTCTTTCCTTATAGTAGGATTCTTTCCTTCTTTTGGTTGAGATTTCTTCATGGATATATTGTACATGAGTACCTCATCAGGCCTAGTTTCGGGACTCATATTGTGGACATGCCACTTCTATTTTGGCCCCTAGCTTCACTTGAGGGGGTGTTAGAGTAGGTATTTACCTTAGCTCATGTTCACCTAGGTACTTTATTTACCTTTATTGTATTTATCCTCACCCACTTATGTGTGTGGATATTTATTTTTATTTATTTAGATATTAGGGGATATTATCTAGTTGTTAGGTCTAGTTCTTTCCTTGATATATGGTATTGACTAGATCCTTCATGTCTAGTTCTCTCCTAAATCTATGGTCTTGACTAGTTCTTTGATGACTAGTTATTTCCTTGATTTATGGCTTGATCTACGACCTTGACTGGTTCTTAGATTGTTATTCCTTGCCTATATAAGTAAGGCCCATTCTCATTGTAATTCATTTAGTTCCATAATAATATATGATATTGTTGCTCATTTGTTTGCAAAGGTTTTATGTAAAGTTATTAGCTTGGTACGATATGGTTATCATTCCTTTTATGTCAAGGTTGTGATTAGATAGTGCAAAACTACACCAAATAGTTTCATATCCTATCAAAATAAGTGGGGCATAGGACACCGAAAGCATCAAATTTTAAAATATTGTAGTAGGTTGCGATATTACATATAGGAAGAGATGGAGTTTATAGAAATCAATACTCTTAAGGAATCCTACCAATATGTATTCATAATTAAAGAAATGTCAAAACGTATTCCAAGAAAGGGAAAGTTGACATCAAGTAATAAGGAGAGGATGCACCACAACGAGAAAAGGATAAGAAGATGTCATAAAAATAAAAATCGTGAAAAGACACATGGATGTGGTGTGAAAGAACAAGAGTAGGTACCATGACATGAAGGACTATCAAACTATTAGAAAAATCTTCTAACAAATTTGTGGAATCCAGATGCAAGAGAAGCCTCCATAGATAAACAAGGTGCAAATGAATAAGAGGAGCCAATTGTGTACGCAATTCCCTATACCATTGTTACCACCACACGATAGTATCCCCAAAAAATAATGATGTAGAATGTATATTTCACTCGCAAATTTTGGTAAATGGTATGAATCATCACTTTATTCTAGATAGTGGTAGCTACAAGAATCATACATATATGTAGATACAATAAGAGGATAAATTTGGTAACAAATCCTCACCCAAAACCATAGTCTATTGGATGGGCCAGTTAAGGGATAGACATCTATGTGAATTGACAATGTCACCTTCCCTATTTAATCAAACCATTCAAATATGTGGTGGTATGTGATGTTGCACCATTAGATGTCTATGATGTACTTCTTGGAAAACCATACATGTGGGATCACCATGGTGTCTACGAGGCTAGGCCTAGGAGTGCCATCATCACTCTAGGTTGTAAACACTACCACATCCTAAAGGAATCCCCTACTAAATAAATGGCACTCGACTAATGCAAATTAGTTTTGAAGGTTGATTTATCAAATTAGAACCTTTTTCCTTCTCATGACCAGGACCTAAGGATAAGAAAAAGGTTGCAAAGCAATTGGAAGAACAACTCAACTATTCAAAACTACATAATGGAAGCAGAAGGATCATATTTTATTTTAATACATAGGTACATTCATACCACCAATAGGTGTGCCTTTGCATTTTCTAGTGAAGAATCCAATTTACTTAGTCCTTAAAACACCACTCTTGAATGGGCCTCTATATAGGAAATCATTACTTGAGAATGAAGAGATCAAGTGTCATATTTATATTATTTTTTGAAAGAAATATGGGATTTGGTAGATTTTTATTGACTATCGAGTCTTGAAAAAATCACAGTAAAGCATAAATACCCACTTTTAGGGATTGAAGACCTCCTGGACCAGCTCAAGGGTGATAATTTCTTCAAGAAGATTGATTTTAAGTCAAGCTATCACTAAATTCCCATCAATCTTGCAAATGTTTGGAAGACTACATTCAAATCCAAGGAGGGATTGTTTGAATGGTTGTTCATGCCTTTAGGGTTGAATAATGATCATGAAACATTCATGAAGATGATGAATGATATGCTACAACCATTCATTAATTTATTTGTGGTCGCATACCTAGATGGCATTCTTATCTTTAGTAAGACATGGAAGGAACAAGTTCAACATGTATAAAAATTTATTCAAACCTTTCATTAACACATGATGTATGCCAACATAGAGAAAATTTCCTTTGGTGTGGAGAGTATGTAAAGATTTGGATACATCATCAACAAGGATGAAATTCATGGGGACCTAGAAAAGATTGAGGTCATTTAAGACTAGGCGACACCAAAGACCATCACTTTGAAATATGAATTTTCTTAGGACTTGTTTACACCCTTTTTAAATTAAGACCATGCTAATCTAAATTTAATTTAGTGAGGTCATATTTACACTAGATGGATGTAGGTTAGATACAAATATCTATTGTAATTAATTACCTTCCAACATTAACTATACAATATCAAAATAGCATTATGAAGCATGCAATACATGATATGAACTTGAAAACATAAGGGAATGAGTATAATTAGCTTGTTATATAATATTTTAGGAATTTATTAGACTATGAAATTATAGAACAAGGAGATATTAACCTAGAGGTGCTTCATATTTAAGACTATAACTATTAAATATCTTGGGCGGTGGACTGTACCAATCTTCTAGGACTATACCATATGATCTTGACCCTTTTATATGGTCTTAAACCTGCTCTTTTTCTACTCCTACAAATTTTTGTTGTGGTTACATGCCTATATTTGTTTGTCATTGTTAAATCCTATTTTTTGATCTATGACAAAGCACTTTGAACATACTGAACATCACCTCAAACCCTATCCATGGATGAAGAGTCCTACAAAATATACATTAGTTGGGTTGTGGGAACCCCTATGCACTACTGAGGTCTCAAACTACACATATTTCTCCACCTATCATATGATATCTAGATAGACCAAACAAATTTTCCAACTTATTTGAAACTACTTGCTTTAACTTTAGCTCTTACTAAAATACTTGGAGGAGGGATATTTGAATACTTGAAAATGGGAGAGAATGTTCTCTAGGTCTAGTAAGAGGCTTCATATATGATGTGGGTACTACCCTAATAATTATAGATGTGTTATTACAACATTTAGGGATTTTTAACTTCCTTTTACAAGTGTAGGAAGTGAGTGTATCGGTGGATTGGCATAAGTTTTATAGGTTATCAAATGCGGTAGTTTTTAATTTCTTATATAGGGATCTGTAGGTGATTTATCAAAGAAAGGATAACCTAGATGGATATAATACCCAACAAAAGATATCAATTTGGAAGAAATATTGGTCCAAGATCATACAAGTCAGCCATGACCATATACAAATTCCCAATCAAACTATATGACCCTAATTGGGGATAACAAAACATGCAAACTAAAGTTCGTAAATTGGCAAACAACATTTTTCGATGAATTTTGTGCATTTTATTATTAGAATGTGTCAACGTATCAATGCGTAAGGATAAATAAGTTGAATAAGAGACCTCAGAAAGTGTTAAACAATAATGGAGAAGTTTTATTTATCATAGCAAGAGTACATTTTCAAATCAAGTGTTGTCAAAGTGTAAATTTTCAAAGTTTAGTGTCTACATTTCCCCCATTTAAGTATGAAATGAAAATTGCATGCTTAAAGGAAAATATACCTGATTTTGTAAACACACTTTTTCTTTTCTGTAATGTTTGTCTTATATTTTCCCATGTTATGGTTAGTGTTGGCATGCTCCATGATGAAACCTACAACATAGTGTGTAGTCAATGCCCATGATAAACAATTGAACTTTAACTCAAATATAAATTATAATGTGAAATATTTGCATTTGCATAAATTTGAAATGAAAATATGTAAACAAGGAAGGCATTCACTTTTTTTCTTTGTGGAAGAAGAGAACATTGTATTTTACTTGTGCTTAGATATTTATGTTTCTAAATTTTCCAAAGGATTTGGGGTGATTAGTCTCCAATTTGTGCTTTGAGGATAAACTAGATTGTTAGGTTCCTACAACCCAATATGGAGATGTAAATAAAATAGAATAAAAATGAGGTACATGTGTACCTCTATGAAAGAAGAAGACTATATATCAAATTTATTCAACAACTCGATATCTTCCTTTTGAATTTGGGAGGAGAGGAAGAGATGCCTACAAAGACCTTAGTTGCTTTGATACCTTCCATTGTCCCATGAATCACACTTTTGCGAGTTATATGTAGACCCAAATTTTTATATAATGACATACAATACAAAAGAGGATATGTGCCCCAAAATCTCCCCATATGCCACATAATTGATAATAACTGAATAAAAGCTAAGTAGAAACTAAAAATGTCCTAAAATTCTAATAAAGGAGGGAGAATCGTACTATAAGATCCTTGAAATTATGGTAGAAATTAAAATTCTATGACAAAGGAGTGAAGTATTTCATGCCCCTATACTAAGTGAACCAAATATGAAAATGTGTCAAAAACCTAAGAATGAAGTTGAATTTATAAAAATGCTGATAAAAATGATGTTTGTGCCCCTAGGTAAAAACATATGGGAAGTCTATGATTGTGTAATATGGTATGGACCCAATTGTACGGTTTGAACATGTGATTATTTTACAATTTTTTTTTACTTGAATGTGTTTCGAGTTCTTATACTGTTTGTTCCCATGTGTGTCTCAAAATAAATAGGTATGTGCTAATGAAGGATATGTATGAGAAATTGTATTAGAGTGTAGATTCCTTGAACCGATGACCACCTGGAATAACATGTACCCACAAAAAGAAGGTTTTTGTGCATAGTGGTAACCAAGGAATGCAATAAAAACAATGATATAAATTGATAGAAACCTCATAACTGATAATAAAAGTAGTCTAAATACATGTAAATACAATAATAGTGCAATTATATGTAAGATATATGTAAAAAATAGCACACAAAAGGCATAAAGCCTACAAACATGGGACACCCATAGTATCACAAGACAATTAAGGCCAGTAAGCTTGCAAACAAGAGAAAGAAAATGAAACAAGATAGGCATGATGCCACAAACATGGGACACCCATGATGTCACAAGAAAATCAAGGAACATAGGCCACAAGAAAGGAAAATAAACAAGCAATAATATACACCCATAAGAAAGTGTGCATGAAACAAGAGTGTCAAAACATGCTAACATGATATAATATTCAATATAGGTGAAATACATGAAACAAGATATGTCAATGCTACACAAGACACATGTGTTAGTCATGTTAGTCTGAAAAATAATAAGTACACAATGTATGTAATTGAACATAAATGAGGAAGTATAAAGGGACTATAATAGAACAATAAAACATGTATGAAATGGAGGGATTTCCCCAAGAGAATAATGTAAGAAGTGATGTGTGCTCCTATAAGTGTGTATCAATATGTGTTCTTTACATCCATCTCAATATACCAAATGAACGCATGTTTGTAAATAAGAAAACATGTTATTTATCAAACAAAATTGAGACACAACATGCATAATGTAATGTGATAACAACTCAAGTAAAATACATAGGTCATGGTTTTGTATTATTGCAAATATTTGAATGTTTTTGTTTATTGGAATGCATAAATATATACAACAAGTATGAAGTGAATGAAAAATATAATGAGAATCTCTTGAAGAGGATGGGAAAGTCTCAAGGAAGATGGATACGTAGGCCTCAATTGTGATTCAAATACGAGTGGTATAGTTGTGGTAATATGTGCCAAAGAAGGTTGAGGAGATAAATCAAGTGTAAAATTAACATTAGAAGATCGATGCCAATGCAATGGACTAGAATGACATGTTGTAAATTACTAGGATGTATTGGATAAGTTGTACATGTAGAATGTGTATTAAAGTAATAGTGTAGGAGCCTAGGGGAATGAAGATGGTGAAAAGTATGACATGGGGCTATTAGCCTATGAGGATACCTATAGCTATGAGATGTAGTGTGTGTAACAAAATGACTATTGGGAGACCTAGGAGAATAAAATGAATAGGATGGTGAATGGGCCTTGGAAGAAGATTAAGAATTCTAGATCCGTAAGGGTAAATGTTTGAAACCAAAAACCTATCCATAGATATACTAGGACAAGGTGAGATAGTAAGAGGAGCCTCAAGGTGAATACCTCTAAGCCTCAATGGGAATACCTCTAATTGTCATAACTATTTTGATGATGAATGAAATTAATACATTGGTCGACTATTGGGGAATATACCTAAGAGAATATAACCAAGTGAGACCTAAATGTAAGGCACCAAAATTAAGAGTAGAAGAAACCAAGAATCAAACTGATGTAGTGATACTACTAGTAATGATACATTAAGTGATGTTCCAATAATAGGGATTAGTATGAAGTGTCGACACAAAATCACGCACTTGAGTAAATTTCTAGGTCCTAAAAGCATGCTAGAATTTACATGATTCCAAAGCAAGAAAACTAGTAATTGACAAATATCTTTAGCTTCTTTTCTCTTTATTTTTCTTTCTCTCTGGTCTTACACACCCTATAGCCAGTTGGAACTTTATTTGTTTATCTTTTATGACTTTAGATGACAACTCCCAGGAACTCATGTCTTGTGATGCAACTTTAGACACTTATCAGTGGCATGACTAGGACATCAAAGATAATCACAACAGGTATTGACATCAAAATTATTTTTTTGAGGATCACTCATATTAACCTCAAATAGTGGAGGGAGAAATAGGAGATTACATTCGAATAATTTTCTCAATAGAATGCGAGGCAAAATTTGTAAACATGTAAAATGGCATTATATGGGCTGGAGTTGCAACTTGATATATTTAGAAACAACATTGAAAGTGTCTTTATAAGAAATCTTAACACCATTAGTCATTCCTTTGAATGTGATGCAAAGCACCCCGCATTCAATCACTCAAATACAATAAATGTATTAGAAGATCCATCTTCAAATTATACAATCACTCACAAGTAATGAACTATGACCTTGCTTACGAAGCCAAAATTTTCTTAAAAGGACAAAATGCTTGAAACCACTTCATTCAACATGCTCAAATACACCATACCAACCTGATTAGGCACTCCAAAAAGTTTCATCTCACCATCTTCACATATTCTCCTACTAGACCTCATATATTGTTTATAACCCTACAAACTGGGATCATTTGATGAAAATGAAAATTTCCAAAGAGTTATGATTCATTGTTAAATTATTTGGATAACCTTTTTACTCATTAAGGGGGATACAAAGTTTCAAGTCTTATCTCCTTACCCATCAAAATTTATTCTCCTTTTATCTCTAGAATTAGCCCAATTTCTACTAGCCCTCTTAGTCAAAAACCACTACGCATAGAATAATACACAAACATTCAAAACAAAGTAATTAGTGTTTCATATACCCATTATCGAGCTTGTGCTTTTGGTAAATTTCATAACACAACTCACCCAACTCAAACTTTCTCCTTTTGGCTTCTTTCCACTAGGTCTTGTAAGGGTTTAATAGCAAAATCTAGGGTTTCATAAAACTCAGTATTTCTATACCTCTTAGACTCCTTGTACCTCTTTCTTCAACCATGAGCAAATACTTCTCACTATTCAAGCACTTCATTTCATCACTCTTCTCATGTTCTCAAATTTTGGATCTCAAGACACCTAATTTGCAAATGTCTACCTAACTTTGTCTTGATCTTTTCACCTTGGTTTATTAAGGTTCATTCTTAACTTACCACTTGATCATTCTCATTAAAATTCTTCATCAATTATATCAATCACCCTCCTATCCTTTAGTCATGATTCTTCCTCATATGTTCCCTTGTTTTTTTCTAGTTTGTTGAATATGTTGTAGCGGGATAGTAGAAACCTTCTTGTTTAGTGGTCCTTTATGGAATTTCTCACTTCTCAAGGCTTAAACCTTTGTTATTCCACCTTCTTCTATTAGGGATAGTTGTTTCCTTATAGAATAAATCTTTCACAAGAATGAATGACTATCTTAATGGTTTGAAAATTGTTCAAGAGAATCTCTTCCTACTTTACCCCTGAGTTACTTCTTTGGTACTTGTAGTTTTTAAACATTTTTACAATATATCCTAACATTTTAATGAATCCACAAAATTCTCAAGAACCTCTTATCTCTACTTTCTATATAATTTCCTCTCTAAATGATACTACTCTTCAAGGGTCAAACTATCATAGAGTTGGACGGGTGACTGTACTTTCTTTTCCTTATCCACTTAACGGTGAGCACTCGGTGATCTTACCCTCGCTTCATGATATTCTTGTGCCTTCTAGAAATTCAATACCCCTCTCAAAAATTATCAAAAATCCTTTCATTTTTCTAGTAACATATTTAATTCCATCATACTCATGACATTTCTTACTAACCTTTCAAACCCGAGCATCAACCTTGTCATGACTGTAATTAGTTTTCAATGACTTATATGTTAATTTATGTAATGGTTCTCTAAACTCCTTACCTATTTGTACCTATATATGAAATTCATTGGCTATGAATCTTCTTAAAACTATCTTTGACATTTTATTAAACACCTCCATCACATTTTAATCTCTCCATCACTTACATTTTCCTAGTATGCAAAGATTCCATGCATATTTTAAACAAATACTTTGTTCCCAATCTCCTAGAACATAGTTTTTGACCGAGAGTGGTTTGTTTTACTTGTTTAATTAATTAAGGATCCTTAAGGGTGTGAATACACAAATAAACTCATTGTTATGTCTTCAACCCCAATTACATGGTAACAATAACAAATATCATACACTTTTAACTCCTATCTTAGGGTTTATCAAACCAAATTCAGAGCTTAAACACTTAAAATCATTCACATAGTTCAATGTGCCTTCTTGTGGACTGTTCTTATGTCTTGATCACCTTTTTATGATTATTTCTTGTTCTATTTAAGGTTTTACAATTTTCCAACACTTGTAAATACATTCACACAAAATTTATGATGAGATACATGAACAATTTTTAAAATACTTAACCACAATATCATAGTGTTATCATGAGTTTTGTAATGGAAAAATTCACACTTGAAATCATGACAACCATACCCTACAGTGAAATTTTTCATTTAAAGGTCATCTTGATCCCTCCTCTAGATCACCCTAACCCCCATTTCAGTATTATCCCATCCTTCTGAGTGGTCTAATGTGTGGTGTCATCATGTTCATATGTGATTTAGGGATATCCAGTCCATTTGGGTACTTCCAAGACAAGTTTCTCCAAGACAGGTTTTTGAGAAGCTTAGGAAAGGTTGTTTCTGGCCTTCCTAAGGCTGGTGCACATCCCCTCGAGTAGAAAAAATGAACAAAAATAATCATGGAAGTGTATCATATAGATAATAATGTTGTGAAATTTATTTTGGAATAATTTGGGAAGTTTCAAAAGTTTTGGAGCAGTTTCAGCAAAAGTGGGTCTTGGAGGGTGAAGTAGTGCACATTGCAAAAACAACCCCCAAGCTTCAGGAAGTGATTCCGAGAGCTTCATAAGGAGTTATAAGACAAAAAAATATCGTCAAAAATCTAGTTCATATCTCTAAATGATGGTAGTCTCAATTATTTCACAAGACTCGTGTGCTTCTATCCGCAACTTGTTTTAATCATGCACAACCTTCAATCCCAGATAAAATGCCTACTTTTTAGGATGTTTCAGGAATAATCAAGGTATGAGACCACCACCATTTGTTCCAAAATCATTTTCTAGTAAAATTTATATAAATAAGTGTGAAACAATTCTTTTGAGAGCTCAAGATATGTTGGGGTGATAGTGTCAAGTGGAATCTACCATTGAAAGTACGCCCCTAATATTATATTAAAGTTTGTTCATCAAAATTTATTTTGAAGGTCTTTCACATTTAAGAGTGAAGAGTCTTGACCGATGCATCCTTATTGATTTGGGTGATACCTTTTGGGATTGGCTATTAGTAACGGATATGTTTGTACAGATCCAAGTATTAAATATCGAGATCGGTCATGTAAGATATGTTGGATGATCATTGTATCGAATGATTAAGAGAAACAACTCTGCAATCATTCTAGGAGTGAAGTGGAAGTATCTTGGGTAAAATTCTATTGAATTACTAATAAAAAATTACTTTACCAATGGAGTTTTTCCTTCGAGTTTCTCCACTTAAATCTGGTGTTATCTGTCTCTTGTTCTTGTTTTTTATTTACTTTCAGCTCTTGTTCTTTAAGCTTTGTAATTCACTATTTATGTGTCTAATCGACTGCACATCATAATCTATAGTCATCGGCATTTTAATGGTGGATCTGTAATCTATCGATTATATTTCCCCTGCTAAATCTAACATGGTATCAGAGTTAGTGATTATGCATGTGCAGGATTGATCTAGAAGTTTTTAACTTGAAGAGGTGAAGAAGCTTTAATTTTATTTACGGATATATGAAACCTTAAAATTTCTGCAGTCATCTTCAAGCTAACCAGGTTTAAAATTCCAATTCCCACCTAAATATTTCTTGAAATATTGGTTAAATGGTTGTTTAGATCATGTTTGAGCTATTATATGCTTAGATCTTTGCTTTTGCATCTTGTTTCAGTCTGTTTCTAGTTTAAATCCGTCATCTGCAAGCTTATTTTAAGTTTTCACACCGTGCATAACCATTAGAGCAAAAAAAAATTTCGTGGATCCGAAAGATTTAGTTAGATCTAGTTTTTTTGAAGCTTCTAAGTCTATTCGGAAGTTTTTGTCTTTGCGAAGCTTTGGCAAATTATTTTGTCATTCGGCTTTGCATTTTCAGTATTTTTATAGTTCCACTTGGTTTTGCGAAGCTTGGACCAATAAAATTTCTCCAAATAGCTTTGATGTTCTTTTTTTCATGTTTGCGAAGCTATATCCACTCTTAGAGTGCCAAGTGGCTTTAATCTTTCCTCTTTCTGATTAAATATTTAATTTTCTGTGAATTTCTGTATTTTCAAAGCACGATCCAATAGTTAAGTGCCAAGTGGCTTCACTTTGTCAGTATTTTTTTGAATTTTTGTAGTTTTGCTATTGCGAAGCTTGATAAAATCATTTTTCTAGCTAGCTTCGTATTGCCAGTATTCTAATTAGACCTTTCTATTTTTGCGAAGCCCAAGCCAAAAGGCTCGATCTTTCTTCACTTTGTCAGTCATATTGTTTATCTGATTGTCAGTTGTGAAATGTGAGCCAATAAGGACTTTATGTGTGTCTTCACATTGTCAGACTTGGCTTAGTTGTCCTCTGTCATTTGCGAAATATGATCCAATAGGAAAACTCCAAGTCACTTAATATTTCACATTTTCAAACCTTTTTTAGCTTACTTTTGTCATATGCAAAGGTTGAGCCAATAAAATTGCTCCAAGTATCTTTTTATTTTGCATTTGTCAGATTTGCAAAATCCAAGCCAATAGAATTGCTCCATATTTCGCATTTGTTAGTTTTTTATTTGTGGCAGTGGTTATCCAATAAGAATTAGCCACCTTTTCACATTTGTTAGTGTTTTTCAGTCTTGCGAAAAGCAAGCCATTTAAAAGGCTCCACGTGTCTTCAGTTTGCTTTAGTCATTTTGGTTGCATTGCGAAGTGCGAACCAATAACATTTAGACACATACATCTATTTTTCACATTTTTAGTCTTTGTTAGACTTGAAAAGTGAAAGTCATTTAAAAGGCTCCACATATCTTTTTTTTGGATTAGTCTTTGTCAGATTTGTGAAGCACGAACCAATTTTTTTTGACACGTATATTAATCTTTTAATTGTGTCATCCTTCACAAGTGTCAAGGTGTCAGTCTTTGCTTTGGCTTAGCCACTTAGATTGTGACACTGTCTTATACCTTTTTCGGACCCGAACTTTATTTTAATTTTGGTTTATTTTGGGGACTTTAATCTCGCTCAAAGCATTCTATTTAAAGTTTGGCAGAAAGCCACCACATGTCTATTCTTTAACCGTTATATTTTTGACAAGTGACAACATTTGATTGAGTTTTTTTACTATCTTTTCTTTCACATATTGTTCGCATTGTGTCAGAGTGTAAAAAAGTGAACTAATTAATTAAATACATGTGTATATGGCTATGTTGTCTATTTTTGTATTAATTATTTTTTTGACTTATTAGCTACACTGCTTCAAGTGCAAACTAATTGAAAAGTGATGCTGTATTTGCTTTTCGCCGTTGTCGATATTTTCATAGATTTTTGACACATGTTTATTTTGTTTATTGTTGCGGACCCGAAAAGACATTAAATTTAATTTTTAAAGCTTTGCATCCGCCCGAGGACCTGTTTTTAAAAGACATATGCCTCTCTCGGTATTGTTGATCGTGCCACGAGTTGTCCCCCACATTGGATTTTTTTAACTTGTTTTTATTTGTTAAGTAGCTCATTTTTTTAGCTCATATAGCTCACTTTTGAGCTCGCCCTTCAAGTTTCTAAATAACTCATCGAGATACTATAGCTCGACTCAGTCCGAGCTTGATTAGCTCTCAGTAAACTTGACCAAAATGAGTTATTTTTCAAACTCTGCCAAATTGTGTCGTGGTCTTGATCGCCCTTAATTAATTAATTAGCTAATTTTTCTGCTAAAAGGACTGTAGCTTTGTTAAATCGATCTTAATCTCATTTATAGCTATTCCTCTTTGAATTAATTTGAGTTGTTAGCATTTGTAAAGCTATTAAAAATATCGTAGCTTATTTTTTGTCTCCATTTATCTTCCTTAATTCATTTTTTAACTGTAATTGTTTCCATTGTCGTATGAGCATTAGAAATGGCTAGTTTTGCTAGTTTTTCGATGGATAAGTCTCATCTTTTGAATGGAACAAATTATAGCATATGGAGAGTTCAATTGAAATCTTGTTTTATGGCTAGGAAGCTATGGGATCTTGTGACTAGTGTCGAAAAATGTCCCACAGGAGATAATCTACCCTTGAAACCTTAGCTCCTTCTCTCAAAAATCTCAGAAGTTGTACATCCTATTGCAAAGCATTAGAGATGAATTCTTGATGCATATAGGCCATATGGACTCACTTGCAGATGCATGGAAGCAATTAGAAACCATGCATGAAGGAAATAGGTTGTCTAAGATAATTAAGCTAGTTTTAGAGTTGTTTACAACTCCTATGAAAGGGGATGAGAAAATTGTCAATTATTTAGCTAAAATTAAGAACATTAAAGCTCAATTAGATGGTTGTAACTATGAATTGTTTCAAGATAAGCTTTTGTATTTTATAATTCAAATTAATATTCATGAAAAATTCAGACATTATATCTCTATTCTTAACTCTAAGTATCAGAATGAGAATGATTTGCTTGATTTAGACACTTTGTCTTCTCTGTTAATTCAAGAAGAGCGTGTAATGGAGAACTTTGATTCAAAAGAGACTGCTTCTCAAGAATTTTTCTCTCAGAATCATAATTCTGCTCATAATAGAAATATCAATCCAAATCAAAA
The DNA here is from genome assembly GCA_018340775.1 of Taxus wallichiana var. yunnanensis. Taxonomy (NCBI): domain Eukaryota; kingdom Viridiplantae; phylum Streptophyta; class Pinopsida; order Cupressales; family Taxaceae; genus Taxus; species Taxus wallichiana. The sequence goes on from CM031235.1 coordinate 889,973,044, forward strand.
GTCTAATATCAAATCTAGATTTAAATCAAATCCTAAGACTAATTCTGCTAAGAACAATCAGAAATTTAAATTCAAATTTAATGGAACTTGTAATAAGTGTGGAAAATTTGGGCATAAAGAGTCGATTGTAGAGTAAAGATTAACAAATCAGCTAAGAATGCTAAGAACAACAAGCCTAATAATCATAAGAAAAATTAGAAGAAAAATCATGCAATTGTAGTTGAGTAGTCTATTGCCTTGTATATTGCCTCTCAACTTCAAATGACAATGAATGGATTCTTGATAGTGGTGCCTCTAGGCATATGAATTTTACTTCTGGTATCCTCTCGATGTAGTTAAATGTGAAGATAATATCTATCTAGGAGATAACTCAATCATTATATCTGAAGGTTGTGGCAATGTTAAGCTATCAAATAGTGTAATTAGGAATGTCTTGTATGTTCCTCAATTGAAAAATAATCTTTTGTCTTGCTCTCAACTAACTAAAGAAAACTGTAAAGTTGTTTTACTGCAAGATAAGTGGTATGTAAAATATAAATTTAGTAATATTATTGCTTTTGGTATTCAGAAAAATGGCTTGTATATCTTTGATGGTTTTGTGTCTGAGTCTTTCTTTTCTTCCTCTTCTAGGAATGATATCCACTTTGGCATGAAAGACTTGGTCATGTAAATTTCAAAAGTTTGTATGATATGTCTAGACTGAATCTTGTTGTTGGTCTACCAAAGATAAATTCAGAACATGAAACTTGTGAAATTTTCCTACGTGGTAAGAAACATGCTCAACCATTTCACAAACATCATGATCCAAATTCTTCTCAGTTATTAGAATTGATTCATAGTGATGTGAGAGGTCCACTTGAGGTTCCTTCTCTCAGTGGTGATTTGTATGTTGTTTGTTTTATTGATGATTACTCTAGAATGACTTGGTCTTATTTTATCAAGAAAAAGTCTGATGTCTTATCTAAATTTTAGGAATTTAAAGCTCTAGTTGAAAATGCTTCTAATCTGAAAATTAAGAATTAGGACTGATAATGGAGGTGAATATGTCAGCAAAAAGTTTGATGAGTTTTTGTGTGTCATGCGGGATTCAAAGAGAATTAACTACTCCATATTCCCTCAGCAAAATGACATTGCAGAAAGAAAGAATAAAACTATCTTAGAAATGGATAGGACTATGATTCATTCATCTAATGTGCCTAAGTTCTTATGGGCTGAAGATATGAACACTGTTTTCTATAATCTTAACAAAGTAACTACTAAAGCTCTTCATCAAACTACTCCTCATGAGGTATGGATAAAGAAAAAACCAAACATTTCAAACTTAAGAATATTTGGTAGTTCTATGTCTATCTTCATTCCAAAATACAAAAGGAAGAAGCTTGACCCAACCTCGTTTTATTGTATTTTTTTGGATATGGATGTAAAACATAAAGGATTAAGAGTCTATGATCCATTCAAGCATGACATTGTTGAAAACAGAAATGTTCAAGTCTTAGAGAAAACTTTCTCTGATGTTTCTCATGAACCCTCCTCTACTACTCTGGAGATAGATCCTGATAATCCTTCTACTGACATTATGGAAACAAAAGTTCAAGAGGATGATTATCCTGATCTAGATATGATGGAGATTGAGGGGGAGTCATCCCAAAATTTCTTGCAACCTAATATTCCTAAATGGGCTAAAAATATTGTTCAAAAATCTCATCCTGATAGTCTTAGAAAACTAACTAGAAGTCAACATACTCATTATGCCTTGTTGACCCTCTATGAGTTAGAACCAAAATCCTTCAAAGAAGCATCTCAAGATGATATATGGATTCAGGATATGAAGGATGAATACAATTCTTTAATCAAAAATGACACTTGGGAATTAGTCCCTCCTCCTTCTAAGAGAAGCATTATAGGATCTAGGTGGTTGTTTAAAATCAAATATAACTCTCTAGGAGAGATTGAAAAGTTCAAGGCAAGGATGGTAGCTCGTGGTTTCACTCAGAAATCGGGTATTGAATATGTTGATAATTTTGCTCCTATTGCTAAGATGGGAATTTTTAGAATTATTCTTGCATTGATCTGCCCAATATGGTTGGGAGATTCACCAAATGGATGTTAAAAATGATTTTTTAAATGGTGAATTAAAAGAAGAAATCTATATGAGTCAGCCTAAAGGATTTGAATAACCTGGAAAGGAACTTTATGTATGTAATCTTAAAAAGTCTTTGTATGGTCTTAAGCAAGCTCCTAGAGCTTGGTATGCTAAAATTAACAGATTTCTTTCGGATCTTGGTTTTTCTAACTACTAATCTGATAATGATTTATTAGTTAAAGTTGAAAATAATCATATTATCATTATTGTCTTATATGTTGATGATATTTTGATTACTAAAAGTGATAGAAATTACAATTATTAGAATCAAAGAAATCTTAAAACAATGTTTTGAAATGACTCGATTTAGGTTTTCATTTTCTTGGCATGATTATATTTCAAGATCATAAGTCTATTGTTGCATCTCAATATTAGTATGCTGAGAATTTTCATAGAAGATTTAACATGATTGACTATAAGCATGTCACCATTCCTATTGAATTTGGTGTTAAGTTAGACCCTAAACTAGCTTGTGTTAAATTTGATCCTACTTTGTATAGGCAACTAGTTGGTAGTCTAATTTATTTGACTATTACTAGACCTAATATTTCTTATGTAATGGGAGTAGTTTCAATATTTATGCAAGAACCTTATGAGGATCATTGGAAAATGGAAACAAGGATTTTGAAATATATTAAAGGAACAATCAATTATGGTCTTTTTTATTCTTCTTGTAATGATGCACAATTATTTGGTTACTGTGATTCTGATCATGTTGGTGATGTTGCAGATAGGAAGTCTACTTCTGGATATCTTTTCAAGTTGGGTACAGGTGTCATCACTTGGAGTAGAAAGAAGTAACCAACAATGTTTATTTATTCTATTGAAGCAGAGTATATAAGTGTTATGGAAGATACAAAGGAAGCTTTGTGGAAGAACATATTGTTGGATGAGCTGCACATGGGCATCAAAGGGAGTACTACTCTTCTATGTGACATCTAGAGTTGCATTTCTCTTGCAAAGAATCCAGTTCAACATCAAAGGACCAAGCATATTGAAGTTCATATGCACTTCATTAGAGAGAAAGTCTTAAATGGTGATATTGATCTCAAGTTCTGTTCAACTGAAGATCAAGTTGTAGATATCTTCACAAAACCATTGTGTTTTGTAAAGTTCTACAAATTTCATGCCTTATTGGGCCTATCAGAGTTTCCATTGAGGGGAGTGTGCATGACAATGCCACCTCTTAATGGCCTGTTGAAAACTTCCAATACTTCCTCCAGTTTGTAATAAGTAAATGTGTCACATTATGTGAAGTTACTTGTAAATCCCATGAAGCTTTAGTTATGGGTATGCCTTAGTTTATAAAAGGATCCATAGTCTGATGTAAGTCTTCATATGTAAAGCATTGGTCTTAAGAATTTTTGTATGGGAAGATCTGTGGATTTCCCTTGTTTGCATGCTAGCCTAAATCATTGTTGTTGATTCAAGGTTCGTAAATCCTTTTGTATAAAAAGGTAAATTTGGCATGTCTGGTTTTTTTTCCCACTTAACATTAAGGGGGAGTGTTGGGGTGATAATGTCAAGTGGAATCTACCACTGTAGTACGCCCCAATATTATATTAATTTTTTTCATCAAAATTTATTGTGAAGGTCTTTCACATTTAAGAGTGAAGCGGCTCGACCGATTCACCCACCCATATTGATTTGGGTGATCCCTCTCAGGATTGGCTATTAACAATGACTATGTTTGTATAGTCCAGTATTAAAGACTGAGATCAGACTGTAAGATATGTTGGATGATCATTGTATCGAATGATTGAGAGAAACAACTCTGCAATCATTATAGGAGCGAAGTGGAAGTACTAGGTAAAAATATGTTGAATTCTTAATACAGATAGTGCTTTAGCAGTGGATTTTTTCCTTCAGTTTTCTCCACTTAAATCTGGTGTCATTTGTCTCTTGTTATTCTTGTTTTGTATTTCCTTTCAACTCTTGTTCGTTAAGCTCTGTAATTTGCTATTTGTTATAAACTATTTCGTGTCTAATCGATTGCACATTATAATATATATTCATCAGAATTTTAATGGTGGATCTATAACTGCCGATTATATTTCCCGCTAAATCTAACAAGATACACCTCCGACAAGTTGCTCCAAAAGGTGAAGGAGTTAGCCATTTTTGATGAAAAAATGGACCAAATAGAAGGTGGCACACCTTTGTGCAAAATCGTCCCAAAATTTTGGGAAGGATGGGACAAAAAAGTGTGCCCAATATCATTTTAGGCCCTGGACCCTCATACAACCTCCGTTGAGCCTAACTAAGCTATTTTAGCCCCCATGCACCGATTTTAAGCCCCCAACTCTATCCAGCCACGTAGCGCCACATGAAAAATGGGAAAGGGGTGAAATTTTGTGCACCAACCATCCCAAACTTTTGGGATGGTTGGGACACAAAAATTAACCCCTCCCATTTTTGTTATTGGTCATCCACATGACCCCGACAGGTGTTTAAGCGGCTTATTTTTAGCCCCCCTATCCTTCCCAAATGCAACTCAAAATGCAAAAAGTGGCCTAATTGGAAGGGGACACACTTTTCACACCAACCATCCCAAATTTTAAGGATGGTTGGGACAAGAAAGTGTGATCCTTTCCAACTTGTGCAAATTTTCAATTTTTTTCATTTTAGTGTTGCTTCCAACTTCTCGCTACTACCCATAAACACACATAGGAAGATTTTCACTACAAGATTTCTTCCTTTCATCCACTCTGTTGCCACACCTTTGATATCACATCTATCATTCATTTTACATTATCCCTCACGGTGAAACACAAAAAACATCACTTTTTCAGTTGGCACCATGTTTGTTCAATGTCATAAACCCTCATGAACCAAAATGGTGAAATACTCATATCTCACAATCTGGAGCACAAATTGAAGTGATGTTTTTTATAAACTTCCTTATTTTCAGAGGACATAAAAATGCAACAAATGGAAGATAAAATGATTCCCTAGATTATTAATTGGAATTAAAACTCCATTTATGTGCCTTGGCTCTCATTCATCATATTTCCCATCAATTTGGCAATTGAATCAAGCTAGATTTTTGCACACAAGATCTAAATGAAAAACTATCCCGATGGAATGAATTTCATTGCAATCAGAGGTGTAAAAATAACATGTCAAAAGCTTGGTGAATCCATTAATGGTTATCTTGGTAGCTTCATGCCAAGAAGCTTCACCAGGAAAAAAAATTCATTTTTTATTTCCAAGCGTTCAAGGCAAGAAACCAAGTGAATTTCGGAGCACGAGATCGTGATGAAGAGACGAATCCAAAATTTCATTCCCATTGCAAACCGAGGCCATTTTAGTAACTTACTAAAAATAACATACTCTATGCTTCACCACATGCTAAAAATAGTAATTCCCCCAGTTGCAAGTTTGATCATCCGGGACGGTCATGAAATATTACAAAATGAGAAGCAGGACAAAAATGATAATTTTCCCAAAATAGCAGGTCCCCAAAAACAACTTGATAAAAATAGAAATTGTCTAAAAATATCAATGCATTAGTAATAGAAGAGGATGGAATGTGCCAGAAGGTTTAAAGGGTGAAATGAGAGAAAAACAGGTGATATGTCCCAAAATAGCAAGTTATGATCTCATATTCTAAAAATAGAAAGTTTCAAAGTGTTGAGTGCAATAAGTTTCAAATGACCTTGTTATCACTCATATTTCCAATTTTTGGACTCTTCATGGGGTTGTAATATGGTTTCATGGGTCAAATGTAGGAATGAGAACTTCACAGAGGTCCTGAAGTATCATCCCGAGTTCAATCATATTTAGAGGTGAAACAAAGCATCGCAAGGCGTAGCAAGTGAACTCGTCTTCATCACTCGAGGAGCTAGGTAATTCAAATTGAGTTGGTTAGAGTGAGCTCAATGAGCTAAGGGAATTCAGTGAATCAAGTTTTAATGAGGATCATCATGAGAATTTATTTTGTTCATCCTGAGCTCATATCGGAAGGTCTTGAAATAATGTTTCTAAACACTCTTTTCGTGGTTCGAGATGTTCATGCATCATCATTTTCATAAATTTATTCATCGAAGGTAGAGGTATTCCCATTCAATATATGGAGCATTATTCCCTTATCTCTTCATTCGTTCTCCTCTTCTCTCCCCTTTATAATTCTTCATTGTGAGCAGTCATGACATTTGTCTTATTCATTAAATTGACTATACTCTAAAATGTAATAATTTGCCCTTATTTTCTAAAAGGGAACTTAACGTTCTTTCCTAGGAACTTGAAAGTTCATATGTTGTGTAGGACATACAAAAATTCACATGGGGGTAGATGAAGAGTCTTCTGAAATTCTATATAATGTAATGACACCCTCTTTCTTAAGGGTTATCAATTTTGTGCACTCAAGAGAGAGATTTTTTTAGCAAGGAAAAAGAGATAACATTCTTCCACTTCCCTTATCTAATTTTCCTCTATCTTCCAAAATTTTACAACTTGTGAAGGTGTCAATATAGAAAGGATTTTCTTCTTTTCATGATGCATGAATGTGTGCATGGTTTCCTCTCATCGTTGATATTCTAAACTTGGTTATTTCTTTCCTATAATTTGTGAATGTGAAACTTATAATTAGATTTGGAAAGAATATGATTTTCTACTTGCAGAGTTAATTCCCCTACCTAATTTCTCACTCTCTTTCCCCATATTTCAGAAAATTCCTCCTTTCAATTCATTACAAGCATTTTTCGTGGGTACAAGTGGAGTGTACCTATTGGATCCCCAGCCTCTTGGCCAACAAAAATTTCCCTTTTTGTTCATTCACAATAAAGTGGAGTTGCACCACACAAGCAGAGGGACCTAGAGTCCTAGAGTGTTGGAAAGATAACCACCAATTTTTCTACCCGACAAATTTTCTTGCCAACAGTTTTTTGTGCCCACCGTGGGGTAGACTTGGTAGTAATTTGCACCCAAAATATGATCACAAAACAAAAAAACATTCAAATATCCAGTAAACAAAAAAAATGAAAATTGAAAAAACAAAAAAGATTTGATTGAAATCCATTTTTGAAAGAAATTTTTAGTTCCTGCAAGTGACATTTTTATCCACAAAGTGTCCTTTCATATTCCCATTACAATATTTTCCAAAATTTGGATGAAATGAGATATACCAAGTTGAATAGGCTAAGAGGGATTGTTGATCCTACTTTCGAGGATTTGCAAAACCAACATAAAAAATTTAGAGATAATCCCTATTTATTCTCCAAAGCCTCATCTCCATCTGAATCTTCAAGTGGTACCCATGGAAATCCTATTCAAACACTTGTTGATACTCCCCCACAAATTCTCCCATATTTCAACCACCGTTGAACATTGAATTCCCTAGTGAAGAAGAACGAGAACTAGAAGAAGAATCGGGAGGAGAATAAAATTTGCAGAGGTGAAGCAAAAGAAACAATGGTGGAAAAATAAGGAGAAAGACCCCAACCCATTGTTCCATGGGGAAGGAATACATTCCCACTTTATCTTACACCACCTCTTCACAATCTACCAATAGGTTCCCACAAGAAATTCCCAAAGTTCAAAGGTGACGACGCATTACTTCCTCGAAGAATAGATATCTACCTTCACCACATCATGTGGAATTATTAGAATCAAACATGAGGATGTTGTGGTGAGATTGTTTATGGAATCACTTCAAGACAAAACAATGAATGGTTCTACCTTCTACTAGCTAGATCAATCACCTACTAGGATGACATCAAGACTGCCTTCGAGGAAAGATTCAAATCAACTGAATACTGTCAGGATATTTTGGTACAATTAACTCAAATGAAGAAAGGACCCAACAATAATATGAGGGACTTCATATCTTGTTACAACAAGCTACTCAAAAGGATACCTCTTGAAGATGCACCCTCTGATAACAACGTAAAATGATTCTTCATCAGTGCTCAAATGACAGAGGTGGGGTTATTTCTCTGGAGGGTCCAACCAACAGTCTCACATAAGCACAATGAATGGCCATCAAATTTAAAGACGACCTCATCCTATCTAGGAAGATCAAGAACCCTTCAAAGGGTAAATCTCAACATCCAAAAGATGAGAGAATAGATCCATTCTGCAATAATTGGCAAATGAAATGACATCATCAAGAGGGAAATTCTCAAACGAGTATCTTCTCAATGAAATAATAGAAATCATATTTATAGGAGAACCCAAAAGGATCGATTTGGATGGCCCACTTGTTAAAGCAATTTTTAGGATTCAAGAAGATGAAGAGGAGTTTGAAAAAGAAAGTGAAAGTGATAATTTCCTATAGGTTGAAGAAGTAGAGAACGATGTAGAAATCATATTTTGTGAATACTTAATAAGTGATGATGATGATTAAAAAGATGCACCCAATTGGAGAAACATTGTATAGAGTCCGCATTAGAGAAACCTGATCATGTAGCAAGTAATAGGGCTCCCACAATTCCAAGTAAGTATTTTAATGCCTCTTCTAACTCTAAATCCAATCATATAAAATCTATTACTCCAAAATTTCCTAGTGTACATTTAAAAATACCCTCTGTTACCTAAACAACTACCTTTGCTTCCAATATTTTCCTAACTCCCAAAGCGGTGGTTTCACCTCCTATTTCGTACATACTCCTTTTGACATCATTGAAAATGCAAACAAAACCAAAGTGCAGATTACAGAAACCAAATATCTCGTAGACTCATTCTGAGTAATTTGAGATATTTTTCCAGCATATCAAGAGTAGTAATTAAAACCCCAATGGTGTGGCCTCTAGTTATAAAGGCATACTATAGACACCAAATTTTGGTATCACCTCGTGTTTCGCCTTCTTCAAAGAAGCTTACTCGAATCTTGTTTCCCATCGACAATTCATATTTAGTTAAATTATTCTTATAATTTAATTAATCTCTTATCACATGCCAAAACTATGTTATGTTAAAATAATCCTTTTTTAAATGAGTCATATCATCCTATTTAAATAATTAAATAATTTAGAATCTATATATAAATCAACAACCCCACATGTTTCCCACTTAAATCAAAATCAACTCTCACCTAAAAATCAATTCCCACCTAAAAATTCAATCAACTCAAATTATTGAAATATCAAACCTACCCATAAAGTCAATAATTCATAAATCCCCTATCCAACAATAAATCCAACAAGCTAATAGTGTAAAGTGAGCACATGGCTTCACTATTGCACCTAAACATGTCCCCACTCCATATCACATCTTTTCTTTTTTACCTCATGAACTCCACCATCAAAATCATATCCTCTTAATCGGGTTAGTTTTGTAGATCACAATTATTCGTTAATCCTTTATTCAAGTTATAAATAGAGCTCTTTCTCACCCTCTTGAGGAGGTGGAGAATTTTTTTGAAATTCTCTAGTTTAAATTCACAAAAATTCTATCAAAATTGTTTATGAAGCTTTGAATCATATTGTGGAGTTTTGGAGGCGAAGTTCTGTCGGCCTCATATTGTCACTCTAATGATCAATCTATTGTTATATCGAAGTACTACTTTGGTATCATATTTATATTGTTTATTCAAATGTATTGCACATCTTTGTAGTTTTGGCATGTTATTTTATCATTGAATATTCACTCTTTTTTTTATAAACACGGGGTTGACAACCACCGAGGAAGTTAACACTTCTCATATCCGCTTTGTCGTGAAACCCCACATATCTTTATCTAATCTTTTTTTTTGTTTCAATTTTGCAGATCTGTCATCATCAATCTTAGATCTATCTTCTATGCACCGTAGCTAGTATCCACATATGCATCCGAGGTTCTAAGCCCTCCATCACTTGAGTTGATGGTATTGCGTAGTCTTGGTGTTCACCCGCGTAATGACGAGGTTTTTCAAATCAACATTTGGCACGCCGGTGGGACCAGATCCTAGATCTTGTCATTTTTTTATTATTTTGCTTATCTTTTCTAACTTGCATGTTTGCAATATCTTAGTATTTGTGGATTTCAGTTACGCACGGTCACACGTTGAGATCATCAAGAGGTACGTGTTCTTCTTGTTTTTTTGTTGAAATCTACCCGTAGGAATATAAATCCAAAAATAATCGTATTTTCGGCTTTTCGTTTGTGATCTTAGTTGTACCGTAGATATAGATCTCATTTTTCACAATTATAAAAATCCATAGTCTTTTGCAATAGTCCATATTCATTTGATTTTAAACAAAAAAGAATCATAGTTTTGTGCTTGATTTACGTATACTATATAATTCATTTTTATATTTAATTAAATACATGATTAAAAATTAAAATAAAACCAATTTTTTTAAAAAATATTGTTATTATCCTAAGCTACCCCACATCCCAACTCCCTACCGCTCAGCCACCTCCTCACCGGCTCCACCGAGCCAAACGCGCTGCGTCCTCCCAACCACCACCCTCTCCTCTCCACCACAATTTCTCCCTACCACTCCTCCTCCACTCCCGCCAACCTTCTCCTCTCCACCGCAGCTCCATCTCTTTTCCACTCGTCTTATTCCACATAGCTCCACTTCCTTCTCCACGTGCTTATCTCCCACACAAACCGCTTCTCTCACCTCACTTCCCATGGATCAAATCAAATACAACTAAACTAGACTGTATTCCCCCATCCAAAACCACTCGGCCATCAATGGGATTATCATGCTCCAATATGAGTATTTAGACCCACCTAAATTCTGATACCCACATCCACACATTCACCCAATGCTTCTACCTCATGGTCTCGTGATTAGCTAGTTTCTCCGAGACAGGAAGAGGCCATGACTATAAGATCGGGAAGAACTTGGCAAAGTATTTGAAATATTTCTATGAAGAAACTTGTGCACTAAATTCTCAAGTACTCCTCCCGCATCCTCAACTCACACCCACATCAAGCTCTCCACTATACCCACACACCGAGCTCCTTTATCTCGCCGAGCTCCTCTCCACTCTGTCCCATATCCCTTCTCTCCTCCCAAGCTTACCACTTCTCCCACATCCCACCTCCTCACACAGCTTCATCCCATCCTCGCCAACCTTCTCCTCTCGTCCCGAGCACTCGATCACCCATCTCCACACCTCCTCCGCTCCCGTTCCACACAAGCCCACCTCTTCCTATGTCCAATTCCATAGACCTACATTTCTTTCCCTCGTTGTTTTCTTTGGTTCTGTTCACACGTTTCGCTTTCAATAACATCTTCACTACTATGGCCTACAATTTCACAAAAGGATTAAGGTGTGATAAAGCCAAGGTGGGAAGAATATTAAAAGTTACACGAAACCCAATCGGTGCTCCAACACCAATCTAGTAAAATTTAGCTTCAAAGAAATAATCCACAAAATTTTATTATTGCTCGATTAGAACTTTTGATTCTTTTTGCACATGAATTTTCCTGTTGCATGATTTGGGATTAACTAAACGTATATTCACGTTGGCTTTGATAACATCGTTTACCATCTGAGCTTCATTATTATCTTGTTCATTTATTGTTCATTTTTATAATTTTACAATAGGTTTGTCATTTATTTAGTGTCTGTCGCCATTTATTACTTTTGATTTAATTATCACATTATCGTGTCTATCATTTGGTGTCTAATTTATTTTATTAATAATAGCCATTGCATTGTTTAGTGTTTACTTTACTTTATATCCGACTAATCCAGGTAATTTGTTTATTCTAATTTATTTATTTGTTTTATCTCTTTTGGATCACATCCACTAATTGTCGTATTTGCCTTTACAGGATTATGTCAAAGATAAGATCTTAAACTCAGACCACATCACCAATCATCGCTTGTTAATCTCATATGCAGTCTTGAAATCCTTGGATGTTCCCAATCATTGATTATCATTTTCAAACATTTTAGTTGAATATAAAGAAAAAGTGCTTTCCAGATTGCCTAAAGCTTACACTTGGCTCAACTTGCTGTCAGATAAAAAGGAAAAGTGATATATAGGTATTCTTCAGTTTTCCTTATTTTCTCCTTTTTGCATTGTACTTTCCCATTCCTGGTTGATTGTCAGCATCGAACTTCATATTTCAAATTTGGAGTAAAACGAACCTTGTGCATTCTGCTTGCTCACATAGTGTAAATAGGGGTTTAACTTTTTGCATCACACTTATCATCACACACTGCCTGAAAATTCACAAATTAATCAACACATCGAAACATTCATTGCACCTGGTTCATTGATTGGGATTTGATCACCCAACCAAACTGTTTCACACATTTCCCAGCCATAAATTACCTGAAACCAAACATAGTTTACCTTTTTTAGGTCCTCTTTTAGCCGTTTTATTTTACACACATTCTTAATTCGTAAAAGCAAAAACTAAAAAACAAAAAAATTGTTTGCTTCACTTGTTTGTTAATATAACAATAACTTTTCATGCCCGTCATTACTCGATCCACTGCTAAAAATATGGAACACAACCCCAATTCGCATAACACTTCATCTCATCCGATAACCATCCCGGTGGTTTCATCATCCATGTCTCTCCCCATGATACCCATCAATACGGATTCTCTTACAGATCGTGATTGGATGTTAGAACATTCCATCCCATCTAGGCCAACCACACCACCCTCTGTCAGATCAGAACCTATGGGTACTCTTATTTTTCCTCTTGGTGATCCAAATTTTCAACAAATTCGGATGCTAATCCTATGGATCTTCAAGACTACCTTATAAAAAGATACATACACATTCCTCTAGATGGCCCACCACTTCACCAAGTTTATCCTTATAGTACTAGTTCCGAACTTCTCACCCGTGGCCTTACATGATTTTGCTTCATCCTCCACTAACCCATCGACACACTGCACCACCCAGAAATCACACCCATTCCACCCAATCTTCCCTACATCAACATGACTCTCGTGACCGCCATCCCCACTACTACTACAGCCGCAACTACCACTAGTGCTCTTGTCCAACCTCCCCAGATGTCATATCCGTTATCCAAACAACAAGTCCCATTCACATCACAATTTTACCCCATTGCTTCTCAACTTCCTCCGATAATACCTTTGCAACATGCAGTGTCACGTCCAGTTTATCAACCCATCTATACCCATATCTCCACTCAGCAGTTGCCACAAAACTTGCACAATCCCAACAATCATACCATGCCCCTTTTTCTTACCAACAAACATTCTATCAACCTCCACCTCAGCCACAAACTATAATTCATACTCAACCATACCAAGTTCCTCAGACACCCACGCATCCACAAGTTCAACCGCCTCTCATTTCTCAATAGGTAATTCCTAACGATCCCATGCAAATCTTAATGGGTCGGATAACCAACCTAGAGGCTGCTACACTAGGATCTAAAGTTACATTGTCTTATGAACAAATATGTAATGAACCCATTCATCCATCTGTGCCAATGAAATCATATCCTCCACACTGGGAATTTCCAAAGTTCACCAAATTTAACAACAAGGAGGACCCACAACAACATCTCCGAGCATTCAAACATGCATGTTATCTTATTTCACATGACCAAGATTTGATGCTTCATACTTTTCCCATGTCTTTGGTTGGTCCTGCCTTAGAATGGTATAATAATGTTCCCCAATACTCTATATTTTCTTTCTCTTAACTGGCGCAATTATTTCTCGAACACTTCTCCATTAATATTGTGCACATGGTAACCATCAATGATCTATATACCATCCGCCAATTCGACGATGAGTCCATCATGGATTTTTTCACACAATGGAGAAATATGATAAATAAATTATCTTTCCCTCTTCCTCAAATCGACCTTATCGAAATCTCTTCAGACGTTCTTGTGCAAAGCATATTTCATCGACTTTACAAATTCAATCATTTTGTACTTTTGAGGAAGCTTTCTCCATGGCTCGCAAGCTTGAGACACGGCCCTCGAATAGGGGCATTTAAAACTAAAATCAAATAAGCCCAAAACATAATTTGTCAGACCATCCATGTCAAATGATAAGTCAAAGACAACTGCTAACACTGTCATTAATAAATCATCTTCTCCACTTACACCTACCACCATATCCCAACAACGATTCACACGGCCAGCGCCCATTATACTCCTCTAGGAGAATCATACAACACCATCTTCGACAAGTTAATCACAACACATTTGATCACACTGCCACCTATCCAACCAGTTAACAAATCTAGACCTAGACCTATGTGGTATCGTGAAGACCATTACTGTAAGTACCATCAAGTCCGAGGACATGACATAGAAATATGTCAGACCTTCAAAGATTTAGTCCAAAGACTCATCGATCAAGGAGATCTTCAAGTCGATAACCCAAATGTGCCACCTAATCAACCGTTGGATATTTTTAAACAACCATTTCCAAACCATACACCCACATCGAAAAAATTGACTGTCACTACTTCTATATCTCAAAATACACACACCATAAATACTATCCACGTTAATAATATGAATCCAACCTCATCCACAAATTTACCATCCTCATCAACTATTACACTTGTTCCCTTAGGCGTGCTCCCTACATCCACAAACTCATCAACATTTGTCTCTACACCAACATTAGTCACGTCCATGCTCACCTCGCCTATTTCCACACGTATTTCCCCCTTCCTCATCTACAAATATTATTCCTACTTCCTCACTTCTCACACCTACTCCATCGACTCGATTATCTTGTCGAAATTGTTCCACCTTTACCCATTATCCTATCCTTAGCATCACTGCCGGTCCCTCTTTATGCACTCTTACCAACACCTACCACATCTACTATTGTACATTTGACCTCGCCTTCCTCTTCCATAGCCATGTCATTATTAGATGATTTTTTGCAATCATTCAACTTTCTTTGATTTCAAGTTATCATCCCATTTCCTCTATATCACCAGATACTCACACATCTAATCCATCCCCACCCATATCCACTTCAATATCATCTTGATTCCACCAAGTAGAAATCCTTATTATTCCTCCTCACAATCCCCATTCACAGACAAGATTTAAGCCTCCATTTCCCAAACGCCCTCCTTCACATCCTCGTCAAAAAGTGGATCTCACCATTCCCAATACCAGTTTCCTTGAATCTACACCATCTCTTTCCATTTTAGGACCACACCCCTCATCATCCTCTTCCATTCTGGGAGCACCCCTTTCATCAATGGCCCACACTACTAGAGCAATACAACGACCTTTTTTCAACCAATACCTTAAAAGCAGAGTCAAAGACATCTACATCTTCAACCAATATTCCGCATCAAACACACCCATATCCCTTTTCCAAATCTAAAACCATGTCCAAATCCATCATTACACCACTGCATAGCCAGACATCATCCCAAGATCCTCCTTCCATGACCCTAGGATATTATACTACCATGTTTCATCAGTTGCTTTAAGCCTCGGTTATTACCCTACCACCAATTAAATATTTTGACCCAAGTGTGCTAAGACCATCATGGTTTAACCCTAATATTGTTTTGCATTTCACCATGCACTGGACATGACACTAAACATTGCGAAAGCTCTCAAGCCATCGACACCAGTTTGTCAATGAAAATCTTGAGGATGAAAAATCAATTCCTCCGCCAACCCAACCAGCTCCTTATCCAGATATGCATCTGTTAAAACATCTAGACCACCCCTTTCATTAAGAACCTCTGTTACTAATTTGTTGTTACAAGAAGATAACCAATGATGCCATAAACATATCACCAAAGGAGGATGATCCCTAGGATGGTCCCCCCTTTTATCAATGTTGTTTGGGTAACCACTCGTTCGAAACCATATAATCTTGACTCCACCTCACAATCCACTCCAAAGACTTTTGCTATCTCTCCTCCTAAAGAATTTGCTGCCTCCACACCTCGCCATGACCAAAAGTCATCATCAATGCCCCAACCACTCATCCCACATCAGCATCTCCATCTTCCTCCAAAGCCAAGGTATCTGTTATGGCGCTCGAACCATGCATCTATCGAACAAATTGTCATGAGACAACTTCATCAAGCCCCGGTCAAAATGTCACTTTATGAGCTCATTCAAAGCTCACCACACCACAAATAGGCTCTTACGGAAATTCTACAACATATACCGATATCATCTGATGAACCCTACCCTTTCGCAGCCTTAGCTCATGCCTTCACAGCATCCACCACCATATCTTTCGAGAGTTCGAAATCCCCAAGATATCACAAGAAGAACAAGATTCACCTCTATTCATCACGGTTCACATTAACGACACATGTATTCGACAAACCATGATTGCTAACGGCGCTAGTATCAATATCATCTCTTCTCATACCTTCAATCAACTCCAGCTACCAAACACTATTGTTGCCCAGTCTCCTACCGTCCTTCATGGCTTTAATGACATGTGACTTCTCCATTAGGAACAATTATTCTTCCCATTCACGTTGGCCATAAACTTATCCATGAGCTCTTCTACATCATCGAAGGAGAATTCCAATATAATCTCTTACTTGGACATCCTTAGATTCACACCATGCATTGTGTCCCATCTACTCTTCATCGATGTATCAAATATGAACATGAAGGGACCATTTATGCTCTTCCTACCGAGGTCCCTCCTTCCAAGACATGTCGTATGATCTATAGACCTAAGGATGTCCTTGTCCCCAAAACTAATTTTTCTTCTGATGCATCCACTAGTTCTTCCATGCCTCCATCCACATTACCCCATAATGGATCCTCCGATACTATGTACTACCAAATCTTGCCTTGGGAGAATATCAACTCCTCACTCTTAATACTCTTCCTTCTCCTAACCACCTTAGTCATCTTGATAAGGCCCCTATGTATCAATCAAATGTTGGGGAAATCATCCCATTTGGCCCTTCTTCTCTAGAACCAACTTCGTCTATGGTGGCCTTGATCAACCTTCTTCTCATACCGAGAATAGCCTTCACACTAAACGATACATAGGGGTTTCAGATTTCTTGGTAAACCATCCTTCACTCATACATACCTCTATCATTGTGCATGGAAAGGGTTTGGCTTGGGACGTTATGAACAAGGCCCTCACGGTGATATCTTTACTCCATCCCATGAACCAAGTCAAAAATTTGGCTTGGGATATGAAGATCCTTCCATTTCTCCTTCCAAAGCACATCGCATCCTTCCTATTCATCTTGATTCGTCCACTTCATCTCCATCCAGTTACCTTACTAATTTGGAAGATACTTCTTCTCCATCTAATTATCGACCGACTCGACAATATCTCACCTCCATCCGACTATCCTACCAGTTCTAGTGATACCTTCCCCCCATCCAACCATCTTACAAATCCAGATCTAGATGACACCGTCCCTATTCCCCCTAACTTTTTTTTATTTCCACCATTTCTCTCGGACCGATTATTTATCAAGTTGAAAATGAAACCCGGTCTTTTCCCATTAAAAATCTAGAAATGATAGAGGAGGATCCCCCTATCATTGACATTCTTCAATGTGATGATGATAATTCCATTCTTTCTTACATGGAGGCTGAAAATTCCCATATCCAGAAATCTCTTCCTCCCGACACATCCAGTCTTCTAAATGAATCCACTGTCAACATTAATATGGAAACTTCTCAAGAGCCCCGCATCCTTAAGGTCGGCCAATCTTTGGAACCTCAAGAACGTGAAGCCTTCACCTCATTTTTAACCAAGTATAGCCAAGCCTTTGCATGGTCATACTCGAACATGCCAGGTCTTGATCCATCCATCGTTGTTCACAACATCGTCATCATCCCCAATGCTAAACCAGTTAGGCAGAAGCTTCGTCGTATGCATCCCTAAATTTCTCTACTGGTAAAAAAAGAGTTGTAATGTCTTCTTTTCCGCCAACTTCCCCATTCAATATCCCCAATGGGTTTCTAACATAGTACCTGTCACTAAATTATCTAGCAAGCTTCGTATATGTACCAATTTTCATGATCTAAACCTTTGGTGCCCTAAAGATGATTTTCCCCTTCCAAATATTGATCAACTTGTAGATCTTATTGCGGGACATGAGATGCTTTCTTTAATGGATGGTTTTTCCAGTTATAATCAGATTTTAATTACACCGAAGATCAACACAAGACATCCTTCATTACCCCATGGGGTACTTTTTGTTATCGTGTCATGCCTTTCGGTTTGAAGAATGTTGGGGCCACGTATCAACGAGCCATGACGTATATCTTCCATGACCTCATACATCAAACTATAGAAGACTATGTTGATGACCTCTTAGCAAAATCCAAACATCGATGTGACCACCTTTCGGTCCTTGAAATCCTTTTTGAACGTCTCATTCATTTCTTCCTCCACCTCAATCCGAAAAGTGTGTTTTTGGAGTTCTTACTGGAAAACTCCTTGGTTTCATCGTTTCTATCAGGGGTATCGAGGTTGATCCAACAAAAATTAAAGCAATCCTCAAAATTCCCCCTCCTTCCAATCTCAAGAAACTTCACAGTCTTCAAGGTCATCTCCAATCTATCATCGTTTCATATCACAACTTTCCGATCAAAGTCAACCCTTTCATCATCTTCTTCGAAAAGAAACACATTTTGATTGGGACCATAATTGTCAAAAGGCTTTTGATGATCTTAAACGATATCTTCTATCTCGCCGCGGTCTCATACGTCCACACAAAGGGGAACCCTTTTATTTGTATATCTGAGTAACTAATCATGCTCTAGGAGCCATGATAGCACATCGTGATGGCCAGGGTCGTGAACAAGTTGTCTATTATATCAATTGTACTCTTCACGAATGTGAAACATGATATACTGAAGCTGAAAAGTTGTGTTGCTCTATTTTCTTTGTGACATCAAAGCTTCGACACTATCTTCTTAATCACAAAACCTATATTATTACTAATTTCCAACCTCTTAAAGCAATGCATTCTAAGCCATATCACAATGATCGTATCACCCGATGGATTTTGCTCATGGCCGAGTTTGACTTGGATTTCATTCCTCAAAAATCAATTAAAGTTTAGGCTATCGCCAACCAATTAGCAGAAGCCCCTCTTCCTAATACACAAACCCTCATAATCACTTCCCAGATGAGTCTATTAATCAACTTCATCATGATCCCCTTAAAATGACTCTTTTCTTCGATGGTTCTAAATGCCAGCAAGGTGGAGGGGCAGGTGTTGTTCTCATTCCTCCTAGGGATGTCCCTATCTCCTTAGCATTCAAATTAGATTTTGAATGTACAAACAATATGGCAGAATACGAGGCTCTTCTACTAGGACTAGAAACAACTGTATTCCTAGGCATCTATATTCTTAACATCTATGGTGATTCTGAGCTAGTAATAAAGCAATTCACTAGAGAGTATCAATGTAGAAGTGATATTTTACAACAATATCCCGACATTTCTCATCATTTTCTTAGAACTTTCGATTCTTATAATATTTGACCGGTCCCTCATTCAACTAATCATT
This sequence comes from Taxus wallichiana var. yunnanensis, assembly GCA_018340775.1. Classification (NCBI taxonomy): domain Eukaryota; kingdom Viridiplantae; phylum Streptophyta; class Pinopsida; order Cupressales; family Taxaceae; genus Taxus; species Taxus wallichiana. The sequence goes on from CM031235.1 coordinate 889,992,579, forward strand.
TTGCTGATACAATGGCATCCCTCGTGGCTCTTATCCCTTGGACAACACAAGAGTCCAAGCTTTCGGTCATTGTACATCATCGTAAACAATTGTTCTATGACATACCTCAGATTCTTCTTGTTGATTCTAACTCATCAGATCTCTGGTATTCTCAAATTTTGATCATTTATCCAAATCTATCACTCCTCTTGATCTTTCTAAAAATGCTAGGAGGTCTTTTATCCAACGTGCTACCCGCTATGTGATTGTTGGCAATGTCTTTATAAGCGTGGGTTTGATGGTGTCCTTCTCTGGTGCCTTCAATCCCATGAAGCCTCTAGAGCTATCCAAGAAGTCCACGATGGTATCTGTGGTGGGCATTTTAGTGGGTTATCTGTTGCCAAGCGTGTTCTTCGTCTTGGCTATTATTGGCCTTCTCTTAACCATGATTGTTGTGAGTATGTCAAGAAATGTGTAAGATGTCAACAACACTCTAATCTTATTCGTGTTCCTAGCCAAGATTTACAACCTGCCCAAGATCTATGGCCCTTTTCACAATGGGGCCTTGATCTTATTGGTCTAATAAACCCTCATTCATCACAACAACATCATCTGCTACCGAATATTTCACTAAATGGGTGGAAGAAATCCCACTCACTTCTACTAAATCTGGTCCAATCATTAATTTTATATATCAACACATCATCTGTCACTTTGGTGTTCCACATAAAATTATTATGGAAAATGGAAAGTCTTTTAAAAATAAAGATCTTAAAAAATTTGTGACGCATTCAAAATCCAACTTAGCTTTTCTTCCCCATATTATCCTCAAGCTAATGGCCAAGCTGAGGCCACCAATAAAACTCTCTGAAATATTTTAGACAAAACCATCAATCAAGTAGGACGAGATTGGCATCTCCAACTTCCCTTTGCTCTGTGGGCCTATCGCACTAGCATTCATACTTCCACAGGGGCCACTCCATTTTCTCTTGTTTACATGGCTCCGAAGCTATCCTTCCTCTTGAAGTTCAAATTCCATCCTTGTGTGTCTCTCTTCGTAACTTCATTTCTGATAAAGATTATCGCCAGGAGCATCTAATGCAACTTGAGTTGTTAGATGAGCTTCACCTTCTCGCTCTTGAACACCATCAAATTTATCAAAATTGTATCTAGCTTGCTTATAACAAACATGTCATAGAATGTGATTTTAATGTAGGTGATCTTGTCTTAAAGGAAAATCAGAATGTCACTACATTAGAAAGGAGTCAACGGGCAAAGTTTTCTCCTAACTGGATTGGACCATATATTATCATGCATAAATATGGGTTTGGGGCTTATCACTTAGCTTCCTTTGATGGTAAACCAGAAATTGAACCTCTCAATGCATTACACTTACGACCATTCTATTGTTAATCCATGCACCTATAAACATAGTCATATTTTTAGACTATTTTCTTCCATCATTAGCCCCTTTCATCTTCAATGTAATGATTTAGGACTATGTGGTCTATCGTCACTTCCAGTCATGACCTTAAATATGACACCACGGCTCTATCCATAGCATTTTCCTTATGGATAAGTTCTCCCATCTGGTGAGAACCCCATCATCATTACATCCATCACCATCTCATTCTCCTACGGAACTGCATGTAGAGGGTCTAGGGGTGTCTCTTGTACATTCATTATCCCCTCCTTAGTGGTCTAACCTAATTATCCCCAACTCTTCCCCATATAAAGCTAAAATGCATGCATGCCCGAAGAAAAATCAAAAGTTATCAAAAAAAAAACTTTGGTCCCTCGAAGGAGAGTTGTGTCATGCAAAAAAATATATATACATAAAAGCAAAGAAAATAAAAGAAAAGCATACAAAATCAAAATCAAAGAAAAATCACATAGATCGATCCCTCGAAGGACGGCTATCATATTCTTGCCATCTATATTATGTATAAAGTAGACCATACCCTGAAGGATGGCTACTCTTTTATTATGACATTAGGAAGGTTTTCCGCATTGATCAAGCATTCTAGAAAGCTTCCCGCATTGATCAACTTTCTTTTATTCTGTTCTTCCCCTTTCCCAGAGATGGGGCATAGACTTAAGGAATATCATCTTTGGAGACCCTTTTTCCACATACATGATACATCTCCAATTCCTTTATCATGTCGGCATTAGGATTATGAGCATATTTCATCCATATTTCCCTCAAGTCTTTTGATGTAATCTAGTGTCATTGGTTATGTATTAACACCTGTTATCAGTTGTGAGTGCAATATCTTGAGTAGTACCGTTTCTTGTTTACTTCCTATTGGGTTAAAATCATAGCTTTCTTATTTAACCCTTGTTATGGTTATGCGACATTTGAAGTCATCTTTTATTACAATCATCTCTCTAGAAATAAAATTTCATATCATAAAAATCTACATCCATATGTTCACTTTTAAAGATGTCCCCTATCAACATCATCCATAAATCCATGAAGTCAATTACTATCTTGAAACAATATTTTTAATGTATTATTCGGTTTGGGAATTCTACTTGATCTCCGTTGCAGTTTGTGAATTCTAATTGAGGATATCTCTCAAGTAGCATTCATTATTCTGCAGCTTCTCATCCCCCACCATTGTTCATTATCTTCTTCTTTAGCATCTCAAGCCTTTCATCCCCAACTTAGCACATCTGCACAACTACCCATACGTAACACAAAAATCAGGCTCTAAGTAGACCTATCCTTTTGGACATGGTCTCATTCGTAATCACATCTGTTGACCATTCCTTCCTCCTAGTACCTTTGTGTCGATTCAATTGTCTCCTAAATCTTATCCCATCTCATTTTCTGTTACACTTATCACCCACTTCATCCTTCTCGGCATTTCTTCGATTGTTCAACCATCTTCCACCCAAAAAATTATTGTTATGTTTTTCCTCTAATATACTTTACTGGCATCTATTTTATCACTTAACTTCCCCTCCATTCTTCCAAATTTCAGCTTGACGGTCTTACTTAATCATTCATTTCTCCCATGCCTCTTAATTGCAATATACCCCTTTCCTAAGATCTTGCCGCTGTAGAAACTCCTTCACCACTTTCCATTCTATCCTCTTAGTCACATGTGGGCAGAGAAATGGCTAGATGTAGTAAGCATCTTCATCTTGGTCATCCTACTTACACACTTTCTCTGTATGGCAGGTATACTTAAGGGTTCCCCTTCATTCCATCTTGTCATACACTCTTCCCAATCATCTGCTTCTTTTCATCATTATTCTTCTTCTTCAGCTTGGCGATCCTACTTAACCATTCATGCGGCATGACGATCTTACTTAAGAGTCTCTCTTAAGAAAGATCATCTCCTGCCTTTCCCATCACTCCACATTCTCTCTTCATTCCTCATAAGCACATCATATTCCCTCCTCTTGCTTCCTCACACAAAATATCTTAGACTTCCCCAAATATTATCCCCATCATCCTTCACTTGGTAATCTTACTTAAATGTTGCTTCCCCATTCATTTTATGTCTTGTTAATTCATATGTAATTCCTTTTTCTTCATCCACATCCTCATCCGTTACATCCGCTCTTCATCTTTATATCCGCATGAATCATTACCCCTCCTTTATTTATATTCTTTTCGCCCATTTTCACACCGATAATTATCTCGATCGACTTCTCCTAAAATTCATTCATCCCCATCTCATACATCTTGGTTCACTCCTTTTTATCTTCTACATTTTCTCTTCCTTCATTTTTTCTTTTATACCCTTTGATTATTATCGGAGGATTTCTCCTAACACCCTTCACCGACATTGCCTTTCCATCTCCCTTTCATCTTCTTCAATATCTCTATTGTCTTCAGCATATATCTCTCTCTATTTTCTCTTCATCAATTCCATAACTTTCCCAATCCATGCCACTTCTCCCCTTTTCTTTCTTCACACTTTTATCTTACTTCCCCATCCCATGCATGCATGAAGGGGTCAGTTCTATATTCTTTGCTTAGGTCTTCCTCCTAACACCGTGATTCAATATTCTTCCCATTTCAAAGGAAATTTTATTATCTATTCTTCCCCTATCATTTCCACCTATTCTCCAGCGCATAAATTGAGTCTTCCCACTATTAAACCTCCTTTTTTATCTCTACCACCCCTATCTCTTCCATCATTACATACTAGTTTCTCTTCCATTCTCTCATCTTCTCTATAGCGTCTTGACCCCTCATTATTTCTTTCTTTCTCTTCTATATTCTACCTCCTCTTTCACCTTCTTTAACTACTTCGTCTTCTTCATCTCCTTCATCTCCTACCCTTATCATGTCTTATTTTTCATCTCCCTATCGTCCTTATCTCATATTCTTCACTTCTTCCTTTTCTCAACTCTGTCATTTCTCTTGTGATTTATTCTTTCTCTTCCTTCATTTTTTGATTTCCATCTCCATGTAACCCTCTCTTCTGTCATTTTCTTATCTTCTTCCTGTTATCTTCTTCTTCCCCTATCATCTCTATCTCTTATATCATTCTCCATCTTTTATCCTTTTCCTCTTTCATTCTTACTCTTCTCGTAATCATATTGTCTATTTCTTGGTTTCCACTACCTTCATATTATACATCTCTCTTCCATTTTCACCCTCGATTCAATCTCCTTCCCTCTTCTCTTTCCCTTTTACTTTTTCTTGCTCCTTCACCATATCCTTCATCATCTTCCTATCTCCTTCTTTGTCCTTCATCCTTTCTTTCTTCCACATCTCTACTTTTTATTATATCCAAGCTTCTTTCTTTGTGATACATATTCTCATCTCATCTTCTTCTTATAATTCTTCTTCCTTCCCCTTCTTCTCCTATTCTCTTACTCTATTTTCTTTTTCTCCAGTCCATCGTGCCTTCCCTAGTCATTTCCCCTTTATCTTTTCCCACTATCTTCTTATAACTATCGTTCTCACTCTTTTGTGCTTTCATCTATCTTCTCACCTCTCTTATCGTCCTTCTCTACTATTCTCTACATGTTCTTCTCATTACAATCAAGAACAATTCACACTTGTCATCATCTGAGGACGATCGTTGCTCTATCTTTCTACACCTCATCTCCTTTATCCTCTTTCATTTTCTTATCTTCCTCCCACGTCCGCACTATTACATTCAACATTATACCCCTCTTATCTCTATCATCTATCATCTATATCCATTCCATCTTCCTTTGACATTTTTTTGTCTTGGAGGATACCATAACGGCCATCACCTATCCGATCTTCTTCGATCCTATAAATATTTTTTCTACTTTTTCTCAAAAGTAGCTTGATTTTTTTTTTTCTATTTTATCGAATAAGTGGGACTGCTTTCCTTTTCTTCTCCCCATTACTCATCTACTTTCAACTACAAACCTTTCTTAAGAAACATATGGTCAACACCCTATTCAACACCCTCTTGAGGCATTTTATCTTATATGTTCTTCATGCCCACATTCATAGCAATGCTCGTTCCCCCGGGGTATTTTATTTCAACATCCATCTTCCATTATGACACTTTTCATGCCCCGTGCTAGGCATCATTATTCTCATCTTCGTCCCTCTTGCGGACGCATTTTTTTTTTTTTTCACTCGATTCTTGTGGGTAAAGTATTTTGCATACCTTTTGCATTCGGTTGCACATATTTCGATGTTTTCCTATGACCCTTTGGTCATCATTATTTACATCCATATTGCAGGTGGTCTTCACCCACTCACTTTGGTCTATAGAACATTGTTATCTGTCTCCGTTGAGACCACAATTATCCCTCTACCGAAGTGATATTGGAGCCACCGCCATATTTTTTTCATTGTTATTGTAATCCTTTTTTGCCTAAAGGTGTCCTACCTTTGGTCATGTCTTTATCCACCTCCAAACACATATCTTCATCTAATTCATCTTATTTTTATCTCGTGGCTTGCTATTGCAAACCACTCAATAAAAAGGGGCAAATGTAGACACCAAATTTTGGTATCACCCTGTGTTTCGGCCTTCTTAGTAGGATTACTCGAATCTCGTTTCCCACCGATAATTCATATTTAGTTAAATTATTCTTATAATTTAATTAATATCTTATCAATTTAAATAATTAAATAATTCAAAATCTATATATAAATCAACAACCCCACATGTTTCCCACTTAAATCAAAATCAACTCTCACCTAAAAATCAATTCCCACCTAAAAATTCAATCAACTCAAATTATTGAAATATCAAACCTACCCATAAAGTCAATAATTCATAAATCCCCTATCCGACAATAAATCCAACAAGCTAATAGTGTAAAGTGAGCACATGGCTTCACTATTGCACCTAAACATGTCCCCACTCCATATCACATCTTTTCTTTTTTTACCTCATGAACCCCACCATCAAAATCATATCCTCTTAATCGGGGTTAGTTTTGTAGATCACAATTATTCGTTAATCCTTTATTCAAGTTATAAATAGAGCTCTTTCTCACCCTCTTGAGGAGGTGGAGAAAATTCTTGAAATTCTCAAGTTTAAATTCACAAAAATTCTATCAAAATTGTTTATGAAGCTTTGAATCATATTGTGGAGTTTTGGAGGCGAAGTTATATCGGCCTCATATTGTCACTCTAACGATCAATCTATTGTTATATAGAAGTACTACTTTGGTATCATATTTATATTGTTTATTCAAATGTATTGCACATCTTTGTAGTTTTGGCATGTTATTTTATCATTGGATATTCACTCTTTTTTATAAACACGGGGTTGTGACCACCGAGGAAGTTAACACTTCTTGGATGTGCTTTGTCGAGCAACCCCGCATATATTTATCTAATCTTTTTTTGTTTCAGTTTTGCAGATCTGTCATCATCAATCTCGGATCTATCTTCTTTGTGCCCATAGCAAGTATCCACATCTGCATCCGAGGTTTTAAGCCCTCCATCACTCGAGTTGCTGGTATCTCGTAGTCTCGGCATTCACCCGCATGATGACGAGGTTTTTTGGATCAACACATACTACCAAACCCGCCTACACCCCCACCACATAACATGCTTGCTTTAAGTGCATCAAATACTGATAAGCTTGAACCTTTCTATGTCTCCTTCTCATTGGAGAATACGAATTAAATAATTGTACAATAGATTTAGGTGCCTCTGAAAATGTAATGGCTATAAAGGTTGCTAAGGCTCTCAAACTCACCATGACTCATCCTAGTTTCTCTTGTTACTCCATGGATTCAAAAGAGTTCCCAATTGTAGGGAAGGTCAAAGATGCACAGGTGGCTCTCACCAAATTTCTAGAAAAAAATGTTTCAATGATGATTTTGGTAGCAGACATTCCGAATTCATTCGGAATGTTGTTGAAGTAAATTTTACACAAAAATTGGGAGGTAAACTCCGGATGAATTTTTCATATTCAACCATTCCGGTGAAGGGAGACATATAAACATTTATTCTAGAAAGGAAGATGAGGTACACGGTGAAAAATCAAGGAAACCAAAAGTCAACATCTTATACCAAAATAGCAGGAGGATGAATCTTTTTGTAACAACCGAGGAAGAGGTTGAGATTCCCATATTTATAGGACCAAGCATCTCTTCCCAGAGGGGTATGGATACTAAAGAAGTATTGAGAAACTTTAAGATGCAAAAGGGTATCCCGAGTTGTCAGACGATACAAGCCATGATGAAGAAGAAATGGTTCTTGGTGAATTTCAAGTGGAGAAACTAGATTATATGCCTACCCAAGAGGAAGAGAAGTTCTAATTTCCATCTAAAGATGAAGATTCCCTAGATCATGCCCTCCACGAAGAAGAAACAAAGCCAATTTTTGATGAGCTCTCAAAATAATTGAAAGGAGAATCAGTGCAATATTTTCTTAAAGTTTCGGAAGAGACGAAAGACCCCAAACTAAGTCTCAAACTCCTCATGCGATCTATGGATCTATAAGACAAGTGTGAATAAGATCTAGGATGCTCAATTGATTCAGATATTAGTCATGATGGAGCTAATCAAGGTGAACAACTGATGTCCTTCATGGGCCAATGGGTGATGAATACAATGATGAAGCTGAAATCTTATCCTTTCATTTTTAAGAAGAAGATTGCTTCGTGATGAAATGATTGAAATAAAGAGTTTTTGAATTCAAGGCCCCCCTCTACAAAGAAGTATTAGAATGCCATGATCTTAAATATAATGAAGCAATGCCTCCCGATGGTTTCCTTGAATTTCTGAATGAATATTTTTTAAATGAATACAAAGATGAGCTTCGGAAGTACCAAAAGGAATTATGTACAAGAAATATTGGAAGCAGTAGAAGGCATTGAAAATCCTGAGTAAATTCTTGACCTCTTGGCTCAAGCCATGACCATGCAAGATATGTATGAGGTTGCACTGACTCTTCACTCAACTTCCAAACACCTCATAATGATATGGGTCAAAAAGATGAATTCCAAGATCCTCACAGAAATGATGTTGATGAATGTGAATATGGGAAAGAAGAAAGCTTAAAATATTTAAATAATTTGAATGAAAACTAGCCTTGTGGCAAGAATAATATATTGATGAGAGATAAGCAATGTGGACAAATAAGGAAGACAATTGGCATTTCAAAAATGATTTTAAAGAGAAAGAAGGAAATGGAATCTCTAAATGAAGGTATGAGCATCATGAATCTCATGTAGGCTCACTCCTACAAATTACACAAAAAACCATGAAAGCATATGGATTTCATAATCAGTTGAGGAGAGGAGGCTACTTTCTCAAACCAGTCAATGGCTTGGTGGAACATCATCACTCATTGTTGCCCACTCAAGGGTGAACCATGAGGAGAGAAAAAGTTCTTCAGTGAAAGAAGGTTGTACCTCACATGATACTATAGATGATTTAGGTTTGTATCCTCTTTCCCTTTTGTGTGTCCTTTTACCTTTTCGGTGTGGTTCATTTCCTTTTAGTTGTGTGTGTCTATGTGTGTGTTCCTCCTTTCTATCTATCTCTTGTAAGTTGTGTGATTCTATGGCCCAATGGATAAGGCACTGGTCAATGTTATGTATTGAGATTATGGATTTCTCATGTAATTTCCTCACTACAATCAATCCATAACATGTCCCCAAGTTAGAGCAAGTTGTTGTCATGAATTTTTGTAAGGGAAAAATTCACGCCTGAAAACATGACAACCATACCCTCAATGATTTTTTTCACTTCAAGGTCATCTTGAGCCCTCCTTCAGATCACGCTAACCCCCATTTCAGTCCTATACCATCCTTATGAGTGGTATAATGTGTGGTGTAATCATGGTCATAGGTGATTTAGGGATATCCAGTCCATTCGGGTACTTCCAAGACAAGTTTCTCCAAAAAATGGTTTTTGAGAAGCTTAGGAAATGTTGTTTCCTAGCCTTCCTAAGGCTAGTGTACATCCACCGGAGCAGAAAAAAGGACTAAAAATCATCATGGAAGTGTATTAGAGAGATAAGAATGTTTTTAAATTTATTTTGGAAGAATCTGAGAAGTTTCAGAAGTTTTGAAGCAGTTTCAGCAAAAGTGGGTCTTGGAGGGTGACACGGTGCACAGTGTAAAAATGGACCATGAGATTCGATAAGCGATTATGGGATCTCCATAAAGATTTAGAATCCAAAAAATATATATTTAGAAATATAATTCAGATTTATAGAGGATAGTAGTCTCACTTTTTCACAAGACTTAGGCGCTTAACGCCTGACTTTGTTTTAAGCACTGACCTTCAATCTGGAGAAAATGACTTTTTTAGGAGTTTTAACAAGAATAAATGTATTATACCCCATCAATTGTGTTAAAAATAATTTCCCAATAAAATTAATATAAAGAAGTGTCAATTTTTTTTTTTATGGGAGCTCAACTTACGCCTCCGACAAGTTACTCCACAAGGTAAAGGAGTTAGCCATTTTTGGTGAAAAAATGGACCAATCAGAAGGTGGCACAATTTTGTGCACCAACCATCCAAAAAAATTTGAAGGTTGGGAAATAAAGTGTGATCAACCTCATTTTAGGCCCCTGGACCCTCATACAACCTCCGTTGAGCCTAACTAAGCCAGTTTAGCCCCCATGCATCGATTTTGAGCCCCCTACTCTGTCACAGCCACGTAAGCGCCACATGGACCAATGTGAAAGGGGAGAAATTTTGTGCACAACCATCCCAAACATTTAGGATATTTTGGAGACAAAAATTCACCCCCCTCCCATTTTTCCCCTTTTTCATTCCCATGACTGACGCGGTGTTTAAGCGGCCTATTTCTAGCCCCCTCTCCTTTGACTTCAAATCGAGAATGTGACAAGTGGATCAATGGGAAGGGGGAAATTTTTTTGCACTATCCATCCCAAATTTTTGGGATGGTTGGGAAAAATAAAGTTATGTCCTTCCCAACTTATGAAAATTTTTAACTTTTTTCATTTTAGTGTAGCTTCCATCTTCTTTCACATTACCCATACGCACACACAGGGAAGAATTTCACTACAAGATTTCTTCCTCTCCTCCATTTTTTTACATCACTGCCACGCATTTGATATCACATATTTATTAATTTTCCATTCTCCTTGCTTATTTAACATTAAAAACATCACTTTTTCAGCCAATACCATGTTTGTTCAGTGTTAGAAACCCTCATGAACCAAAACGGTGAAATGCTCATATCTCACAATCTGGAGCACAGATTGAAGTGAGGTTTTTGCAGACTTCCTTATTTTTAGAGGCCATCAAGATGAAACAAATGAAAGATAAAATGATGCCCTATATTATTAACTAGAATAAAAACTCCATTTTGTGCCTTGGCTCTCATTCGTCATATTTCCCATCAATTTGGCAGTCGGATCAAGCTAGATTTTTGCACACAAACTCTAAATGAAAAACCTATCATGATGGAATTAATTTCATTGCAATCAGAGGTGTAAAAATAACCTTTCAAAATCTTGGTGACCCGTTAATGGCTATCCTAGTAGCTTTGTTCTGAAGCTTCACCAAAGAAAGATTTTCATTTTTATTTCAAGCGTTCTAGTGGGTGAAACCTAGGAAATTTAGAGCACGAGATTGTGACGAAGAGATGAATCAAAAAATATTGTTCTATCGACAACCAAGGCCATTTTTGTAACTTACTAAAAATAGCATATTCTATGTTTTTACATATGCTAAAAATAGTAAGTCCCCGAGTTCTGAAGTTTGAGCATTCGGAATGGTCAAGAAAGATCGCAAAATGAGAAGAAGGACAAAAATGATAATTTTCCCAAAATAACATATCCCAAAAAAGTAACTTGCTAAAAATAGAAATGCATCATTAACAAAAGAGGATTAAATATTCGGAAGGTTCAAAGGGTGATATGGGAGCAAAAGCAGGTTATATGTCCCAAAATAGCGAGGTTATGATCTCATATTCTAAAAATAGAAAGTTTTAGTGTTGAGTGCAAAAATTTGTAGATGGCATCATTCTCACTCATCTTTCCACTTTTGGACTCTTCATGGGGTTGTAAGATTATTTCATGGGTCAAATGTAGGAACAATAACTTCACAGAGGTCTTGGAAGCATCATCATGAGTTGATTGTATTTAGAGGAGAAACGAGAGCATCGCAAGGTGCAACAAGTGAACTCATCTTCATCACTCGAGGATTTGGGTGATTCAAAGTGAGTTGATCAAAGTGAGCTCAATGAGCTAAGTGAATTCATTAATCAAGTATCAAGGAGGATCATCGTGAGCATTTCTTGTGTTCATCTTGAGCTCATATAGGAAGGTCTTGAAATTGTGTTTCTAAACACTATTTTCATGGATTGGGATGTCTATGCATCATCATCATCAGAAAGTTATTCTTTGAAGGTAGAGGTATTTCCATTCAATATATGGAGAATTATTCCCTTATCTCTTCATTATTTCTCCTCTTCTCTACCTCCCTTTATAATTCTTTGTTGTGAGCAATCATGACATTTGTCTTATTCATTAAAGTGACTATAGTCTAAAATGTAATAAGTTGCCCTTATTTTATAAAAGGGAACTTAATGTTCTTTCCTAGGAACTTGAAAGGTCATATGTTGTGTAGGACATATGAAAATTCACATGGGGGTAGATGAGGAGTCTTCTGAAATTCTATATAATGTAATGACACACTCTTTCTTAAGGGTTGTCAATTTTGTGCACTCAAGAGAGATATTTTTTGAACAAGCCAAAAGAGATTACATTATTATATTTTCCCTTATCTATTTTCCCTCTATCTTCTAGAATTGTACAACTTGTGAAGATGTCAATAAATAAAAGAGTTTCTTCTTTTCATGATGTATGAATGTGTGCAACTTTGTGTGCATGGTTTCCTCTCATCGTTGATATTTTAAACTTGGTTTTTTCTTTCCTATAATTTGTGAATGTGAAACTTCTAATTAAATTTGGAAAGAATCTGATTTTATACTTGCAAATTTAATTCCCCCTACCTAACTTCTCACTCCCTTTCCCCCATATTTCAGTAAATTCCTCCCTTGTAATTCATTGCAAGCATTTTTCGTGGGTACAGTGGAGTGTGACTGTTGGATCCCAACCTCTTGGCCAACAACATATTTCCATTTTTGTTCATTCACAATAAAGTGGAGTTGCACCACACAAGAAGAGGGACCTAGAGTCCCAGAGCATTGGCAAGATAACCACCAATTTGTCTAGTCGACATATTTTCTCACCAACACATAGGAAACCATAAACACGGCTTCGTTTTAAAGAAGCTCTTATTTTATGATAACCATGACTATTACAAGATTCTTGAGTCTTTATTTTGGCTCCTCCACACGTATCACCAACTCAAAAATATTCTCCCAAATCTAACTTCCCTCTCACACTTTGAATTCCATTCTTTAAAGACAAGAAGAGGTAGTTTAAAAAATAACCAAATAGGGTTTAAGATGACTATGGTCATAACAACCTAAGAAAAGGTAAAGACACCTTTTATACCTCTTAATTAAGAAAATATTGAAAATAAATGAAAAATCCTAAATGTAGATTCACTACACAATGATATACAATAGAGTACAACTCTAACCTAAGAAATAAGCTAGAAAATATAAAACCCTAGTTGCAAGAGGAGGGATAAAGTACTTATCTAATTTCACAATTAATCTTGGATTGTGTTAAAGCTGGGAAAATAATAAATAGGAGGAGGAAACTATGGAAGACAAACCTAAAAATTGTGTGACTATCGGATCTTCCTAGACTAGGGCACTGAAATGATTCAGGGTCCCATATGTACCAGAATCTTGCTCACAGGCACATGTGGACTGTGAAACTAGTCAAAATCTGAATTTTACAGTGTCACAAGATGTTCGCTAAATGTTACTTTTAGTTGCATGTATGTCGATGTAAGATCACTGAGTTCACTTGAAACTTGCAAAGAGAAAGAGAACTTGCAAAACCCCAAAACAAATCAAATCTTAAAAATAAAAAATATGTAAATGGGGAGTTAAAATTACCCGACGGTCACTGGTTGAGTGAACTTACGATCCGGGTGTTGCACTACATTTCAAACTCCATGTAATTTTCTATGTGTGTGTGTAGAATCATTCCCTAGGTGGCTCTTGTGCAAGATGCACTTGATAACGAGCAATAACTAGATGTAGAAAATGTAAGTAGATGTGTGCATGGAAAAATTAAATTCCCCTCCTATGAAGTGTATGTAGAAGAATGCATTCCCTTATCCCTTGAATGATAGCTAGATGGATTCTTTGATGCTCTTGAAATGCCTTTGGATGCAACCTTAGGTGATAGTAGTAGATGCTTAGAGCTTGGTCCTTTATTATGGTCACATAGCTTTGTATTTATATGATTCCCTTGTTTGAATTTCATAATTAACCACTAAAAGGCCGAACCATAAGAAAATAAGATTCCCAACAGATAGAAAATACCCAAAATATGCGAGAAAGATAAAAAGAGGTTGGAGGAACCCGGAGGGGACCGAAGCGTTGGCATCTTGGCTAGGTGTTGGTGTCCAGACTCAGAAAAGTTGAAGTATCGAAATTCAAACTAGGAAATAGGGTGTGTAAGGCCAAGAAGGAAACCAGAAAGAAAGAAAAGAGGCAAAAGACAATGGTCAATTAGTACTTTTCTCGCTTAAGAATCATATGAATAGTGGTATGTGATCAGGACCTAGAAATATACCCAAGTGTGTGATTTAGTGTCTACATTTTCCCCACTTTATGTTGTTGAGAGAATTATCAATAACATAAAGTAGATAAGAGATGTGTATATGATAACCATGTAGATCAATGGAGAAAAGTGTGTTGAGGAGACAAGAAAAAGCGTGGAGTCATAAAAATGAATCGTGGAAGCTAGAGAAGAGGAAGTGACCCTAGGGGTGAAAAGTGCATGTGTATATGTCGTATTATACCCGTTGTCAATGTATTTTGATGATTAATTATGTGATTGTTTCTTTCTATAAGGATGTACCTCCAAAAGAGAAGATAAAAAGAGTATTCAAATGTGTGTATATGAAAAATTCGAGCCAAATGTGTAAAAGTTTCTAAAATTATGTAAAAATGTGAAAAAGGAACATGTGCACCTAATTTTTGATGAGTGAAAAGAGTAGAGAGGATCCTGAAAATGTTGTAGAAGAATAAGGTTTTTTGGTGATCTCATGCCAAGAACAATGTTTTGGGTGATCTCACGCCAAGTGCGAGGTTTTTGGGTGATCTCATGCCACGATAGAAGAAGTGTGGGGAGAAAGGTCTAGTGTTATTCTCCATCCTTTCATTGTTTCCCAATGCTTTATATACCACTGCAGATGGTGTGATCCTGCTTTATTCAAATCCAATCTATTTTGATCTAACACAAATAAAAAATGAGAAAACATTCATTTTGATTACTGGAGGATTGTTCATGTACTAAGAAAATTTCTGAAGTTGTGCTAATCGAGAAAAATAATGTAGCTGCCCCGGGTTATAGGAACCCAGGAAGGGTCAAGAGTGCCCATGTGCTCATGTCTATTTTTAGGCATTGGCATATGTTGTGTTAAAGACCCAAGTCAGATTTTGGGCCATTTATGAGATTGTAGACTGATAATTCTATGTTGAATTGTGATGTGAACTATTTTATGGGGTGGTTGTTTCACCCAATGATTCCCCCATCCTTTTGGGTGCATGCGCGTAGCTAGGAGGATGCGTCCCAAAGGAAAGGAATGGAATCTGATCTAAAATTGATATCCTGTAGGGGAGGGAATGTGCTTGGTAGAAACTAAGGAACACACAAATAAAGTGGCTAGGAAACATGTGTTAGTGCAAATAAGACAAATACACATATAGAAGATAATATGTAATCTAACAAGAAAGAAGACAATGTAGACCATGAAAAGTGGGTTGCAAATATGGGACATCACTCATAATGTCACAAGACAATCAAGGCCGAAGCGGCCAAAAGCATACGGTTTGCACACAAGAAAAAGGGGAAAAGCTCACAAATAATGACATATAATGGAAAACAATGGCGGACAAATAGCAAGCAATGTAATATACAACCATTGTGGAAAATAGTTCCTGCAAAGAAAATGATGCACATGAATCACTCGTTAGCATGTTAGAAAGATAAAAAAATTATGTCAAAGCGTGTATGATCCGATATATAGTAGTGTGCTAGTATGAATAGAAAATAGTATAAAATGAAACAATAACAAACTGTGATGTTTACAAAGGTAGATGCCCCTATGAGGTGTTGTGGATTTGGTAAGAGGTAAAATGCCAAACATCCATGCTTTGTATGTAACGATCACGTGTAAAGGCTGCATTCACAACTAGAATGAAAGTGAATGTGCATGTGTAAATGATAAAGATAATGGCATATACAACATATGTCTAACATAGTAAGAAAAGTGTACATGTGAGTATAAGTAAGCAAGAACAATGTGCAACCAAGATATGTAGTATGTTGTGGATGAGTGAGATGGAATGGAATGCAATGTGTGTGTTATATGAGTTGCGTGCACCCAAGCGAATGTGTGTGAGTATGCATGAGATGATGTTCATTTATAAATGCCCCCTCAAAGCATTCAAGAATGAACCATAGAACAAGATTGCGTCATTAGGAAATGGTTTGAATTGTGTGCTAGAAAGATATGATCGATAAAGTGTAGAGCATAGATATTGAGTGAGTATGGTGAGGTTCATTTCAGATTTATACCCTCAATAGTCGAGTATGAACCATGGAACTAGAGTGCATCATAAGGAAGTGTGTTGTGATGAATGTGTACTAGAAATATGTGTTGTGAATGCATCGAGTGTGAAATGTGTAGTGTGTATGATGTGAGGTTCATGAATGTAGTGAGCCCTCAACAATCAAGTGTGAACCATAACACAAGAGTACATCATCGGGTAATGATGATACATGTGTATCAATTGGTTTGTAATGATGCGTATGACATATTATACATTTAAGCGTAGAGCATAAATTGCATGATATGATATAGACATTTTATAACAATGCAAGGGTGAGAATCTATTATGCCCCCAAGTGTGCCAACGATGGAGAGCTATGTGACAATGTAAGAAAGACATTGCAATGGTGATATATTTTGAAATTTATCATAAGAAATCATATTGTTATCATAATGTTGGTTAGGAGAAATAATACGATCATGGTGGATGGATGCGGGGTCAAACGGAGGAAGTCGAAAGATGCCATCTAGAATTTTCTTTTCTTGCTTAGCAAGTGGTTTCTTATTTGGTAATGTTGTAGAAGATTTGAGGGGAGGCAGTGTCATATTTATTTTGAGAGGTAGTTGAGTAGAAGAATACTTAATAAGAGGAGGTGATGGAGGACTGGCCTTAAGAGGTGATTGCTTAGTTTGAGTGGGTTGCATAGGTATTGCTTGAGTGATGGAAGGAAGAACTATAGAAGTGATGGCGTGATTCTCATTAGACATATATGAATCAGATTTAGGAACCTAGTGGAATGTAGTGATTGGAGATGAACATGTGGTAGTATTTTGTGTAGCAAATGAGATGAGACCATAGTGTTTATGGTGGCCAATTCGTCACTTAGAGCATAGAAATCATTGTCATTACATTCATTGATTCGATTATAATTTTGATATGATGACCTTGATAATTTGCAAGCCGATAAGGAGGATATCAATGAGTAGATGACAAGTTGATCAATTGATGTGTGAGAAGGTGTAGAATAATATCTTGTTGCTTAGTATTGAGATCAAAATTGAGAGGTTTTGGTAATGGTTATACTTGAGGTTTACTGATATAAGCACATGTAGAAGACATAGAATGAGGATGAGATGTAGAATTAGAACAAGCGTGATCCCGAGAAGCGGTCTTGAGATCTTGGATTTCAGATTTAAGAGATGTAATCGTTGATTCCATAGCCTGAAATTTATCTTGAAAGAAATAATTCATAGATTGAATTTACTCTAAGATGGGTTGATTGGAGGGAGGATCGCAAAGACTAGGGTTGTCAAAGAGACGGTCTAAAATGTCGCTTACTTGAGTGGGTGGTGTATCCTTAGGGAGAAAGGATGCAGGGGCATCACTACCAGGGTCATTCTAGGCATGTTGTAGTCTAATTTTTAGCTTCTAGATTCATTAGGTGGTCCATATATGCTCTAGTGATCAAGAATTTAAATAAGGATGTTTCCCTCCATTTTCCTAGTTTAAAAATTTGAATTTGTTAAGCCATTCTTGGCTTCCTTAGCATGTGTAAGTGTTATAGGGGTCTAAGTAGGTTCTTTAGGGGATTGTATAATCTTAATCATGATTTTAAGAGATCCATTATGGTCTATGGAGATAATTTATAACTCCTTGCCAATAAGATGCAAAAACAGTTAGAATGAATCTCGTCGTGGTTTGGGGGAATTCGATGATAGTGTGTTGTATCAATTGTGCGGGGGTTAATAAAAGTAGTCTCATTAGTATCAATTGTGCGGGGTTAATAAAAGTAGTCTCATTACTAAGGAAGATTGTATTATATTATTTATGTAGTCTTACAACCATCAACATAATTCAAGAAGGTTAAATGCGAGTAAGAAAACCCCTATTTTAGTCTTGAAAGTATTTAGTTGAATGGATGATCATGACAATATATAACAGAATCCTAAATTGAACTAACATGTGACTATGGGTCAACATTGTTATCTTGTAAGGTGAATTCATGAATTAGGTTTCCTTTCACATTTATAATACACCATAAGAAGATTATGAATGTGTCTCCAAGATAAAAGGGAGTCTTTAATGATAGAGGAACTCATTGATCATTAACAATTATTCTTGAGGATCAAAGACTTGAAGCCCTGTGCTAATGTGGATTTTCAACCGAGTAGTTGGGGAGCTATCCAAGGAGTGCGATGATTTTAAGGAATAATATATTCATGGAGGAGCATAAAACATGAGTAACTAGGAATTTATCTAGGATTTAATTGTACATTTTCATTTGTCCTAAAGCCCAAGCTATAGTCCAGTGAAGGAAAGACCAAATTGAACCCTATAATATCGAGTGAGTAAAAACTAACTTGATGGATGGGATATCATGAGTTGGTGGTTATAAACATGGGTCAAGAATTGAATAAGATAATATAATACTAGAGGACAATTTTTCATGTTTGATGGTTATTTAACATGGAGAGGAAGAGCCCATTTTTTCAATTTTAAGACCAAATTTGAATTTGTTCATCTCGCAACTAACTTGGGTGTGTTTTTGAAAGATGCATATGCTCTGCATCAAGAAACATGGTGTCTAGGAATTTTTGAAGAGCCTCTTTGCAAGATGAATGCATTTGAAGTAAATGAGACATAGATTTTACAAACCTTAGGAGCCATGATAGAGAAGATGATATGCCAAAGAAGGATCCAAAAGACAGATCATGAGTGGGGTTCACCAAATGATTAAGTAGATATTGAAAATAAATCAAAAATTCTAAATGCAAAGTCACTACGCAACAATATACAATAGAGTAAAACTCGACCTAAGAAATAATCTAGAAAATATAAAACCCTAGGTGCAAGAGAAGGGATAAAGTACTTAGCTGATTTCATAATTACTCTTGGATTGTGCCGAACTAGGAAGCTCGACAAACAGGAGGAGGAAAGCGTCGAAGAAAAACCCAAAAATTGTGTGACTATTGGATCTACTTGGACAGGGGCACCTAGGCACAAGATATTGCTCTTAGGTACATGTGATTGCAAAACTGGTCAGAATCTAAATTTTACATTGTCACAAGATGTTCATTAAATGTTACTTTTAGTCTCTTGTATGTCGTTATAAGATTAACGAGTTTTCTTAAAACTCTGTAAAGTGAAAGAACACCTAAAAAACCTTAAAACACATCAAATCTAAAAAAATATGCAAATGGGGAGTCGAATAACCACAGATCCACCCGTGAGTAAAATTATGATCCGGGCACTGCACTACATTTCAGAATGCATGTAGTTTTACATGTGTGTGTGTATAATTGTGCCCTAGGTGGTTCTTGTGCAATATGCGCTTGAAAGTGAGTAATAACTAGATGTAGGAAATGTAAGTAGATGTGTGCATAGAAAACTAAACTTCCCCTCCTATGAAGTTTATACAGAAGAATGCAATCCCTTGTCCATTGAATGATAGCTAGTTGGATGTTTTAATGCTCTTTAAATGCCTTTGGATGCAACCTTAGGTGATATTAGTAGATGCTTAGAGCTTGGTCCTTTATTATGGTCACATATATTTGTATTTATATGATTCCCTTGTTTGAATTTCATGATTAACCACTAAAAGGCCGACACATAAGAAAATAAGATGTCCAACAACTAGAAAAGAGCCAAAATATGCGAGCAAGATACAAAGAGGTCGGAGGCACCCAGAGGGGAAGGGGGTGCCTTGGCGCTGATGTTCTAGATGGGTGGTGGTGTCTAGACTCAAAAAATCTGAAGTATCAAAAGGTGGGCAATAGGGTGTGTAAGGCCAAGAAGGAAACTAGAAAGAAATAAAAGAGGCCAAAGACAGTGGTCAATTAGTACTTTTCTTGCTTAGGAATCATATGAATAGTGGTATGTGATCAAGACCTATAAATATAACCAATTGCATGATTTAGTATCTACATCCCCTATGAGGTCTTAAATGACCTTTTAGAAGCATTAATAATCTTTTTAGTTTACATTTTACCCCTTCATTCAAGCTTAGTAATTCAAATTTTCAAATACTACATTTGGAGGGAAAACTCATAGCTTGACATTACATTATCCACAAGGACTCAAAACATTCTAAGACTCCTAAAGAGACTCCCAAATACCTAGAGTAGCCCAAAATCATGCTTTATTCATCTATACGGTTGATGCTCCTGCATCATACTTCCAATGTGGAAGAAAGTTAGTGCTAGTACAAAGAGTTTTTCTTCTTCCAATTGCAATGTTTCTTTGAATTCTTCGTTATCTCATCTGCATCTTCTTTATGTTATTTATTTAATTTTCTTCCATCTCTCTCTTCCATATTATTCTTCTTTCCTTTTCTCTCAAAATGCCATTAGTCTTTTGTATCTTCATCATTTGATCTCTCTTAAGAGCTTCTATTTAAATTGCTTTCATTTCTTCATTAATTATACCTGCACATAAACAGATCAAACCAACAATTAGATAATAAACATGAAGACTTTTGAGTCTCCAACACTTCTTTTGCATGTCCTCTATCAGTTCCATATCCAAATAAGCCAAAAAGATTGTTTTACCCTCACTTTTAGCTTCATTTCCACCTTTAAGCAATAGATCTTCATCTCAAAATTTGTACAAGTATCATAGAACTCCTCTTCATATTCATTCTCTTCTTTATTTATGAAAAAATCTTCATTTCCACCTTCCTTAAGACAAGCCTAAAAATATTTCTATCACTTCCTCTTCATCAACTTTCTGAATTTCTTCATACACTACCCCTTTGATGACCTCTTCCTTTTGCTTGCTTGCATTCTTCTTCATTTTCCTTAGCTTCTTATCTTCTTTTCTAGTCTCTTCTCAGCCTACAATCTTTGTTTTCTCTTTACAAGTATCCCTATAGGCCACTTAACCTTTATTCTCATCACAAATCCAACTTCATTTTTTTCTTTCACTATGCTCTCAACATTCATCAATTCTTCAAGCTTCTCTACATCCTTCCTAATCTCTCTCAACTCTTGTTCAACCCACTTTTCTTGTTTTCTTACTTCCTCTTTTCCTCTTTCTTATTTCTTTATCTCTCATCTTGATTATTTTTATGGCTAAAGCAACATCATCAATCCTTTCATTATCTCTTCCACATCCATTTATTTCTTGATTTATCTCTTCTCGGTCACTTTCCTCTTTCTCTTTGTTTAACTCTTCACTTACAACCTATCAAACTTCATTCGCATACTCACACAACTCATGGTTAGCTATAAAAATATTCACATCTCATATAAGCCCTCTCGATACCAAATGATGTAGATCATCCTACATTCACTCACTAAAGTACAAAAATGTATTAGAAGATTCAACTTCAAATTGTACAATCACTCACAAGTAATGAACTCGACCTTGCTTAAGAAGCCAAAATTTTCTCAAAATGACAAAATGATATAACCTCTATACCAAAACCAAAAAAATCATTCAACATGCTCAAATACACCATACCCACTGATTAGGCAGTCCAAAAAGTTTCATCTCGCCATTTTCACATATTCTCATACTAGACCTCATATATTGTGTGTAGCCCTACAAACTGGTGAAATTTGACGAAAATGACAATTTCCAAATATTTAATCTTCAATTTTAAATTATTTGGGTACCCTTTATTCTCATTAAGGAGCAAACATAGTTTCATCTCTTATCTCCTTATCCATCAAAAGTTGTTTTCCTTTTAGCTTCGAATTAGCCCTATTAGTACACAAATTGTTTTGTTTGGAAAAACCCACAAATGTTCATGAAAAATTAGTTAGCGTTTCAGATACCCATCATTGAGCTTGTGCTTTGCGGTAAATTTCATACACCAACTCCTTCCACAACTCACCCAACTCAAACTTTCTCCTTTTGGCTTATTTCCACTAGGTCTAGCAAGGGTTTGATAAAAAAAAATCTAGGGTTTCATAAATCTCACTATTATAGACCTATTAGAAACCTTGGACCTCTTTCTTCAACCATGATCAAAGAATTCTCATTTTTCAAACACTTCATTTCATCATTCTTCTCATCTTCTCAAAGTTTGGCTCTCAAGACACCTAATTTTCTTATAGCACCAAAATTATCTACCTAACTCTATCTTGATCTTTTCACCTTGGTTTATTAAGTTTCATGCCTAACTTATCACTTGATTATTCTCATTACTCTTCTTCATCAATTATATCAATCACCCTCTTATCCTTTGGTCATGATTCTTTCTCATATGCTCTAGATATATAAGCACAACAATAGGTAGCATTTTTTACAATACCATGGGTACCAATACCATGGCCCAAAATCGCCCACAAAACTATGTGTTAAATACCACCCATATAATTAATACATGAAAAACCACATTTTCAGGTTACTCACAAAAACAAATCTTGGGGTTGTCGCCCCCAAACCCCAGCGAGGATACATGAAGAGTGTATAGTACTTTTAGTGTACAAATTTACAGCACATCTAACATGAAAACAAGCTCCAAAACCTAACAATCTCCCACTTGAAGACTATTTTCCTCCGAGAAATATTCTCAACCCTTCATTTTCTTCTATGAGGACCAACCAAAGTTGAACATAGCTTCAGTTTCTCCTTGTGACCGACCACCTTGGTCATCATGTCTATAGGGTTTGAGTGGTATGAATCTTCACAATATTGAAATTCTCTTCATCTAAATCTATCACGATGAAAGGGTACTTTAAATGTATATGCTTCATCCTAGAGTGGAAATAAGTGTTCTTTTCTATGTGTATAACACTTTGTCTATCACTATATAGCTTTCCTTCCTACTACTTATGCCCCAACTCCTCGGGAAACCCCAACGAGGATACATGAAGAGTGTACAATACTTTTAGTGTACAAATTTACAACACATCTAACATGAAAACAGGCTCCACAACCTAACAACGCATGGGGTTGGCTTGCTCCCACTCAAAGGTATGTAACACAACATTTGGTTTGATTGATGGGGGTTGAGCGCTAGGGGTAGTCCAACCTCACCTACACACAACTTTCTCCTTTTGTTAACTAATGGTTTTATAAAATTTGTTGAAAGTGTCTAGGGTTTTTTATTTGTTGTAAGTCATTACAAGTGATGGGAAATTTGTGTTAGGAATAGATATAGACATCAATGCTCATTTCAAGGCCGAGAAAAGGTAAAATGAAGTTGCATAATCCCACTATGTATAATTCCAAAACCATACAAAATAATCTAATATGGTATTACCCCAAGCAATGTTGTATGATCCTACATAGGAGAAATATACATGTTCAATTATAGAGACAAAGTATTTCCATATTTAGAGTAGAATTTTCACATAATCTACACACCTATATCACTTTTGTACCACTCTCTATAGTTAGGTCTTTATCCCTTCTTTTATTTTGAGTAATTTTTATATCATTTTATCATAGTGAAAAGTATTGGAATCTTTATTATGGATTATAGGATTAATGTTTATTAATTTATTCATAATATTTAGTTTGTAACATATCTTACATCCTCACAAAATAAATATTCACCATAGTTTTTAGGGTGTAAACACCTATAAACTTGTCTAATTTGTCTGCAAGGAATCAATTTTGAGATAAGTGGAAGTTTGTATATGTAACATCCCAAAATTTCTTGTAAGTTAAATTAACTACTGATTAAGTCTAATCGGGATTAGACGAGATCATCATTGTTTGTAAAATTCATTTGGTTCGTTGTGTCATGACCACGACCTTCTTGTTGTGGGGCATGACTTCTTTAACGAGTAACCCCGCACCCACCTTGATGATCCTTCCTAAACGTGATTAGGCCTTAATTGTAGGTAAAATGGTTCATAAATGATAGTGAATCTTTTAGTTATTTGTATTTCGGTTACTTTATTTTAATCGGTTTGGTCGTCTTTTGTTTTGTTTGACTTTTGCAATGAACACGATGATAACTGCCTCTATTTTATTTGACAATGCTATATCAAGCCACTTTATGAGAATATTTGAATTATTATTTACGGACTTGGTGATTTTTGTTTATTGGAATGTTTTATATGAAACCTGGAAATTCAACTAATTATTATGGTAATATATTGTTGGTAATATGTGGACTTGTATTATGATGGTTAATTTTAACTTAACCATTAAGTTGGGTAACAACTAAAAATAAAAATAAAAATAAAATAAATATTAATATATATATATATATATATATATATATATATAAATATATATATATATATATATATATATATATATATATTTTAGAAGGATTTGGCATGTAAGCCAAAAGTTTTTATTTAGTTATTGATATTTATGGGTTTCATAAAGTGAAACACCTTCACATGGCACAAGTGTGTGGCATGCACTAATGCATGTACCAACATTGGGAAGCCCAAAATTCTCCAATATGCTGCCCAACTATAGTTTCTTTCATTATATTTTTCTTTTATTTCTCCTTTGTCTATTTTCATTTTTCCCTTCTGGGATACCTGCATGAGTTTTGGAGGAAGGAAGGATTCAACTTGTTGGAGCTGGAAGAGTAAGAGGTTGCTGATTCTGGGTTTACTTCAGGCATGAATATCTTCTCCTTCATATTGAATTCATCTAAACCATTTTATTTTTACCCTTATTATTGCTTGCGACTAGTGAACGCATCCACCATAGTTTGCAGAAGGGGGTATCATTTGTGATGTGAGATGCTTTTTCTCACAACCAGGATCTGATTTCACCTCCTTCCTAGTTTTTTGCTATTGTGTTTGTATACCATGTCACTTTTTTGTGCTCCATGAAACATGATTGTGGTATCCTCTCTTGCGCGTTATTACGCTGATTATAAGGTGAGTTACCAAGTGTTTTACGACGCACGCTAAGACCTAATTGTATTCAACGCACTAAACTATAAAGTGCCGAAAGCAGGGGGGTTATTATATTGTCCTGGGTGGTTGTGTTTCTTTTCTGCATGCCTTCTCTCTCTCTTCACTATGGATGCACATACAATTCCTTTGCTTACGTTGTTCAAATTATTCGAATGGAAATTGAAAATGATTATGAAACTAAGAGGTAAAGGGTTATTCCGCATCACCATGGGAACTAAGACTGAACCAGATGACGACCCTGAAAAATCTAAGTGGTTAAACCATAGTGATGAAGCTTTAGGTCTTCTTTGCATGTATGTTTCTCCTGACTTGCTCTTCCACATTGAGGCATCTGAAACACCTAAATCTGCGTGGACAATGTTGGATGAAATGTTTGGACAACAAGATGACATGAGAGTGCATGAGTTGGAAAACGAACTACTAGGGTTAAATCCTAGTGACTTTGAAAACCTACAAGCATTCTTCTCGAAATTTGTCCACACTAGATTGTTGTTAAAGGAATGTCAAGTAGAGAAGAAAGATTCTCGGCCCGATCTTGTCGATTCTCTCTAAGTTAGGTCCTAAATATTTTGTCTTCGTGTCAAATTTTTACGCTACAAAAGCTGCTTTGGGTGATACTTGGACTATGCCCTCCTTTGACCATTTTTCATCCCAACTCATTCGAGAACAAGACAAACTCATTCAAATGGGGTCTCTCAAGTCCAAGTCACATGCCCTTGTAGCAAGTACTAGTAAGGAAAAGAAGACTAAAAAGAAGAAAGAAAAAAGGATCAACCTAAGAAGGAAACCAAGACCAATACTAAAAATAACACGAACGCTTCGACTTCTGAGCCTAGAGCACAGAAAGACAAGTATTTGTGTTCCTATTACAAGAATCCTAGTCATAAAGAGCATCTATGTATGAGAAAACAAATTGATCACCTTACTCAATTACTTGAGAAAAATAAAATAGGTGTTCCTGAGTCTATAAAAAAAAATGCTCCGAAGGCTGAGTCTTCCACTGCAAAAGGTTCTAAATCTGATAAGAAGAAAGGAAAGGCCCTTGTAGCTAGATTTTCTCCTTCATCGACGTGGATTATAGATTCCGGTGCCTCGCACCACATGGGTTCTTCACATGTTGAGTTATCCAACATTGAGCCTTGTGGAATGTCCCAAATCACGATGGGTAATGACACGACAGTGTCGGTTTCGGTAGTGGATCGGTAGAGATGGATGGGGGAACATTCAACCAAGTGTTGAGTGTTCCTGATCTCTCTACCAATATCCTATTGGTTTACCAAATTACTCACCTTGGTGAAGGAATGTGAGTGGAATTTGGTCCTAACTCGGTGATTATTCATGAGCTTAACGATGACACTACAATGGCTGAGGGAAAGGCAGATCACCATTCATAGTTATATACCTTTTCCCACTTTACTTATGATTCTACGCCCACTGCCTTTCTCACTCATGCAAATGAGGTTAGTAAGCTATGGCATGAGCATTTTGGACATCTAAATTATCACTACCTTGAACAATTGAGCCAAAACAAAATGGTCAACGGGTTACCCCGCGTCAAGTTTTCTAAGGGTCTTTGTGAGGGTTATACCCTTGGAAAGCATCCTGGAAAGAAATTTGACAAAGGAAAATCTGGAGAGCTACTCATCCCTTGGATCTTGTTCACAGCGATATTTTTGGTCCATTTCCTTCTCCTTCATTTACTAGAGCTCTTTATGTGCTAACCTTCATTGATGACTATTCACGATATACTTGGGTATATTTTCTTAAGCTTAAGTCTAAAGTCTTTGAAAATTTTCAGGACTTTAAGGATCTTGCTGAGAAACAGGCGGAATGGTCTATCAAGGTTCTTTGAACCGACAATGGAGGTGAATATGTAAATAATAGGTTCATGGATTTTTGTACTTCTAAAGGGATCTCTTTACAGCATACGTTTCTTATAGCCCTTCACAGAATGGAGTTACAGAAAGAAGGAATCATACTCTTAAGGAGATGGCCACTTGTATGATTCACTCAAAGTCTCTTCTCCGCAGTATTGGGATGAAACAGTGAATTGTGAAAATTACATTCAAAACCGTGTTCCACATAAGGCGTAAGAGGGATGACACCCTTTGAAGCCTGGTTTGGATGCAAGCTTGATGTTGAGCACTTTCAAGTCTTCGGATCCAAGGCTATGGCTCGGATTCCCAAGAAGAAACATAAGGCTTTGGAACCACAATCCAAACCTTGTATCTTTGTAGGGTATCCTAATGGCATGAAGGGATATCGATTTATGAATCTTACTTATCATGAGTTGTATATTGAGAGAAGTGTTAAGTTTGATGAGTCTTCTTTGACTTCTACTTCTCCACCTATTGAGGTTCTTCAACTCACTGATTTGATTCTAACTCATCAAATGATGATGTTGTTGAGCGTGCTCCTCTTCCTAATCCTCCCAACCATCAGACCTCTGAGTCTTCTCGATTCGACGGTAGTGATGATGAGGACTATGTCCCTTCTCACTCAAGTGAATAATCTTCCGACTTTGAGCCTGATCCTCCTGGTCCCCTTTGGGCTAGGAAAACTTTGCAAAGTGCTGGAGATTTAGTTAGAGATACTTCGGATACGATACGTACTTGGCTATGATTTCATTGGACCCCACTCTTTCTTCGCCTATGCTTCGATCCACAGTCTTTCCGGGAAGCTTCGGTATTCTGAGTGGGATTCGATGTGGATGAGGAGTATTCCTCTCTCATGAAGAATGATACTTGGGATCTCACCCCTCTTCCGAAAGGAAGAAAAATCATTCGAGTGTAAGTGGGTGTTCGAAATAAGTATGGAGTAGATGGAGACATCAAAAAATTTAAAACACGATTAGTAGCTAAGGGTTTATCCCAGATAGTGGGGTTGATTATACTAAAACCTTTTCTCTGGTTGTGAAGATGACTTCTATTCGACTAACCCTTGCCATTGCCGTAGAAAACAGATGGAAATTCCATCAAATGGACGTTAAGAGTGCCTTCCTTCATGGTGACCTAGAGGAAGAGATCTATATGGAACAATCTCCGGGTTATGTCCAAGATCCCTCCCTCGTTTGTAAGTTAAAGAAGTCTCTTTATGGCCTTAAACAAGCCCCTCGGGCTTGGTATGCCAAGATGGACTCCTTTTTACTTACATAAGGGTTTACTAGGTGTCACTCTGATCTAAATGTTTATATTTTACAACAAGATGACTCCATACTCATTCTTTTTTCTCTATGTTGATGACTTGTTGATCACAGGAAACTCTTCCTCTATTATTGATTCTGTGAAGATCGCCTTGGCCAACAAGTTTTCCATGACTGACTTAGGTCTTCTTCATTACTTCCTTGGGATCCAAATTTCAAAATCTGACTCGAGAATTTTGATTTCACAACCTAAGTATGCTCTTGATTTTCTAGCTCGTTTTCAGATGTCCGATTGCAAGTCTTCTCCTACTCCTTTTCTTTTTGGGGTTAAGTTGGTTTCAGATTTCTCTACTCCCTTGGTTGATGGTACTCTTTATCGACAGTTGGTGGGGAGCTTGATTTACTTGACTCACACTTGACCAGATTTATCGTATGTTATTGGGATCATGTCCGATTCATGCAAAAGCTACATGATCTGCATTGAAAGAAGCACTAAACGGATCCTTCATTATGTTCATGGCACTTATACTAATGACATTCACTATCATGGAGGGGTAGATATTGACTTGATTGGGTTCACAGATTCTAATTGGGCCAGTGACTTAGATCATCAAAAATCTACTTCTGGCTATAGTTTCTCTCTTGGTTCGGGTCCTATTAGTTGGTCTAGCAAGAAGCAGAATGCAATTACGATATCATCTACAGAGGTAGAATACAGAGGAGCAGTTAACACTGCCACATAAGCTATTTGGCTCACGGGGTATTCTCGATAGAGTTTGGCATCCACCTTCGAGAGGCCTACCATTATCTATTGTGATAACACGAGCACTATCTCAATTTGTAGAAATCCAGTTCAGCATCAGCGGACGAAGCACATTGAGATCCATATGCACTTCATACGAGAGCTTATTCATGATGGTATCATCGACATTCAATACATTCAGATAGCTGATCAGATTATAGATATATTCACCAAGCCCTTCACTGAGGTGAAGTTTCTTCACTTGCGGTCTCTTCTTGGGGTGAGGTCTTATGCAGCTACTCATCTTCTTCGAGCTATATAGTCCTTCTTTTCTTCTTCTAGGAAGATTTTGTTTGTATATGGGCACCTTATCGGGCTTTAGTTTGGGCCCCATTGACACATCTTTCTTAGTTGTTTAGGAGCATCTTCTCTTTCAAGTATGACTCATCATAGCCGCTACCCCAACTTCGATGAAGGGGGTGTTGATGTGAGTTATCCTATGTTTCCTCCACTCACATATGGAGTGTCATCTCACATGGGTTAGGTTTAGGGTTAGGTTTATGTTTTGCTATTGAGTCCCTGCACTAGGGTTACTAAGCACCCTATATGTATCCTTTCACTTTTGATTTATGAGCATGCCAAAACACTCCGTTTTCCTTCTCTACATGTGCAATCTTTGTTCTGTTATGCAATTTATTCAATTGTTTGATCAATTCTTCCTTATGATTATGTTGGAGCCATTACGATTCAACTAGAGTGTAAATTCATCGTGGTCCATAGTTTCGATATGATTCGTCAACTCTTTCAGTTATTTTGTTAAAAAGAGGAAATACACATTTTGTTTTAATGGCAATCAAAGGAATTTGTGGACAACTTTTGATTTAATTGTTTGGAGATGAAATTTGAAAAGGAAATTGATGGATTATGTATTCTTTTTAGTTTTCTTTGTGTGGTTTTAGCTAAACCCGAAAAAAAAAAAAATGTAGATGGGGTTTTGGGTTTTGATCTGCAAAAATAAAAAAAG
The DNA here is from genome assembly GCA_018340775.1 of Taxus wallichiana var. yunnanensis. Taxonomy (NCBI): domain Eukaryota; kingdom Viridiplantae; phylum Streptophyta; class Pinopsida; order Cupressales; family Taxaceae; genus Taxus; species Taxus wallichiana. Next base: position 890,022,408 of record CM031235.1, read on the forward strand.
AGAAATGAAACTTGTTAAAATTCCTTCTTTGCATTAAAATATATTGTACCTAGAAAAAAGGAGTTGGGTTTTTCTGTATTAGAAAAAGGAAAAAATGTTTTTGTGAAGATGGGTGTTCCAAATCAATTTCTTTTTCTATTTAAATTTGATTTCTGGAAACCCAAATCGATTTCTACCTCTAGGTATTATTACGGTCAAACAAAAATTTATTTGTATGAGCAAAGCGATTTTTGGGTAGTGTGAAAACATTTTTTCCAGGTATTTCTATGTTTTTCCAGGTATTTCATCATTTTGCTTGATATATTTGCTTTGATTCTAATAATTGCTAAACAAAAAAGAATTCATGCGGGAACAAACTGATTTGGATATGTACAAGTCGATTTTCCTATAGGTATAATTTTATTACCGTATTTTTTAAAAAAGTGGTAAAAGTATATGCAAGATGACTTTGTTTTTCTTAAAAGATTTCGTTACAAGAAGTGTTAGAAATTTATTGTTGTTATTATATGAAAATAGACTACAAAATTATCATCCTGTGGTATGTGGGTCAATTTGTTTTGTTGATCTGTTCATTACCAGAAAGAACATGTTAAAATGATTTAATAGTGGTGTTTTACACTTCTTAGTTGGGTTGTTCATGTGTGTGTGTGTGTGTGTGTGTGTGTGTGTGTGTGTGTGTGTGTGTGTGTGTGTGTGTGTGTGTGTGTGTTTTGATTGTTTGAAATGAAGATATTGTGCATTTTATAGAGCTTCTCACTAACTAGAAATAATATATTTAATTTCTCTTATTAATATTTAAATTTGTACCATGTGAAGCATGATTTTCTTGTGGTTATAATCTGAATTCGGATGTTGAATGATTATGGTGTGATTACTTTTATTTTGTGATGGGAAACATGTAGTAATACATTCTCAGCTGTATTACCATGCGCTTGTTGATAAAACAACATGTATATCTTTTCATTTTTATTAAATAATTACATCAGAAAATGGATTTAATGTTCATGTTAGTTCATTTTGAACTGACATCATACCACTACTCCAGTCTTGCAGGATAATTAGCCGTTACATTCGGATATGTTGCAAATCATGATTTGTGAAGTTTTATCGTAGCATGGATCCAAATGAGTTACTTGGATTTCAATTTGTAGAAGGATGATATCCTAGAATTTTGACTGAATTTATTGGGATCTTGGACCCATTGTTAATATTCAAACCTCACTATGTGAGAGTTACCATATCAATTTTATATTTCACCTTAACGGAATATGTAATTTATGGTTTTAATAAAGAGATGATTACTTGTATGTAATGATATCTCAATATGAGTAAATGATAAATACTAGAATTGAGAAATCTTACTTATCATAAATTGTTAAATATATTTATTTGATAGTTATCAATGTATGAAGCCAATAATTGGACAATTATTATAACATTCAATTGTCTTTTAATTTCTAAATTAAATAGCTATTTAGTGGTGTAGTTAATCGGAGGAATAATTAAATATATATTAATATATATTTAATTCGGCCTTTCGGTAAACTTGGTATTAATATGTTAAGATTGTAAAGCCTATTGTATAGAGGATGAAAGAGTATCGTTATAAAAAGGTAATTTAAGGTTAAAAATCGAACATCAGGAAAAGAGAAACTAAATGGGAAGGTAAATAGATGAAAAGATCCATTAGGCATATTAAGGGATAAGTACATGCAGAATGTTGATATAGTTACATTTCAGCATAACGAATGTACTTATCTCATAATGATCCTAATTGGCCTTGGCATCTATCTCAATATAAACTCTTGCAAGATAAGTTTAATTGGAAATAAAGTAAATACAAACTATAAGATCTAGATAACTGTGAAAGGGATAGTTGTGAGGTGGCGGAAGACTTAAAACTCATAAGACTAGTGTGTTGTCTTGAGTTTAGCCATAACCTGCATGGCGGATAACTTTGGCCAAAGTAATGCATTGATGGTTGTGCATTGTCTGATCACCTAGTCCTCCAATTAAATAAAAATTGTCAGTAACCTGATCATGGGAAGTTGAACACTGAACATGAGGTAGACAATGGTCGGATACCAGAATACAAAGTTGGGAAACTAGCTTCGTGGTAGACCTAAGGACTTTCACATGGTTCTCATGACCTGAAAAAGGTTGAGCCGAAATGCTAGTAAGCATTGTCACTCGAAGTAGTGACAAAAGGAGATCGTGGAAATCTGGATGCACCCTTCTCTGCCACACTTGAAAGGAATGATAAGAATATTGTTCCAAGCCATGATCTCAGATGATAATAGCACACCACATTAGATTTGTAAAACAAAAGAGCTAAAATACCATATATGGAAATCCATCATAATCCATAATGCTCAATACATTACAATACATGACTTGAATTACTCAATAAGAAAGATGTACATATAGGAGGAGGGAAGTGCAACTACTACCTAAATCAATGGTGAAGAACTCCCTCGATCGACATCTTGGTAGTTAAGTTAACTCCACAAGACTAGTAAGCTAACTCCACATAACTGAAGCTAACTCAACACAACTAGTAAGCTAACTCCACACAACTAGTACACCTAAGCAAGCTAACCCAACAAGTGTAGGGCTAACAAAAGTGTAAGAATTATCCTAATAAATAAATAAAAGGATAAATAATAACCTACACTAACACCCTCCCATAAGCATAGCTTAGGTGGGTGGAAAAGAAGGTGGGTCCCAAAGAACAAGGCCTGATGAGGTACCCACATACAATAACTAAGAAAATTAGACACCGCAAGGTACCCAAAACCAATAATAACAAAGTAGAGAGAGAAAAATCCCACTTTGTAAGATATCCTAAGAATTTTGGCTCCAAAACTCATTTAATCTTTGAAGAAGTGTGGTGCGCACTGTGGTATGAATCCACTACTCGACCATAAAACTCAAAAACAACTAACTTGGGCTTCAATGAGAATAGCTCCATGCAAGAAGGCCCGTCAATGGAGTGATGTCGAAAGTGCAAAAAAACACCAAACATAATTTGATCAACTACTACAAATAGGTGTGTCACGATCCAAGAACAACCAAGGCAACAAGGCAAGGACACGAGATCCAAATAAATAGGAGTGTCACGATCCAAGAAAAGCCAAGGTAACAAGGAAAGTACACAAAACCGAAGAAGCAATATCAATGCCACACCCTCCCATACTGCTGAATGGGTAGAGTAACACCACGAGATCTGTATGAGTTGCCTAAAATCAACTACTCGAACATTGACAAAATAACACGGCTTAACCAGAATAGCTCCCCCGTAAGAGAGAATGTCAACATGCCAAAAGTGTCAAAAATACAGATCCAGAATATCTCAACAAAAAAGAGAGATATAAATGCATACACCCATAGATATAATAATGCAACACCCAAAAGTTGAGGACATCGGGCTCAACCGAAATTACATCCACAAGTGATTATAACACCCTCCCAAATTGGCACTTTATAATTGAGTGCGTGTAAACATTACAATGAGTAAAATTACCTTTTACATTTGAAATATGTGTATAAAAATGTCACCAATGCGTAGATCTTGAAAAAATACACAATTTCAAAAACGATCACCTTAATCGAGCTACGAATCAAAAGTTATGAGCTCTAGAAGGTTTTGCTATTAAAATAATATTTTAATGTTGATCTTCTTTTCAAAAGGTACACATGACACCAAAATGTCCAAAGGGTAAAAGAGTGCATCCACATGATACAGGCTTGCGACCAAAGGATAAAAGCCTACTTTGAAAACCTAAAATGTTCAGAGGGTAAATCATTGCATCCAGAGGGTACATGTCAATATCCAATAGGTAAAAGAACGCACCCAGAGGGTACAGATCTGCGTCCAATGGATAAAAGCGCATCCAAAGCAGAAATATTCGAGAGGAAATAATGCATCCAAAAGGTACACGCTTATATCCAATGGATAAAAGAATGCACCCAGAGGGTACAGATCTGCGTCCCTTTGGATAAAAGCGCATCCAAAACCGAAATATCCAGAGGGTAAAAAATGCATCCGGAAGGTACATATTATATCCAGATGGATAAAAGAATGCACCAGTAAACAGATCTACATCCAAGTGGATAAAAGACTACATCCAAAACTGAAATATCCAGAGGGTAAAAGAATGCATCCAGAAGGTACACATTTATATCCAATGGATAAAAGAATGCATCCAAATTTGACTGTCTCAAAACATGGTCGAGTTTACAATCGATTATATGGTTTTGGCACCTTCCAAATCCAATGGCGCACTCCGTTTTGCATAAAAATGCATGTTGCAGAAAATTTCTAACAAATTCCAAATACATGAAAATAATAAACCCTTGCTTGCAAAGAAAAACTTACAGATGGATGTCTACATCATCTATTGCTCTGATACCATGAAAGGAACGATAAGAATATTGTTCCAAGCCACGATCTCAGATGATAATAGCACACCACATTAGATTTGCAAAACAAAAGAGATAAAATACCATATATGGAAATCCATCATAATCCATAATGCTCAATACATTACAATACAATGACTTGAATTACTCAATAAGAAAGATGTACATATAGGAGGAGGGAAGTGCAACTACTACCTAAATCAGTGGTGAAGAACTCCCACTAACTGATATTGGTAGTTAAGTTAACTCCACAAGACTAGTAAGCTAACTCCACACAACTAGTACACATAAGCAAGCTAACCTAACAACTGTAGGGCTAACAAAAGTGTAAGAATTATCCTAATAAATAAATAAAAGGATAAATAATAACCTACACTAACACGCACATGGCTTACCCGAATGTTATTAGATAGATAAAAAGAACAAATTTGATTTAATGAATTTTATTAAATAAATCGGTACGATTGTAGCTGTGTAATTTGTTATTATGTTTTTTTTTTTAAAAAAAAACCTCATTTTCCAGCTCTTGTAATTTTGAGCGTTACATTTTGGTATCAGAGCCAGAGGCTCAGAAACTTGGACATTAATGGGACACACGTTCTAATAAAAAGTATCCTCTCTTATAAAACATGAAACTATGGCTAGCCGGAAAAAGAGCTAATATGGTGAGTGACAGTGGGGTAAATAATGATGATGTGTCGGATAATACAACTACTAAGTTAGAAGAAATCCTCAACCTTTTGAATGACACCCGAAACCGAGTTACTACCATAGAACAACAAGGTCAGGGTGGTGAAGAAGATGAGGATCGCAGGATGAGAATTAGGGTGATGAGCAATATGATGATCAACCCGAGCACCTGAATGAAAGGGAAAATAAGAAAGCAAGGCTAGCTACTGAGTTAGCAAGGGACATTAAAAGAATATCCCCACCTAAATTTGATGGTACAACTCTTGGGGATGGTGCTGAAAATTGGCTCTCTGAAATGGAAAATTATTTTGAGATTAGGGACTTTTCAGAGGAGACAAAAGCAAGTATGGGGAGCCTACCAATTTTCCCGTGAAGCATCTTCCTGGTGGGATAACTGGAAAATGGAACTAGGAATTGATTCTGGTATGATCACGTGGGAGAAGTTCAAGGCCTAATTCCATCAAATATGGCTACCTCAGCTATAATTTGACCAAAAGATGGTAGAATTCCAAAATATGACTCAAGGAAAGTACTCAGTTACAGAATATTGGGAACGTTTCACTCGATTGCTGAAATATGTTCCTATCTATTAAAAGGATGAGAAGTTTAGAGTAAGAAAATTTATAATGAGATTAAATCCTAACATTTGTGGTGAGGTAGATGTTCATGGACCTACCTCAATGGAAACAGATGTTTGAAAAAGCTATCCAAAGAAGAACAAAAGATGCGAAGTATTTATGCCTCTTAAGAGGAAAGCAAAAGGAAAAATAGCAATTTTCAAACACAAACCATAAGTAAACTAGCATGGAAAAAGGGAAACAACAAGTTCAGACTTGTCAATAAAAGAGGAGTAGCGGGTAGAACTGTTGGAAATAATAATAAAAATGGACAACAAGGAACAAGTTTCAACCAGAATAAGATTAAAAGAAAAGGACCACTGGGAGGATGTTTTAAGTGCGGTGGTGATCATTTCGCTAACAACTGTCTACAAAGAGGAAAATGGAATAACTAGCAGAAGGGATCTACTACAGTAAATAAAGAGGGGAAACAACATAAGATTTATGTCTGCAGTCCATAATAAGCAAGCGGAAAAGCAAGTGACTCCAATAGAAACTTCAGGTAAGCTTTTTAGAGAACCTGTTTCTGTTTTATTTGATTCTGGTTCAACATAATGTTTTGTTTCATCTAAAGTTGTTGATAAACTCAAAATAAGAGTTGGGTACATGGAACACACTTGGATTATACAAGTATGGAAATAATGTTGTACATAGAGTGAATCAATGTTTGTTTGAGGCACCACTAGAATTACTTGAGTTCATGACAAGATTAAACATGTATGTGGCACCTCTTAGATCCTATGATGTTGTCATAGGTATAAATTGGTTAAGTCAACATAATGCAACCTTGGATTACTTAGGGAAAAGTGTAACCTGTTGCGATGATCAGCATAAAACAACAAGTGTTCAGGGTGTTAAAAGAGAGTTTTTCACTAGATAGATTTATGCCATGCAGCTAAAAAAGGAAAAGTGAAAGGGATGCTATTTATATGCTATAAAAATAACAGATTCGGGACAGGAAAATGAGCGTGAAATTGAAGCATTTCCCATCTTAAGGGAATTTAGAGATGTGTTTCCAAATGAGTTTCCGGACTTCCAACTAAGCGTGAATTTGACTTCACAATAGAGGTCAAACCAGCAATGGAACCAATCGCAAGGCACCGTATAGAATGACAACAACTGAATTAGTTGAGTTGAAAGCTCAATTACATGAGTTGTTGTCCTTGGGTCTGATTAGACCAAGTATATCACCATGGGGTACACCGGTAATCTTTGTGAAAAAGAAGGATGGGACCACCAAACTTTGTATTGATTATCGAATGCTCAACAAGGTAACAATGAAAAATGGTACCCGCTGCCCCAAATCAATGATCTTTTTGATTAAATGGAGGGCATGAAGTGTTTTCCAAGATAAATCTCATATCCGGTTATCATCATCCTGTGAATCAAGGATGAATATATCCATAAAACCACTTTTAGAACAATGTATGGGCATTACAAGTTTATAGTTTTTCCCTTTGGTCTAACAAATGCACCTGCCGCTTTCATAAACTTGATGAACAATGTGTTTAGGGAATACTTAGACCAATTTGTACTTATATTTTTCGATGATATATTAATATACTCCAAGAATGAGGAAGAACATGATGAACATTTAAGGATTGTGCTAGAAATTCTTAGAAAACATAAATTATATGGAAAATTATCTAAGTGTGCTTTCTATCAATATGAAGTACAATACTTAGGCCACATAATAAATAAAGAAGGAATCTCGGTGGACCCTTCAAAGATCAGTGCCATCATGGAATGGCTAGCACCAAAGGATGTGCACGAAGTGAGAAGTTTTATGGGTCTAGCAAGCTACTATCGAAAGTTCGTAAAGGACTTCTCTAGGTTAGCAGGACCTATCACTTCTTTGCAAAAGAAGGGTAAGAATTTTTTTGGGACAGAAAGTGTGAAGAATCCTTTAAGGAGTTAAAAGGTAGACTCACAAGTGCTCCGGTGTTGAAGATTCCGGATCCAAATAGGAACTTATCGGTGGTAACCGATGCTTCACGGGAAGGTTTGGGTGGAGTACTACTACAAGATGGGCATGTGGTAGCTTTTGAAAGTAGGAAGTTGAGAGTGCATGAAGTAAATTCCGCACCACATGATCTTGAGCTTGCTACGATTATTCATGCACTACAAGTATGGAGGCACTATTTTCTAGGAAACCTTTTGAACTCAAAACAAATCATCTTGGGATCAAGTACATCTTTACGCAACCGAATATAAATGCAAGGCAGTGAAGATGGCTGGAGTTCCTAGCAAATTATGAATTTGATATAAATTACATTAAGGGAAAAGAGAATAGGGTGGTTGATGCCTTAAGTCTCAGAAAACATATTGTTGCTATAATTATATTAAGGACCCAGTTTGAAGATGAAGTCAAAAATGAGTTAACCAATGACCCCTACTACAATCATGTTAAAACAACTCTAGAAAAATATCTGAGAGACAATAAGTATGATGGTTTCAAGATGGAAAAGATGGGATTCTTTGTTATAACAGCAGAATATGTGTACCAGAAGGTAAAGAACTCAGAAATAAAGTCATGAGATAATTTCATGATGCTCCTTACTTAGGACACCCAAGAGTAACAAAGATGATGGCGAACATAAAAAAGAAATACTTCTAGAAAAAGATGAAAAATGATGTGATTCTTTACGTCTCACAATGCCTGGAATGTCAGCAAGTAAAGGCTGAACATTCACATCCAGCAGGACTATTATATCCTCACAACGTGCCAGAATATAAGTGGCAAGTTATAAGTATGGATTTTGTCCAAGGTCTACCTATGTCCCAAAATAAACATGATGTTATACTTGTAGTTGTGGACAAGTTAACTAAAGTGGCACATTTTATAGCAGGTAATTTAAAAGATAATTCACCCATACTGGAAAAAATATTTGTGCAAGAAGTTTTCCAATTACATGGAGTTCCATAAGTAATAATTTTAGACAAGGACTCAAGCATGACTTCCAGATTTTGGTAGAATTTGTATGCTGCAGTAGGGACAAAGCCGAACATAAGTTCTCGCTTGAAAATGACGGTCAATCCGAAAGGGTAAATCAAGTATTAGAAGATTCACTAAGAATGTATTGCATGGATCAGTAATACAAATGGGAAGAGTACCTTCCCTTAGTTGAATTTTCCTATAATAACACTTACCATTCTTCCATTCAGATGGCTCCTTTTGAGGCCTTATATGGTCGTAGGTGTAGAACACCTATAAGTTGGGATAATCTTGAAGATAGAGTACTGATTGGACCATAAATGCTTTCGGAAATGGAAAAACAAGTTAAATTAATCCAAGAAATATTGAAAGAGGCAAAGAAATAGACATAGAAAAGTTATGCAGATTTAAAAAGAATTGACAGAAAGTTTAACGTGGGAGATAAATTTTTCTTAGGGTCAAACCTAAAAAGAGTTCCATTTCGTTTAGCAAGTCAGTCAAACTATCTCCTAGGTTTTAGGACCATTTGAAGTCCTAGAGGTCAATGGGCCAAGAGCCTCACAAGCTAGCATCGCATCCCGCTCTATCCAGGCTGCACAATGTATTTCATGTATCCTTGCTTAAGAAATATGTACCTGATTTAACACATGTACTTAATTGGGATTCATTGCAGGTTCTGGATCTAGGGGTAATCGCGGTTGATCCTATAAGGATACTAGAAACCTGGAAGTTGCACTTGAGGAACCGTGAGGTTTTACAATGTAAGGTCCAGTGGGACCAATATTCTGAAGAAAGTGCCACTTGGGAGAATCTGGAAGATATCCAAACTACTTTTCGCATATGTTTGACTGATTTTTATGAACATGTTTTGTTATAGTGCTAAATTCAGTTTTTCTGTAAAGTGGTAGATAAGAAAATTTTATAGATAAGCCTACAACTGAATATTGGGACTAAGATACTTTTTTATTAGTAGTTATTGTTGAAGATTTTGTTAATGAACCCGGAAAATATGTCGTTTAAGCAGTAATGTGTTATGTCTACAGATTATGTGACTGATTTTCTAGATATATAAGGGTTGTTGTGACCTTTATGATTCAGCTGAAATAATATTGTTACAAATTCTAAGCTGATTTGAAATATATTTTGGGTTATTTTATCTATTTATCCTGAAATCATCGAGATGATGATTATTCTAAGGGGTGGAGTATGTAACATCCCAAATTTCTTGTAAGTTAAATTAACTACGGTTAAGTCTAATCAGGATTAGACGAGATCATCATTGTGTGTAAAATTCATTTGGTTCATCATGTCATGACCCACAACTTCTGCTGCAGGGCATGACACTGTTGAACGAGTAACCCCGCACCCACCTTGATGATCCTTCCTAAACGTGATTAGGCCTTAATCGTAGGTAAAATGGTTCATAAATGATAGTGAATCTTTCGTTATTTGTATTTCGGTTACTTTATTTTAATCGGTTTGGTCGTCTTTTGTTTTGTTCGACTTTTGCAATGACCATGATGATAATTACCTTTGTTTTATTTGACAATGCTATATCAAGCCAACTTTATGAGAATATTCGAATTATTATTTACGGACTTGGTGATTTTTCGTTATTGGAATGTTTTATATGAAACTGGAAATTCAACTAATTATTATGGTAATATATTGTTGGAAATATGTGGACTTGTATTATGAAGGTTAATTTTAACTTAACCATTAAGTTGGGTAACAACTAAAATAAAAATAAAAATAAAAGAAATATTAATTAGTAAATATATATATTTTTGAGAAGGATTTGGCATGTAAGCCAAAAGTTTTTATTTAGTTATTGCCATTTATGGGTTTCATAAAGTGAAAACCCTTCACATGGCACAAGTGTGTGGCATGAACTAATACACGTACCGACATTGGGAAGCCCGAAAATTCTCAATATGTTGCCCAACTATAGTTTCTTTCATTATATTTTTCTGTTATTTCTCCTTTGTCTATTTTCATTTTCTTCCCTTCTGGGATACCTTTGTGAGTTTTTAGAGGAAGGATTTAACTTGTTGAGCTGGAAGAGTAAGAGGTTTCCGATTAAGGTTTAGTTCGTGCACGAATATCTTCTCCCCTCTCTATTGCGTTATTTTGTAAAAAGAGGAAATACATTTGTTGTAATGGAAATCAAGGAATTTGTGCACATCTTTTGAATTAATTGTTTGGAGATGAAGTTTGAAAAGGAAATTGATGGATTCAAGTATTCTTTTTAGTTTTCTCGTGTGGTTTTAACTAAACCCGAAAAAAACGCAGATGGCATTTTGGGTTTTGATCAGTAAAAAACAAAAAAAAATGAAAGTTGTTAAAATTCCTTCTTTTCATTAAAATATATTGTCAGAAAAAAAGGAGTTTGGTTTTTCTGTATTAGAAAAAGAAAAAATATTTTTGTGAAGATGGGTGTTCCAAATCAATTTCTTTTTCTATTTAAATTTGATTTATGGAAACCCAAATCGATTTCTACTTTGGGTATTATTATAGTCAACCAAAAATTTATTTGTATGAGAAAAGCGATTTTTGGGTAGTGTGAAAAACATTTTTTCAAGGTATTTCTATGTTTTGCCAGGTATTTCATCATTTTGCTTGATATATTTGCTTTCAGATTCTAATAATTGCTAAACAGAAAAAAATTAATGCGGGAACAAACTGATTTGGATATGTACAAGTCGATTTTCCTGTAGGTATAATTTTATTACCAGATTTTAAAAAAAGTGTTAACAGTCTATGCAAGATGACTTTGTTTTTCTTAAAGGATTTCGTTACAAGAAGTGTTAGAAATTTATTAGTTGTTATTATATGCAAATAGACTACAAAATTATCATCATGTGGTATGTGGGTCAATTTGTTTTGTTGATCTGTTTCGTTACCAGAAAGAACATGTTAAAATGATTTAATAGTGGTGTTTTACACTACTTAGTTGGGTTGTTCATGTGTGTGTGTGTGTGTGTGTGTGTGTGTGTGTGTGTGTGTGTGTGTTGTTTTGATTGTTTGAAATGAAGATATTGTGTGTTTTATAGAGCTTCTCACTAACTGGAAATAATATGTTTAATTTCTCTTATTAGTATTTAAATCAGCATACCATGTGAAGCATGATTTTCTTGTGGTTATAATCTGAATTTGGATGTTGAATGATTACGGTGTGATTACTTTTAGTTTGTGATGGGAAACATGTAGTAATACATTCTCAGCTATATTACCATGTGCTTGTTGTTAAAACAAAATGTATATCTTTTCATATTTTATTGAATAATTGCATCGAGAAAATGGAGTTAATGTTCATGCCGTTAATTTTGAAGCGATATCATACCACTACTCCAGCTCTCGGTCTTGCGGGACAATTAGCCGTCACGTTTAGATATGCGGAAAATCATGACTTGTGAAGTTTTATCGTAGCATGGATCAAAATGAGTTACTTGGATTTCAATTGTAGAAGGATGATATCCTAGAATTTTGATTGAATTTATTGGGATCTTGGACCCATTGTTAATATTCAAACCTCACTATGTGAGAGTTACCATATCAGTTTTATATTTCACCTTAACGGCATATGTAATTTATGGTTTTAATAAAGGGATGATTAGTTGTATATAATTGTATCTCAATATGAGTAAATGATAAATACTAGAATTAAGAAGTCTTACTTATCATAAATTGTTAAATATATTTATTTGATATTTACCAATGTATGAAGCCAAAAATTGGACAATTATTATAACATTCAATTGTCTTTTAATTTCTAAATTAAATAGCTATTTAGTGGCGTAGTTGATCGGAGGAATAATTAAATATATATTAATATATATTTAATTCGGCCTTTCGGTAAACTTGACATTAATTTGTTAAGATTGTAAAGCCTATTTTTTAGAGGATGAAAGAGTATCATTATAAAAAGGTAATTTAAGGTTAAAAATCGAACATCAGGAAAAGAGAAACTAGATAGGAAGGTAAATAGATGAAAAGATCCATTAGGCATATTAAGGGATAAGTACATGCGGAATGTTGAAATAGTTACATTTCAGCATAACGAATGTACTCATCTCATAATGATCCTAATTGGCCTTGGCATCTATCTCGATATAAACTCTTGCAAGATAAGTTTAATTGGAAATAAAGTAAATACAAACTATAAGATCTAGATAATAGTGAAAGGGATAGTTGTGAGGTGGCGGAAGACTTAAAACTCATAAGACTAGTGTGTTGTCTTGAGTTTAGCTATAACCTGCATGCGGATAACTTTGGCCAAAGTAATGCATTGATGGATGTGCATTTATTCGATCACCTAGTCCTTCAATTAAATAAAAATTGTCAGTAACCTGATCATGGGAAGTTGAACACCGAACATGAGGTAGAAAATGGTCGGATACCGGAATACGAAGTCGGGAAACTAGCTTCGTGGTAGACCCAAGGACTTTCACATGGTTCCCATGACCTGAAAAAGGTTGAGCCGAAATGCTAGTAAGCATTTTCACTCGAAGTAGCGACGAAGGGAGATTGTGGAGATCTTGATACACCCTTCTCAGCCGCACATGGCTTACATGGATGTTATTTGATAGATCAAAAGAACAAATTTGATTCAATGAATTTGATTAAATAAATCTGCACGATCATGAATGCGTAATTTGTTATTGTGTTTTTAAAAAATCCTCATTTTCCAGCTCTTGTAATTTTGAGTGTTACATTTTGGTATCGAGCTAGAGGCTCAGACACTTGGACATTAATGGGACACACGTTCTAATAAAAAGTATCCTCTATTATAAAATAGGAAACTATGGGTAGGCCGACAATAAGAGTTGATATGGCAAGTGATAGTGGGGTAAATAATGATGACGTGTCGATAATACGACCGCTTAAGTTAGAAGAAACCCTCAACCTTTTGAATGACACCCAAACCGAGTCATTGTCATAGAACAACAAGGTATGGGTGGTGAAGAAGATGAGGATCGTAGGAATTAGAATTAGGGTGATGAGCAATATGATGATCAACCCGAGCACCTAAATGAAAGGGAAAATAAGAAAGCAAGGCTGACTGTTGAGTTAGCAAGGGACATTAAAATAATATCCCCACCTAAATTTGATGGTACAAATCTTGGGGATGGTGCTGAAAACTTGGCTCTTTGAAATGGAAAAGTATTTTGAGATTAGGGACTTTTCAGAGGAGACAAAAGTAGTATGGGGAGCTTACCAATTGTCACGTGAAGCATATTCTTGGTGGGATAACCGGAAAATGGAACTAGGAATTGATTCTGGTATGATCACGTGGGAGCAGTTCATGGCCTACTTCGTCAAAGATGGCTACCTCGGCTATACTTTGACCAAAAGATGACAGTAATTCCAAAATCGACTCAAGGAAAGTACTCGATTCTACAGAATATTGGGAACATTTCACTCGATTGCTAAAATATGTTTCTATGTATCAAAAGGACGAGAAATTTAGAGTAAGAAAATTTATAATGGGATTAAATCCTAGCATTGGTGGTTAGGTAGATGTTCATGGACCCACCTCGATTGAAACAATGTTTGAAAAAACTTAGTGGTCCGATGAGGAGAAGAATCAAGTATGAGATCTATTGTAAAACCCAACATGTAATCAATAAGATAATCATCTAAAATTTCCTTAAATAGGTTAGCAGAAGGATCACTAGTAGCCGTATAGCATGGTGTACAATGAGTGAAAGTTGTCGGATCCAAAACAATACTAATGCCAATAAGATTTTCAAAACTAGTAGGTACATATTGTTGACCGTCTAAGAGTTATTGTTGAATATGATCTGGTATAGTAGCATTACTATAGAGATCCTCGAGCTCAATAGATAACAACCTCATCATAGATTGGATTGACACTAAAGTGCGACATGATGGGCCGAGAAGGAGAAGAGATATCCTTATCCATTAGGGTTTGTAGTGGATCCTAGGGAAAAATGTTCTAAATTACGGGTTCACCAAAATGATTATCTAAAATCTGAAATTTTAGTAATAATCTAAGAAAGTACAATATGATAATATGATAATTGAAATATAATTACTAGATAATTTATTTGATATTTTAAATGAAATACGTGAAATACGAGGAAAAGGTACTAACTCGAAAATAACTTACCTCACAGTAATCTAGGACTATACAGAGTGATGTGCCGGTGGAACCGAAGGTGATGACGAACCTCAAAAGATTGCAAGAGTGGCATATCCGCCATACTCGGGGCACTTCAGTAGGAGGATAGGGGCACTGTGGGATCCTTGGAGTGGAATATGGGTGCTCAGTCCGAGAATGACATAGATGGCTACATCTTGTTACAAATATATTGTGACATTATTAATAAATTGTAATATTATTAATAAAGAGTTAATACAACTAATATTAATAATATAGTTAATAGTTGTGTGTGAATGAAGTTGTTGAATAAACAACTCACGTAGCTATTTTGGTGTGTGAGATAATAAAGGGGTGTGAGAGATATCCTAGGGATAAGCTTGAGAGATTCATGGAGAGTGATATGAGGGATTCAAGATGAGTGTTGATTCCACCATGTAGGAGATCAAACACTAGATATGTAACCTCCATCAATATCAATGATATCCCGAATGAATTGGGATTTCTAATTTATAATATCATGTGTTTTATTATTGTGTAGTTTTTATCAGTGGTATCAGAGCATGGTTGGTCGAATGAGAGTCTAAGAGAATTCAGGAGTTTCAAATATCTACCTTTCTCTCTTCTCCAACTTCGAATCTACATCGGATCTGTATTTTCTGATCTCTCCGAATGAATGCCAGATTGTTCATATTTCCTTGCAAGCACATGCATTAGAGAGTTTTGTTCGCGTGAGGAGTCCTGAGAAATATTGTGCAAGCGTATACTGCCTAGTAAATAACATTTTATTGGTTGAATTCAAAGAATCGCATTCAACGATGCTCATGCATGACTTCCATCGAATCAAATCTCTATCGTTGCCTTGATTCTTAGCATTGATCCTGCATCGTGGTCTTTTCAAATGCTATAAGCTTCTTCTCCAAGATCTGTATATGCATTTGGATTCATTCTTTTATGGAATATTTTTTGAGGAATGTTAAGGGCGTTTGGAGCAGTTGAAACAAGAGTTATTTTTTCGCATAGGAGATTGCATGTAATTTTGTGCCTCTGCCAGTCATTGATTCAATTTGTATTCGCAGAGTATCGGATTGTCCACCAAGTTACACATGAAGACCGAGTTAACTGCTAGGCCTATCTCTCACGCAAGTCCGCTGTGTAAAAAGTATTTTCCATCACGTCGTCATTAGTTTTGTTGCATCGCCATTAGTTTTGATGGAATAGGTAACAACGTAGTACGTTAACATTCCGTCAAATTTCCGTTTGCGGTTTTTTAAAAGGAACCGGTGCCGTATTGTTTCAAACATGAGTGCACAACATGATGGTGGGGCACGGGAAATAGGGTGCGGGGGTTGTAGGTTCGAGGCCAACTGGGTGCAAGGATAGACCGCACCGGTCAAACTTTTGCGCAGGTTCACGTTGATTCCGAACTTGAATGATGGATAGGCACATCGGAGTTAACCTAGCGACAGACTTGTCTCACTCTTTTGAATTGGATTTTCAAAAAAATTAATCCACGTGCATATAACTCATCCCTCAAAAGCTATCTCTATTTTCAACGTGAGGATATTTGCACGGTGGAATAACTTTCAAATATAGAATTTACGATTGAAATTTTCTAAGGAGACACAAGCAGTTCAGGTATCTGACTGTTTTAGAAGCAGTAGTCAAGTATTATATGCAAACGACGGTGGTGTTTTCCAAGGTACCATTCAGCACCCAATACAACCATCTTATCTGCAGATTTTCCTAATACGTCTGGTCAATGGTATGACGTCTTCATAGTGTGAAACTTTTTTAATATTCCTTCATGCTACTCTATCTTCGTCAGTTGGGTTCCAATCTCGTGGCGATAAAGAGTCTCTGCTATTAAACTTCCTACCACGTAGAAATCATGAGGTCATAGATGCTTAGTGGGTGAGGGGCGGCTAATGTTTTTGTAAGTGATAACCACAATCCACGCATGCATTTGGATTATTTTATCACCGACATTATAAAGTCTTCTACAATTAAATAAATTATAGAAACCTTAGTAACCGCATTAGCTGCTATTATATTATTGAATGGGATCAAAGGTTGATGTACCTAAGTAATGATGACGTGTCCCACTAAAGTTCCCAACTCAAGTATTTAAATAATTGGAGAACATGTTTTTGCAAGCTGTCTCGTCCTGCTGCAAAAAGACACGTGACTAATTCTAATCAATCCTTTCAATTTGAATGTATTCAAAGAGCAAGCACACCAACAAAGCTTTTTTAAAAATATAAAGCCCCTATATTATATCAAAATTCCACTAAGTGGTGGTTGCAACGAGCTAACCCATGGTCATATAATACAAAGATGATGTGAAATCATATGTATTATATGTTCAAAATACTTAATGGTGGAGCAATTTGGATGTTTCAAAATAGCAAGCAAACCAACTAATTGTTCTTTCTTATAGGGATTGGTATATTATTTTTAAACGTCATTGTTGTAAGGTCTCTATATTTATATAACATAGAGAAGATGTAAAAGTTGATAAGTATAAAATATTAAGAGATTTAAAAATATTAAATATAATATATTGAAGAAGACAAAGTAAATGAAAAATATTAAATAAAATGTATTGATGTGTAAACAATAAGGTGGTTTTTGTTCCTCCAATAATATGTATAAAATTGTTGGAGATATCTTATCTACAAAGTGGACACCAACGACATTTGAATTGATCAATTTGTTTACTTTTAAAATCAATTACTAGATTTTAATAATGATTTAATATTGTGAAATGTTAGTGCTCATTTGAGAGATGTGAGTAATTGAATGTGAAGATTTGTAAATTTATATATTTTTGCAATTTATCATATCATTCGATTATATTATTATTGTCTCTTGTATTAAATTTAATACAATCATTGAGCAAATTGCAATTATAATTGATTATAGGTTTTGATACCTTATCAAAATGAGCGGAAATTCTTTGATAATGGTAGCGAAGACAAGAGTGAAAATTTGCATTTCTCTTATTGTATGGACTAATAGAAATTGTTTAGCGAGATGTTATACATGTCTATAATAATGGCAATCACTTCTTTAGAATGAATAATGTTTAACATGATGTTGGGTGTGAGTATGTGGGTGGCGAGTAATGGTTGAAACTAGAACATATGGTGAGTGGAAGCGAGGTGGGGGTGCAAAAATGGCATGTACAGAGTATGCAAGAAGGATTATGTATAGTGAATCATTGTTATAAACTTGTTCCTTACAAAACCAAAGTGATATAGATAAGAAAATATCACGCTAATATCATAGTGTATAAAGGATGATGTAGTCCTCGCATACCCTAACAAAAATAATATAATCAAATGTATATAATATGTCTTTGATTTGAACAATGTGAGGAAATTTAAATAGACTATTTTGAAACATGATTTTATTAAAGATAGTTGAATTGGTGGCATGCAATGAGAACATATTTGTTATGAAGTTCATTGTTAATAGATAGAATCAAAATAATGATTGTTTGCACTAAAGGTTACATTGGGGATTAAATATCTAATAATATGAAAATTGATGTGATATCAAGTGTGGATGGGCTCCAAGGAAAAGTGACATAAACATAATAATTAAGGTATGATAAATGGAGGTGTTGTACCATAATAGAGTTTATAAATAGAATGATATTTAGAATTAATTAACAATAATAAAATGATGTTTAATAAAGGTAACATAAATATTTGCATGCATATGTTGATAACAAATGTTATTTTCTTGGTTTTCAATTTAGGTATTGAAATATGTTTGGTCATGACACCACACGGACACATAAATTTATTCAACACAATGATTTATTAATACGAAAGGTTTCTTAATAGTACATGCATTTTTACCACCAAATATTCTACTCTCCCCCATTTGATTTCTCCTTAACCCTCCTTTTCAAACCCCAATTGTACTCAAGAGTACACTAACAAGATGAAAAATATGTTGTAGAAAGCATGATACAAATTGTGCACATGCACCTAAATATATGGAAATAAGTTAACCCCTTCCTCCCAATATTCATTTAAGTGCAAATTTATCCATTGGAGGCTTAGCTCTCCCGTAAAATAATTAAATGTAATAAACCAAACAACTAGATTGATGTTGACACTTAAATCAGTTATGAAAGTTAGTCTCTTTAATTTTTATGAAAATTTAAAAGTAGATTCAATATTAGTTATTAGAATTGGATGCAAGGATTACTATTATGATGAGATTTATGTTTAAATATGGTTAAATATTCTTAGACTTGCATAGGTCTATCTTTGAATTGGAAACATTCTACATAAATTAGTTATACTTCAAAAATCTTAAAATAACATTTAAAAGTTTAAATCTTAAAATAATATTTTTTTAAAATTGTAATTTAAAACAATTATATTAATGTTGGTCTTTTTCAAGTACCTAGTCGCAAACATGTATTTATTGTTGACCCTTTCATAAAAGAAAAATTCAATATGCTAGAGGCAAGTGCAAAAATGAACTTGTGGTGCTATCTAATAATTAAGAATATATAAAATAAGTATAACTAAGAAGGAAAAAAATAAAATATAATTTTTAAGATAATTGAAATATCGACGGTTAATGATGATTATGACTTTTACTCTCCTTTATATCAAAACAATTGTTGGTATCTACCAAAGTATATCATATACTTAAATATAATTTACTTTGTATTGACTCTTTCATTTATTGTTATTATTAGATTAAATCTTATCATTTCGCACCCTTCTAGAATTTTATGTTCATCAACTCTTAAGAATTGAAAGTATTATTATCAATATTAAAATTATTATATTTAATCTTGTTCTTTGACTCTTCAAGTGTTTATGAAATATCTTATCAATAAAAATATATTAAAGATATTACACATGCACAGTGCATGGTGCATGCATGCACACAAAAAAACATGCACACACACATGCACGTACACACATGTGTGCCCACACACACACATAAAAATAAATGAGATAATATATTATTTATAATATCATTTTCCTATTTGAATATGGTGGAAAGAAAGGTATCTAATTCATTGTGATTCTTGAAATCCATATGATCATGCATATTAATATAATTACAAAATTAGTTGAAGCTAATTATATTTGTAATTTTAAAATTGAACATACTTCTAATTAAACATCCACATCCATGTAAAATGTAGTAAACAATGCGTAATTAATGATAATAGTTAAATATGCGAAGAAATAAGGAAATAGAAGGTTCTTATGTCATTTATACTTTATCTCATATTTAACTATGTAATGTGAACTTGAAAACATGATGTCGGTAGTACTTAAAAGATCATTTGTAAATCTAGGAATGATAAGAGAATAACACTATGCCCTTTTGTACACTCTTTGTTTACTACCATATAACCATTTGTATGGTCATGAAAAAAAAAGATTTTTTTACTTTATTTCTATGCATTGCGACTTTTGACCTCATATAATGAACTAGTTATGAATGATCCACAATTCCGGGAAAAATAAAATTTGAAGCATTGCATTAAGATTTGTCCGGCTAGTATGAACTTTAGATTAGAGAACAATATATAAATAAATGGAAATTATATAGTAGAAAAAATTTGAACTCTTGTGTCGAAAGTTCTCCACAATAGAATGTTATCTTAGACAATGTTAAATGCTCAAAAGATTTTTATATATATATATATATATATATATATATATATATATATATATATATATATATATATTACACACACACACATATATATACACATACACACACACACACACACACACACACACACACACACATATTTTCACATATTTTAAGCGACAATATCGGCATCAAGTTGAAAAACGATCAAAAACGAGGGAAGGGGAATAATATACCTAGCTTAAGGGGATCTAATTAAAAGGATGACCTAGTGATAAAATGGGGGATGCACAATCATGAGTATTCTAGAAATATTAAAGTCAATAATATGATTGATTTTAGCGATGTAGACCAAATTATTCATTCATAAATAAAAACATCATCATTCACAAAATAATGTGAGATAAATGCAAAGGGTCCAATTTTAGGTTCTTACATAATGTGCCACTCTAAGGTGCATGATTTTCCACAAATTATGTGGCGTAAACATACATTTCAAAGTTATTGTAAGCACATAAAATGATACATAAGGATCTAGAAACATCATATTCATTAACCAAACACATTAGAAAGAGGTTTTGAATGAGTGGATGCACAAATATGTGGTTCACTTTTTGATATTTTTAGTGATTATTTTAAGATATGTAGATTGCGACAAGATATAGTTATAACTACTTACATCATGCAATGAAAAATAACAGTAACACATTTATTTAATAAACATTTCAAAAATAGGGGAATGATGGGAAAGAACATATATTATATATGGAAGACTTATGACCATAAGTACTTACGACCATAATTTTACTCGCAACCATAAGTAGTTACGACTATAAGTGAACTTCGATCGTAAGTATCTAATGGAACCTACATGTTGTCTTTTGTGGCAACCAAATTAAGTGTTACATATTTTTTGTCATGTTAATGCCATTTTGAATCTTCAAAATTAAGGTATATTGAAATGTTGAAAAAAATATAAAATATGAGTTTTGTAGCCCTATTTTCAATACACCTACCCATGTCTATTTTTTTAATTTTACATTAATTGTTTTCTTTTTTCTTTTCAATTTCAATGAAATTGATATTGTTTTACTGTTTACACCAATTTTTGTATGTGATTTAAATTTTAAAAATATAAATTATTAAAATTTTGAAAAAATACCGATGTTAGAAAAAAGTCATCTTAATACAATCATATAATATTCTCTAATTAGAAAAATTTAAAACTTGATATAGTGAGCATGCCACACCATCTTTTTAAAATAAATATTAAATGTGCTTATAATTTTTTTTTAATATTTGTCCAAAAATTTTAAAACATATTTTGAGCTAAAAATTTGAAAATACATTATGTAATCATTTTTTTGTTTTAGTATTTATTTTTAGTGACCATACATGAGTGTGCCAAATTTTCACTCTATGTGCTTGTTTGTACAAATAAATTATTATCTTCCAAAAAAAAGATGAAAAAATGTATAAAAATAATTTTAAAAATAAAATAAATAAATATGACAATATTCTAAATTTAAAATCCCACATTTCATCTATTTACACCATTACAAAATTCTAAACCGATATATAAATTATCATCACTTGAACTTACATAAACTCTCATTTTCAAGAAAAAGCATGTCACTTCTCTATATAAAAGTGTGTCACCTATTTTTGCGCTCACCTAGAAGTCAACAGGATACAAAGGGAGTAAAAGATGAAAAATTGTGAAACTATCACTTCATGCAAAGTGGTATTTGCATAACATTTGCGGTAATGGTCAAATAGTTGGGGAAATTGTGTAACCATCACTATCTATAGAGAGGTAGTTGCAAAACTTCCATGGAAATCATGTATCCATTGATATATTGATATCAAAATTTTACTGTTTACAAAAGAATGACTATTAACAAACTAGGATGGTGTTTTGTCCAATCTAGTTCACTTTTGGGATTCTCTAGTGCATGGGAAAATGTTCATAGAAAATTCATAGTGTGTAGTTGGTTGTAGAAGGAAGATTTTTATTGAAGCATAATGAGTAAAGATTAAGACTATGACAACTAAGTATGTACTTGTTCTAATGTTATTTATAATATCCATTTTTGGCCTCAAGGAAAAAGTAAATTGAGAAGTTTCCTTTCCCTGTTGATTTTTCCTCACATTAGGGTTTTATAGGGAGCATTATGATTACTTACTTCTTATTTACATTTATTGAATCTTGTATTTTGTATTCTTCATAGTACTATACTCAATTCCAACATCTAAAATACACTAGTTTTATCTCACTAAGATTCATTATATCATTTCAAGTAAATACTTTAGTAGAACAACACGTTTTTGGTTCTTTAAATCTAAAAGTAGGAAAATTTGATAGTTTGTAGATCATTTTGGTATAATATTTCCTTTATATATTTGAGAATTAGAAAAGTTTTAGCAAGTTTGTATAATAGTAATAAGGTCACATGGGAACAATTTTCTTCCTTTAGATCCCAAGATATCTACTAAAGGGTGGAATTAAAGGAGAATAGAAATGGATAAAGAAGGACAAGAAGAACATAATTATAAATTTGTAGTATTAAAGATAAGTATGGATCATTTGTTGAAGTCTCAATACACCATCTCCGAATAGAATATTCTCACAACTAGGACCTATAATACCTAAAATCTTCAAAAGTAACTACTAATAAAAAAGTATCTTAGTCCAATATTCAATTGTAGGATTATCTACTGAATTTTCTTATCTACCACTTTACAGAAAAAATGAATTTAGCACTATAACAAAACATGTTCATAAAAATCAATCAAACAGATGCGGAAAAGTAGTCTGGATATCTTCCAGATTCTCCCAAGTGGCACTTTCTTCAGAATATTGGTCCCACTGGACCTTACATTGTAAAACCTCATAGTTCCTCAAGTGTAACTTACGGGTTTCTAGTATCCTTATAGGATCAACCGCGATTACCCTTGGATCTAGAACCTGCAATGAATCCCAATTAAGTACATGTGTTAAATCAAGTACATATTTCTTAAGAAAGGATACATGAAATACATTGTGCAGCCTGGATAGAGCGGGAGGTAGTGCTAGCTTGTAGGCTACTGGTCCAATGACCTCTAGGACTTCAAATGGTCCTACAAACCTAGGAGATAGTTTGGCTGACTTGCCAAATGAAATGGAACTCTTTTTAGGTTTGACCCTAAGAAAAACTTTATCTCCCACGTTAAACTTTATGTCAATTCTTTTAAATCTACATAACTTTTCTATCTATTTGTTGCCTCTTTCAATATTTCTTGGATTAATTTAACCTATTTTTCCATTTCGAAAGCATTTCTAGTCCAATCAGTACTCTATCTTCAGGATTATCCCAACTTATAGGTGTTCTACACCTACAACCATATAAGGCCTCAAAAGGAGCCATCGAATGGAAGAATGGTAAGTGTTATTATAGGAAAATTCAACCAAGGGAAGGTACTCTTCCCATTTGTATTGTTGATCCATGCAATACATTCTTAGTAAATATTCTAACACTTGATTTACTCTTTCGGTTTGACCATCAGTTTTAGGATGGTAGGCATAACTTATGTTCAGTTTTATCCCTAAGGCAGCATACAAAGTCTGCCAAAATCTGGAAGTCATCCTTGAGTCCCTGTCTAAAATTATTACTTCTGGAACTCCATGTAATTGGAAAACTTCTTGTACAAACGTTTTTGCCAATATGGGTGAATTATATTTTAAATTACCTGCTATAAAATGTGCCACTTTAGTTAACTTGTCCACAACTACAAGTATAACATCATGTTTATTTTGAGACATAGGTAGATCTTGGATAAAATCCATACTTATAACTTGCCACTTATATTCTGGAACATTGTGAGGATATAATAGTCCTGCTAGATGTGAATGTTCAACCTTTACTTGCTGACATTCTAGGCATTGTGAGACGTAAATAATCACATCATTTTTCATCTTTTTCTAGAAGTATTACTTTTTGATGTCCACCATCATCTTTGTTACTCTTGGGTGTCCTAAGTAGGGAGCATCATGAAATTCTCTCATGACTTTATTTCTGAGTCCTTTACCTTCTAGTACATATATTCTACTTTTATAACACACGTAATCCCATTTGTTTACATCTTGAAACCATCATACCTATTGTCTATCGGATCTTTTCTAGAGCTGTTTTAACATGATTGTAGTAGGGGTCATTGGTTAACTCATTTTTGACTTCATCTTTAAATTGGGTTCTTAATGTAATTATAGCAACAATATGCTTTCTGCGACTTAAGGCATCAGCCACCCTATTCTCTTTTCCCTTAATGTAATTTATATCAAAGTCATAATTTGCTAGGAACTCCAGCCATCTTCACTACCTTGCATTTAGATTTGGCTGTGTAAAGATGTACTTGAGTCCAAGATGATTTGTTTTGAGTTCAAAAGGTTTCCCTAGCAAATAGTTCCTCCATACCTGCAACGCATGAACAATCACAACAAGCTCAAGATCATGTGGTGTGTAATTTACTTCATGCACCCTCAACTTCCTACTTTCAAAAGCTACCACATGCCCATCTTGTAGTAGTACTCTACCCAAACCTTCCCCTGAAGCATCGGTTACCACCAATAAGTTCCCGTTTGGATCCAAAATCTTTAACACCAGAGAACTTGTGAGTCTACCTTTTAACTCCTTAAAGGCTTCTTCACACTTGTTTCCCAAACAAATTTCTTACCCTTCTTTTGCAAAGAAGTGATAGGTCCTACTAACCTAGAGAAGTCCTTTACGAACTTTCGATAGTAGCTTGCTAAACCCATAAAACTTCTCACTTCGTGCACATCCTTTGGTGCTATCCATTTCATGATGGCACTGATTTTCGAAGGGTCCATCGAGATTCCTTCTTTATTTATTATGTGGCCTAAGTATTTTACTTTGTATTGGTAGAAAGGACACTTAGATGATTTTCCATATAATTTATGTTTTCTAAGAATTTCCAGCACAATCCTTAAATGTTCATCATGTTCTTCCTCATTCTTGGAGTATATTAATATATCATCGAGAAATATAAGTACAAATTGGTCTAAGTATTCCCTAAACACGTTGTTAATCAAGTTCATGAAAGCGGCAAGTGCATTTGTTAGACCAAAGGGCAAAACTGTAAACTTGTAATGCCCATACCTTGTTCTAAAAGTGGTTTTCTAGATATCTTCATCCTTGATTCGCAGTTGATGATAATCGGATATGAGATCTATCTTGAAAACACTTTTTCTCCCTCCATTTGATAAAAATATCATCGATTCGGGGTAGCGGTACCGATTCTTCACTATTACTTTGTTGACCATTTGGTAATCAATACAAATTCGATGGTCCCATCCTTATTTTTCACAAAGATTACCAGTGTACTCCATGGTGATATACTTGGTCTAATCAGACCCAAGGACAACAAATCATGTAATTGAGCTTTCAACTCAACTAATTCAGTTGTTGTCATTCTATACGGTGCCTTGGAGATTGGTTTCATTGCTGGTTTGACCTCTATTGTGAAGTCAAATTCACGCTTAGGTGGAAGTCCAGGAAACTCGTTTGTAAACAAATCTCTAAATTCCCTTAAGATGGGAAATGCTTCAATTTAAGGCTCATTTTCCTGTCCTGAATTTGTTATTTTTATAGCATATAGATAGCATCCCTTACACTTTGCCTTTTTAGCTTCATGGCATAAATGCCTAGTGACAAACTCTCATTTAAAACCACGAGCAGGTTGTTGTTTTATGCTGATCATTACAGGTTACACTTTTCCCTAAGCAATCCAAGGTTGCATTATGTTGACTTAACCAATTTATACCTATGACAACATCATAGGATCCAAGAGGTGCCACATACAGGTTTAATCTTGTCATGAACTCAGGTAATTCTAGTGGTGCCTCAAACAAACACTGATTCACTCTATGTACAACATTATTTCCATACTGTACAGTCCAAGTGTGTTCCATGTACCTAACTCTTATTTTGAGTTTATCAACTACTTTAGATGAAACAAAACATTCTGTTGAACTGGAATCAAATAAAACAAAAAAGGTTCTCCAAAAGCTTACGAAGTTTCTATTGAGTCGCTTGCTTATTATGGACTGCAACATAAATCTTATGTTGTTTCCCCTCTTTATTTACTGTAGTAGATCCCTTCTTCTAGTTATTCCATTGTCCTCTTTGTGGACAGTTGTTAGCGAAATGATCACCACCGCACTTAAAACATCCTCCCAAAGTGGTCCTTTTCTCTCAATCTTATTCTGGCTGAAACTTGTTCCTTATTGCCCATTTTTATTATTATTCCCAACAGTTCTACCCTCTACTCCTCTTTTTTATTGTGATCCTGAACTTGTTGTTTCCCTTTTTCCATGCTGGTTTACTTGCGGTTGGTGTTTGAAAATTGCTATTTTTCCTTTTGCTTTCCTCTTTAGAGGCATAAATACTTCACAACTTTTGTTCTTGCTTGATAGAACTCGGAAACTTAATCTGATATGGTCGCTAAACCTTCACTGTATTTCACCTTTGATCATGTTGGTGTCGCACTTGCTTCACGGATGTCGTTGTAATCTCTAATGAATAATCTCCTACAAAAACCCCACACAAAAGCATCAAACCTTAAAAAGAAAGATACAAATGAATAGGTCAGATTTTCCTCATCTTCCAAGTGGATGGACTTATGACTAAGTGTTGCACTACATCTCATACTTAATGTAGTTCTATGTGTTTTGTGTGTGCAATGGTGTGCCTAGGGTTCCCTAACACCAATGATGCCAAAGTAGCAAGCAATAACTAGATAAAAATGTAGAATGTTGGATGGAATAAAATATACTCCCCTTCCTATGTAGTGTGTGATGCAGAATAGTTCCCGAATACAGTCCCTTGTCTTATGTAGATAGCTAGCCCTTAGTAGAAAATAGTCCGCCATTAAGATAGTGTGTATGTTGTGTTTATATAGGGATATCTTGCTCAAATTTCAACACTAATGATCTAACATGCCGACTAGTGCCTAGGGGAATGAGAGAAAAAAACATAAAGACAAACCTCAAACCTCTAAATTAAAACCAAGTGTGATGGGGACCAGGGCACCTTGAAATGAGGACCAGAGTGTTTGGGTAACCTAATCCCTTCATAGGCTCCCTAGTCAAAGACTAGAGATGAAAATGAGTGAATAACAACAGCCAAGACTCCCGAAGACTACTAGAACTATGTAAGTAAGTGATGACTCATGCAATACACACAATGATAACGACCAACTAGACTAATGACGGGACTAGGGGATGGGTCATTAGTGAATACTTTTCATACGCAAGATTCATATATATAACAACATACTTGGCGGTATAATTATAGTATTAAGTGTGCTATTTTGTGACTACATCGGGAAAGTATTATAATCCCTCTCAAGATACAACACAATAAATGGACACTCCTAATATGTTACTATCACATTTTATTTGATTTCATTCAAATATAGTTACATTTATTCTATACGACAATCGAATACTCTTTTTATTTCGAATCCATTCCCCCAAATGACCTAATCTATGGGGAAAAAACTCCCCATGATTAATTTTCCAAATGCATCTTATTCAATCAACTTCTATCATTCAAAACCGGTCAATTAATGTAATTGACATATTACTATCACTCCCAAATGACCTAACTTGGGAGCCGCATTACATCACCATCACTTCCATATGACCTAACTTGGAAGACATATAACAATATTCAAATTGCAACTTTTGTTACTATAGGAATGGGGGCAATGAGATGTCATCGCCTTTCTTGTAATTCTCCTATGTGGGTTCTTGAATAGGGACATACAAGTTGCAATATAAACTAAACAGGTAAAAATCGGTCCTTATCCTTCTATAACGGTTGGACCTTTTAGGGAAGTATCATGGAAGGAGGAAAAACAAACCTCTCTCCCAACACTCTTCCTTTAGTGGCAGGACACCCAAATCCTTCAATTATCAACAAATTGGGTTGGGAATTGATCACTCCCTACCTCTTCTATCACCTTTGAAAAAATCCAAAATCTTCAATATCATCACAACTATTTCTCCAAGTTTCTCCTTATGACGGTTTGTTATCTCCTCCTATGCCACATGGGTCAAAATGTTGATCCATGGTTTGCCACACTATAAGTTTTTATGTTCTACGTGCACTCTGCAACATGGCTTCTCCGGACCCTATACATGTATGTTTCTTACTTCCTTTACACTACTTGAATTTCATTCAAATAGCATAAAGGGGGGAAAATGTAGACACAAAATTATGCATGTATCACCACTTTATTATGCCATCGGTATGTTATTATATGCATAAATCTTAAGTAATAAAAGTACACATTGGTGACACTTTCCCTTGTCCTTGTATGTTATTTGATTGATTTCTATTGTGAATCTCTTCTACACCTCTCATTTCGAATTCACTTCTAGTTAGGCCACATGGATCTTTATCATGTCTGTTTTGTCACATCGGTTGGTTGTGGTCTTGGGACACTAGCGCCCACTCTAGACAATGTTAGGATTACACCATTGTACATATAAACAAGTATGCAATGAATAATGTAGAAAACGTAAAGCAGAAAATAATGCAATAAAGCGAGAGACACGGATTTAACGTGGCTCACCCAAAAATGGGCTACTCGTTCACTGGAAACAGCCAATCCTTATTATTCAGTCCAACAAAACTCTCTCTCACAAGGCAACCACTCTTACAATGAGCTTCATACATAACAACCCTTTAAATATATTAGGTTTTTATCATTTGGGGAAACATGAAAACCACTCGCTAGATTTGTGACCTAATAATGAAGCTGTCTAGATTTCATAATGCATAAATACATATAAAATGTGGCTATCAGACTCCACAACCAACAATCTCCCACTTGGACTGATTGTAACTCCACCGCTACAACTCTTGCTTGGACTTTTCTTCTAGGTTTGTTTCTTCCACTTCAAGCTCAATCTTGAAGACCTACATAAGTTGAATGCAAATCCAACTTCTCCTTTGTCATTGGCTTGGTAAACATATCAGCAGGATTATCATTTATATGAATCTTCACCAACTCAGGTTTCCTATCCTCCAACACCTGTCGTATGAAGTGATATCTTAGGTGAATGTGTTTGGTTCTAGAATGGAAGGACGCGTTCTTTGATAGGTGAATTGTAATTTTACTATCATTGTGTAACTTGCAATCCCCTTGATCCTTACCCAAATCCTCCATGAACTTGCTCATCCATAACATATCCTTACTTGCCTCGGCTCGCATTACAACATATTCTACCTCTGTAGTAGACAGGAAACTACATTCTCAGTAACTTTGAGATCAAATCATTGTCGTACCACCAACCGTAAAAACATATCTAGTAGTGCTCCTCCTGCTATCCAAATCTCATGCCATATCTAAATCCACAAATCCCTATAAAGTATAATCGACCCTCTAAAGCACAAGTTCCTACTGCTAGTCCTCTTAAGTACTCGAGAATCCATTGGACTGCCTTCCCGGTGTGCTTTACTCAGATTTTCCATATGCCTCGCTAACAAATCCCTTTGCTTGGGAAATGTATGGCATGGTACAAACCACGGCATACATGAGGCTCCCAACTGTTGAAGAATAAGGAACTTGTGACATATAATCTTTCTCCTCTTGTGTTGTTGGGCATTGCTCTTTACTTAATCTAAAATGTACGGCCAATGGTGTATTAATTGGTTTCGCATTATGCATTTGAAACCTCTCTAACAACTTTTCTACATAGTCCTCCTGAGACAACACCAATTTCCTATTTTTCTTGTCTCTCTTGATTTGCATACCAAGGATTTTCTTTGTTGCACCCAAATCCTTCATTGCAAATGTTTGTGCAATATTTTCCTTAAGCTTTGCAATTTCCTACATATTAGACCCTGCTACAAGCATATCGTCTACATATAATAGAAGAATAATGTAGCTCCCACTATCCAACTATTTAAAGTACACACAATGATCTGAATGACATCTAGTAAAACCATGCTCATGCATAAAACTATCAAACCTTAGATACCATTGTCGGGGAGCTTGCTTGAGCCTGTATAGGCTCTTCTTCAACTTGAAAACCAATTTCTCCTTACCCTTCACCTCATACCCAAGTGGTTGCTGCATATAAATCTCCTCCTCCAAGTCACCATGGAGAAATGCCATCTTGACATCAAGTTTCTCTAAGTGTAAATCTTCAACAACAACTAAACTTAATACAATACGAATGGAAGACATCTTTATAATAGGGGAGAAAATTTCATCAAAATCAATACCTTTCTTTTGTTCATACCCCTTCACTACAAGCCTTGCTTTGTACCTTTTATATCCACCTTCTTCTTCTTTCATGTGGTAGACCCATTTGTTACGTCAGTACTCTCTTCCCATCCAGAAATTTTACCAAATCCCATATTTGGTTCTTCTCCAGGGAGTCCATCTCCTCATCCATGTCATGCTCCCACTCCTTAGTGGATTCCACCTGCATTGCCTCATCAAAGCTCTCTGGCTCACCACTATCTATTAGTAACAAATAATACAAAGAAGGGGAAAATATTTCTAGAGGTCTACTAATACATTGTGACCTTCTTACCGAAGATGGGGGTGTCATGGGATCATTACTTAATTTCTGTTCATTGTCTTGAATTTCTGATAGAGGTGTCGATGTCGACACTGGATGTCATGCTCGGCTTATAAAATTGTCAACCTCGGTACATGTAGGTGGATATTTTCCACCCGAGAGTTCATTTTTAGGAGCTATATCCTCAACCAATTATTCTTTGGGATTTTTATCATCCTGTACTGATCCCTGTACATTCTACTTTCACGCCAAACAACATCACGACTCCTAATTATCTTAGATTCATCTAGATCCCAAAAATGAAATCCATAATCACCATTGGAGCCATAGCCTATGAATGTACAATGTTTGGATTTTGAATCCAATTTCTTCTGTTTTCTTTATTAACATGCACAAATGCCTCTGAACCAAATACTCTTAAAAATGAAAGGTCTACCTCTTTTCCGGTCCAGGATTCTTCGAGAATTCCTCCATCTAGTGCACTCGAAGGCCCACGGTTGATTAAGTACACAATTGTATCTACAACCTCTTCCCAAAACTGAAGAGGCAGCCTTGCATGCAATCTCATTGACCATGCACACTCCATTATTGTTTTATTCATCCTCTCACTAACACCATTTTGTTGTGGAGTCTTGGGAATTGTTTTCTCTCTATGAATCCCATTCAAGGAACAATAATCATCAAATTTCTTGTTGTAGTACTCACCGCCATTGTCATATCTCAAACATTTCAATTTAAAACCACATTCATTTTTTCGGTAAGTACTTTCTATTTCTGAAATGTATCAAAGACATCAGACTTATGCTTAATACATTATACCCATACCTTCCTTGTGGCATCATCTATGAATGTGACATAGTACACTGTGGTAAACTTGTGAGATACGGCAACTGAGCTGCCCCCATACATATGTATGAACTAGTTCCAACTTTTTCTCTTTCTTGGTATTCCCCGCCTTGAGAAATATAACTCTTTTCTATTTCACAAAAATGAAATGCTCACAGAATTCTAAGTCCAATTGCTTCAAACTTGAAAGATTACCTTTTTCTGTAGAATTTTCATGGCCTTCTCACTCATATGTCCCAATCTCTTGTGCCACATGCATCTTTGGCATCCTAATCTGAAGTAGACAATATGGTAGAAGAATTAGATATACAAGTAGACAAATAAAGAGTGCCTACTTTATTACCTCGTGCCACTACTGGGGCACCCTTGGAAACTTTCAAGCATCAAAAGTGAATGTGACATGTAACCTTCACCACCCAACCTATCCTACAGAGATGAGATTTATTCGAGGCTAGGTACATGCCTCACATCTCTCAATATCCATGTATTTCCATTATGTAATTTCGGGTGAACATTTCCCTTCCCGAAAATGTTACATGGCTCATCATCACTCAAATAAAATTTCCCAAAATTTCCCTAGACATACTATTTAAAATATCCCTTATCGGGGTTGCATGGAAAGAGGCACTGAATCTATTACCCAAGATTCTACTCTAGTATCAAGAGAAAGTATAAGAGCATCCTGAACGATATTACCTTCGATTTTCCTCTTTAATACCTTCAGGATAGTTTTCTTTGTTTTCTTTGAACCAACAATCCTTTTAGCATGTCCTCTCTTTCCTGATTCAGCAAGTAATGCCTCTACTCCTATATTTGGATCTTCCCATCTTCGATTTAGCTCTCCCACTAGCCTTACTCTTTTATTTCTCCTTGTTCCTCCCTCTACTCTCCATATTCAATGCATTTCTAGAAGAAGAATTTTCCCTGTACTTTTCCTGCACATTTCCTCATTTAAAATTACACTGACTACATATTCAAATTTAAGAGAAGTAGATGATGTATTACTAACTTCCATTACTAAGTTATCCCAACTTTCCGTAAAAGAACATAGGAATAATAATGCTCTAACCTCCTCATCAAATGGGATATTAATGAATCTAAGCGATTCACAATAATGTGGGAATCATTAAGATGGCTAGATACAGATCCACCTTCTTGCATTTGTATATTAAACAATATTTTCAGCAAATAAAATTTATTGGATGCACTAGGTGTTTCATATAAATTAGCTAGGGTTTTCATCAACTCTATCGTACTCTTCGCCTATGAGATATTTGAAGCTACGGATGATGCCAGACTCAATCGAATCACATCGAGAGCCTTCATGTATCCAGAACCTTCCACTCCTCATCAGACATAGTTGAGGGTTTCTCTTCTTTCCCTCCCAACGGTAGGTATAGATCCTTTTGATATAGGTATTCTTCCACCTACATTTTCCATAGCTGGTAATTTTGGTCGTCAAACTTCTCAACTATGAACTTATTCTTCTATGACATTGCTACTTCTCCCACTCAAACAAAATCCCTCTGTGAGTATATTGTCAACAAATAAATCTCAAACGTGCTCGATACCATTTGTTAGGATTATACTAGTTGTACAGATAAAAAAGCATGCAATGAATAATGTAGAAAACGTAAAACAGAAAATAATGCAATAAAATAGAGACACAAATTTAACGTGGTTCACCCAAAAATGGGCTACGTCCACTAGAAACAACCAATCCTTATTATTTAGTCCAGCAAAACTCTCTCTCACAGTGCAACCACACTTACAATGAGCCTCATACATAATGACCCTTTAAAGATATTAGGTTTTTATCATTTTGGGGAAACATAAAAAACCACCCGTTAGATCTGTGACCTAATAATGAACGGTCCAAATTTCACAATGCATAAATAAATATAAAATGTGGCTATCAGGCTCCACAACCAGTTAGGCCACATGGATCTTTATCTATCTATTTTATCACATCAGTTGTTTGTGGTCTCGAGACACTAGCGCCCACTCTAGACACTAGCACCAGGTGTTTGTGTCCCTTCTGGACTCTTCTGTCTCATTATTTTTACACATTTTATCATTTTTTGTCGGCCTTATTTGTTTTCTTATCTTTATCTTGCATTCATATTTAACCTTTTTTTTCTTATCCTTATCCCACATTCATAGTCGGCCTTTTGTGTCACTAATGTCAAAATTCAAGCAAGATATTCATATATACACACAACATGCTCACTATTATTCTGGATGGAAATTCAAGATGGGTATCACATCTACATACTACTATTATTACTCAAATGGACTACATTTTGGGATACATACACTACATAGGAAGGGGAAGTGTTGAATTCCATATCACACATTTGCATCAAAGCTAGCTATAGCCCACTATCTTGGCGTCATTGGCATGAGGGAAACTAAGGAAAATATTTCACACACAAACACAAAGAACTACATGGATTCTGAAATGTAGTGTAATGCCTCGATATTAAATTCACTCACCGGTGACCATCGAGGTCATTCCTACTTCACATATTACATATTTTATTCAGATCTCATGTGTTTGTGAGCTTATGCAGATAGCTAGGGTTTGTTTTGTAGGTTACAGGTGTGATCAAAACCCTAACAGAGAAGTCGAGAGAGACAAAGTAAATATTGTAGCAAAGGCCTTCAAACCCATAAAAATATCGGACTCTGAATATTCACACAATCACTATCGACCATAATGGACATTAGAGTATCATTGAGTATGGAGCTAAATTACTCATGTTTTAGTATGTAATTAAACTTACGGGAAAGAGACGACAAGAATCGGCATCGTTAGGATTAACCGGAAGCGATTAGGGTGTGACAGCATCGTCGTCGAGTAAGTAGGAACCGATGATTAGAGTAGTAACCGCGTCGGTTACACTGTGTGCGAGTGTTTAATTAACTCTCGGGATTTATTTCTATTTTTAGCATAAGAATAGATATAATGAATGTAATTGTATGGCTAAGTGACCTAAAATCTTAAACAACTATTTAAAGCATAAAGCTAGGGTTTAGAGTAAGAGGATTGATCATAATTGAAAGATAATTGTGAGGGAGAGAATTCTTGGTGAAGAAGGAAAAAGCTTGTGGAAGAAAGTACTGAACATCTGAGAGGTGTGGAAGATTGTAAATCTTCATTGTATATCTTGTCAAATCTTTGGATAATAGATTGGCTTGTTTCTTGGTGGACGTAGCCCACATTGGGTGAACCACGTTAAATCTTGTGTTGATTTATGTCTCTTGAATTATATATTTCTTTTGGTAGAATATCTGTTTTTATTTACATGTATGCTTAGATCTGATATATTATCTATACAATCGGTGTGCTAACCCCAACAACTGGTATCGAGCTTTGTTTGAGGGTTTTGTGTGTTGACAAATTTACTCATAGAGGGTTTTCTGATTGAGTGGAAGCTACAACAATGGCAGAAGAGAACAAATACAAGGTAGAGAAATTTGACGGCTGAAATTATCAATTATGGAAGATGCAAATAGAATATTATTTGTATCAAAGATATTTGTACTTACCATTGGATGAGAAGTCTATACCTACGAAGATGACTAATGAAGAATGGAAGATTCTTGACAGAAAGGCTCTGGGATCTATAAGATTGAGCCTGGTAGCATCTGTGGCTTCCAATATAACAGAAGCGACTTCTACGGTAGAGTTAATGAAATCTCTTGCTAATTTATATGAAAAACCTAGTGCTTCAAATAAAGTTTATTTGATGAAGAAACTATTTAGTTCTAAGATGCATGAAGGTGAATCCAAATTCGGTCATTTGAATGATTTCTGATCTATAGTAAATTAGTTAAAAGCGGTTTATATACCATTTGATGATGAAGTGAAAGCACTTTTATTCTTATGTTCTTTGCCTGATAGTTGGGATAACTTGGTAATGATTATTAGTAATACAACATTTGCTAATAATGTTTTGAAGTTTGATGATGTGGTTAGTATAATCTTGAATGAAGAAATTCGCAGGAAGAGTACAGAGGAATCATCATCTGGAAATGCTTTGAATGTAGAAAGCAGGGGCATGTAGAAGGAGAGATCCAAGAGTAAGAGTAATGGGAAATCAAAGTCAAGGGATAGCAGATCTAAATCTAGAGGTAAAGGAATTACTTGTTGGAAATGTGGAAAGAAAGGACATGCAAAGAAAGATTGTTGGTCAAAAGATAAAGAGAATCAACAACCAGACAAAGGTAAAGAGGTGAATCTTGCTACATCAGAGGTAATGCAAGATGCTCTTATTCTTTCTTTAGACAATAGAATTGAATCTTGGGTTTTAGATTCAGGAGCTTCTTTCCATGCAACCCCTAATAAGGGTTATTTCAGAAATTATGTCCAGGGTAATTTTGGGCATGTTTATTTGGGTGATGATGAACCTTGCAATATTATTGGTAAAGGGAAGTTCATCTAAAATTGTTGAATGGAAATACATGGGTATTGAAAGATGTGAGGCATGTGCCAAACCTCAAGAGAAATCTTATTTCTGCGTAGGCAACTAGGTGAATCTGGTTGCATGGTTACTTTTACATGAGACCCTTGGAAAGTCACCAAGGGTGCTCTTGTTGTGGAAAAAGGTAAGAAGGTAGGAAATTTATATTTATCTACATGTGTTACTGATTCCTTTTCTGCATTATCTACTTCAGATTCAGATGCAGGTATGTGGCATAATCGGTTGGGCCATATGAGTAAAAAAGGAATGCAGATCTTAAAGGCTAAGGGTAAGTTATCAGATTTGAAAGATGTAGATCTTGATTTCTATGAGCATTGTATTTTGGAAAGCAAAAGAGAGTGAGATTTCTCAAAGTTGGGGCAACTAAGAAGGAGTAGAAATTAGAGCTTGTACACTCAGATGTATGGGGACCAACTCAGGTAGCTTCTCTTGGTGGATCCCAGTATTATGTTACTTTCATTGATGATGCTACAAGAAAGGTATGGGTTTATTGTATTAAACATAAATATGATGTTTTTAAAAATTTTAAAAGATGGAAAGCCCTTGTTGAGAATGAATCAAATTCAAAGTTAAAGTGCCTTAGATCTGACAATGGTGGTGAAAACTTTGTAGCAAGGCTTTCAATGATTATTGTTCAGTGAATGGAATACGTAGAGAAAGAAGCGGTTCCAAGAACACCACCGGAGAATGGTGTTGCGAGAGAGAATGAAACAGGACAATCATGGAACGTGCTAGAAGTATGAGGATACATTTGGATTTCCCTTATAGTTTTGGGCGAAGCAGTTGATACTGATGGTTTATTTGATTAACCGTGGTCCTTCAAGTTCACTAGATGGAGGAATACGAAAAGTTGGATGCAAAATCCAAGAGATGCACTTTTATTGGTTATGGATCTAGTGATTTTGGATTCCATTTTGGGATTTAGACAATTCTAAAATTTTAGGAGTCGTGATGTTGAATGGAATGAAAAGAGAATGCACGGGGATCAAATTTTGGTACCCAAGGATGAGAAAATTGAGAAGTTTATTGATGAAAATGAACTCTCGGGTTTGAAAAGAACACCTACAGAAATACACAGTAACTGTGGTCGGTTAGGCCCTGACCGGCGTCGGTCAGATGGACCGGAATTTGTTATTGAGGAGGAACCGGCAATGGTTAGAGGTGACTGGTGTCGGTCACTGTCAGAGTTGGACACAAATGTTCAAGAGGCCAGATTGAGCCTCCGGTACCCCAAAATTCTGTGAGAAGGTCACAAAGGGTAAGTAAACCTCCTGAAAGATTTACACCTTCTCTATTTTATTTGTTATTGATAGATAATGGTGAACCAGAAAGTTTTGAAGAAGCAATGCAGGATAAGACTCACATTCGGTGGGAGCATGCCATGAATGAGGAAATGGATTCCTTGGAAGCAAGAACGAGACTTGGGATTTGGTTAAGTTGCCAGCATGTAAGAGGACATTGCAAAATAAGTGGGTTTATAGGATCAAGGAAGAAGAGAGCAGACAGAAAAGGTACAAGGCAAGACTTGTAGTAAAGGGATTTATACAAAAAGAAGGTATTGATTTTGATGAAATATTTTCTCCTGTTGTTAAGATGATTTATATTAAATCTTGTATTGAGCTTAGTTGTAGTAGAGGATTTGCATTTAGAGAAACTAGATGTGAAGACGGCTTTCCTTCATGGTGATTTGGATGAAGAGATTTATATGCAGTGCAGCCGCTTGGGTATGAAGTCAAGGGTAAGGAGAAATTGGTGTGCAAGTTGAAAAATAGTCTATATGGACTCAAGCAAGCTCCAAGGCAATGGTACATGAGGTTTGATAGTTTTATGCATGAGCATGGTTACTTGAGATGTGAATCTGACCATTGTGTTTATTTCAAGAAACTTGGAAATGGGAGCTATATTATTTTGTTATTGTATGTGGATGATATGCTTATTGTAGGATCTAGTATGCAGGACATTGGTGAGCTTAAGGGAAAGCTAGCTCACACATTTGCAATGAAAGATTTAGGAGCTGCAAAGAGAATCCTTGGCATGCAAATACACAGAGATAGGAAAAATAAGAAATTATATTTGTCTCAGGAAGCTTATATTAATAAGGTGTTGGAAAGGTTTAATATGCAAAATTCAAAACCTGTTGGTACACCTATGGCTGGACACTTCAAATTAAGCAAAGATCAGTGTCCTTCATCACAAGAGGAGGTTGAGTACATGGTACATGTTCCCTATGCTTCAGCAGTAGGAAGTCTTATGTATGTTATGGTTTGTACTAGACCAGACATTGCACAAGCAGTGGGAGTTGTGAGTAGGTTTATGGCTAATCCAGGTAAAGAGCATTGGAAAGTAGTCCAATGGATACTCATGTATTTGAGAGGGACTTCTAGCATGGAGTTATGCTATGGAGGTTCGGATAGTTCATTATGTGGCTATGTTGATTCAGATATGGCTGGAGATCTAGATGGTAGGAGGAGCACTACTGGATATATTTTCATAGTAGGTGGGATGACAGTTAGCTGAATTTCAAGATTGCAGAAGGTTGTGGCTTTGTCTACTATAGAGGCAGAGTATGTTGCAGCTACAGAGGCTAGCAAGGAGATGATATGGATGAGTAGGTTCATGGAGGAGTTGGGAAAGAATAAGGATGATTGCAAGTTGTTCAGTGACAGTCAGAGTACAATTCATTTGGAAAAGAACTCCTTGTTTCATTCCAGAACGAAACACATTGATCAAGGTATCACTTCATACAAAAGGTATTAGAGGATGGACAATTGAATTTGGAAAAGATTCATACGAGTAAGAACACATGCGGATATGCTAACAAAGCCGTTAGTAAAGGAGAAGTTAGAGCTACACTCCACTTCTGTTGGTCTTCGAGTTTGAGGCTCGAGGAGGAAGAAACAAAGCTAAGGAGGATCCAAGAATGGTGTTGTACAGGTACAGTGTGTAGTAATTAAACTCCAAGTGGGAGATTGTTGAGTATGGAGCTAAATTACTCATGTTTTAGTATGCAATTGAACTTGCGGGAAAGAGACAGTAACCAGCATTGGTTAGGATTAACCAACAATGGTTAGGGTGTGACCAGAATTGGTCAAAGCAAGTAGGAACCCGTGTGATTAAAGGTAACCGGCGTTGGTTACTGTGTAACGAGCGTTTTAATTAACTCTCGGGATTTATTTCTATTTTTAGCATAAGAATAGATTTAATGAATGTAATTGCATGGCTAAGTGCCCTAAAGTCTTAAACGACTATTTAAAGCATAAAGCTAGGGTTTAGAGTAAGAGGATTGATCATAATTGAAAGATAATTGTGAGGGAGAGAATTCTTGGTGAAGAAGGCAAAATCTTGTCGAAGAAAGTATTGAACATCTGAGAGGTGTGGAAGATTGTAAATCTTCATTATATATCTTGTCAAAGCTTTGGATAATAGATTGGTTTGTTTCTTGGTGGACATAGCCCACACTGGGTGAACCATGTTAAATCTTGTGTTGATTTATGTCTCTTGAATTGTATATTTCTTACGGTATAATATCTGCTTTTATTTGCATGTATGCTTAGATCGATATATTATTTGTAAAACCGGTGTGCTAACCCCAAAGTGTCCAGGCGCTCATGTCCTCCTATGGGCTCTTCTATCCATCACACCGATTCGAGTCCCGAGAACTCTCTCGCAACCCACTATGACATCGGTTCTGCAAGATCAACATTTTGATAGTTGCAATCACTTCTAGATCACTCGAAATAAGCTAAGTCCTCATTCCTCTCTTGTGTACTTAGGGTTTTTACATTGTTGAGTATTCATTGTTTGTATATTGTTGTGTTTTACTAGTTGAATATCATTTGCTGCATTAGTTACTCGAAATTAAGTTTTAATTCCATTTATATTAAATCAATATGCTTGTTTCCTAAACTTTGTAAAATATTGATGAAGAATATGTGGCTAAAGAGACAAATGGTAGTAAGCTGTCATAAGGACGTACTCTTAAAGATTCCCACATGCCTCCTAACCTCAAACAATGTCGAGCTACTAATAGACGATATGTGGCATGTTGTGCACATGGAGATAATCCATGAAATATGAGATTAGCTACAATACTTCTCTCGTTAGCTTAAATTTTATGGTTTCACTCAACAAAAATATGAGATTGGGGACATCATGGTGACACGAATAGGGATTTGTTTTTTCTTGTATCTTTCGATTGAGAGCTCTTTTTGACTTGCACATGGTACCATGAGAAAGGTCTTTCGGAGGATTTACATTAATTTTAATTTTAGAGAAGATAGTTTAGGGATATGAGATATTTTAATGACAAAGTTTAGGTTAGTTTTAGCTTATTTTCTTGATCTAATGGCACCCAAATCAGTTTTAGATGCTTCTAGGTCATTTTGTTTCTCTTCTAGAATATGCTTTGAGTTGTTAGTTACCTTGTGGTCTCACCAAAATGCATAAGAAGGGTTAAAAAGGATATTGATCATGGATGACATGTTATAGTGGTCTAAAAGTGAAAACATGACCGTATCAACCAAATGGTAGTTTGATCTTCGTTTATCTTCCTAATCTCATGAGATTTCATTATTTTCTTCTTTGGGATCAATCCTTAAACAAATATTAGCTTGAAGCCTCGAAGGTTTTTGTTAGGGTTTATTGTAAAATATATCCCAAGCTATGATCCATGTTTTTGGATCATCATAAAGCCTACAAAGATCATGAGAATATTGATGCAGAGGACTATTAAGGAAACCAAACAAATAATAAAATTAGCAAGACACCTCACAAATCTTGTCCTTTCACCTCTGTTAGAGGATCCACCGTCACAAGCTTGAATAGGATATATACATGTAAATATGATTCTTAGAGATATTAATTTCTCATGGTCATCAAATACCTTGTTTACATTCTATATGGATGCGATAAGAAGTATCAAATTGATTGGAAACAAGGATATCTTCATCTTTACCAAATTCACCAAAACTATCCTATTAGCCTTCTTAAGTTGATTCCTTTCGTGGAAGGCGGTTGAGAAAAATCTACAAGGTCCCAAGATAAAGTGTAAAGTTTTCTCGATACCTTTTTAGCTCCCCCAAGCTCATTACCAAATTTTATAGCCCAAATTCCAAGGCAATTCCTTATCTCACCTACTCTTCTCTAATTAGGCCTAGTTCTTTAGTAGCCCCGATTTTAGGGTTTTTAGGACAAAAAAATTGAGTGAAAGGGTTTTAAGATAAAAATATAAGTTTTCCAGGCACTCATTTCATTGTTTTACATGTATATGAAGTATCAACCTCAAAATCACACTTAAAGTCCTCATATTCATCTCTTCTTGTTAATTACGTCTCTTTATAAGACTATGTCCCCGAAGACAATGGATTATCAGCAAATTTAGGAAAATGAGGACCTTTTAAGCAGAGAAACCTTCATATTTAGAAATAATATACACTCTTGGTATGATAACTTACAAATGTCAATCAATGTTTTAAACTCTAAGTCCCTTAACCTTCATATTTTGGTTTCAACTAGATCATTTGAGGACAATCAACCTTTTAGATCAAAATTGTCAAATAAATATAATGAATGAAAGCATAATAGGACTTAAAACTTCAATATTTTAAAAAAACATGTTTTCTATATGACTCCTTCCAATTTTAGCCTTTGTCTCATTTTTTTAAGTCTTTCAAATTATAAATTTTGATAAACCCTAGGTAGGGTTTCAAGATAGACCAGTAGAGGAAAAAATGCACTTTTGATGAGTTTTCTAATGTTTAAAACTACCAAAATTCACAAATAGTTTTGTTTCATAATCCTACTGATTACTTAGAAAGAATAATCAATGTAATTCCAATAAATTTATGAAAAGTGTGATTCAATCTTTGTTAAAACATGGTTTCTTATCTTATATCGGTATGTACTTGCATCTCATACAATTTCTTCTTAAATATCCCTTGTTGGGATCTTACAACAAAATTGACAAAACACGAAATTTCGGCAAAATACTAAATCGATTTTTGTAGATTTTATGCGAAAAAAAAGTACAAGACTAGGGCAAACGATTAAAATATGAATAACTCTCAAAATATCCGTTCAAAACACTTGAAAATTTAAATGGAGCTTGATAATAATATAAAGAACACAAGGGAAATATTTTTGGAATTTTCGGTCAATATATAATTGCCAGAAAATTACAACATGCCTCAAATAGCTAGGAAACTTGAAAATTAATATCTTTCCAGAATACAAATGCAAAAATGATGAAACTTGAGAAATAACATATATAAATTTAGAAGATGCCTTTCCAACCTTCAGATCTGAAAATGGTCAAGTGGAAACCCTAGAAATTAGGGCTGCAATTTCCCAAACTAGTCACCCCCTTTGGTAGATGGCCAAAATCCTTGTGGAATCCTCCATAGATGATGCCAAACCCTTCCTCTATGGTTGCCGTAGGTCTGATCCGAAAACCAGCTGAAAATCTCCACCAAAACTCACCAAAACTCTCAAAACCCTATCTCTGAAAACCCTGAAAATGCCTCTATAAAACAACCTTGAAATCAACTCCAAATGACAAGCTAGGGTAGATCTCTCACTACCGAAGAATGCCC
Organism: Taxus wallichiana var. yunnanensis; assembly: GCA_018340775.1. Taxonomy (NCBI): domain Eukaryota; kingdom Viridiplantae; phylum Streptophyta; class Pinopsida; order Cupressales; family Taxaceae; genus Taxus; species Taxus wallichiana. The sequence continues at coordinate 890,065,359 of CM031235.1, forward strand.
TGCTAGCTAGGGATGGATCTCTCACCACCGAAGCTAGGGTTCCGTGGGATCTTACTCCACAAACTAAAAGTTGCAAACAACAATGATTGCACATAAAAAGAAGATATAAGTGTATGCATGAATGACTATCCTTTCACCCCTCTTCTCCTTTTATAACCTTTTCCATGTCAAAGAAACCCTAAAACCCCCAAGGCGCACTTTCTCATAAAGAGGGCCCAATTAAAAATAACTTAAAGTTGCTTTTTCCCTTCCTAGGCGCCTTGGCCCAAAAAGTGACCCCAATGAAGAAATATAACATTTAATGCCATACATATCCCCTCAAGTCGCCAAAAAGGGACTTTAAGTGGCCCCAACGAAGAAACATAACATTAAATGCCAAAAGTGTCCACTTAAGTGATCCCAACGACAAAATAGAACACAAAGGGCCCATTAAACCCTCCCAATGACCAAAATATAACAAAAACATAGTAGGAAATCAGACAACCATCCCCAATAACCTCCAAAGTCGTTAGTCCCTTGGGAATGACCAGGGCTAAGACCAAAATAGGGCCGTTAGGCCAACTACTCGGAATTGGGGACATTACATCTTCCCATTAGTAGTATTACAAGAATTAAATTTAACAAGAATATTCTCCAATAAGGTAGAATGAATATTTAAAGAAGATAAATGACTTAGCATCACAAAAATCTTAAGATTCACAATCCATCTTCTTTATTTTTTTATTGTTCTTCTCAAAATACAACCTTTTTCTACGAAATAGGGTATCTCCCCTGTATTTTATTTCTTCAATCACATGGATAAACCTTCATATCTCTCTCTCTCTCATGCTTCCAAAAATCCCTCTATTTGAATACATCAACCCTAGCTAACTTGACTAGACCATAACTAACCCTCAAACTCATGTTATACACTTGAGTAAAGAACTTCACAAGTATACTTTTATACAAAATACCTAGAACATTAACTAATGTCTCTCAAGAATGTTTGATACACCTTATTCATGAATTCTAAACAACCTAGACACCTATCAAACCACTTAACAAACTCACAATTGCCACAAAGGTCTAAAAACCTTCACAAGAAATTCAAATATGAAAATTGGAGGGAAAATTCCTAGAAGCCTTAATTTGAATTTGGTAGCCTTATAATGACTTTTTGCCACATAAATCAACCTATTTAGACCACCCAATCATGTTCACTATGAATTTTTACTTGAATAATAACTCTAAGCTGATGCTACTGCATCAAATATGCCAAGGAGTGGTTTTGGACAAGTCATCTTCAATCAAACTTATTTCAGATCTTCATGAGTTTGGTAGAGAGATAAGGATGAATAAAAGAGATATTTTATGGCATATTCTTATCCTCTTCTCTTCTCTCTTATTATTCTCTCTCCTTCTATACACGTGTAATTAGGCACATTTGTAAGGGATTCCTATTCCTTGAAAGAAAGGTCACTCTGCTCTTTTTTTTGGGGGATAGTTTTCTACGTGCCTTTGAACTCTGGTTTGGGATTGTTAAATGAGTTATAACATTGTCGTATGGTAATATCAAATGTGTATACTTTAGATTTTAATACAAGTATGGCTAAGGCTCATATATGTCCTTTATATTTGTGTTAATTGGTCCCTTATCTCTTTCATATACCATGGTTTATCATGGGTGGCATCTGCATGAGGTTGTATTCCACTATATTTTAAGGTTTAGAGTGAGGTTTAAATTTAGATACATATTTTGGATGTGGCTTATATCTTCCCTCTAGATTTGTGTTTTGTCTTCTCACTTCATGAACTCATACATGGAGGGTGATCCACTTTCATGTTGGTGCATCACTACATTTCATTTTATGTTTCTCTCATCCCTTTTCTCGTTTAATAAATATATTAGAGTAAAGTAATTATTAGCATTATTGTGGTTAGTGTAAGAAGTTGACCTTCTCCATAGGTCTTTCATAAAGATCCAAGAGTCCCACACCTTGAGAGGTATTCCCATGTTGTTGTTGAGATAGCTAATCCTCAAAATTTGGTGATATATAATGGGTGCGTGTTTTAACATCCAACGGGGTGATCATATTTGAGATTTCCTCAAAATATATCCTATATAGGGTCTTGGGGAGCTTAGAAGGTCATTTATTTTTCACATTTAACCAAGACTTAGTAATCATGGTATGTTATTTTTGTGGGGTTAGGTCAAGTTTTGTTTGGGCCATTTCAAGAGTGATTACCTTCAATTCTTGTGAAGGCTAGATTTTCAAGGTAGCATTGTTATGTTGGAAATCAAATTGGGAAATCACTTGACCATGTGGGTATGTTATCTATCTTGTATATGGATCAAAACACTCTGCATAAGCCAATAGCATATCGAGATGAATTTGGAAAATAGCCGTGTGAGCTAGGACACTATTGAAGATGCATTTTTCCATTAGTGTTCTCTTCCCATCTTGCATATGAGCACAACATTATGATAAATACATATGTTATTTCATCATTATTACAGTATTTATAATTATGCATAATACCCTAATTTTTGTATTACGTAACCCTAATAGAGAAGTTGTAAAACACAATTAAAAGGGGAAGTTTTGGGAGGCATGTGTTATCATTTCATTAGTATGAGGGCCCTTGATGTGAATAGTTCTTTGAGTCCAACACATCAAGTATAATGTAATTCAACATGGATTTTAATGTAATGCAAGTATTCAAACTTTATCTCTTTAAATGATATAATCAATGTAACACAATAACTGGTAAATACTCTTTAAACTTTCTTAAATGATTGAATGATGGTCTAAATGCGTATGATTATTTTTAGTACGAGGATAATATTGTAGTAATCACTTGTTTGTCTGTATACAATAATATTCTTAGTTATTTATAAATTTATTGAATTCAAATTAAAAGTCTAACAACTCACATACCGACATTTAACAAACAAAAAAACTAATAACAAAACGCCAACAACCTTGATTGACCTTAATATAGGTCAAAAGACCCAAAAATAAAAACCAAATTCCATAGTCATAAAAAGAAAAACTAAAAAAATATATCGACATTAATGAAAAGTACACAAACCAAAAAAACAAATTCAAATTTATAATAAATAAACAATCCCTACCAAAGATAAGTGTATCTACATCTCACCCACCATTTTTTTGTCCAAAGGCTTTAAAATTTTGTCTATTCCATAGGGGGCCTTAGACCCTCTCACCCTCAACCCTAAAATAGGCATAATTCCCCTCCATGGAATCATGGTGTCATCGTCATCACCCCTATTGCTGAATAATAACTCCACTTTATAAAGTTAGCAATCATACGTGAAGTGTACGATGAAAAATATGGAGGGGATGGAATGAAGAATGGAAAAAGTGAAAATAGAGGGAACGACGAGGAAGATCAAGAGGCGTTCGATGGAGAGGGATGACACTTGTGTTCCGGTGTTTGGTATTTATCTTGCACGTATTATTCATGGCGGTGCAATATACATTTGAAGAGGGAAAACTACAAAATGGGAAAACTTGAGAAGGTTACATGTTCGAGACCCAACTGAAACAATTGCTTGTTGGAGCAATTTGTAGCTTTTATTTTTAACTTAAAGATGGTGTAATTGTCATGAAATAGGAGATGCATGAATAATCATCAATAATTGAGTTCCTACAATGGTAGGCCAAACATGTATGGTGTGCGAATGTTTTATATTGATACTCCATTAATCACGTGAGTGCAATTTGAGCCTAAAGTGCCGAAAATAAAAAAATTCAGAAAACTGAATATGTTAGTAGGTCAAAACCTATCCACATTGCTCTTTCTATTAAAACTTTGTAGTCGATTTTTTTAGTTATAATCCTGAGTAAATAGGCAATTCACAAAGAAGCATTAATAATCAAACCCCTCCAGTGATTAGTCATATGAGCGACATGTATATGTTATCTCTTGGTACAACTTGACCATTTGAAACCTAATCAAAATGCTTGTTTCTTAGCCTCAATATGCGCCACACGATCTGATCCTTTTAAATGTATGACAAGCTCTAAGAGAGACAATGTTTGATTTTTGAGATAAGACGTAGACATTAATGGAAAGTTGGAAATAAAAAAATGAGAAATAAATATTTGCATGTTCTACACCTTTTCCATGGTTTAAATTGTAGAACTTAACTAATTTATGTTACTAATGTTACAATTTATTGAACCAATGTCGGTCGTATTATTCATACGAGCGCAATTTATGCTTAAAAGAGACAAAATAAATAATGGGAAAAATCCAACAAGTTTCAAGTTTGAAACCCAACTGAAATGCTTGTTTCTGTGAGCACGGTATAGCCCCCCTTTATAATTCTAAGCTCGAATAAATGCAGTGAAATATACAGTTAAACTAAAAAACTAACGAATTTTTCACCTGTATAGAATTATTGTAGGATTAAACGAATGAATTTTATATTATTTGTCATTAAATAACTATTGTATAATTTAAGTGAATACCTAAAAAAATGTTAGATAATTAAATTCAAATGTATTATTATTATAAATTAATTCTCCTTTCATATATATTATTTATCAATACACACGTTATTTTAAAAAACGTCTAACTAACAATTTTTGACCTATATAGAATTATTGTAGGGTTAAAAGAATGAATGTTATATTATTTTTCTTTAAATAATTATTGTATAATTTAAGTGAATACCAAAAAAATCTTAGATAATTAAATTCAAATGTATGATTATAATAAATTAATTCTCCTTTCATAAATATACACTTATATAGGAAACAATGAGGATATGGACAACATCTTATAATTAGGTAAATGTATTGAAAGATGTGTGCAGTTTCAAATGATGTTGAATACGGGAGTTTCCAGTTTAGTGGGGTTAATGAAAGGCCAGTGGCTATCCTGGCAACAGGATCGCATGTGCCCCATGCATGCCCCCATACATGCCCCATCCATACATGCATAGACGGACCCCACCAGCTGTGGTATACACACATTTCGGGAATCATTAAAGTAAATACAAATGAAATCAAATGGTGGCATGTGGAAGGTTCTAAGTGGATTGGTAGGTCTGAGCACTAATATGTGAGAGGTCGCGGGCTCAAATCACCCATACACGCAGGTATGCCAGGATAGTGGGCGCCAATGAAAGTCAGTGGAAAGGAATTTATATCTGTATGAAGACAAAGCAGGACCTTAAAAAAAGCATTGGTGGGAATTGGAAATCCACCGACCCCTATTCGCAATTATGACATGAACTCATATTGCTCTAAGCCAACTGGGCAATCGGGCTTCAAATGAAACTGTAAAACAACACATATATGTTTTCCTAGTTTCGTAGATAGGTATTTTCAATACAATGCATGCCAAAATAACCCGAGATTCAGTTATAGAGTAAATGATTACTCATAAAAATGCGTCTTTAGAGAAATCAAAACAACACTTATATGTTTTCCTAGTTTCGTAGATAGGTATTTTCTTCGGCTAGGCCTATCTCTCACGCAAGTTCGCACAATAGGGAAAAAGTATTTTCCGTCACGTCACCGTTAGTTTTGTCACGTCGCCATTAGTTTTGATGGAAAAGGAAACAACGTATTACGTTGTTACCTATATAGGTAACAACGTAATACGTTGTTTCCTTTTCCGTCAAATTTCCATTTGTGGTTTTTTAAAAGGAACCGGCGCCGTATGGTTTCATACGTGAGTGCGCAGCAGGATGGTGGGGCATGAGAAATAGGGCGTGGGGTCTCGGGTTCAAGGCCGACTAGGTGCAAGAATAGCACTGGTCAAAGTTTTGTGCAGGTTCGCGTTGACTGCGAACCTGCGTGATGGATAGGCGCATCGTTTTCAATACAATGCATGCCAAAAGAACCCGAGATTTAGTTGTAGAGTAAATGATCACTTATAAAAAATGTGTCTTCAGAGAAATCAAAACAACACATATATGTTTTCCTAGTTTCGTAGATAGGTATTTTCAATACAATGCATGCCAAAAGAACCCGAGATTCAGTTGTAGAGTAAATGATTACTCATAAAACATGTGTCTTTAGAGAAATCACCCTTCCTATAATATACATATAAAAAACATACGTACATTCATATGCTTCCTTGGAATCGATATACTCATGTTGCCTTTGTCCATATTAAAATAAAAATAGTTGGGTCGGATTAGATCATAGTTAGATTGGCGATAAAGGGCCTGCCCCTCATAAGGAGAGTGGTGCATGTAGAGATAGATCGAAGCTGCAATGGAGGTAGGCATTGCTGCATGAGGATGTAACACAAACATAGGGGCTCCTAGAGGCTGGATTTGTTGTTGTTGCGTAGTTTGTTGGTCTAAAACCATTAATTGGCTCCTCACAAAATGAAGTTGTTCTTGGAGACTGTCGACCGGGGTCCTTGTTGCAAGTATTGGACTGGTAGAAAATGGATTTCCGGGCGGCGGTCTTAGCTTGTGGACGTTTAACGAGGGGTGCTTCTACACATATGATAGGTCGACATTAGCCAACCTACAAAAAAACTGGGTTTCAGCCTTTACCGTCCGATTTCAATGCAAAATTTATAAATGAAACCTTTGTCATCTGATTTATAGATGTTGTCAGAATACCCAAGTGTTGTCTCACTGTAGTACGCCTTCCGACGTAATTATCATAACTAAAACTTCTTCTACGTATCTAATATTAATAAATTTATCATTTCATTATATACATTCGCCCTTTTACACTATATTTCTTTCATGTTATTAAAAAAACCCTTTACTTACACATACAGATCCTTTTTACCATATATAAAATAACATATCAATTGAAGTTTTATTGTTAGCATTTGAAATATCAAAGAATTTAGGCCATAGTTTCGTCTCAACACAGTAGTTTCCTCTCAAAGACAATTGGACCTGCTTACGATATAGATATAGATTGACATCAATCAATTTTTAAATAGTAAAATGAGGAGATATTAGGGTTATAGATTTATCTGTGTGCAAGATGGATTCAACTCATAATCGTACTGATTTTCGGACGGCTATTAGCGAGAGCTCTGTTTAGCACGATTCTCCATAACGTTCTATTATGCACTCGCTGCAACTATCTAATTACTGCTAAATTTACAACTTTAACTTGGGTTTCAACTTGGATAAATGCCTTTGTATCTCGAGTAAAGTGTTTGTATTATTATGCAAGGAAACGACATGTCTGAAAGCTGAAAGGCCGTTTAGGATGTGTCGCTCTTCATGTTCTTCTTTGGATTTTGAAGAAGCGCTTAACCACACCACCTTTGATGGGAGAGGCTTCAAAATCATCATCACAGAGAGTAATATTGGAATGAGTGGAGTCGAAAATGTGATCATTCATAGTTTTTAGGTGAGCGGAATATATGGTGGAACTGGAGACACAGTTCACATATTCAATTTGAGGAAGGTGTGGGTGGATCACTTGACCTCCTTGGCTGGGTTAAAAGGCTTGGTTTGTGTTGTGCAAGGCTCCATGGACATTACAATCTCCAACTACTACCTCGCCAACAATGACTTCAACATGCTATTGGGAGCTGAAGACAAAGACATGAAAATCACCATATATAGAAACTGGTTCAAAAATTCAAACCAGCGCATGCCTCATTGTAGATGGGGATACTGACATGTAGTGAATAATCTATACGCCAATTGGGGACTGTATGCCATAAGTGCCAGAGAAAATGCGCGGATATTTTTGGAGAGAAACGTGTTTGTAGGAGGCAAACAAAAACCCAAGGTGACTCAATGATCGTCTAACGAGAATTTTGAAAGTGACATAACACCTAGAATTGTATCAAAAGGTTATATACTTCTAAAGGGTGGAAGATTCAATGAATTCCTTCGCTTTGGAAGTGCAGGTGCTCTTCCCTACAGACGTCCTTAGAACTATCCACTGTCACTAACCTTCGAAATTTGTTTCGTCTCATTGGTCAGTGGACATTCGTGCGAGGGGTTCTTCCTTTACCGTCGATTTCAACGCAAAATTTGTAAATGAAACTTTTGTGATCCGATCCGATGATGCTATCAGAATACCCAAGTGTCGTCACACTGTAGTACTCCTTCCAAGCATAATGAAACTTACCGTTGGCTAATCTCCCCTCAATATGCACCCGGTCAATGTCGGTCAATGCATCATGACCATCCATTTCACAATAATGGATGGTCATGATGCATTGACCGGGTGCATATTGAGTGGAGGGTAGCCTCTTGCGTTGTATATGGGTGATACTTTTATAAATATCTACATATTGGTGTTTGAATTTTGAGTTGTATGTAGTTGTCATATGTAGGTTCGAGTCGTGTCTTTTAGTCCTCCATTGCTCAAAAGACAAAAGTATTTGTTAATAATAATGTCCTTACTTAGTTGTGTCCATGGTTGTATTTGTGTCCCTAAAGTCTCATATTAAGAGCCATTGTGGTTTCTAAAAATTAATTTTTGTGGGGCAAAGTTGTGTTTTCTATAACTAGTGAGTTTAAGTCTTGTATGTCGTTTTGTGTTATTCAAATTTTCATCTTATAATGGTCTTATAATTAGTGGGTCAAGTATTGTTTATAAAAGAATCAAAATCATTTGTGGAGTTTGTTATAAATGTTGATAGTCATTTTTTGTGTCAAAGCCAAGTGTTGTCTTCTCAAATTCGAGTGTAAGTTTTGAGTCATTGTAAAAGTCCAAAGTATTTTTGGGTCCATTATAAAAAATTCAAAGAGTCAAATATTGTAATAATATTAAAAAAATTACCTCACGGATGCATTTTTGGTGTTACCCGACGTCCAATTTTGGGAGAATAAGATGAATAATATTGCAGTTCTAATGATATTTTTGATGACTTCAAAGAAGGAAAATATGTCTAGCTTTGGGGCTCCTCCCTCGACCCCCGCCTACCGTATCATGACGGGGGAGCGCCTGAGGCACTACCCCGAGACCTTTTAAGGGCGCGCCTTGACCCCGCTTAGGGGCTACCGCCCCTAAACTGTTAGTGTGAGTTATCCTATGTGTCCTCCTCTCATATTGGAGGGTCATCTCACATGGGTTAGGTTTAGGGTTAGGTTTAGGGTTTCATATGTGTCATGCACTAGGGTTACTCAAAGACCCTATATGTACCCCTTTTCTATTCATTTATGAGCATGCCAAGACACTCATTTATTTTCTTATGAACAAGCTTTGTTCTATTATGAAAGTTTATTCAGTTATTGATCGATTCTTCCTTGTGATTACGTTGGAGCTATTTCGATTCAACTTGAGTGCAACTTCATTGTGGTGCACAGATTCCGATACGATCCGTCAACTCTTTCATGGTATCAGAGCTACACGACTTGCCATCACACCAAAAGCTCAAACTTATGGTGGAGAGGGATCTCATCGTGTTAATCAGTTGCTACGCCAATACCCTCCCGCACGATGGAGCCGGGTATACACCCAATCAGGCCCAACGACATATTAAGAGGAAGTGACACCGGGAATTTCCGGGAGGTCACCCATCCCAGAACTACTGGGGCGTGCACGCTTAATCGGGTCGCTGGTATTAGAGTTACACGACTTGCGCGTCACACCAAAAGCTCGAACTTTTGGTGTGACAGCAAGTCGTAGCTCTGATACCATGAAAGAGATGACGGATCGTATCGGAAATTGTGCACCACGTTGTTTTTTACTTACTTACCACGTTTTACTTTGGAAAGTTGAAAAAAAAACAGAATTTAGTTACCAAAAGAAATAAACTTACCGTTTTTTTTGTTTGTGTGACCACGCATGAAAGTCATTGCGTTGGGTTTTCAAATTTACTTTTTTAAGTTTTAAAAGGTTTAACTTTTTAAATTCATAATTTTTTAATAATAGAAATTTTTACATTCCTATCCTTTTTAAAAATACTTGTGCTTTTAAAAAAGAAAAAGAAAGAAATACTTATGGTAAGTTTTTAAATACTTATGGTAAGTTTTAATTAGTTTTTAATTAGAAGTTTAAATAGATATTTAATAAATCTCATTTAAATATCTAATTAGTTTTTTTTAACATTTAGATCTTAATTAGGATCTAATTTTTTTGATCTTAAGTAATTTTTTTGTAATTAATTAGATTTAATTTAATTAAATCTATTTTCATTACTTACAAATTAATTTGCTTCTTTTTATGATCTGGTAATTTAAAATCATTTTTTCAAAAAAACTCCAATAGCTCCAAAATAGTAAAATTGGGCGTTTCCAAACGCTAAAATTTAGGCGTTATTGGCATTTTTTTCACTAATCGTGCGCTCAAGTGTGCAGTGACACTTAGAGCATCTCTTTACCTTTCGAGCTCTTTTTCGGCGTTTTGAAGACTATCAGAACTCCTTGAGTTCCCAAACATTGTTTTTCACCCTTATTATTGCTTGACAGTGAGTGAGTGCGTCCGCCTGATCTGCAAAGTGAGGGGGTTTCCATTTGCGACGTGAGATGTTTTTTCTCACAACCAGGGTTGGCTTTTGTCTCCTTTCTATTTTTTTGCTTGTGCTTGTTTACGGTGTTCCTATTTTGTTGCGCTCCACGAAACACTGTTGTGGTCTCCTCTCTTGCGCGTTATTACGCTAATTGCAAGACGAGTTACCAAGTGTTTCAAACCGCACGCACGGACCCGATTGTAATTAACGCACTCAACTATAAAGTGCCGAAAGAGGGGGTTGTTATTGTCTTGGGTGGTTGTGTTTCTTTTCTGCATTTCTTTCTCTCTCTCTCTCACTATGGATGCACTTTCAATTCCTTTGCTTACACCGTTCAACTTTTCGAATGGAGATCGAAAATAATAATGAAACTAAGGGGTAAAGGGTTATACCGCATCACCATGGGAACTGAGACTGAACCAGACGACGAACCTGAAAAATCTAAGTGGTTAAACCATAGTGATGAAGCTTTAGGTCTTCTTTGCATGTCCGTTTCTCCTGACTTGCTCTTCCACATTGAGGCGTCTGAAACACCTACATCTGCGTGGAAAACGCTGGATGCGATGTTTGGACAACTAGATGACATGAGAGTGCATGAGTTGGAAAATGAACTACTAGGGTTAAATCCTAGTGACTTTGAAAACCTACAAGCCTTCTTCTCGAAATTTGTCCACATTAGATTATTGTTAAAAGGATGTCAAGTAGAAAAGAAAGATTCTCAACTGATCTTGTTGATTCTCTCTAAGCTAGGTCCCGAATATTCTGTCTTCGTGTCAACTTTCTACGCTACAAAAGCTACTTTGGGTGATACTTGGACAATGCCCTCCTTTGACTGTTTTTCATCCCAACTCATTCGAGAATAGGACAAACTCATTCAAATGGGGTCTCTCAAGTCCAAGTCACATGCCCTTGTAGCAAGTACTAGCAAAGGAAAGAAGACTGAAAAGAAGAAAGAAACTAAGGATCAACCTAAGAAAGAAACCAAGATCAAACCTAAAAATGACACAAACACTTCGACTTCTGAGCCTAGAGCGCAGAAAAGCAAGTATTTGTGTTCCTATTGCAAGAAGACTGGTCACGATGAGCAACACTGTTTTAAGAAATAGATTGATCACTTATCTCATTTACTTGAGAAAAATAAAATAAGTGTTCCTGAATCAATAAAACAAAGTGCTCCGAAGGCCGAGTCTTCTACTGCAAAAGGTGCTAGAAATGATAAGAAGAAAGGAAAGGCCCTTGTAGCCAAAGTTGCTCCTTCATCGACATGGATTATAGATTTTGGTGCCTCGCACCACATGGGTTCTTCGCATGTTGATTTTTCCAACATCGAACCTTGTGGAATGTCCCAAATCACGATGGGTAATGACACGACAGTGTCGGTTTCGGTAGTGGATCGGTAGAGATGGATGGGGGAACATTTAACCAAGTGTTGAGTGTTCCTGATCTCTCTACCAATCTCCTATCAGTTTACCAAATTACTCACCTTGGTGAAGGAATGCGAGTGGAATTTGGTCCTAACTCGGTGATTATTCGTGAGCTTAACAATGACACTACAGTGGCTGAGGGAAAGGTAGATCACCGTTCACGGTTGTACACCTTCTCCCACTTTACTTCTGATTCTACGCCCATTGCCTTGCTCACTCATGCAAATGAGGTTAGTAAGCTATGGCATGAGCATTTTGGACATCTAAACTATCGCTACCTTGAACAATTGAGTCAAAACGAAATGGTCAACGGGTTGCCTCGTGTCAAGTTTTCTAAGGGTCTTTGTGAGGGTTGTACCCTTGGAAAGCATCCTGAAAAGAACTTTGATAAAGGAAAATCCTGGAGAGCCACTCGTCCCTTGGATCTTGTTCACAGCGTGATGTTTCTGGTCCATTTCCTTCTCCTTCGTTTACTAGAGCTCTTTATGTGCTAACCTTCATTGATGACTATTCGCGATATACTTGGGTATATTTTCTTAAGCTTAAGTCTGAAGTCTTTGAACATTTTTAGGACTTTAAGGCTCTTCTTTGAGAAGCAAGAGTAACGGTCTATCAAGGTTCTCCGAACTGACAATGGAGGTGAATATGTAAACAATAGGTTCATGGATTTCTGTACTTCTGAAGGGATCTCTCTGCAGCATACAGTTGCTTATAGCCCTTCACAGAATGGAGTCGCAGAAAGAAAGAACCGTACTCTTAAGGAGATGGCCACTTGTATGATTCACTCGAAGTCTCTTCCTCCGCAGTATTGGGCCAAAGCAGTGAATTGTGCAAATTACATTCAGAACCGTGTTCCACACAAGGCAGTAAGAGGGATGACACCCTTTGAAGCCTGGTTTGGATGCAAGCCTGATGTTGAGCACTTTCGAGTCTTCGGATCCAAGGCTATGGCTCGGATTCCCAAGAAGAAACGCAAGGCCTTGGAACCACAATCCAAACCTTGTATCTTTATAGGGTATCCTGATGGCGTGAAGGGATATCGATTGATGAATCCTACTTCTCATGAGCTATATATTGAGAGAAGTGTTAAGTTCGATGAGTCTTCTTCGACTTCTACTTCTCCACCTATAGAGGTTCTTCAGCTCGCTGATTGATTCTGACTCATCAGATGATGATACTGTTGAGCGTGCTCCTCTTCGGATCCTCCCGACCATCGAGACCTTTGAGTCTTTGATTGACAGTAGTGATGATGACCAGGACTATGTCCCTTCTCACTCAAGTGAAGAATCTTCCGACTGAAGCGATCCTCCTGGTCCCCTTTGGGCAGGAAAACTTTGCAAAGTGCGTTGGAGATTTAGTTGGAGATACTTCGGATATGAGACGTACTCGCTTAGATTTCGTTGGACCCCACTCTTTCTTCGCCTCTGCTTCTGATCCACAGTCTTTCCGGGAGGCTTCTGGTATTCCTGAGTGGGATTCTGCCATGGATGAGGAGTATTCCTCTCTCATGAAGAACGATACTTGGGATCTCACCACTCTTCCAAAAGGAAGAAAAATCGTTCGGTGTAAGTGGGTGTTCGAACAAAGTATGGAGTAGATGGAGACGTCGAAAAGTTTAAAGCGCGATTAGTAGCTAAGGGTTTCTCCCAGATAGTTGGGGTTGATTATACTGAAACCTTTGCTCGGTTGCGAAGATGACTTCTATTCGACTGACCCTAGCCATTTCCGCAGAAAACAGATGGAAAGTCCATCAAATGGACGTTAAGAGTGCCTTCCTTCATGGTGACCTAGAGGAAGAGATCTATATGGAACAACCTCCGAGTTATGTCCAAGATTCCTCCCTCGTTTGTAAGTTAAAGAAGTCTCTTTATGGCCTTAAACAAGCCCCTCGGGCTTGGTATGCCAAGATGGACTCCTTCTTACTTACATCAGGGTTTACTAGGTGTCACTCTGATCCAAATGTTTATATTCTACAGCAAGATGACTCCATACTCATTCTTGTTCTATATGTTGATGACTTGTTGATCACAGGAAGCTCTTCCTCTATTATTGATTCTGTGAAGATCGCTTAGCCAACAAGTTTTCCATGACTGACTTAGGTCTGCTTCATTACTTCCTTGGGATCAGATTTCACAATCTGACTTGGGAATCTTGATTTCACAACCTAAGTATGCTCTTGATTTGATAGCTCGGTTTCAGATGTCTGATTGCAAGTCTTCTCCTACTCCTTTTCTTTCCGGGGTTAAGTTGGTTTTGATTGCTCTACTCCCTTGGTTGATGGTACTCTTTACCGACAGTTAGTTGGGAGCTTGATCTACTTGACTCACACTCGACCGGATTTATCATATGCTGTTGGGATCGTGTCTAGATTCATGCAAGAGCCACATGAGCTGCATTGGAAAGTAGCTAAATGGATCCTTCATTATGTTCGTGGCACTTATGCTGATGGCATACACTATCATGGAGGGGTTGATATTGACTTGATTGGGTTCACAGATTTTGATTGGGCCGGTGACTTAGATCATCAGAAATCTACTTCTGGCTATAGTTTCTCTCTTGGTTCGAGTCCTATTAGTTGGTCTAGCAAGAAGCAGAATGCAATTGCAATATCATCTACAGAGGCAGAATATAGAGGAGCAGTTAACGCTGCCACAGAAGCTATTTGGCTCTGAGGGTATTCGACGAGTTTGGCATCCACTTTCGGCGGCCTACCATTATCTATTGTGATAACACGAGCACTATCTCTATTTGTAGAAATCCAGTTCAGCATCAGCAGACGAAGCACATTGAGATCCATATGCACTTCATATGGGAGCTTATTCATGATGGTATCATCGACATTCAGTACATTCAGACAGCTGATCAGATTGCAGACTTATTCACCAAGCCTTTCACTGAGATGAAGTTTCTTCACTTACGGTCTCTTCTTGGGGTGAGGTCTTCTACAGTTTGCCCATCTTCTTAGGGCTATTTAGTCCTTCTTTTCTTCTTCTTCTTCTTCTAGGAAGATTGTGTTTGTATATGGGCACCTTATCAGGCCTTTAGTTGCTTCGGGCCCCATTGACACATCTTTCTTAGTTGTTTAGGAGTGTCTTCCTCTTCCATCTGACTCATCACAACCGCTACCCTAGCTTTGATGAAGGGGGGGTGTTAGTGTGAGTTATCCTATGTGTCCTCCTCTCATGTTGGAGGGTCATCTCACATGGGTTAGGTTTAGGGTTAGGTTTAGGGTTTCATATGTGTCATGCACTAGGGTTACTCAGCACCCTATATGTACCCCTTTTCTATTCATTTATGAGCATGCCAAGACACTCCGCTGTCTTTTCTTATGAACAAGCTTTGTTCGGTTATGCAAGTTTATTCAGTTATTGATCGATTCTTACTTGTGATTACGTTGGAGCTATTTTGATTCAACTTGAGTGCAACTTCCTTGTGGTGCACAATTTCCGATACGATCCGTCAACTCTTTCATGGTATCAGAGCTACATGACTTGCCGTCACACCAAAAGCTCGAACTTATGGTGGAGAGGGATCTCATCGTGTTAATCGATTCTTATGCCAATAAAACCCCGCTTTGGAATTTCATAACCAAAGCGAAGATTTGTGGGGAAGATGCATCGACAAAAGGTGGTGCAAATTTGAGCTCCATGGTCCAATCTGTTGAGTAAGTAGCGACACTCATTGGAGGATGGAGGCAACAGAGGCTGGAGGTCAATCAATAACCTCTCGTCAGTCACCAATGATGGGGCCGCATGAAGCTATGGTGGAAGTGTGTGTGTGTGTGTGTGTATGTGTGTTTTCTTTTATTTCATATTTGCAGTTGATTGTGTGCAGTATGTTTTCAGAGTTCCTGTTTGAATAAGTGAAATGTTCACATTGAGGGGGAAACTGGAACATGGTCTCAATGTTCAATTTTCCCTCTATTCAATTTGTATTCAGTAAGCAGTGGTTCCTACATATTCCCTAAAGGAAATACATAGTGGACAGATGAAAGCACAAAGGAAAAGCAACAACATGATATTTGGGTTGTTGGTTGTCTGTAAAACCATCCTTTGTTTTAGGTTGTTGGTTGTCCTATAAAACCATCCTTTATTTTAGGTTGTTGGTTGTCCTATAAAACCATCCTTTGTTGAGGTTGTTGGCTATCCTTGGAAAACCATCCTTGCAGTTGTTGGTTGTCCTACAAAACCATCCAGATCATGAGCACGCATGGGCGGCAAGCTACAGAAGGAAGTGTGATTATTTTTTCTACCTTGTCAACATTAGGGGAGTGTATATTGGGAATTAATAATGTTAACAATAGGGGAGTGAATGTTACAAATATATTGTGACATTATTAATAAATTGTAATATTATTAATAATGAGTTAATACAACTCATATTAATAATATAGTTAATAGTTGTGTGTGAGTGAAGTTGTTGAATAAACAACTCACATAGCTATTTTGGTGTGTGAGATAATAAAGGGATGTGAGAGATATCCTAGGGATAAGTTTGAGAGATTCATGGAGAGTGATATGAGGGATTGAAGATGAGTGTTGACTCCACCATTGTAGGAGATCAAACACTATATATGTAACCTCTATCAATATCAATGATATCCCAAATGAATTTAGTTTCTAATTTATAATATCCGGTGTTTTATTAGTGTGTAGTTTTTATCACATCTAATGACTCTCTTACTTCGATATTGCTTCTCCTAATCCATCACATACTAGTTCACATACTCTCTCATATTATGTTGATGATCCTATTGATAGTACACTTAATGACATTTTCATATCGAGTTTGAATCTCCTACTCCACTTTCTCCTAAGGTTATATCTAGCATCGTGCACGAGTCACCTCCATCTATTAGTTATTCTTCTCCTACCATCTCATCTCCTCCTAACACTTCACCTACATCTGTTAGTTCATCTTCTTCTATCGAGGTATCTCCATTGGTTGCTTCACCTCCTAGGGATGTTTCGATGCTAGTCCTACCACTGCTATGGATGTTCCATCTCCTTCTCGGCACCTTCCCATATGTTTCCTTTAGCATCATAATCTCCTTTATCTTATCTTGAGGTACCTATGATTACTCACAATGGAAATTACAATCTCTTAATACATTGTTTCCATCTCCTACTATTCCTTCACAGGACATTCTGTCTCTCATGCATGTCGTAGGTCAATTACAATCTCAAGTTTAGTCACTCACTTTAGAAAGTAGGGCCTATTATGCTTCAATTGATAACAATTCATTACATGGAAACCCTATTCCTAAGAAAATTCATAACTCGCATTTCCTAAGGACTTTATCATGCCTACATTCACATGCTTTGATGGTATTGGTGACCCTCACTTACATCTCCAACATTACTGCATGGCTATGGCTTCCTATTCTAATGATATATTATTGCTTAAGGCCTTTCAACATAGTCTTACTAATGATGCATTATAATGGTACACTCATCTTCCATTTGGGTCTATTAGTACTTACTATGATATGGAGGATGCCTTGAGTCATGTCAATTTATCATTAACAATGGCCCTAGATTTACTTATGATCATATACCTACTTTACATCAGGGTACATCCGAACCTATCAAGGATTACATCTTACAATTCAATGCTTGTATGCATCAACTAGTATTCCAACCTATCAATCTAGAGAAGCAATTCATATTTTTTCGTGGTCTAATTCCCACTCTCAAGAAACGATTATAATATGATACATGTGAGTCATTCATACTCTTGTGTTATAAATTCATTGACCTAGAATAGGACCTTCTCTCAGCACATGTTATTGATCCTCCACTTCCTCCTACTACTTTGTGATATCATCTAGTTCTCCTCATTACCATCAGTTGAGTTTCCTACACACTCTCCATATATTCTAGAAAGCAATCCCTCAACCTACTATATCACAAAAACATCCTTCTCCTCCTCCTCCGCGAAAGAATACTCCATTTACTCCAT
This sequence comes from Taxus wallichiana var. yunnanensis, assembly GCA_018340775.1. NCBI lineage: Eukaryota > Viridiplantae > Streptophyta > Pinopsida > Cupressales > Taxaceae > Taxus > Taxus wallichiana. The sequence goes on from CM031235.1 coordinate 890,083,154, forward strand.
CTGTTTCACATGAGCCATTACACTTCTCTCATCACACTCGACCACATGATGTGTTGCATGTTTTACTTAATGAGTGTCTAATTCGCTTGCCCTCTAATCAACATCATCTACAACGTCAACGTGATCAACCCTATTGTAATTATCATCACATAAATGGCCATAGGGATAATGATTGATTTTCCCTTCACGATAGATTGTAAAAATTAGAGGATAAGGGCATCATTTCCTTTGGCTCTTGCTCACGTGAGCGGTCCATCTCTCCTCTTCCTCGTAAGCAGGTTTCTACTCGAGTCGAGTTGTCTCCTCCACCTAGTAACAAGGTTATTATATGCCCACCACCACAGGTTATCACTCATGCGCGCGCTCTACCACATCCATCAATTGCATCCACCACATCCACTTCATCCATCTCATTCACCACATCATGTTATTGCTTCACATCGACTACCACAACCCTCCACATTCGTCCATCCCACCGGTGCTCCACATGATATCCAGTTTGGTTCATATACTCATGTTGCTTTCATGCCACATGCTTCCACCACTTTCATGCCTCCTTGGTCTTTGGTAGGTGGTTATTATACACACCTTTGTTCTTATAGTTCTTACACAATTGTTGAGGGATTTTCTATAAGAACCTCTCATCACGTGCTTCGTCGATTCATCTAGCGCACTCAATCATTTCCCAATGATGCACTCTTTCTTTACACAGTTTATTCTTGACTACTGAGGGGTCTTAACCAAATGAACCTCATCATCTATACATTGGGGGCATCACTATCTCCCCCTATCTTCATCATACTAACATGCGGGTCATTATATTAGTATATATTAATCAATTATTTATCACAATTTTAGTTGCGCAATCACACTACATACATCATCCATCATTATCAAAATTATATCCTCATCACATTATACATTTTGTATATCATTATCATACTAAAAATTTCAATCAACAACCATAAACAATATCCACCACATTTCATAAATTACAACAACAATCACAGGATCGTACATCATTAATCACATTATACTAAAAACTACACATCATGAGCAACACAATCATTCATAAATCATATATTATTAGTCACATTATAACATTAATACATAATCGCCATATGCCACTAACATCATATTTATATATCAAGTATAATCATAGATAGTTACAAAAACATCTCATCACGGGGCAATGCCTTACATAATATACAACAATACAAATCAAATCTCATCGTCACTATCACTCTATGGTACTGCAAGAGATCTAGAACTCGACACCTCACCACTAACTCTATGCCACTAGTCACGGAATTGATACCTCTCCACCTACCTTCATTGTAGTGTCACCTAGATAGACCGCTCGCAAATTGACACTACAACTCGACATAACATGCAAACACATCTTGCTCTAAGGGGCCACCACCCTCCACCTCTCTAGATCGTTGAGTCTCTTCACATGTGCCTCATCCCTCTTGCTTGATAGCATAGTACATGTCGCTTCGGCCATAGCCACTGACTCAAACAAATGGGAATGCTCGCTCATAATGTCATCCACGTGCTCTAGTATCCCTCCACCCGTAAGTATATCGGTCAACACATTCCATGTCAATGTGTGGATGAATGTTTTCATTATTAAGGACCAATACGCGTCACCTACAACATGTAGAACAACTCTTAGTTAACCATCACCATCATATAAATGAAAAACCAAACACATCATGAAATAATTATACAAATATTCACACTTCGCTATAGCCTGCCATTACATTGTCGGGGCATGTGCTTCCCCCTCTCCCACTCCTCCATGTGGTAATCTCAATGATTCGCAAATAATGGAAACAAGAATACATTTTGATATGTTTCCCATCATGCATGGTAGGCCTCCTTACACCCCGCATCATCGAGTCTATCACCTCTATCACAATATATGCCTCATGGAGGTACTAGTTGCTCTCCTGTGGGCCCTATTCTAGCTCTGGCCCTCCTCGGTGTTCTAATGGATCTCAACCATAAATATGGATCTAAGGGCATGTCTTGAGCCATACCAAACTTCCGTGATACCCTCTCCACTTTGAATAACTCGGCCACCCTTGGGAACCAATCCTCTAACCACATATTCCTCCGTACACACCATATCTCTATAACATCCTATGACCATCCCCCATAATATCGATATGGTCTCCATATCATTGGCTCAGGCCCCATCTGATATATCAGTTCCCTATAGGTATCTGTATCCATTTTGTGCCCATGCACGCCAACCCACCTCCTAGAAAATATATCTGGTCTAGCCCACTCCACTCGTGGACCACCAACTTCCTCAACACTTCTATATGCTCATACGCCCATACATGCAATAGTGTAGTAGCTCATATCCCACTTCCATGCTCCTCCTGTGTAAATCTATATAGATCAGGCTATACAGGTGGGACAACACACATCGTTCCCACACGTATCTGGTACTCTCCTCCTTTATCCGTAGGTATATATCATGCATTTTATCAAAACTAATATATTATCAAAACTAATTTGGGCCTCGGTAGGTACTCAAGTCCCTACAAAAAATGTCTAGTGTCTCACATTTGTCTCTCCATATCCTCCTAAGGCATGACCTATAATCTCTCCCAACAAGCTGGTAATCACTTGTATGCGATGCACATCCTCCAATGTGATTGTCATCTCACCTATAGGTGACCAAAACGTACAAGTATATGCTCACCACATCTCACATAAGACTATCAACATAGGAATATTATGGGGCACATCCCCCATCCTCGCTATGTATCGTAGACCGGCACAGTCCATGACATCCCAATCATCGTCGATAACCCCTAATCCAAGTAAAGTACTCAAATGATGACCCCCCGAGAACTCCCTTGAATGGATATCCCTATGCACAATACAACACAATAAAAAACGCAACATTAGAACACTATAAAAACCCATACACACTTTCTTAGCACATTACTATACATTAAAACTCACATTTACACCACTTAAGACTAAACACACACTCTCTAGACTGGGGGGCAGAAGCAAGACTAGGGCATCTAGGAGTAGGACACCAACACCCAAGTCTGGGTGCTCCTATCCTGAAGGTCACTAACACCTTCACTACTCTTGTCCAATTCTAAAATGCCGAGAAAAGTCAAAATCTAAATTTTTCAAAAATTCACTAAAAACAACTACTATACCCTCATTTTCCCATAAAATAGTGAACTTACCAACTTCATTATCGTATGCGATGCTATGGAGGTTGCTACCATTTCAAATCAGCTAGGTCATGCTGCTCTAACTTGTGACATCCTTACTTACTTAGAGCTTGCTATCACTCCCACACAAACAACAAATGGTGACTAATCACTTTTTCACCCTACTATTTATAGTTACTTTTCATCACCCACTTTACTATGGTTATTATTTCACAATCATTCCTCAACTAATACACACCACATGGTTTTCGTCATAACTTGAGAATATTTACTCCAATTTACACCCCATTTGTGGAATTATTTTTAGAATTTCACCTACCATCATACCATACACATGACACATGCATTATCTCTCATGCACATTTTCCTTCACTCAATATACACACATTTTGATGATCTTTATCACACTTTATCTATCTCATGCTTACTTTCAGCTTAACATTCATTCTTATCATCACTTCCCCTTTCACCGAAAGGGGGCATACAATTGGGGTCATCCTATAATTCCCCTTATGACATCATGTGTAAAATCAACACTACCAATTCAAAAATTCCAAACACTTACTAATGCACTATGCGACATTTCACCATCGATTCCCCTAACGACCTAACCTAGGGGCAACTTGTGTAAATCCTCCATATGTGATACTTCATCAATTCCTAAAAATTCCCCTTAATGACCTAACCTAGGGGAAAAAACACAAATTCTCTCTATGCGATATAATCAACAATCTCTATCGATTCCTCCTAACGACCTAACCTAGGGGCAACTAGTGTAAAATATCTCTATGAGTAACCAATCGGAATCAATCAATCAATCAATTAACCAATGCGTTTAAGCCTCTAAAAATTGAAATCACACTATTTAATCGATACAATATGACACATGCGTCCTCCCAAATGACCAAACTTGGGAGTTACACTCATTACTTTCCTAGATAACCTAACTTGGAAAATTATTTTATACTTTGTGTTTTCTTCTAGATGACCTAACTTGGAAGGCATCATACATTTCATGTTTGCTTCTAGATGACCTAACTTGGAAGCCATCACATTACAACGACACCCGTGGAGTGGGAGAAAGATTTCCTTTCTATACTACTCCTACATGGGTCAATTGTTTGATCAAAATTATTTAGATCTAAAAACCAGAAAAAGTTTGATGTGAGTCCGTCTACAGCGGCTAGATCTTGAGGATGTAGTTAAAGGTTGGAGAATAATGCACCTTTCTCTCTACACTCTTCCTATGGCAGCATTTTTTCATATATGCACAATCAGGTTGGGAATTGATCACTCCCTACCCCATCTTATCGTCATCATACAACATTCAAAATCGTCAATTATCCGATATCACGATCATCATTCTCGGTTAGTGCACTTGATGCGGTATTATGTTTCTCATTACGCTACATGGATCGACACGTTGATCCATGGTTCAAACGCTATATGGTTCATTCAAAATGCTCTTCTACCACATCTGCGTATTCTACTACAACATGGGCTTCTATGGATTTCTCTCAGGTACGCATCTCCTTCTAATTTTTGTTACTAAGATTTCCTCTCACCAACATAAAGTGGGGAAAATGTAGTCACCAAATCACAAACTTACTACTATAATTATACCACAAAGTATGTTGTTTTATATATGGATCTTGCGTAAGAAAAGTATTCACTAATGAACTATCCCCTAGTCCATTCAACAGTCTAGTTGGTCATTTTCATTGTGTTTCTAGCACAATCATCACTTACTTGCACAAAACTAGTAGTCTCTTAGGGAATCTTGGATGTTGTTCTTCACTTAGTTTTCATCTCTAGTCTTTGACTAGTGAACCTAAGAAGGGATTAGGGCACCCCGGGCGCCCGGTCCTCATTTCTAGGCACCCTAGTCCCTGTCACACTTGGTTTTAATTTAGAGGTTCAAGGTCGGTCTTTATGATTTGTTCTCCCATTCCCCTAGGTACTAGTTTGCATGTTGGGTCATTAGTATCAAAATTTGAGAAAGATATCCCTATATAAACACAACATACACACTATCTTAAGGACAAACTATTTTCTACTAAGGGATAGCTATCTACATAAGGCAAGGGACTACATTTGGGCACTATTCTACATCACACATTGCATATGAAGGGGATTCTATTCTATTCCATCCACCATTTTGCATTTTTATCTAGCTATTTCCCGCTACTTTGGCGTCATTGGCGCTAGGGCACCCTAGGCACACCATTGCACACACAAAGCACATAGAACTACATCGGGTCTAAGATGTAGTGCAACACTCAATCATAAGTCCATCCATTTAGTAGTTGAGGACAGTATGACCCATTCATTTGCATCTTTATTTTTTTAGGGTTTGATGATTTTGTGTGGAGTTTTTGTAGGAGATTATTCATTGGATATTTATAGTGACATTAGCTAAGCAAGTGTGGCACCAACCTGATCAAAGGTGAAATATCTGTGAAGGTTTAACGACCATATTAGATTCATTTTCTGAGTCATTTTGTAGACCAGTGTGCCCATACTCTGACTAGGGTGCCCACAGGCACCCCTGTCCTCCTCCAGTACCCCGCCTCGGCGGATCTCGCCACTCTCGCAATCTTCTAAGGTTCATCACAACATTAATCTCCACCATCACATAACTCTATCTAGTCCCAAATTACCGCAAGGTAAGTTCTTTTAAGGTTAGTACATTTTCCCTCCTATTTCATTTATTTCATTTCATTTAAAATATCAAATAAATTATCTAGCATTTATATTTCAAGTATATTTTAGTTATTACATTGTTGTACTTATTTTTTCATATTTTAAATAATCACTGATTGTATTACACCCCTTTCGGTGAAAGGTCGAGGTGTGGAGAAATGAGTACCGATTTGAAAGAAGATATGTTATGGATTGTATTAATAACCGAGAAATAGTATAAAAGATGTAGTAGTGTTGATAAAGTATGTGTAAATATTGGATAGGGTGTGTGCCAAAATTGAATATGGAGTGTTTAGAATTTTATAGTACCTGCTATAGAGGAATACATGATCTAGATGGAATAAATGAGGAGGTAAACAAAGTAACTAGGCTCAAGATATGAGCCAAACAATGTGGTTGTATTAGTTGTAAGAATGGAAGTGAGTACCAACTATAGATAGAGGAAAATTTGAATTAGTATATATAATAATATAAAATAGGTGAACGGTAACTTTATTTGAAGCGAGAGTGATTGGAATTTTGAGCTCTGAGTTGTGAGGATGCCACATGTAAGGGATGCTATTCAGATGAGATTTGAGAGGGTGATGGCAATCATGGCTACGCAGATAGCGGGAGTTGGTATGTATGGCGATTTGAAATTTTTGTCAAATATGTTTGTTTTTATTAGTTTTAGAAAATTTTGATATTTTGTAGAATTTGATGTTTATGACCAAGATGAAAGTGGACAGGGTGTTTACGTGCTTTGGGACACTAGCACCCAGTTCCTAGTGCAAGTGACCTGTCATGGGGTGCTAATGTCCAGGGGCTAAGTTTTACTATTGTTTGAGTAATGAAGTTGATTGTGATATTGTTAGTAGTGATTTTGAATTATAGGTGTGTGTTAATACTATGTTCTATTGGTTTTTTTGTTGTACAAAGAGATATACACTCTAGGGAGTTCCGTGTGGGATGCCATTTGAGTACATTGTTTGGTTTAGGGTTGAGTGATGATGAGTGGGATATATTGGACCATGTTGGCTTGCGGAACATCACTAGATTGGGGGAAATACCCCATAATATTCTTTTGTTGGCATATTTATGCGAGAGATGGTGTGAGATACTTGTACATTTTGGTTTTCGATAGGAGAGATGACAGTGACATTGGAGGATGTATATAGGATATTGTGGTTGCCTATAGTCGGACATAACATATAGGTTATGGCCGTATTGGATGCCCTTGACTAGATGAAGGAAACATGATGGTATTTTATAGGGTCTCGAGTGCAGGCCGAGACATATATCAGTTTGGATGTGATTGTGAGATTTGGGGTTCTATGGTTTTGGAAGTTCATTACAATAGTTCTAGCTTCATCAGTGGCCATGGAGGGTGGTGGAGTGGGCATTCTGTATAGGATGCATGATATTTTCTAGAGTATAGAGGAGCATGGTACTAGATATGCATGGGAACAATGTGTGTTGGCCCATTTATACAAGGATTTGTATCGGTTCACACAGGAGGACCATGGAGGTGGAGTAGGAGCTACTACTTTATTACATGTATGGGTGTATGAGCATATAGCTATAGTGAGGCCACTCAGTGGGACATGGGAAAAATGGGCTCACTAGAGATATTTTAAAGCAAGTTGGGTAGGGACACAAGTAGCGAGGATGGATACGACCACATATAGGTCGATGTTAGATCAAATGGGCCATGTTTCCATTATATGGAGACCCTATAGAGATTAGGGAGGATGGATGGTGAACGGTGTTGATTTGCGCAGTGTATTCAACACACCATGTGGTTAGAGGATTGGTTTCTAGAAGTAATGAGCTATTCTAGGGTGAGCGGGTGTCTCGACAATTTGATATGGCTCGGGATGTTCCCCCAAAGCCATATATATGGTATCAATCTACTTGAGTAGAAAGGTGACCGGTTTCGAGGCCAAGTCCCATAGGAGCACATCTAGTGCCCCAGGTCCAAATGAGGTAGATCCATCCATAGGGTCATTACGAGGTAGATGATGTAGGGTGCATTGAGGCTTACAGATAGTGGTGGGTGACACACCGATGGTTGTTGCTATTTCTATTGGTCCTAGATGTGGCAAGTGGGATGGAAGCTAGAAGGCGAAGGGTCAGGAACCCTCCCTTGAGGTAGAAAATGTAGCGAGTGGCAAGAGAAGAGTGTAAATATCATGTATTGTGATTGGTTTACTTTTTAAATTGGTTAGTGAAAACGATGATGTATAAATTCTAAAATAGGGTGTTTATTCTATGATTGCATGTGATGCCTATTGGATGTTGATCGTAGATACCTCCATACACATGTTGACTCGAGAACATGCCCCAGATGTTCTCGTGGGAGGAGGGATGTTAGAGTGGGTGGATTAAATTACGGAAAACATTCCCATTTATTTGATCCCGTGGAAATAGAGGTGACGAAGTTCAAATTGTTGTTGAGTGAGTGCGATGAGGGCTGTGAGAGATAGATCAAGTGACACAAGCCGTGGGAGGGTGGCCTAGCTCAGGATGTATTTGCACGATATGTGGAGCTTTAGGGATGATATACGAGTAGAAGATAGAGAATACCGTATTGTGGAGCAGATAGAGAGATACAGAGTCCGAGATCAACCCTACGGGGTTAGTGGTAAAGATTTGATTTCTAGAGCTCTCATGGTTGTAGATAGTGATAGTGAGATTGGTGCGTATGATGTATTATAGGGGATGTATTTAGGCATGAGGTCTTTCCCCAGCGATTGTATTTTATAACTATGATTTTGGATGATATATATAGGTATAGTCTTTTATTTTACCCAACCAGAGCTATGCATCTTCGGAACCTCATCTAGACAAGTCTGGAAGCTCACCCAAAGTGTGCACAACCGAAAGGTGCCTCCTTTGTTATGCTTTTCATAATGTTAGCATGCATGTTCATCATAGTAAAAAAACCATTCATGCATAAAGACTCATTATGAAAATTCAAAAACACATAAGATGATTAACAACACTTGAATTCCCAAAATCCCATACTGACATAGTCAATTTAGCAACCCAAACATAGTTATCCATTGCAAACCATAATCAATTACATAAAAAAGTAGTTAAATACTTCATAGTTCCAATACATCATTACACATGACATGTGCACTCTCATATAGACTCCAAAACCCTAAGACTACATACCACTAAAGATTATCGACTATCATCCTCAAGCTATCACTATCGATATATAAGGAGGAACTTTCCTTCACCGCTTCATTTACTCACCTAATAATAAGTGTGTGTACAAAAATAGTTTGCATGCTTTCTTTTACCTTTGTGCTAATAATAGATTATTCTAAATATACACCATGTAAAAATCCTATTATTAGCCTCGATCCATGCATGATATGCATCTTCATCCCGCATGTTCTTTCTCCAATTTTAGCTCCTTTGTGTGTGTCCCAAGATATCCTTCTTTTGGATATTTTTATGCCTTGCTTGGAAACCGCTCCATCTCTTTTTTTCTATTTTTATTCATGTTCTTGGAAAATTGGCTAAGTCCCAAACTCTATTTGCTCATGCATGAACCTTTCGTGCTAATCCCTCCCGTATGTGCATGTCCCTTCATGCACCCCCTTACACGGTCCCAAACCTCCACATGTGGCTTGTACTTAGACGGTTTCCCCACTCAACATTACTCCTTAGTAAAGTCATTATTTGTCCTCAACAATGTTTTACCCAACTTATCTCTCCAAAGAATGAATAAATGAAAGAATACTAATGAATAAAGAATAAGGGTAGAATACCATGAGTTTAAAGAATAAGAACTCAAACTTATGTGCAGGTGACCTCAAGCTTGGAGTAGTGGAGGAGCTCTAAGAACTCTGCACTTAATGCATCCTCTAAATTTTTCCATTCCTTGAGCTCATTTGTGGCATTCCATGGTGCTACATCTACAATTCCTGAAATCTAATCAAGAAACCATCTCTTCCACTTTCTCCTCGAGTTCCTTGATTACCACACTCAACCTCGCAATCACTCATATCATATCTATTGATTCCAATACCGGGATTTGAATTTTCTTGGTTCGAATTCCAATTTCTCCTTCATGGCCTTTATCGATGTCTTTGCGTTGAAATCTCTATCATGACCTTTGTTCACTCAAGCTTATTGCTTGGTGTCTTCACCTAGATTTCCTTGAGATCGACCCTTCCTTGGAAATGTGCATGCGAGAATAGTGTCACTTTTCTAGCACCTATAAAATCCAAATCAGCCTTGCTATTGACATCCTAGACCTTTATGATTAAAGCCTTAAACTAAGCTATCATGGCCACCACAACCACTTTATTCCTTTTCTTATCCTTGGCCAATTACTTTGTCGATGGCCTCATGCCACTCTTGATATTCAAAAGCACCATCCCAACCAAGTTCTTGAGATAATCCATATCATCATTATAATCTATTTGAGCTTGTCTTTTCAAGGTGGGGCATGCACCCATGATCCGCTTTACCAAATCTCATGCCCTATCATAAGCCTTCTTTTTCACTTATGTTCCCTCTTTAAATAATTCTTCAACTTATCCATCTTGCGCTCCTTGTCCCCATTTTCTTCTACCTTTAACCTCATGTTATCCCCCTTTTCCAAGTTCTTGTGCACGACCTTGGATGTTATCTTATTTAAGGTGTTGCATGCATGTTAATTAGTTAGCTGGTGGGTTCAACAATCTTGTAGTATTTTCTTGGATCCTTTTTCAATGTCGAGGTGGAGTAGGATCTCTTAATTATCTTGAATTTTGTCTCTTCTACATGTGTATGCATGCTCCATGAAAACATTTTCTTCATGCATGAGAGACCTCCTCTCTCATCTATTAGGTCTCGGCTAAATAATTTCTCCTTTATCATCGTGCTTTGAAACTTGGTCCGTAATAACTTTGTTAGAAATTCAACATATGTCATATGGGGTGAATGTGGTGGATGTTTCTTCCTAACTACATTGGCCTAGGTGAGCTTCTTCCTTGGTGTAAAAGAGTTCCACTCATCTTGCCACCAATGCCCTTATCCTCTTTGATGACATAGGTTTCACCATATTTTACCTTGTTCTCCTCGGGGGTCCTCCCTGTGTGTCGATATTCTCCTCTACATGGGCTAGTACTTCCTCCCTGCATGGTATTTTATGTTGATTGTCCTCAAATTTCCCTAGGCTTGGCTCCATGTCTACCTACTACTCTTTTTTTTTTCTTCTGTGCGAGACTTCTCACACACCAAATCTTCCTCCACTTCTTCCTCCTAGTCTTTCTCATCTTTGGATACAACTTGATATCTCTTGGGAAGCCTTCTTGTCCTTAGTAGACTTACCTTTTCAGGTTGAGAAGAGCATGTGCCCTCGCTTCCCTTCCTCCTCTTATATTTCATATCTTTCCTGTGACTCTGGTCCAATGTAGCTTCTTCTTCTTCTCCTTCTTCCTTAGATCGGGTATCTTCCTGACTTCTCTTCGGTATTTTTACTATGCTCTTTTTGGTTGAGAAATATGAGATTCACATACCTCAACTTATTCCCCATCCTTTTTCTTTGGTTGCAAATGAAAAAAAAACCCTTCATATCATACCTCCAATTGTGACATTCATCATGGGATTAAGGTCCAAGGTATCTGGATCTAATGTCTCCAAATACGCTAGACTGGAATGGTATCCAAAGGTTTTGCATAGAGTGTGCTAGTCTGATTCAACTTTCTTTGTGTTAAATTTCAACTTCTACGCATCCTTGATCCTATTGATTGTGCATTTGAAATATTTGGCTATGAATGCAAATGGAAATTTACACCATGGCCCCATCTCACCATTGTTCACCATGAACCACATAATGCTAAAGTGTTGCATTACTACAAACTTTTCCTGATTTCCTACTTGTCCTGGTACCTCCCTTGGTATGTACCATTCATTTTCAAAGGCTGTGCACATCCTGTTATATCACTTTTCCGGTCATGCATTATATTGATTGTTGATTTCACCCTCGCATGTAAAGTCTACAAATTTAACCGTTGGGGAATTATCTTCTGTAGGGTGGACCCACATATCCTCTTCCAGTCCGTTCGGACACCAATCTCATAGAATATAATCAATAATAAGATAGATCCCCACGTGATCTTTTATCCTTTCTCGTTTGTGCCTTGGATTCCTCAATGATCCCCTCAACGATTAATTACATAATGTTGTATTGTGTCTTATGTGCCATCTTATGCGTAATGTAGAGGAAATTCTTGTTCAATTCTCCCCATCTCTCCAAGATGCTAAGCTTGCAACTTACCGGTCAAGCCACTAGCCTAGTCATGAGGTTTGTAATCTTCTCCATGCTCATGGCACGGGTTCCTTTTTCATATTTTAATTCGGTTGCCAAATCATCAATTTTTGTCTCATCACAAAGACTAAATCTATGTCTTCTCCATTTTCTCGTAACCTTGTGACTTGCCCAATCGAGGAGCTGTAATTCTCATTCTTCGACCCATGAAGTAGAAGTAATCCTCATGTACTCTTGACATTAACCATTGAAAGAGGTGTGAAGGACTTCTAAGGAATAAAAACTTAAACAATTGGAGGACCCCTAACTTGTCAAAACTCTTCCTCACTAAGTCATCAACCTGGAGGTCCTCGTAGTAATTTCTCATAGCATATCCTTGTTTAAAGTGGCCTCATTAGTTGGTGACATATGATTATACTCATTGATCTTACACTTTCCGAGCGCAAGGTCCTCTGTTGTGCTACGATCACCTCTTTACAGTATTGCATCTCCGAGAAAAAAATTTCTGGTTATTCCTCCTCCTCAAGTTTCATGTATTTTCCCTTTCCCTTGCATTTTCCCTTAGGTGAAATTATGGTTTCCTTATTTAGTGCCATGTATTACTCATAATTTTACGTTGAAACTTGTGCCCTAGATGTTCTTGCTCCTTAAATTTGTTGATCGGAGTTTTCTTCGTCCATGTCCAGATTAATGAGTTGGATAAAAAAGAAATCAAACAACCTCAAATGATGGAGGGTTTAAGGTACCTCAGATGCGATATGGTGGATACGGTCGCTAAAGGTGTGGTGATCTCTACTGCAAGATAGATAGACCTACAAAATAGAAACAAATAAGAAGAAAATAAATTAGATGGTATACGCGAGGCTTCCCGACAAAGTCAGCTCCAAGAAGCACGAGCTTCCTTATGTAGATGTCAACCCCCATTTGATAAGATAAAATGATATAAAGGAGATAGGTGGATAACATATAGAAACCGATAAATAAGAACCGAAAACACCAATGTATAGAGGATCTACCGATCGATCAAATTGAATGCAAAGAAAACCAAGCTAAGACAACCACAAAGGCATGATGATGATATTATGGTGATTCAAGTGTCATTACAAGGGCACTATGATTAGCGAGGGATATAATATCAAAGGTTTTCTATCACTCTTAACTTGTTCGAAAGAGGGGGGAAGGCCTATCTTTATAGCCTTGAGATGGGGTTAGTTTAGGGGTTATCAAGTAATCGGGGTTTGATAAATTAACCACCGGTCGGTGAGTGGGGGTATGATTTGAGTGATTAGGTGAAATAATGGATTTGATAAATATTATTTAAATTACGAGTGGGGTTCATGATTTGAATGATTAGGTGAAATAATGGATTTGATAAGGATTATTTTGCATTATTTAAATCATGAGTGGGGTTCATGATTTGAATGATTTTTGAGTGATATGAATTAATTTGGAATATTTAGATAATGAGGATTACATATGTAAAAGGGGATCAATTAATTAATTAATATTGATTATTTGAATATTTATTTTCAGCGGGAAATGGGATTTATTCAAATTGAGGGGGGAAATGGATTCGAATAGATAAGCCTAATAAAGGCGGAAAACGCAGAGCGAAGGGAAGGAACGATACCAAAATTTGGTTTATACATTTGCCCCTTTTTGATGAGTGGTTTATGTTGGGCAAGCCGCGAGACAAAAATGATGAAAATATTATTGATTGAGTGTTCCCCCTCAAACTTGGGATTGACGATCTAAGGGACATCGATCATGAGTTTGAAAGAGATAGATGTTAAATATTGGTAGGGTAAATAAAAATGATAATACAAGGCAAGATGCCCCAAGGAAAAACAGGATTGCAATAACATTAAAAACCATGGCGGTGACTCCGATATCATGTGGGTAGGGGAAAAATGGAGGTCTTAGTGGAGACGATGACAATGTTCTACAGGCCAGTGAGTGGGCGAAAATCACTGCAATATGGATGCAAACCGTGATGACCAATGGGTCATAGGAAAACATCAAAGTATGTGAAACTAAATGCGAAAGGTATGTGAAATCCTTCGTATGCGAGGAATCGAGTGAAAAAATCATACGTCCATAAAAGGGACGAGGATGAAAATAATGATGCCCCAACACAGGGCACAAAAATAACCAAGAAGACAAAGTGGAATATGGATTGGCTAAAATAATATGCCCCAAGGGGAACGAGTATGGTCACAAAGGTGAAAATGAAGAGCAGGTTGGATAGAAGTGTGAGATAAAATTCCCCAAGAATGGGGGTATGATTGTGAATACATGTGTCATAAGAAATGTTCTTCATTAATGGAAGATGAGTAAATGAAGAAAAGACAAAGCAGTAATTTTTCTCCGACGAAGAGGGGAAGAATTCAATCTACTTTTGTAAAGAAAAAGGTAGAGAAAATGTCATTTAGGAAGAATAGAAGGTGATAAATGATGACTGTTATGGTATCCTCCAAGACAAAAACACCTAGGGAAGATGTGATGAGGGATATATGTGATGATGTTCCCCTCGAGAGGGTAGACGAGAATAGAAGAGATGACACTCGCTCCTAAAAGGAAGAGAGGGAAACCTCATAGAGAGGAGTATGAGGATGGGGTGTAATAGGACGAAGAAGTTGTTATCTACAAACAAGGAGGAGTTTGAATCGGTCTTGAATGTGAAGGAAAGAGGAGGAAGAGAATAATAGAGAAGGACGATAGGAGAAGAGAGAAGATATCAGAGTAGAGGGTGAAAGCATAGAAGAGGGAAAAAGATGTGCAATATGAAGGTAGTGGAAAATATAAAGGGAGGGAGGTAGGAAAGAGATGATAAAATGGAGAAAATAAATAAAGGAGGAGAAGTACGTAATGGGCCTGGAAAAAAAGAAAATAGAGAAAGATGAAAGGAGAAGAAAGGAATGAGGAAGAAAAAAATGAGAAGGAGAAGAAAGTATGCAAAGAGATGAGGGGGGAAGGATGACAGGAAAAATGATGAAAGTGAGAAGGGAAATGGGGGATGGTAGAGGCTATGCCAGTTAAGGAATGTTAAGGGAAGACCAACAATAATTGGAAGATGATGATGATGTCGGGTGAAGAGGAAACCAATCGTACGGGGATGGAGAAATAGAAACAGGGAATGAAAGAGGAAAAAATGGATAAGATGATAGAAAAAGGGAAATGAAGAAGATGGAAAAAGAGGAAGAGATAAGGATGATGGGAGGAAAAGTGAAGGGATGAATGGCACACAAACAAGGAAAAGTAAAAGGGAAAGAGAAGAGAAAAGATGATAGAGTAGAGGGTGAAAACGGGAGAGAGATGTGTAAAATGAAAGCAGTGGAAACCAAAAAAAGGACAACATGGAGAATGATGTAGAAGATGATGGAGAGAAATGACAAAAAAAGAGGGAGATGAGTTAGAGGAGGAGTGTAAGGAAGACAAAAGAGATGATAGAGTTGAGAAAATAAGGAAACTATGGTGGAGGAGGGAGGGGTGGAGAAGAGTAGACAAAGGAATGGAAATTGGGATGTAACGATTGAGAGTGGAAAGATAACATAGGAATGGACAGGAGCGGTGGTTGATTATGAGAAGAGCAAGAAAATTCAAATGTGAAGAAGAAAAAGGTATGGGATAGAGCAGACGAGAGACAAAGGAGGAGAAAAAAGGAATGAAAGAGGTAGAAGAGAATAAGAGAGGGAAGGAAATGATGAAGGAAAAACAAGAAGAAGATAAGAAAATGACAGATCGAGAGGATGAAATTAATAAAAAGTGGGAGAGATGATCAAAATGAAGGGAGTGACGAAGGGTGAAGGGGATGAAGGGAGAGAAATGATGGAAAATGAAAGAGATGATAAAACTAAGAAAATAAATGAACTATATAAGTTGGAGGTGAAGAAAACAAGAATAGGTAGAAGAGAATAATAGATAA
Organism: Taxus wallichiana var. yunnanensis; assembly: GCA_018340775.1. NCBI lineage: Eukaryota > Viridiplantae > Streptophyta > Pinopsida > Cupressales > Taxaceae > Taxus > Taxus wallichiana. The sequence continues at coordinate 890,099,247 of CM031235.1, forward strand.
GGATGATAGGAGAAGAGAGAATGAGGAAAGATGAAAAAGAAGATGAGATGAGAGTAGGGGTAAAATCAGGAAAAAGGAAGGAGATGAGGATGATGAAGAATGTAAAGAAGACAAAAGAGGAGGTAGAATAGAGAAGAGAAAGAAACAATGAGGGACTAGGAAGATGTGGAGAAAAGAAAATAATAGAAGAGAAACTAGTACAAAATGATTGAAAAGGTGGGGGTGAGAGAGAAAGGAAGGGGATGGTAGTGGGAAGGTGAAAATGATAGGGAAAGAAGAGATGACAGAGCGGATACGGGGAGAATATTGAAGGAACCAAGTTATCGGGAGGAAAACCAAGGTAAATAATATAGAACAGACCACATAGAGATGCATGTGGAGGGTGGGATGATAAAAAGATGGGATAACCCTGAAGATCCAAGTTATCAAAGGGGAAGTAAGAAGGAAGCATGAGAGAAAAAGGGAAGAAGATGATACAGAGGAAGTGAAAAATATGAGGAGTAGAAAGGAGGAGAGGACAACAGAGAAAATGATGTAGAAGGAAGGAAACCAAGAACAGAGATATTCAGTGAAGAGTGAGTAGTATCAGGAACGTAAAGAGAAGAAATATGGGAGGAATGAAATGGATTGGAAAAGATGTGGAGATGCATGAAATGATGATAAGAGGATGATGAGAAAATAGAGAGAGGGTGTATGATGAAGACAATAAAGATATTGAAGAGGGCAAAGGAAATATGGAGAGGTGGGGAAGAAGTGATAAGAAAGGGAAGAGGTGGGGACAAGGAAGGAGAGGGAAGAGAGAATGGGGGATAGAAGAAGCAATTCCAGTTAAAGGACGTTAGGAGAAGTCCACCAATAATTATTGGCGGGGATGGATGAAGATGAAGAGGTGGCAAGGAAAAAGGAGAATGGATGGTGTAGAAAGTGACGCCAACGAAGGGACGTTAGGAGAAGTCCACCGATAATGATCGGTGTACACGGGGAAGGAAGGAATGAAGAGAGAATGGAGGAGGTCAAAAAGAGTGAATAGGGCTGCATAAAATGGGGATGAGTGAATTTTAGGAGAAGTCCACCAATAATTATTAGCGCGGAAATGGAAGATGATGATGAAATAATTTTAGGGGAAGACCATCAATAATGGTGGTTAGACATGGGGGTGGATATGTGGGAGAACTTGAGAAGATGGAGTGGAAAGAGTAAAGAAAGGAGGGATAACGATTTGTGCTAAGATGAAGGCAAGGAGAGGATGCAGTGGATGAGAATGAATGAGGGAAAGATGAAGAAACAAGACATGAAAAGAATGGAAAGAAATGGTATGAAGGATGATGGATCAAGAAGGAGAAAATGGGGGAAAATAATATGGTTACAAAGCGAGAAAGTAGTAGATGCATTCCGTAAGAGGATAGGTTGAGAAAGGATAATGGTAGGAGGAAAATGTGGTTGGTAAGGAAGACCAGGAGGAAGAAACAATCAATGGAGGGAATGAAGAATGAGGTGAGGGAGAAGTCCAAAATGATGAGTTCAACTTAAGGAGGACCCTTAAGTAAGACTGTCATGAAATGAAAGTGGTTAAGTAAGATTTCCAAGCAAGGGATGATGGAGATGAAAAGTGGGAAAATAGGAGGTGGTATTTGCAAGAATGGAAGAGGAGGTGAGAGGATGTGATGATGGGGAATGACGATAAAATTTGGATGGTGAGGATGTGGAGTGTTGGGGAGTGTAAGATGACAGATCATCCTTAAGAGGGACTCTTAAGTAAGATCGCCATGCCGCAGAGTGGTTAAGTAAGATTGCCAAGAAGAAGATGACGATATAGATTATGAGAGGATGGGATGATGGGGAATGCCAAGAAAAAGTGAAAGGTGGAGATGTGTGGTGATGGGGAAAGGAAATATGATAGATCATCCTTAAGAGGGACTCTTAAGTAAGACCGCCATGCTGCATGAGTGGTTAAGTAAGATCGCCAAACCGGTAGTGAAAAAATAGAAGGTGAAAGGCATGAATATATTTAGTATAGGGGTGGAATGGTTGGTTAGAGCAGATGATTACGATGAGAGGTGGGAGAAATAAGATGAGGGAAATATGATGGGATGGGGAAGGCCAGATGGTAAATCAACCTTAAGAGGGACTCTTAAGTAAGATTTCCATGCGGTAGAATGGTTAAGTAGGATCGCCGAAGCAAAGAAAAGAGGAATGATGAGAAGAAGTAAGTGATTGATAGAGTTCATGAAAATATGGATGAAGGGAACCCTCAAGTGAATTTTCCATAATGTGAGAGTGTGTAAGTAAGATTACCAAGCAAGAAGAAGGATACTAGGAAGGATGAGAAAAGAGTGAGTGGTGTATGCCAGAGTGGAACAAGAGGTGAGAGGAGGTGATAACAAGGAAATAAGGAAACAAAGGAGTGTAACATGAATGGATGGAGGAATATATGTGGTGTAGGATGGAGAGTGTGAGGGGAATCCTTAATTGGGATGCCCACGTGGTGAGAGTGATGAAGTAGAAGTGATAAGTGGAAGAGGCGGAGTGGAAAGATGTGTGTGGTGGTGATTTTTGTTTGATGAAAGAGGAGATGGTGGAGAAGTTTCTACAGCGGGAAGATCTTAGGAAGAGGGTATATCTCAACCAAGATGCCCGCGTGGAAGGGGTGATTAAGTAAGATTGTCAAGCTGGAAGTGGATGAGTAGAAATTAGGAGCGAGGATGAATGGATCAAACACATGGTGACCATGGTGGGGGATGAGGAGTTGCTGGATAACAAATGCTACTTGAGAAATATCCTCAAGTAGGATTCACAAACTGCAATGAAGATCAAGTAGAATTCCCAAACTGAAAATTGTATGAGCGAGAGAATTCATAGATAATAATAGAATTCATGGGATTATGGATGATGGTAAGATATGCCATCCTTGAAGGTAAACATATAGGTATAGAATTAACGGTTTGAAATTTGACATGGAAGAATGTGATTTTGATAAACGGTGACCTTAATGAGGAAAAGACACATAATCGTAGCAAGCGGTATATAAGGAAACCATGCTTTGAGCTAGATTGGAGGTAAACAAGAAAGGGTACCACTTAAGGCATTGCACTTGTAGCCAATAGTAGGTGTTAATACATAACCAATGACAGTTAGTTATACCAAAAGACCATGAGGGAAAAATGGATGCAATAATCTCATAAACCTAATGTCGACACGATAAAGGGGTTTGAGATGTAACTTGTATGTGGGAAGAGGATTCTCCATAGGCGGTTGTTCCTAGGACTATGCCCCAACTCTAGGAAGGGGAAGATGAAAACTGATCAATGCGGGAAGTATGCGATTTATATGAGAAAGTTGGTCGACGGGAAGCTTTCTTAGGATGTTATGATATATATAAGGTTGATCAATGCAGAAGCCTTCGCTGCCATGATACAATAGAGTAGCCATCCTTCGAGGGTATGGTCTACTTTTTTCTTTTGCATTTGGAATTTTTTGAATTTTTTTAGATGGCATGATAAGATATCCATGATAGTTATCTGTTGGCTAGATTTTCTACATATAGCAGAGAGCACCTAGACAGTCATGAGATAAATCTCCCTCATTTACCGGTGAGGCTCCGTGTAAGATTTGTCAATTTAATATACTACTATCTATTTGGGGTTTTACTTTAACTACTTAGCTCATGAACCATAGCTGAATAATCCGCAACAAGTAAGCAATTGTGAAAATAAAGGAAATATTTAGAGAAGAAGGGAATTATATAAACATAGAGAAGAAATGGGGAAGATGTGTATCCCAATCAATAGATAACAGAGTTGATTGCATGCACATAGAAGAAACCAATAGATATCAACATAGAATTATAAGAAAAGGTAGCTCTAGATCTAGATCTAAAATAACACAAAGTTTATTAAAAGATCTAAGATATAAAAGCTAGAAACACAATACACCGTGACACAAAGTTCTCCGAAAATCTGTTCTTGTATATTCCTTTGCTTCAAGTGGCTCTCAGGGGTTTCAGCACAAAGTTTGGAACACAAGAATGCTGCTTACAAATTATGATCTCGTAACTTGAAAGTTCTTCCTCTACTTATAGAATGTAGAGGGGCAATTACAAGTCGGAAGCTTTTAGTTGAACTGGCACATGTGGAAGTGGGAAAGGAAACAACTAGAAATCTCCCTCCTAGAATTCCTCTTTACATGACATGCATGATTTGCAACTGAAAATAGAACCTTTTATTTTGCATGTCTACCACCTATCTCCAAGTAGTTGACTTCTTCAAGTAATGGATTTTAAACCAATCACTTAAGTTTTATAATTTAATTGATTGCTCAATTACTTTGTCGGAGGAAAGAAGAAGAAAGAGGAAAGTTGCAATCTTGTTCTTTTTTCACATTCTGCATGCAGTTGATTCTTTTGCCCTTGATTCTCACCAAGCTGGATCTAGAAGCGGCTGGATCTGGAAACAAGTTGGATTTGGAAGCGAGCTGGATCTGGAAACTTGCTTACGGGTCTTGCCTTTGCCCTATCTCCCCTTTCATCCTTGAAGCTTTTGCAGTTCTTCTCTAGTACATGCATCAGTGTAATGTTTTCCGTAAATAATTTTTAATTGCATATGAGCAATTAAAAATTATGGAAAGCACTCTAGGTGAATGCAACTTCAATGAAGGCTTCAACTGGAAGATTGGAAGCACATGCACAAGATCCTGGAAGGAACGCACCATGCACTGACTTCTACACGGGCTGAATTAGAAACAAGAGGATGATTTTTTTCCGGAAGCCTTTGCAATTATGGGATTTGGATCTGCATCTGCATCTGCATCTGATCTAGATCTCGCATCTCGCATATGGATGCGGATCTAGACTCGCATCTGCATCTGCATCTGGATCTATATGGATGTGGATCTCGCATCTCGCATCTGCATCTACATCTGGATATGGATCTCGCATCTAGAATCTATTCATTTTGTTGATCCTTTTCTTTCATCATGCTTCACCATGGCCGGAGTAATCTTTTTTTGAACAATTCTTTTTCTCCTTATCTTAGGAATTCTTCAAAATTGGTGCAGATCTAGATAATTCTTCAGATTCGAGAGGATATATTCAATGTATTGGACATTGATTTAAGCTCCCTTTCTCTTATAAAGCACCTGTAATTAATTCAGACAAAGATGGCAACCGGAACATGAACAGTGGATTTTAATCATAAAAATCTGCATAATTCAAGCCTGTTGCCCCGAATTTGATGTTTTATTTGCATGCAAAGCAAGCATGAATTTTACCAACTTCACCTGAGCACCTGTATCACTTATGCAAACAATTATCCAGACACAAATCAACCTCCTTCAACCGTGCGCCAAAATTGGAAGCTTTTAGCATTAATTTCACCTTCTTTTGAGCAAAACTCCTCTTCAAATGGGGTGCACTTTTCCTCTGGGCTGCACTTCTTTGCCTGTGAATTAATTAATTCATCCTTATGGCAGCCCATGCTTATATAACTCTCATAATTCTATAATTAATAATTGCCCCTCCTATTCCTGGCAATTAATTAATTAAAAATCATGCTTTTCTCTTTAACTGGTGTGCTAAAATTGCATGTTTAAGGACAGCCATCAAATAAATTAAATTTATTTAATTTAATCAACCTCCCTTCATTCCACTTAAGCTTCACAGTGTGCTTTGACCTTAGCCACTAAAAATAGGAATTAATTAAATCATTTAATACTTTAAAAGTATTATTTCTTTCCCAAATGGGGCACACTTTTTGACATGAAGGGGCTGCATTAAATAAATAATATTTATTTAATTTTAGACTTCTAATTTTAATCTCCTTTATCCCCTTTTATCTTTGTTGACTTTTCTTCATCCTTGGGCGCAAAATTGGGTGAATAAATATTAACAAATATTTATTTAATGCATTTATTATTCACCCAAGGTGGGTCGTACTTTTTGGATTAAAGAATTTCTATTTTTAAAAGTCGATGTTAATGGGATTATTTACCTGCAAGCGTCCTGGAAATCCCATGATTCACTTAAGTCGTTTGACTTTCATAATGGGATTATTTATCTTGCAGCAGATAATAAAATCCCATGATTCACTTAAGTGATTTTTCTTTTATTCCACAATGGAAATTTTTACCCTGCAAGGCAGGTAAGAAATTCCCGCCTACCTGCTGCCTCTAATTTTCCCATTGTCACTTAAGTGGCATTGCTTCCATGGGAAAAAGTACCTTCAGGCAGTGTACAAAATTCCACCTACCTACTACCCCAAAAAAATCCCATGATCCACTTCAAATCTTCTTTTCCAAAAATGTAGCTAGCCCGGAAGAAGCTTTTTTTTTGTGCACGACTTCGTCTTTTCCCAGAGAACTAGACCTTCGATGGTGACTTCCTTCTGGCATAACATGCGTATATGATCTCCAGCTACTCCAGGCCAAGAATTAGGCCAAACCGGAAAAGGAATTGATCTAGAGAAATTTCACAGAAAACGAAATGGGAAAACACAAAAACACAAAACGTTGCGTGAAGTTACTTAATAAAGCCCGAATGCATTCCCTGGTTAAAACCCTCTTGGTATACTAGAATAATGGTATGTACGATCACAACAGGTTAAACTGGAGCATAAATTGCCTCAAACAAGACTTAAAATAATTAAATACAAATTTCCCATGAGAAAACCCCAAAGTGATGAATATAACAATTTTGGGCATCCGGGTATTTGGTGAAAATGGCTAATATGGCTCCTCGGGAATATCTTGACACAATGAAGAAACTTTACGGCAATTAAAACATAAAACGACCCACTATTTTAAAAGTACGAAATTTTTTCGGATAGGGTAGTCCCAGATTTCAGGATGAAATCTGGGGACACCATCATGTCACTCTAGGATCGCCTACTTTCGTTATATGCTTTTTAGGAACAGTTGTCCTTCGAGGGATCAGTTTGTTTTTAGATAAGATAGCATGAGATAGAGCACCCATTACTTTTACTTTTTTTTCTTTTGTTTTTGTATTTGATGGGGAAGAGATGAGTATAGGTTATCAAATTTTGTGCACATGGAAAAATTGGACAACGGGGTCCTATTATACCTTTGAACTAAAGAGGGATTCACGGAAGAACTTGGAGGCCTAAAAACCAAAATTTTGTGTTTTAAGAACATTCATAGTGTTTCGTGATATGAAGAATTGTCTGTACTGGACCCACTTCTAGCTAACGAGGGCACAGGTGGTCAAAATTAACTAATCACATTTAAAGGGGTCTTTTTTTCATTTCATGATCTTCATGGTTCAAGCACATTCAATGATATTCAAAATTTTATGGAGACAAATGTGAAAATATCTAATAGGGTTTTGAACCCAAATGACTCACAAAACAGCTCAACGAGATGCTCGAGAGTTTACTAACATGTTGCGATGAGTTTTCTAAGGGTTATGTGTCGAGTTGGTTTGGGGAAAGGGAGCTCGTATCATGAGCTCGGCTTGGTGTAGAAGAAACTCATTATCGGGAGCTTGGTGTCAAGTCTAAAGAGGTCGATATGATGTTGCTTGCAATGAAACCAATGAAACTCAGGCTCGAACTAATAAACCACTATGCATTGGTGAATAGGAGCTTGAGGTGTTTGTGAAAGGTTTGAGCTAAGTTGAAGATGAAAGGTCGAGCCAACAAACAATTCCATGCATCGAGTTAGAGAAAATGTGAGAAATGAGCTAATTTAGCTCGAGAAAGTTACCCACAAAGGGGAAGGTTGGAATGTTCATTGGAGGCCAATAGAAAATAGTGACCAGGCATATGGCACAAATCGGAGGAGAGCTCAATCAAATGTAACTCTACATGGGTCGTGTCTCGAGGAAATAACATGCCAACAGAGTGATGTATTTAAAATGCAAATTAGGAGCGATACGAGCTCATGAATATGAAGAGAAAAGATCTCAGCAAGAACACGAGTGAGCCATAGTGAATTTCTATGGATAGAAACCCGAGCCAACCAAGATTTGAGATTAAGATTAGAAACTTGAGCTCGTGAGATCAATACATGCAGTAAGGTCGCGAGGTTAACTAATTTTCAGGGAAAGCTTGGGATTGTGCAAAAACACGTCAAAATCTGAATTGACAATGATCTTAGCTCCTAAGTGATTCTCTGTGCATCTCATAAATCATTGATGAGATATCTCTGAAAGATCTTGAGCACCTGAAATGACCCAAGGAGCAAGTTTGGGGAACATTGCGGGAGGAATTCAAATCGTGGTCAGGTGGAAAATTATGAGGTTTGAGCCATAGTGGGAATTGTGGATATTGAAAACCAAATTTTCGAGATTTGGAATGACATAGCTCATCTAGGATTTCAAGGGGCCTCAAGCCATGGTGGAAATGTTAAGATGGCAAGCCAAGTATTAACTCCATGTAGGGGAGGTTTGGGCAAACATGGCTAAGTGGGTTTTTTACGATGGGAAGCCAAGGAAGATGTTCCACAACACATAGGTTCATGCAAGGATGGTCAAGTGGAGATCACGAAATGGCGAGCCAAGAGAGAAGTTATCAAACCGAGTGTGCTAATGAAGAGCCCAGTCTGATGTCCGATATTCGAGGACAAGTTACCGAGTCACTTTTCATGTTAGCGAGACGGTTGAGAGGGAGAAGCGAGTTGAAAGGAACTACCCCTTTTAAGGAGCTAGTCATGAGCCCGTGAATATGAGGCATGATAGAGTCAGATCACCATGTAAAGGAGAGAAATGTTCGTAGAGGTAGGGAAGAGTTTAGTCATTGAAGGCTTGAGCTCACGAGAACTATCATTCAAGAAAGCCACCAAATCAAACAAAAACTTGAGGCATTGAGCTAGAGTTGGAGTTCATAACCCACGAGCATAGGTCCATCATTTCCGAGGAAAGGAACTCAACCATTCAAGGTTAAATGCAAGGTCGATGCTAAGTAATTTTCTTGAGTCACAATGGATCGAGGAATAGATTACGAGGATCTCACTGTAAACATTAGCCATCATGGGGTGTGGCACAGCAAGTAAAGTGAACGTCAACACCATCTCAATGAGCTATCACCATACATAGTGAGTCTAAACCTCTACTAGCTCAAATGAACTATAATTGTGTATGAAGGAACTCAAGGTCACTTGATCGAGTCGATGCATGGAGCTCGAATACATCGAAAAATATGAATGCCAACCATGTACAAGTCATTGGAGTCGAGGTTATAATATGGCGAGTCCATGGTGTTTTAGTGGAGCTCAAGGGTGGAAAAACTTTGGGAAAGTCGTTGAGTCACTATTTATCATAGGACTCGATGTTGAACCGAGTCGAGTCGGATGAGAGTGGGACGCGAGACAAAGTTAAGCCTAGCTCGAATAACAACTCACAAAGGACTCAGAGAATGCAACATGAACAAGTAACTCATGGTCAACACATCACGAGATGAAAACCTAGATCCGTGCAAAGATGGTAAGTATATAGAAATGTAAGTACTCCCACAAGTGGTCACCATAGCAATGTGGGGAGAGACTTGAAGGAACTATCAATGTGCATTTCAAGTAGAGATGAGACACGAGATCTCATGAGATCGAGCTATGCGTAGAAATCACCGGTGTCAAACAAGTCAAGCGAAAAGAAGAGTATCTCGGTTTGATATGCAAGTGAACTCGGAACCATGGCCCACGTGAATGAGTCAAGAGCATTTTAGTGAGCCTGGTAGATGTGAGAAGTGTGAGTGGCTACAGCTTGTTAAGCGTTTGCAATGAGCAAGGCCAAACTCACGCGATGCATGTAACGAGATCTTAGAGGCACACAAAGAGCTCGGGATCAAATTCAACACCAATTTTTTGAATGGTGCTCAAGAGGAATATGTGACCCGAATTTGGCATGATCTAGTTGAACTCGATGGTGTTTGAGGTGATCTCAACATTAGTTAGAAGGTGGCGAACTCGCAGTGTTTGGAAAACAGAGAAGGGATATGTAACTTCATGTCAAGAGCTCGTGGAGTTAGGTCATACGACGGAACATTAAGAGCTCAATTTGATAGATACAAAATAAGGTCGGGCCACACCATTATTTTTTAATTAAATTAATATTTTTATTTAAATATTTTAATAATAATATTTATTATTATTATTTAAATATTTTATTTAAATATTCTTTAATTAATTAAGGAGAACTAGGTCAATAGGACATTAATGACACATGATGGAACCAAGTGGTTCAACCAACTGTAATAAATACATCATGTGCCTTCAATTTAGGAATGTAATTATGACCTTTCCTCTTCTCTCTCACATATTCTTCTATAAATGTAAGTTGGAAGCTCATTCCAAAGGGTTCCAATAGGTCAGATAGGTTGGAAAGTTAGACATCTTAGGCAAGTGTGTATTTTTCAAGAGTCCTCTCTCTTCTGCAAGTTGTCCTTGTATGTTGAGGGAACTTTCAAGCCTCTTTTCAAGATTGTAATGGAAACCATTGCTCTTTTGAATGTATGATGCATTGTGCATGTTGTTGAAGTAATAAAAGTGTGTGTTTTGTGACTAATCTTGGTCCTTTCATCCTTCTATACTTCTTTGTGCCTTTTCTCATGCTTGTAGGTACACTATGTGCAAGTTCAAGTTTCTATTGCAGGTTCTTGGAGTTTTGTGCTTATCAAGTGGTGGAGTATTGCATGTAGTTGAGTTGTGGTGCTTGTTCACCCTTCTCAAGTTCATCCTTCTTCACTGGAAGACTGATAACTTGTTTTTTCTGATCAAGTTTAACAAAGGGAATGCATGCTTCCTAGTCTATGGGTATTTGTACCCTCTCTAAGTTGTAGTAGGTGAAGTTGACTTGTGGTGCACACACCCTCTTCAAATTAACCCTTCCCGAGTCTGGAAACACCCTTTATTTGGTGCATCACCATCCCTAGTATAGTTTCATTTTTACAAATCTCTTTCCCTAAAACCCATGAAAATGTTAGCATAGGACTAGATAACCATTTTATTACACTAGGAGTAGTACAACACTTAGTTTAGGAAGAGGAAGTCGGCCTTCTCTCGGAGGTTCACCTCGAGCCCAAGTCCCACAACTTGAGAGGTGATCCCATGTGTCCCAATCACACCAAATGTCATGTTCACATTTTGGCCATTCGAGAGGGTGCAGTGATTTGGTGACAATATTTTTTGGCACGCCCGGTGGGAAAGAGTTGGTACTTCTCTTCTCACTTACACAAGTCAAAGTACTTGGTGACTCTATATCTCTGGATTCCAAATCTCAGTGTGTTAACTTATGTGAAGAATTCAAGACAAGAGCTTCTTCAAAGCAAGGAAATTATCAAGCATATCAAACTTTCCTTGTCTCCTCCAAAGAGAAGAAGAAGAGGCATTTCAACATCACCAGTTGCAGCTTTACCTCATAGGGGTCATTCAACTCCTCCATATGGAAGGTTTCCTCCACCAAGGAACAATCAAACCTCTTGTTGTTATGGCATGAAACCAAGTTTTTCCCCCTTTCAATGCAAGAAGTCCTCTTTGTTGGCTCAACGTGACCCTATACCTATTGTGGCACTCAAAATTTTACCCTTTTTTACATGGGGAAACTCACGTTACTCCAGTGGAACATATTCTTGATGTAGCCAACATTTGTGTCATACATAATATCATGGAGGACAATGTTGTGGTTAGACTTCTTGCTACCTCTTTCAAGGGAAAATCACTTCAATGGTTTTGAGGGTTAAGTGTTGGCACTATAACCACTTGGGATGAGTTAGGAGAAAAATCTATGTAAATAGTTTGAAGACAAGAGTGATCACCTATCACTTTTGGAACAACTCACTACCATGAAGAGAGCTCCCCAAGAATACATGAGTGATTTCAACTTCCGATTCCATAAGACCTGGAATAGGATTTCGCACTTATAAAGCCTTCTCCACATAATGCATTCTTGTACTATTTGTGAGCCTTGAATAATGATGTAGCAGTTATGATCCAGTCCATGGGAGGGACTACATTACCTGATGCCTATGATGTTTCCATAAGAGTGGAAAATTCCTTGATTCAAGATGGAAAGATAGCTCCACGACCACCAATGCCATTGTCTCTAGATCTTACGAACAATCATCCTATCATTGCTCCTATTCCAGTAGCCTCTAATCAACCAACTCAATCTTCCCCTGCCTCTTCAAATGATCTATTTGAAGTCAAGTCACTACTGCAAAACTTTTGGAAATGAGCTCGTTGCACTCAAGAGGCAACAATTTCAATACAATCATCCATATCAGCCACAAAATCAGCAAGTATCAAGCTAACCATCCTCCTTTTCAAGGGAACAATCAGCCACAAAATCAAGCTACAAATCAAGCTGTGAATGTCAGAGCCTTTGAAATTTTAGAACCCTCTTGTTGCTAGCTCATCTAGAGCCATAGTACTGTCCAAAATAATCTAGTTCAAGACTACGAATGGTGTTATCCTTGTTCTCAACCCCACAATCAAAATATTTGTCCCAATGGAGTTCTTGGCCAAGCCCTTATGGTTCAAAGTGTATCTTCCCCTTCTGAGCTAACAGAAACACATCTACACAAGAAACAACAGATCAACCACAGGCACCTGAAGAAACCACTTTGCTAAACTGAAAGCAAAAAGATTTTTGTGGGTTGAATACAGATTCCTCATCAATGGTGGAAAACACTCATTCCAAGAAGAGAGAAATGGAACCTCAACCTTCCAAATCTGATCAAGCATCCACTTCATAGCCTCAACACAAGTGGTGGTTGATAAAAGATGTGGGAAAGAAACCGCTAAAAACACTGTTAGCCAAGCTAGTAAGGAAAGAAGGTTCTTCAAGCATCACGATACCCAACAAGCATTTTACAAAGGAGGATCCTAATGCCCAAAGAAGTGTCAAGAAAATTTGGAGCAATTCCCTTCAACATAGTAGAACAAATGAAGAAAACCAATCTGAGTGTTACTATGTGGGACACACTCTCAATTCCTTCTCAAAGAAATTTGTTGCATGAGAGGCTCTAAATAGTTTTGGTACAACCGATGGATCAAGTCATGGAGAAAAAACTGCTATGAGTTTGTGTCAACCGGAAGGGAAAAGTATTCCTAAAAAACAAACCACCACCATTCTATATTTTCCTCGATCATTGGAAACCACCTGGTGCATAATTGCATGATCGATTCTAGTGCCAAGTAGCTCAGTCATGCCCAAACAAATTACAGATGTACTAGGCATACAATATATGCCAATTGCAAGAGGAGTTGTTCAACTGGATGGCACAACTATTAAGACTATTGGAGTTATCAAAGGACTTCAACTTACCATCCATGCATGCCCAAGTTTTTCATTCACCCAAGACATATCAGTCATTGATCTCCTCCTCTCTTCGCCATCTTCCTATCATGAGATTTCACTGCCAAGATGGGTGGTTATCTATCATGCCGATTGGTCACATATGATTCTCAGGACTCGATACAAAACCAAAGTGACTATAAGGGTGGAACCAATCTACCATAATCATGTAGAACCCTACACTGCTAGTCCTATAAATGGGAATTACACCATCAGAGATCCGAAGAAGAAGATGTTGATCATGAACCAACCACTCTTGTTGAAGAAGTCCCCGATACTGTGCTAGATGAAGTAAGTGGAGATCATCAATATGATCCCTACACTGATGTGTTAGAAGAAGAAGAAGTTGGTTTTCTACTTTTGGAAGAAACAAGATTGGGTGGGTACATACGCATTCATGAAGAAGATACGATCATACCAACTTGTCAAAACACCAAGTGATTCGGAAGGACTGTGGAAATTGTTCTTCGATGGCTCAAGAAGTAAGAATGGATCTAGGTGTTGGTGTTATGTTAATTTCTCTAGAGGAGATAAGTACTTCTCATCTTTTTGGTTGTAATTTAGTTGCACTAACAATGTTGTTGAATATGAGGCCCTTGTGTAAGGAATTCAACTAGCCCAAAAGAAGGGAATCAAAGCCCTTACTATTTTTTGAGAGATAGTGAGTTAGTTGTTCATCAAGTGATGGCATGTAGTGCATCCAAAAATGATCTTTTAAGATCATACAAGAACCGAGTTCTGGGACTTGATTGAAGATTTCAAAGCTTTTGGGATCCATGTAGTTCCTAGAAATCAAAATCAAGATGTTGATAGGCTTGCTACAATTGGCTCGCAATATGACATACCTGTTGATATCATGAAAGAAGGAAAAATTTGTCAAAATGGTGGTTGACCTTGTAGTCCCTAATAATGTGAGTAGCTGGAAAGTGTTCGATAGTGACAAACAAATTGTCCTTTTCCTACAAGAAGAGGTGGAGTTTGCTGCAAGAAATCAAGATAAGTTGCAAGAGTCATATGGTGATCAAATTATACAATTGAAAAGAAAAAAACTACCAAAAGGCTTAGTCACTCTGGAATCCATTTTCAATTCAGATGATCAAGCCAAAAGACAAAGCTCTAACATGGTGGTCAAAGAAGAAGATTTTGAGGAAGTCGAGGTAGCAAATGAAAAGTTTTTTGAAGATTGGAAAAGTGTGTACTTCCAAAGAGAAAGAAGCTTTCATCAAACTTTGTCAAGAGTATCATGACATTTTTGCATGGAGCTATAAAGACCTGCGTGGTTTTGATCTAGGTCTAGCACAACATACCATCGAACTGGATCCTAATGCCAAGCCAGTTCACTAGAAACAGAGGCCAATTAATCCCAAAATTGAGCCACTAATGAGAAAGGAGCTAACCAAACTCATCGAGGCATGTATTATTTTTCCCATCAAGCACTCCTCTTGGGTAGCCAATCTGGTGCCCGTAAGGAAGAAGAATGGAGAGATTTGGTTGTGCGTAGATTTTAGGATTTGAACCATGCCTCATTGAAAGACCATTATCCTCTTCCATCAATGGAGAAGATCCTTCAAATGGTGGTAGGAGCTCAAATATTTTCTTTTCTCGATGGATATTTGGGTTACAATCAAATTCTAGTCCAAGAATCCAACCAATTCAAAATGGATTTCACTACCAAGTGGGGCACATATGCCTACAACAAAATGCCATTTGGATTGTCCAATGTCGGGGCTACTTTCCAAAGAGCCATGGACATGGAATTTAAAGGACTAATCAATGATATCATCTTGGTTTACCTAGATGACATAATTATATATTCTAAGCATGTAGAAGATCACATCACACATCTAAGGAAGGTTTTTTCAAAGGTGTAGGGAATTTGGGGTTTCACTTAATCCCAAGAAGTGTATTTTTTGTAGTGCATGAGGGAAAGTTGTTGGGGCATGTTGTTTAGTGGAAGGACTATCAATCGATCCAGCCAAGATTCATTTGATTATGTCCTTATCTCTCCCAAGTCATAAGAAGGGCTCTCCAGAGTTTTTTTGGGAACCATAAATTTCGTGTGGAGATTCATCCTCAATTTGTGACATTGGCTAAAACCCACAACCATGCTGAAGAAAAACATGCCATTCTCATGGACAAAGGAAGGATGAGAGAGCTTCAAAGCCATCAAAATGGCCATTTCTCAAGCTCCCATGCTAGTGAACCCCAGGTTTGATAAAGACTTTATCCTTTATGCTTTTTATAGGTCAAGAGAGCATTTCAAGGATCCTCACCCAACAAAATGATGATCTGATGGAGCAACCAATTGCTTTCTTCATTCAATCCCTCAAAGACTATGAGCTCAAATACTCATTCATTGAAAAACAAGTCTTTGTGGTTATTCGAGCTTTGAAGAAATTCAAGCACATGTTGTCCAACAACAAAATTCATCTGATGGTGTCTCATCCAGGTGTCAAGGAGTTTTTTTTGAACAAAGAGATGATGAAAAAAGCATGCTGGATGGATCACGAAGGTGATGGAGTATGATGTGCATATCAAAGTTACCAAACTTTTCAGAGGTAAAGGTTTGTGTCAACAACTTGCTATAGACATGGAATCAAAAGGTGATGAGGATGATGCTCCTAAACACTGATGAGAGTGATGATCAAGTTGACTGGTTATCCAAAATGAAGAATTTCCTCTTCTCAGGAGTATATCTGTGAACATGGATAAAAACCAAAGATGGAATTTTCCATCTTCAATCTATTCCATATGTTTTGGTAGATAATGTTCTCTTTCAAAAGGATTTGAATGGTGTTCTCCTTCTTGGTGCATAGGACCGGAACAGGTAAGTAAGATACTAGAAGAGTTTCATAATGGCCTATCTGGAGGACATTTATTATGCACAAAAAAATGCTACCAAGATCATGTGATGGTTACTATTGGCTGGATTTGTTCAAAGATGCCCATCTCTGGGTAAGGAAATGTAAGGAATGTGCCTTTTTTTCATGGGAAAAAGAAGTTGGCAGCTCTTCCACTGCATCCAATTCAAGTGGATCAACCCTTTGTTCAATGGGGTTGGACTTCATCGAATGATTAATCCTCCATCCAGTGATGGACATAAATGGGTCCTTACTGCAACAGACTATTTTACTCGATGGACAGAGGTAGTAGCATTGAAAGAGAGAAATGAAAAGGTAGTTTTGGATTTCTTGGAAGGTATAATGACAAGGTTTGGTGTTCCTTTTATAGTCATTTCAGACAACACGATGGATTTTCTTGGTATGAAGTTGAGTGAATGGGCTGTTAAAAATGGGGTCTACCTCAAGACTTCATCCAATTACTATCACAAGGAAATGGATTGGCTGAGTCTAGTAACAAAAACCTCATAAGGATTATTAGCGCACACAATGGAAACTAACAAGAGGACTTGGCATACACAACTTAAGACCGCCTTATGGGAAGATCGGATCACACCTAAAAGGGCCATAGGAAATTCTCCTTTCATGCTTGTATATGGAAGAGAAGAAAAATTCCACTCTCCTTGGAGTTACCTTCTTTGGAGTTAGCTCATCAACTTGAAGTTATGGAGAGTGATCCTCTGACAATAAGGTTTGCTGAACTCATGGAGTTAGAGGAAGTATGAAACAAGGCTATGAAGACTTTGGAGCAACATCAAGCTCAAGTTAAGAAATATTTTGACAAGAAGGCATCCGACAGGCATTTTCAAGAGGGAGATTTAGTCCTCAAATGGGATGAAGATAGGGCCAAACCAGAAAGCATGCCAAGTTTGACGCTCTCTGGAGTGGGCCATACATCATCACGAGTTGCAAAGAGGTGAATTCATTTCATCTATCCAGGCTCAATGGAGAAGAACTTCCCATTCATGTGAATGGGATACATCTCAGCTTGTTTTTGAGAATCATTCCACCCCATGTATAGTTTAGTTAGGTGTTTTCCTCCAAGTGCTTATGCACACATTGTTGTGTGTTGTTGTTTTTTTTTTCTTTTTGTGTTTTTTGTTGTTTTTGCACATTGTATCATCATGGAAGGTTCAAGAGAAGGAAGGTTCAAAGTTTCCATAAGAGTTTCATGATTTACCTTCATTCAAAATTCTGTAGTGTTCCATAGATGCCAAGCATTCAATAGATTTAGTATACTTCATGCTTAGCATTCCAAGGAGGTCCAAGATCGGATAATGCTCAAGGAGATTTAGGATATATCAAGAATCAAATCACTTTCAAGATTCCAATATTGACTCCATGCCCAATGGATGACTTAAGGCTACTGGAATCATGCTTAGCAGAAATCATCCCCGAGAGGTCACCAAAAATGTTATCCAATTTTGCACACATGGAAAAATTGGACAACGGGGTCCTATTACTGACCAAATTTTCAAAACATCAAGTCATTTTGGGGCCCATTTTTGGTCATTCAAGGATAATAATTAAATTTAAAATAATTAATAAAAATAGGTTCTCTTATTTTAAATTTTTCGGTTTGAGGTTCAAAATGAAGAAAAAATCTGATCTTGAGGGTCCACTTCTACTCTCAAGTGGAAAATGATCAAAAATTAACTAATCATCATTTAAAGGGGTATTTTCTCATTTCATGACTCAAACATTGAAAATCAACATTCAAAATCTTCAAAAAAAATTTGCTCATGATGATCTGAAACAAATCATGAAAATATCTAATCCAAGTTTCAAATAGCAAATGAATTACCAAAGCTTGAGCAAATCAAATCAAGCTACTCATGAAGTTACTGGCAAATCAGTGTCAATGATTTTCTAAAGGATATGCATCAAGAAATTGAGTTGGAAATCATGACAATGAGTTAAAACATATGTAAAACTCAAAAATGCTCAACTCATACAAGGATGATAAGTGAATGTCAAGCATAATGATGATCAACATTCACTCTCAAACCAATGGATCAACTATGAAATCGTTTGAATGTTAAAAAAGCTGATGACTGAAATGAATCAACAAACATCATGCAATGGTGAATCAAAGGAGCTCAAGGTTTGATGATGTTGGGAGATCTCAGGATAAGCTGAAAAATCATGACGATGATCAAAAAGAATTCATGGAAGAATAAGAAAATGTGAGAATCAAGATAAGTCATAGTTGAATTGAGTTAATGAGAAAAAGGAGCAAACATTCAATGTTCATTAGAGGATAAAGAAAATGAATGAGTTCATGACATCAAGAGAGATGATCAGAGGAGAGCTCGATGAGAGAACATCAAATGCCAAATGAAATAAAGAGTTCAATCAAGAGTCATGAATCAAATGAAGGAAAAGAATCCTGAATAGAGCCGAATTTAAAATGTAAATTTGGAGGATAAGCTCAAAAAATGAAGCAAAAGAGCTGGAAGAAGAATCGAGTGAGCCATTGGAAATGAATGAAAATGAGATAGAAGATGATCATGAGCCAACCAAAATTGAGATTGAGCTTAAGCAAGTGTCAATGCAGTCTTGAAGCTCATGAGATATCATCACATGATCAATGAAAGGTCAAGTAGAAGGTCAAAAATTGAAGCTTGAGCAGAAAAAGTCAAATGATAAAATGATATGAAATCATGAATTGACAATGATCTTAGAAAATGATTCTCAGTAGAATGTAAGAAATCAAAACTTTGAGAGAAGCTCTAGAAAGAGATGGAAAGATGAAGCTGGAATGAATGAAAATCAAGTTTGGGGAGATCAATGTAAGGAGGAATTCATGTTCGAAGCTCATGGCAAAAGATGACAAATAAAAGTGATGGTTAATGAGAGAAGGCTCATCAAATAATGATGAAGAGAATCAGAGTAAAGTGGAACAAGAAAGTGACTCAAGTGAATTATGGAATCATGCATCAGTGAATGGTCAAGTGGAAAATTTCATGGTGGGGATTGAAAGAGAATGGTGAAATGTTAAGATAGATGGAAGACATAAATTAATTGCTCAAAGCAGAAGGTTTGGGAGTTGGGAAAAAATGGCTCATGGAGATTTTTTATGATGGCAAGCCAAGGAAGATGTTGAAAATGAGAGGTTCATCAAGGATGGTTAAGTGAAATCAAAGGATTGAGCCGAGCCAAGAGATAAAATTCTACAAATGAGAGTGATGTCAAAGAAGATGACGAGTCATGAGCTGAATCATCAGAAAGTTTGAAGTCATCTTTTGATGGTGATGAATTCAGAATGGAAACCATTGAGCATGAAGAGTGATGGATCAATAGGAGATTTCATGAGTGAGATTGAGATTAATTAGCATGTCAGAAGACCGATGAATACTTAAATGACATGAAGTGATGAGATCATGTAAATGGAAAAAATGTTGATGAGAAAGTTAAAAAGAGTTTGAGATTCAAGGAATGTTTGATCGTAGAACTTGATCATTCAAGAAAATGGTCAAATCAAGGAAAAACTTGAAAGGATGAGAGCTCATGACAAAATAGAGTTGAAATGAAGGAGTTTAAGTCATGAGAATCATCAGTTGAAGTGATTGAGCTTGAGCATGAAATCAACCATTCAAAGCAAGATTAAATGAGTAAGGTGAAATGTAAAAGTCATGAAAAAAATTTTCAATTATCATGATGGCTTGAGTCAAGCAAAGATATGACGAATCATCATCAATGCATGTGAAGATCAAGGATCGTGGATTGGCAAGATGAATGGGTGAGAAGATCAAGCATATGATCGAGAGTAAATCATACATGATCTAAATCTACTGAGTTGAGATGATGAAATAAGTATGAAGGAAATCAAGGTGGACTTGATCAAGTTGATGAGTATAAGCTTCGAATGATGAAAAAAGATGAGTTTCAAGAAGATCATAATGAAGTATTCAAGCAAGGCAACCAATTATGAATTGATGAATCAGTCAGAGTCTTGAGTCAAAAGCTGAAGCATGAGTAGGAGGCTTGGAAGATCAAAAAGGATTCAAGTGAGAACTCAATTGAAGGAATGAAATCATAGGAATCGATGTTGAAGGATGAGATTCAAAGATGAGATGAGGAGACAAGATGATGGTTAATCAATGAGTGAAAAGAGCTCACAAATGACTGAAGAACAGCAATATGAAGAGCTTCAAATCAAGGAGTCAAGGAGATTCATGAGATGGAACTGGTCGATGGAGATGGATCGTGTGAAGATGATCAATTAGAGGAGATCATGTAAGTAAATACGCCAGATGGTGAGTCACCATGAGCAAAATGGGGAAAGACTGAAGGTGAAAGCTATCAATGTGCATTTCAATTAGAGATGTCATAATTCATGAGATCGAGCTCAAGAAAATGGAAAATGGAGTCAATGGAAGCAATAGCAAGATCGAGCAGATCTAAAGCAAGATAGAAGGGATGATGCTTAAAGAACCGGGATGGACCATGTGAAGGACTCAAGAGAGCAATGCTGTGAATCAAAGTAGTAAAAGTGAGAAAATTGAGTGAGTGGAATAAATCAAGGAATGTTTGAATGAGCTTCAGTTGAGCTGGATAAAAGTTGAATCAAATGAAAGTTCATTGAATGAGCTCGAGCACTCAGTGAGCTTCAGATGGGATCAAGAATCAAAGGGAAATGAATGAGCTCATCAGACAAAGAATGAAAAGCTCAAGTTCATGGAGGATCAAATTGAGCAAAAATAGCATTTCTGAAATTTCAATGTTTGAGGTGAGCTTGACATGAGAGTAAGAAGGTGAGAAACTCGGGTGTTGGAAAACAAAGTCAGATATGACTCAATTCATGAGGTCATGAAATGAAGATAAGTCATGATGAGAGTTCAAGGAGCTTCAGTGATTGGATTAGAGGAAGATGAAAATGATAAGAAAGCCATGATGATGATGAGTGAGATCAAGTCATGGAAGACTGGAAGAGTCATCAAAGAGAGTGATTCATGATGGAGTTGAGTCAAGCTTATGGGAGAAACATGAATCTTGTGAGAGATCAATGAGGAGAAGTTCGTGCGAGAAAGAGGCTTGAGCTCATCAAAGAGATGATGCTCAATGGCTTGGTTTCAATACAAATGAGAGCTCAAATGGTGAGGAGTCTTTCAAATCTGAGAGCTTGGAGCATGAGCTTGAAGTGATGGAGGAGCTCAATCGAGATGAAGGGATTTGAGTCAAGAAGCAGATAGCTCAAATGAAACATGGTGGAAACGAAGGAGCTGAGCTGACTCTGGTGAGTTGGCTCGATGAGCCAACCACCGAGTTGGTCTTTTTGGCATTCCTTTTTGCCATGGACCCCTCCTCTTCAAGTCAAAAGTCAACAAGGGGTCCCACCATAATTTTTTAATTAAATTAATATTTTTATTTAAATATTTTAATAATAATATTTATTATTATTATTTAAATATTTTATTTAAATATTCTTTTAATTAATTAAGAGAACTAGGTCAACTGGGCATTAATGACACATGATGGAACCTTCTAAAGTGGTTCAACCAACTGTAATAAATACATCATGTACCTTCAATTTAGGAATGTAATTATGACCTTTCTCTCTCTCTCACATATTCTTCTATAAATGTAAGTTGGAAGCTCATTCCAAAGGGTTCCAACAAGTCAGATAGGTTGGAAAGTTAGACATCTTAGGCAAGTGTGTATTTTTCAAGAGTCCTCTCTCTTCTGCAAGTTGTCCTTGTATGTTGAGGGAACTTTCAAGCCTCTTTTCAAGACTGTAATGGAAACCATTTCCTCTTCTGAATGTATGATGCATTGTGCATGTTATTGAAGTAATAAAAGTGTGTGTTTTGTGACTAATCTGGTCCTTTCATCCTTCTATACTTCTTTTGTGCCTTTTCTCATGCTTGTAGGTACACTGTGCAAGTTCAAGTTTCTATTGCAGGTTCTTGGAGTTTTGTGCTTATCAAGTGGTGGAGTATTGCATGTAGTTGAGTTGTGGTGCTTTGTTCACCCTTCTCAAGTTCATCCTTCTTCACTGGAAGACTAATGATAATTGTTTTTCGATCGATCGAGTTTAACAAAGGAATGCATGCTTCCTAGTATGTGGTATTTTGTTACCCTCTCTAAGTTGCAGTAGGTGAAGTTGACTTGTGGTGCACAACACCCTCTTCAAATCAACCCTTCCGAGTCTAGAAACACCCTTTATTTTCTATCCAAATTCTAGCCATTATGAGGGTGGAATGATTTGGCGACAACACTAAGTTGACCACATAGGAGGGGATGATGATTACAAGTGACACCTCTGGACCCTTAGCGTGGTTCCAATAGGTAAACAAGAAGGTGATGGGTGTAATGATCATGAAGTTCTCACCAAAAAGGGATAACCTATCCATAAGGAAAATGCTATGGGTAGAGCCATGGTACCCATATTTAAGGTCATGTCGAGGAAGTGACGGTAGACCACATAGTTCCATATCATTACAATGATAGATGGAAGGGGCTAATGATGGAGGAATGATCTAAAGATATGACTATCTGCTCATGGGTATATATGTTAACAATAGAATGGTCATAAGTGCAATGCATTAAGAGGTTCAGTCTCTGGTTTACCATCAAGGGAATCCAAATGATAGGCCTAGACCCATACTTATGTGATAATGTATGGTCCAATCTAGTTGGGAGAAAACTTTCCATTGGCTCCTTTCTAAAGTAGTGACATTTTGATTTTCTTTTAAGACAAGGTCACCTATTTTAAAGTTGTGTTCTTTGAGATGCTTGTTATAAGCACGTTGGACACACTTGATAAACATGATGATGCTCAAGAGAAAGGAGGCGGTGCTCATCTAACAATTCAAGTTGTGGCTAGGTGCTCTTGGCAATAATATTCATCAGAAATGAAGTCATGAAGAGACACACGTAAGGATGGAATTTGAACTTGAGAGGAAGAAAAAATTCAAACCATATATGAGAGAAAAGGGGGTAGTGCATGTGGAGGTACAAGATGTTGGTTCAGTAAGCCCAAAGAGTGAAGGGAAGTTGAAGATGCCAATCACGACCTGCTTTATTGATGGTTTTAGCAAGGATGTTACGCAAGGTCTTGTTGGTCACTTTGGCCTGGCCGTTAGCTTGAGGATAATAAGGAGATGAGAAACTAAGCTTGATATTGAATGAGTCATAGAGTTTCCTAACATATTTGTTTTTAAAGGACTTCCCGTTATTGTGATGATCTTGTGAGGGATTCGAAGTGACAAATTATGTGTTGGTAGATGAAGTTAACGATGTGATTGGCTTTAGTTGAGGTGAGTGGAATTTCTTCCACCCACTTGGTGAAATATTTAGTTGCAGTGATAATGGAATGATGACACTGAGAAGAATGAGGATTGATAGTACCAATGAGATCGAGGCCCCCACTGAAAAGGGCCAAAGGTCTTGAGCGGTTGTAAGGCTTAGCTAGGAATGTCAGAACAAGATTGGAATGTTGTTGACATTTGACACATTTCTTAACATATTCGCAACAGTCTTGATTGAGAGAAGGCCAATAATAGCCAAGGCAAAGAAATGTTTAGTGATAGCCAAACCACTAAAATGTCCACCACAAATGTCATCGTGGACTTCTTGGATACATGCAAGTAGATTCATGGGATTTAAGGCATCAAAGGAGAATACCGTCGAACCCATGTTTATAGAGGATGCCTCCAAGAATGACATAGCGGTTAGCACGTTGAAGAAATGACCTTCTACCATTCTTAGATAGGTCTGAGGGAATGATGGATTTGGATAGATAATCAAATATTTGAGAGTACCAAAGATCCGATGAGTCGGGTTCAACAACATTAACATGAGGTAACCTATGGATGTGAGATGGTTGATCACGATGATGAACAACCACCAAAAGTTTGGATTCATTAGTTTTCCATGGGATGAGAGATGTAAGGGAAGCCATCATGTCAAAAAATGATTGGATGAGTGAGGGATGGCTTGAATAGTATAAGAATCAAAGGCTTCAAGGAGAAATAGGATGATATCTCGATATTTTTTGCAAAATCATTTTTACATTGATAATTTCTTGTAATTTGTTTGATAATGAGCTCTGAATCCCCATAGATGTCAAGGATTTGAACACCCAAAAGGAATAATAGTTTCAAGACCTAAAATAAGGGATTCATACTCTGCCATATTGTTCATGCATTCAAAGTCAAGTTTTTGGGAAATGGGCATGGGAGTGTCCCAAGGAGGAATGAGAATGATGTCAAAGCACCTCCCCTTGCCAACATTTAGATCCATCAAAGAAGAGATTCATGCGAAGAGGAAAAGACTCATAATGAAGATTGTTAATGGATTCATGAGAAATTTTCATGAGGAAGATGAGTGGTAGGAAGAGGGGCTTCACTAATTGGTTTGTGATCACTTGGCCTTTAATAGACTTTTGAGAGATGAACTCTAGGTCAAACTCTTTCATGAGCATGAGCCATCGAGTGATGCGATCATTGTGGTAAGGTTTAGAATGTATGGTTTTGAGAAGATGAAAGCTAGTGACTACATACATTTTTTGATTGAGAAGATAATGGCGGAGCTTGGAAGTGGCGAAGAAAAGAGGCAACACATCTTTTCAGCTTCAGTGTAGTGAGTTTCATACTCATGTAGGGTATGAATGATGTAATAGACAACCTCATTCTCTACCTTAGCCATCACGATGTGCCAACATGGCACCTAATGCATGATCGTAGTAGAGACATATAGGTAAAAAGGCTCCCCCTGCGTGGAGGTGTAAGAATAGGTGGAGATAGGAGATACTGCTTAAGATCATCGAAGGATTTTTGTAGTTATCATCCCAATGGAAGGTGACATCTTTATGAAAGAAGATGATGAAAGGGTTGGAAATGGTCTGAAATTTGTGAGATGAATGCAGTGGATGGATGAAGCCAACCTTGAAGACTATGCGAAGTTGTTTAAGATTGGAAGGAGGAGACATCTCAAGGATAGCCTTGATTTTGGTAGGGTCAACCTCAATACCCCTGATAGAAATGATGAAGCCAAGGATTTTTCTAGTTAATACACAAAAACACACTTGGTGGGATTAAGGTGAAGGAAGAAATGGAGAGACATTCAAAAAGGATTTTAAGGACAGAGAGGTGATCACATCGATGTTTGGATTTTCCAAGAGGTCATCAACATAGTCTTCTATAGTCTTATGTATGAGATCATGAAAGATATAAGTCATGGCTTCATTGATAAGTGGCCCCAACATTTTTCAAACCAAAGGGCATGACATGATAGCAAAAGGTCCCCATGGGGTGATGAAGGAGGTCTTATGTTGATCTTCTGGTGTGATGAGGATCTGATTATAGCTAAAAAAACCATCCATAAGAGAAAGCATCTCATGTCTTGCGGTAAGATCCACAAGTTGATCGATGTTGGGAAGAGGAAAGTCATCTTTAGGGAAAGTGAGATTAAGATCCTAAAATTCATTTAGTGCATATACAAAGCTTTCCCGATGCTTTAGTGATGGGTATGATGTTAGAAACCCATTGGGGATAGTCAATGGGGATGATGAAATTGGGTAGAAAGAAGACATTGTAACTCCTCTTTAACAAGGAGAGAAACTGAGGATGCATGTGGTGAAGCTTCTGCCTAATTGGTTTAGCATTGGGGATGGTGACAATGTTATGGACAATGATGGAGGGGTCAAGACCTGGCATGTTGAGAGTATGACCATGTAAAGGCTTGGCTATGTGTGGATAAGAAAGAGGTGAAGGCTTTGAGTTCTTGTGGCTCTAGATATTGGCCCACCTTAAGGATGTGGGGATCTTGAGGAGTCTCGATATTAATGTCGATAGTGGACTCATTTAGGAGAGTGGAAGTGTCAAGGGGAAGGGAATTTTGGATATGAGAATCCTCGGCCCCATGTAAGAAAGAATGGAATTATCATCTCACACTGAAGAATGTCAATGGTAGGGGAATCTTCCTCTACCATCTCTGGATGCTTGAGAGGAAAGGACCGGGTTTCATTTCAACTTGATAAGTGACCGGTCCGAGGGAAATGGTGGAAATTAAAAAAAAAATAGGGGAATAGATTTGGTATCATCGGGATCGGTGAGATAGTCGGATGGAGAGGAGGGAGGTGAATCAATGTTGATGGGAGAGGATGTAGAAGTGCCCGAAGGGGGATGGAGGGATCTTTGTATCCCAAGCCAAAATTTTCACATGGTTTGTGGTTTGTTTGAAGACATGGTCATGTGGTGACCTTGTTCATAATGCCCATACCAAACCCCTTCCATGCACAATGGTGGAGGTATGTGTAGGTGAAGGATGGTTTACCAAGGAATCTGAAACCACCAACATATGGTTTGGTGTGTGGGTGATCTTTGACATGAGAAGAAGGGTGATCGAGGTCACCATATACTAGATGGGTTTGGAGAAAAGAGGGCCAAATGAGATGATTTCCCCAACATTTGATTGATACATAGGGGCCTTATCAGGGTGGATGAGGTGGTTGGGAGAAGGAAGAGAATTAAGAGTGAGGAGTTGATATTCTCCTAAGGAAAGGCGTTGCATTACAACATCGACAGATCCATCATGGGGTAATGTAGATGTAGGCACAAAAGAACTGGTGGATGCACGTCAGAAGAAGGGTTGGATTTGGGGACAAGCACGTCTTTAGGTCGATAAGTCATATGACATGTCTTGAAAGGAGGAGCATCAATGGGGAGAGTACAAATGGTCCCTTCATGTTCATATTTAATACAATGATGGAGGGTAGATGGGGACGAGTGCATGCATGGCACGAATCCAAGGACGTCAAGTAGAAGATTATACTGAAATTCTCCTTCTATAATGTAGAAGAGCTCATGGAGGAGTTTATGGATCGATGTGAATGGGAAGGAAAATTGTACCCAATGGGGGTTACAACATCATTAAAACCATGAGAGGATGGTAGGAGATTCAATGAAAATGGTGTTAGGTAGTTTGAGTTGGTTGAAGGTGTGAGAAGAAATTATATTGATACTAGCACCATTATCAATCATAGTCCGTCGGATGCACGTGTCATTGATGTGGACCATGATGAAGAGAGGAATATCGTGTTCTTAGTGGCATGTTGGGGATTTCTGAATCCTTGAAGGACATGGTGGTGGATGCTTTGTAAGAGCATCAGCTAGAGCCATGCGAGGGTTGAGGCTCATTAGATGATACCAGGATCCATTGTAGAGCTTCAATAAGCCTATTTATGGTTAGGAGAGATTTGGATAAGCTCATAAAGTGACATTTTAACCGGGGCCTAGTGAAGTTGTTTGACAATGGTCTTTGATGGAAGTGGGATTAGGAGTGGCCAAAATAGATACCTTGGCCTTAGAGGAAGATGGAGGGGTTGATAGGGGATGAGTGGTGGGAGCATGATGAAAATTTAGGTTGTGATGGGGGTGTGGATGAGGTAATCTCCTAGGAGGAGGGATACAACAAAGGTCTTTGGCTTAGGTTGTGTGGTGGAGTTAGGGTTATGTGGTCTAGAATGGGTGGTTATCCAAAACAACGTTGATCAAAGAGGGGGACCATCCCTAGGAACATCCTCTTTTGGTGGTGGGTTGGTGATGTCCTTGGATGTATCTTATTTTGGTGGTGGTGATGTCCTTGGATGGTGGTGGCATGTTGGAAAGAGTCCTCGATGAAAGGGGTGGCTTAGATGTTCTGGAAGATGCATGTTGGGGTGAGGAGTGATTGGGTTGGTGGAAGAGTTGGTTCTCCCTCATCAAGGAGATCATTCTCATTGATAAGGTTGTGTATGATGGTTTGAAGGGCTCTCTACATGTTTAGTGTCATGCCTAGTGCATGGTGGTATGCAAAAATAAGGTTAGAGTCAAACCATGAGGGTCTTGGTGCACTTGGTTTGAAGGGTTTAATTGGTGGTAGGGTGATTTTGAGGCTAGAGAAATTGGTAAAACATTGTAGTATAATATCCCAAGGAATAGGTGATGATGTGGCTATAGGTGAAGGGTTTTGTGATGAATTTAATGATGGTTTTGACATGTGAGGTGGTGTGATGGGAGCCTTTGATACTATCTTAGATTTAGAAGAGGATGGGGCAACTGTGTTTGTTTTGGAATATTGGTTGATGATGTGGATGACCTAGACTCAGTTTTGGGAGGTGGTTTAGAAAGAGGTCGTCGTTGTGTTGTTTTTATAGTAGTGGTGAAGGTTTTCAATGAAGGGGATGATCTCAAAATAGAAGAAGATGATGAAGGGGGTGGTCCCAAAATAGAATAAAATAGAAGATGATGATGAAGATGATGTGGGAGGGTCCCAAAATAGAAGATGATGATGTGGCTTTAGGAGGATTGGTCTTAGGGGAAGGAAGCTCTACCTTTTTGTGAGGACATGAAAGAGGACATTGAGGAAATGTGCCAAGGGGTCTAGATCTTGTTTGTGAAGAGGCACCCTTGGGAGGAATGAAAAAATATCTATTGGAGGGTCCAAAGATGGTATTGTGGTTGATACAGGTGGAGGGAGTAGTCTTTGCATGATGATGTCAAAAGGAAGCAAAGATTGGTTTGATGTGAAGGCGTCGATTGTGTAGAAGAGATGGGAGGATCACTTGAAGTTATTACAAGTTGAAGTGCTTTCCAAAATTCTTCAAGTGATGAAAGTGATGTAGAAGAAGAAGGTGATGTAGATGTGGTCACAATAGTTGATGTAGTGGGTGTGGGTAAGAGTGCGGAAAGAGGAACTGGGATTGATGCTAAGGATGGTACAATGGGTAAAGGTGGAATGGATGTGGATAAGGTAGTCAAACCTAATGAAGTGGATGTGAAAAGTGATGAAGTAGGAGTGATAGATAAAGGAGTCGATATAGGTGTTGGATCAATGGTGGGTGTAGAATGAGATGGGGATGGTTGTTTTATAAATGATTCAAGGGGCATCATTGATATACTTGTGAATGGGGAAGATGTGACATGTGTGGAAGTAGGTATGGGTGTGGGAATAGATGTTGAGATAGATGTAGGTATGATTGGTGTAGGTATGGGAATAAGTGTTGATGAACTTGTGGATGTAGGAAAATGTCTAGAGAGGTGGATGTGATGGTTGATGAAGGTGGTGAATCATGGATGAGATAGGATCTTGATCAATAGTGTGTAGAGTGTTTATGGTATGAGCGTTAGGTGCTTGGGATGTAGAAGAAGTGGTGGCTTGAACTTTTTGGTGCATGGTTGGGGAATGGTTGTTTAAATATGTCAAGTGGTTGGTTAGGGGATGCATTAGGATTGTCCACTTGAAGATCACCTTGATCAATGAGTCTTTGGACTAGATCTTTGAAGGTTTGACACCTCTCTATATCATGTCCTCAGACTTGGTGATATTCTGATAATGATCTTCATGATACCACATGGTTTTGGTCTTGATTCATCAAGTGGCTGGATAGGAGGAAGAGTGATAAGGTTAACTACCATCATTTTGTCAAATATTGAACTATACGATTCTCCAAGGGGAGTATAGTTGGGCGTTGGTCTAGGGGCTCTTTGTTGAGGCCACACACTGGAAGTAGGTGGGGAAGATGATTTAATGATCACAACATTGGCCATTACCTTTGATTTGTCATTTTGCATGGAGGACTTGGTAAATTCATGTTTAGGTTTATTTGATTTTAATTTTAAATGACCCTGCTCAAGGGCACGTGTTTCAAGTTTTCTGGCCATGGTGAAGGCTTCGTCAAAGGTTTGAAATGATTGGATTTGTAAAGTGGAAGATATATGCTTCACACATGAACGTGAGAAGAGCTCGATGAGATCAGTTTGCAGAAGAGGGAAGGATAATTGGTTTATAATGCCATGCCAGCACACGTGAAAAATATGATGGATTCATCCTCAAACTATCGAATGGCATATAGATCATTGATAGTTATTTTGCATGTGATGTTAATCGAAAAAGTGTTCTAAAAATAGTTGCATGTGAGTTGGGTGAATGAGAATATAGAATATTATGGGATACTATTGTACTAGTCTAATGTGGGACCAGCCAAGGACATGGGGAAGGTGTGAAGCATTAAGTCTTGATCATGTGCAATAAGGTAGCACACATGTTTGAATGCATGAAGATGTTGTTGTGGATCCTCTTTGTTGTTAAACTTGATGAATTTTGGCAATTCCCAGTGTAAAGGATATGATTTAATTGGTATAGATGGGTGAATAGGCTCATTACAAATTTTTTCATATGATAATGAAGATTTGGATACTAAAGTAGTAGCTTTGAGGTTGGCTATCCTATTCACAAGAGCATGCATGGGATCATTTGGAAGAGTCATTGGGGGGAGAGGTGGTGGTTGCATGTAAGAAGTGGCCAGATGAGTTTGTTGTTGGATTTGTGGATGTGTGGGTGTTTGAGGAATTTGATAGGGGTGAGTGTGAATCATGGGTTGTGATTGAAGGGGTGGTTGTTTGAAATAATTTTTTTGAGAAATGGGGACATGGTATGATTTTTGGGACTAGGTTGGTTGTTGTGGAAATTGTTGAGTGGGGATGTGGGTGTAGATAGGTTGATGGAATGGGTGAGACATTGAATAATGCAAAGGACCCATAAAAAGGGTTGGGAAGCAATGACATGCATGTGTGATGTGAGAGGAACCTGTTGTTTCAGATAGGGGATGTGATGTGTGGGCATGTTGGATGGGGGAACTAGTGATAATTATGGCCAAAGAGGTGATAGGAATGGTAGTTATAATGGTTGTATTGATTGGAGGAGATTGGGGGGAATAGGTGTGACTATCTGAGTAGTTTGGTGGGATGGTGGATTGGTAGAAGAAGAAAAAGTGAGGTCATGTTGGGATGTAAGAAGTTTGTTTATGATAAGTTGGGTGTTTTGGGATTGGTCTGATAAGAGTAAATGTTGAAGTGGTGGACCATCTGGAGGAATGAATGGATTTCCTAAGGAGATAGTCTTGGAGAGCCACCGGATTGGCATCAAGAATTTTTGAACTCTACATCACCATGAGGGATGATAGGAAGACCAAAAGGTTCCGATCTAATGGATGGTGGGGTGGCTGGCCTAGATGGGATAGATTGATGGTATAAGAAATAATTGGTCTCATCTAAGGTTGAAGTGTGAACAAGGGGTCCTTGGTGAGAAATGTTGATGAGGGGTTGAGTGCCCATGAAAGAGGTAATCAAGGGCATGGATAGGGATAAGGAACTGTTGCGGTGGATGTTTGTTGGGATGAAGAATTATTTGAAGAAAATTTGTGTTCCATTTTCTTAGTGGTTGAATGAGTAATTATGGGCATGAAAAAAAAGAAACTTTTACACTAACTAAACCAAGAAAGTCAGGAAAAATTTTTTTTTTTTTTTTATTAAGAACAAGTGTGAAAAAAAAAAGAGGATGGCTATAAGAGGACCTAGAAGAAGGAAAACTATGTTTGGTTTAGGTAAGTTGTGGCTGGGAAATGTCTGAAATGGTTTCTGTTGGGTGATCAAATCCCAATCAAGTGAACCAGGTGAAAGGAATGTTTTGATGTGTTAATTGGTTTGTGAAGTTTTAGGATGTGTGTGATAAGATATGTGAGATGTAGAATATTAAACCCCTATTTAAACTATGTGAGCAAGTAGGATGAGAAAAAGTTATTTGTTAACCCAAATCCAAATGTTATCTTTCGATGAGGACACACATAGGAAAAGGGAGTTGCGATGCAAAAGGAGAAAATAGAGAAAATGAGGAATACATGTATAGCAGCTTTTCCTTTTTATCTAGAAGCAAGTTGAGGCAAGAAAAGAGTAGGCTCCAAGCAATCCTTTTGCAAGAAAGCCAGCAATGTAGACTATCTGCATAGTTAGCGCAACAAAATACTAGAGAGAATATGGAGCTATCAATGTGAGTATGTTGATTAAAAAAATGACAAACTACTATGTAGTCAATGATCCTGCAAAAGGGGTTAGTAGTTCTCTATGATAATGAAAATACAATGATGTAGGATACCACAATCACATTTTTGATTCTCAAGATTGCTTTTGATAAGCACAAGAGAAGAGCATACATGCGACGGGTTGTGATTAGCTTCTCAAAAAAAAAAAAAAATGAAAAAGAACATGTAGATGAAAGGCACCAAAAGGGGGTTAGATGACAATGTGAGTAAATAATAATGATGTGTTGTAAAGTGATATGCGGTATCGTCAAATGATGAAAGATGCTAAAGAAGCACCAATCATGATGAGTGGTATTCTTTGGAGATCTCAGCGAAGGTATAGTGGGTGTAAATGTTATAAAAAATATGTCTTTGATAATGAAATGAGGTGGGTGCAATTGTGGAAAGTGGTCACCTACAAAATAAAATAAGATAATTAGTTAACATGATTATAAAAAGTACGTTAAATATAATTAAAAGATCTAATGTTTGTCAAAAGAAGGTCCTATGAAGAAAAATTAAAAAATGATTAAACAAAAATAAAAATTGTAGTCCAATGTTCGAATGCAACGATATTAAACAAGTTGTGAAAGCTAAATGATAGACAAGAAAATAATATAAGGAAAGAAAATGTGTAAGGGAATGGAAATGACAAACTAGTGGTTATAAATTAAGAAAACAACGAAAGTGAAGACTAAAGCTAAAGAAATGAATATGACAATAGGGAATGATATATGATATAAATGATAAATGACACATGTTATAGACCAACGAAATGATGTGATATATACGAGGTGACATAAATGAGGCATATAGAATGCAAATAAGCATGATATAAATAATGTAAACTAATATATAGACTGATATAGACTAATGAAAAAGCTAGACCAATATAGATGAAAGAAAAATTACGAGATAAATACAAGACTATCTAAATGTGAGACTATTATAGAAAAAATAAATGATGTAGACTAAACGATGGATAATGAAAATATAGACTAATACAAATTCATAGATCGAGGAAATGATAGAAATGCAAGACCATATGAATGCAAGATACTACGGAATAGTAAAAATCAAAGACTAAAAACAATGTACTCGAAAGTCGTTGATGAAATTCAAACAAGTTGGTAAATGGGTCGGTTGGTTAAGTTGGATTGAAAAGTGGTCGGTTGGTCGTTGTATAGTGGAAATGGGGTGGTTGGTCGATGTGAAGGGATGTGGGAGCTTGGGTAGGGAAGGGTGGTTGGATGTGATGTTGAGGAGTATGGGCGGCGAGGATGGCTTAGCCGAGGTGCCAAGATAAAATAAGAGGTAAAGTTCATTGGGCCTGCGGGATTAGTGATAGCTAGGACCAAGTGTGGGGAGTGTCGAGGGAAAAGAGGAATGAATTTAGCGATGAGAGCTCTCATGAGGGAGTGTGAGTGGGAGAGACAACGTGGAGCCCTATGACGGTGTGGGATATGTACAAGAGGTCGTGAATGGGTGAATGGCGGGGGATGTACATGGATGAGGAGTGGCGATTGGGAGTATGGAACGTGGGATACGAGATCTTATGTGGCCGAGGGGTCGTGTGTGTGAAGACCGTGGGGAGATGATTTTGCTCAATCTTGTGTAGTGAATAAAATCGAGAAAGTCTATCTTATGTTTCGCAAAAAAGAGTTTCTTAATCTTGTGGATCTGGGTTAATTATGGCTTGAAGTATCTCGGTGAATCTCACAGAAGTCAAAAATATCACTTTCTTCTATTTTTCTATGTTATTTAAAGGTGTTTTCACAACAACAAAATACCATTTATTTCACTTTCAAGGATTAAGGAAGGATGCAGTCTCGAGTGGAATGGCATCACATTGATTGTCAAGGCATGGATCAAAGTGCATTGATACACATGTGAAATGTTTGATCAACAGATTCAAGGTCAAGCCATTTATTCGAATGACCATGGAATCATGATCAGGGGGTGTGGGAGTGTGGAGTCACGTGGATGGGTGATGAGTTTTATATGGACTCAATGGTGAGCCGATGGAAGGATGGTGACATGTGTGGACGTTGGGTGAACCAATAGAGGAGTTTGGAAGAGCGGTTGGGAGAGGTCGTTGAGGAGTGTGGGGAGAGGTGCAAGGTGAGAGCACAGGATGAGCCGAGGGGCTCGGAGAGACAGGGATATAAAGAGTGTAGAAGGTGAGGAGATGTGGGGAAGAGTTGGAATTAGAGAGTGAAGGATAGATTTTGGGTCGAGATAGAAGAGTGCTAGGTGGGTTGGAAGTTGGGAGAGATGGTGTGGAGCTGGGGGGAAGATGCGTGGGAGGGGTCGTGGGAGTGGAGTTAAGGTGTGTGGATAGGTCTATCTGACATGGGAGAATAGCTAAGTGTGGGGATGGGAATTGAGAATTTGAGGTGGAGGATGGGACTGTTGGGAGAGAGGATGGGTTTAACATGGGGACGGGGTCGGCCGAGTGAGGAGGTGGAGAGTGGAGTGGTGAGTGTTTAAAGAGGGGGTGTGGAAATAATAGAGTGTGTGGGAGTGGAGGAGGTGAGGGATAACTCGGTTATGTCTTAGTGAAAGGGGGTGGAGATAAGTGGAGGATTTGGGTAGGAGGTGAGTTTTCGGGAGTTTAAGGATAATAATTTTTTTTTTGTTTTTTTGTTTTTGATTTTATTTATTTACTTAGATATTAATATATATACCATATCTATAAATCATCAAATATATCATTATTATAATGAAAAACTAAAACTTTATACCAATTATAAAGCACCAAATACTAACATTTTTGGGAGATGACTAACTGAGACAATTATAGATGATAAATATCAAAAATACCGCCACCACAGAGACATCCAAAATCGATGACGAAGCCAATAACATATCCACCATTATTATGGAACCTGCACACACACCCTAAGACAACACAAAGAAATAATACTTCCCACAATGTGAACGTTAAACACAAACATACCATATGAAATGGAAAATGAAACTACAACCGCAAACACTAATAAGAAAATGATAGATAAAAGCAACGAGTTGCAAAAATGATAATAACTCGTGGGAAAGTCCCACTCAGCGTGTGCAGAATGTTGATCAAGTTTTCTTCGTCCATGTCCATATTAGTGAGCTAGATAACAAAGAAAATCAAACAACCTCAAATGATGGGGTTTTAGGGTACCTCGTAGATGCGATATGGATGCAAATGGATGGGCAAAGTGAATGTCCTCACTGTGAGTTGGATAGACCTAAAAACAGAGGCAACTAAGAAGAAAATAGATTAGATGGTATATGTGGGGGCTACCCGGAAAAGTCGGTTCCAAGAAGCATGAGCTTCCTTATGCGGATGTCAACCCCGTTTGATAAGATAAAATGATATAAATGAAATATAAATGGATAACATGCAAAAATAATAAATAACAAAACCTGAAAATGTCCAATGTATAGAGGAGCTACTGATATGATCAAAGTAAATGTAAAGCAAACCAAACTAAGAGAACCACAAAGGCATGAGGATGGTATTATGGTGATTCAAGTGGCATACAAGGGCACTATGATGATATTATGATAAGCGAGGGGCTATAATGTCAGAGGTTTTCTATCACTCTTAACTTGTTTGAAAGAGGGGGAAGGCTGTATTTATAGCTTGGAGATGGGGTTAGTTTAGGGGTTATCAGGTAACCTGGGTTTGACAAAGTAACCCTAATTAAGTGAGTGGGGGGACATGATTTGAGTGATTAGGTGAAATAATGGATTTGATAAGGATTATTCTGCATTATTTAAATCATGAGTGGGGTTCATGATTTGAATGATTAGGTGAAATAATGGATTTGATAAGGATTATTCTGCATTATTTAAATCATGAGTGGGGTTCATGATTTAAATGATTTTTGAGTGATATGACTTAATTTGGAATATTTATACGAGGATTAGGTATTTAAAAGGGGATTAATTAATCAATTAAGATTGATTAATTGAACATGTATTTAAAAGGGGAAATGGGATTATTCAAATTGAGGGGGAAAATGGATCGAATGATTAAAAAGGTGAGCAAATGTGGGGTGAAGGGGAGCAACGATACTAAAAAATGGTGTTTACAAAACCCCTTCTTCGTGTAGTCTTCCTTGCATGTCCTAATCTCATACCCTAGTTTGTTACCTCTAAGCCCTAACTTTGTAACACCCGAGCTCTTGTGAACCCTAGATGTTTAGATTCCAACCTTGAAAAACCCTACTTCAACTCATGCCTTCACCATTTTCTCAAACTTATTTTTCCTCTACCGAGGATCTCCACATTGAAAACCTCGCATTAGCCTGCTTGCTCTTGTTTTCTTGCTACTTGATTCACTTCATTACACTTGGTCGCTTGAATGATTGGTCATTAAAATATCTTCAAATGCAAGGTAGTAAATGACTTGATTTTCCCATTTTTATAGCTTTTCACACTTAATCACCCCACGAATTAATTTTTGTCTTTGAAACATATTTTTCCAACTTTTATGATTTAAATCACTTTCTTGTTTTAAAAATGTTTTGTATCTTAACAATACCTTTTGATTTTCTTCATATTTTTCTTCGACACATGGAAGTCATAAAATTCAGTGCGCCACTACTTCGAGGATTGTAGTCATCCTTGTGCCACAAACCATCTTCCCCTATGCCACATACCAAGTAGTCCATCATGTTGTTTCCTCCCTCGCGTTACACTGCACGGCCTCTTACTCACATGGCTTCCGGATCTAAGAAATCCCTATCTCGTACCATAATTCCTAAGCACATGCAACATATTTCTTTTACTTTTGTGCATACCCAAATAGTATATATTGAGCACCCTAATTTCAAATTTTTCACGTGCACCACTGAACCAAGTACCACCAACAACATTTTTATTCTTTATGTATGCAACTACACTGTGTCCACCCCACTCTAAAAGTATGCATAGTCCTTTGTGCATCAAATCAATAAGTAGTAATTAGTTCTTGCGTGCAAATGTGCTTATTACAACAAAACAAGACATGAAAGGGAAATCTAATCCAAGTGGCAATACGCCTTATTACAATCATGGAGGAAAATTATTTATTGTAGGGCTTCATCGTATTCCCGTTGAAGTAACTAGGAAACATGGTGCAATCCAACGCTTGCATTTGACATGTGCCTGAGTCTAGTATCTTGGTCACTACAAATGGTCCCAACCAATGGAATTTCAATTTCCTTGGGTGGCACACAAACTTGGAGTCATACAAAAGTACCATCTTTCCAACTGTAAAGGAATTGTTCTTGATGTGTCTATCATGCCAAGCCTTATGTCGTGATTTTTATGTCTTTTGGATCCGACGTGCAATGCTGCACCACTCATCAAATTACATCAAATCATTAATGTGCTCATCCACACCTAGTTCCTCATCCAACACACCCTATGCGCGTACGCAGTGATCATAACAAAAATTCCATAGGTGGTAAAACCTCTGCACCAAACACTAACTGAAAGGGTATGGTCTTGTTTAAACATTTATAGGTTTTTTTATATGCCCAAATAACGGTTGATACCTTTTCATCCCAATCATATCTTCCAACATCACATATCTTTTTAGTGTTTGTCCTAATATCTTGTTGAAAGCTTCAATAGTGCCTTTTTCTTGAGGGTGATAAGGTGTAGTATTATGGTGTGACACCATAAAATCTTATAATAAAATTTGAATAGTCTCATTTAAGAAATGAGTTCCTCTATCGCTGGTTACACTTAATGGGAACCCATACATGTTGATAATATTTTCCAAAATGAACCTCATTGTTGTCAACTGCAATGCAATATTTTGTAGGCACAACCACTTCCCACCTTGTCAAGTGATCAATACATGTGTTGATGTAACGCACTCCGATTCTGCGTGCAAGTGGTGCAATAGGTCCTCCAAAATCAATAGCCCATTTTTCAAAAGGCTTTGCACTTTCTATAGGTCTCAATGGCATTTCATCTCTATTTCCGAATTTCTAATCCTTTGACAATCACATGCTTTGAAAAAGTCTTTTTGTAAGTGCACCAACAGATTTACATAGAATAATACTTCATATCTTGTATTATGATATTGCTTTCAATTCATTCCGGATCAATTACAAAATACAAAATCACCACATATATAGGCAAAAGACATCCTAATTCTAAGGAGTCTTGCCAACTACAAAATCTCAACCAAGCCTAATTATGTGGGGTGAGAATAACTCACGTAACCCACACATAACAATAAATATAATAATATATTGTTGAAACAATATATTATAACAACTCTAACAATAATCTCTCAACCATAATAATTACACACGTAATTATTATTCACACACATAAATATGTGAAGCACTATAATATTCCTAACATTCCCCCCCTTAGTGTGAACATGGGGAAAACCTGCCTTTGTACTTGCACCTACTCATGATTTGGTGATTTTCACAGGATGATCACAAACCTCATGGATGGTTTTGCAAACGGTTGACCACAAACCAAGAATGGTGGTTTTGCAATTGGTTAACCACAAACCAAAAAGTGATGGTTTTGCAAATGGATTACCAACAACTAAGAATGGTGGTTTTACAATTGGTTTACCACAAACCACAAACGAAGGTTTTCAAGTGGTTTACCTACAACCACATCATGATGTGCCAAGTACTATTATCAACCCTCATCAATACCTCACTGCAGGAAATAACATAGGAAATTCAGCCGAAATCTGTTGCTCGTACATACATAGAAAAAATTGACATAATGGAAATGGAACATTGGGATCATGTTCCCCCTCAATGTGAAATTTCCACTTATTGAACGCTGCAAATAGGCACACAATAGGAAAAAAATGCCACCAAATCATTTGTGCGGCTCCATCGTTGGCGACTGACGAGAGGTCGTTGAATGACCTCCAACCTCCATTTTCCTCCATCCTCTAGTTGACGTTGCTAACTCAACGAATTTGGAATTTGAGCATCAATAGTTTTTAGGACGTCGGGTAACACCGAAAATGCGTCCATAAAGTATTTTTGTTTTAGAACTTTGACTCGACTCATGATAAGAACTTGACTATTAACACAGAAAATGCAACAAAGACTCGACAATCTAATTTGACTTGAAAATGACTATACAACTTGTAACTTGTGACAAAGATGACAATGAATACTGATAATAAACTAAGACATTAAACAACTAAATGGACAAAACTAATCCAATAATTTTCAAACTTTTATAATAACTCTACTAGACGTGGACAATGAGATTGATTAAACTTTATTTGAATAGACCAAAAACATATCCTAATAACATAGACATTTACTTTAACACATGATAATAAAAAATGTCAATTAAAAAAGTAATATTTAATTACTTTTTTTCTTTATACGACACAATATTAGATACCAAAAAAACTATGGATACTTGCTTTTTGAATAACACAAACACAATGTCATATAGAAACCCGACCTAAATAAACACTACCTATTGATAAGGACAAATTAAATTTAAATGAACATTCACGGCTCAGTAGATATCGCTACGACTGCCATGCATTCCTCCTGAGCCACACGTGGATATGCACAAATGATGCGCTTTGACCATGCTGCTCTTCAGAATAATTTCATCGCTCCTTGTTGCAATGCCTTAGGCTAGACTTCACTACACACTATTCCTTTTCCCCTTAGATCTGCGGTATGTAATAACTGGTGCCTAGAATTACAGTTTTTGAGACAATGACAAAGAATAGGCACAGAGAATGAAGAGACGACGTTATAATGCACAAATTAATGCTTAGTTTTGTAGTCCAAATTAGATGGAATATGCTTTAAGTATGAGAGCACATAGGAATCAATAATAAAATGCCATCTAATATTTCAACGCTTCCTCTTACTCTTTTATCTTCATGGATTCACGCTTCTATACCCGCTACTTCGCCTATGCACAGGTGCAAGATAACCATGTGATATAATGGGCCCACTAAAAATTCCGTTGTGAAATAATATATCTATATCACATATTCTTTAGAGCCCTTCAATCGCACCTGAAGACACTACACCTACTAATGGGCTGTTAGGAGGCTCACAGCAAGTGGCACCATGGTAGAAAAGACTAGGAAAATGTAGCAATCAATATACTTGTAGCTGCCCCTTAAGAATTTTAAACCTCCATACTCATACTCCAAAGGATCGAGAGTGCTCATAAGTATATACGTTCGAGAGGAATTATAATAGGTTTACACTCGGTGATGATCTGGAACTATCACGAGCATATGTAATAACAGTCTCAGAGGAACACGACACAATGATTCTTCTCACATGAAATTGAAAGAATCTACATTAAACAATGAATGACTCGCATAAATGCAGGCATAGGAATTTCAATAGCTCGATACCAAATTTAAGTGCAACAACATATTTACACGTGAACAATACTTCATATTGTATTATGATATTGCTTTCAATTCATTACGGATCAATTACACAATACAAAATCACCACATATATAGGAAAAATACATCCTAATTCTAAGGAGTCTTGCCAACTACAAAATCTCAACCAAGCCTAATTATGTGGAGTGAGAATAACTCATGTAACCCACACATAACAATAAATATAATAATATATTGTTAAAACAATATATTATAACAACTCTAACAATAATCTCTCAACCATAATAATTACACACATAATTATTATTCACACACATAAATATGTGAAGCACTATAATATTCCTAACATTTTTATCCTTATACAATGTTTCCCACGAGAGACCTATTAAAAGAATCTTGCGCAGTGGCATAACCTGCATAATGGCCTCATACTATCCCTCCATGAGCCTCCTACATGGTGGCTTCACATTCATGCTCCAAAACGAATTTGTGCAAGACCTCATCTCTTCCCATCTTATGCAGGTCTCCTCAATACGAGATAAGGCGCAATGCGTATAACAAGTTACTTCTTCTCCAAGATCTTCATTCCTTTCGACGTAAGACCATTCTTGCAAGAATATTGTAATGTATTATAAAAATTATAATGCATATTTCAACCTGAACATATGTGCATCGGACATAGTGTTTTATATACTCTAGGAATTTTAATAATAAGAAATAGTTATATTTCTATTATTAAATATTTTAAACCTTGGTATATGTGTCAACCGACATGGTTGAAAAGGTGAGTCGAGAGACATACCCGATCACCTCATATAAAAAGGACTTCAAGTCCTCATTTGATATATTCAAAAAAATAATATATCAAAGGTTTTCACCCTTGTGATTAGGGTTTCTAAGGAGGAGGTGATTTACTCGATGTAAAAAGTTCTCTATAATAAAGGTTACTTTTCACAAGTGGTTTTTACCTTTGGGTTTTCCACTATAAATATTGTGTCATGTGTTATTTACTTTTGTAAGTATTACTTTATTATTATGCAATGTGATGTGATGTTTATTTATTTAATATTGCATAGTTTATTAATGTTGATTAAATCCGTA
Organism: Taxus wallichiana var. yunnanensis; assembly: GCA_018340775.1. NCBI lineage: Eukaryota > Viridiplantae > Streptophyta > Pinopsida > Cupressales > Taxaceae > Taxus > Taxus wallichiana. Next base: position 890,140,757 of record CM031235.1, read on the forward strand.
ATTAATAGAATCCTCAAATTCTAACATGGTATCAGAGCAAGGTAAATTAAATAGATTAGATCAAATGTTGTATTTAATTTATTTAATTTTGTATGGGTTTTTTCAACCAACCCGGAAGGGTATTTAAAAATCATCGGGCCCCCTTCTCCCCAATTTTTTTGCAATCTAAATTTTTGAATGTTTTGTGAGGAATTAATGTGAGTGTGCATAGGTGAAAGGGGTTTACATGCGTGTGAAAAATCACATACATGTAAGGGTAAATTAATATATGAAATATTTCTATTTCTCTATAGTTTTAAATGTGTGCAAGGTAAATGTTTTCAAAGGTAAAATTCAAGAGTAAATGAAGGGAGGAGACAAGTTTCATGAAAATAGGGATTTCAAATTATTTCATTGGCCGGGTGAAATTACTTGTCCCCTCTGTAAATCTCAAGTTAATTTGTACTCTCATGTGATTCAAAAATCCTTGCACTTGGTAAAAATTCTCTTACTATTTTTACCTTATTTTTTTTCAAAATAATATGCTCGTGTCCTTTGGACCCCCTCTAATAGGGCTTGATTTAAAAAATATAAGTTTATAGTTTTTATAACTATATTCTTTAAATAAAAATTTACTATAGAATAAAGATCATTATAGTTTATATTATATAAACTATTCTAAAAAAATTATATAGTTGTTTATATCTTATTATAATTTATAAATAGAATTTCTAAAACTGTATAGAAGAAGAAATTCTGAAATTTCATATTCTAGAAATACATGAAATTTTCATTGTTTCAATTTGTGTTAAAATCATGATGACCAAAAATAAGGTAGAATGATGGTCATTTAGACGTCAAATTTAAGCTAGTCATATCAGGAAATTTTCATTGTGTTAAAATTGATGGTCAAATGACCATTTAGATGCAAAAAAATAAGAATGATGGTCATTTAGACGTCAAATTTAAGTTGGCCAAATCTTTATCTTCATTAACACTTTTCAGAAATTTGAAGTTGTGCATTCTTAGGGGTTTCATCTTCACTTCTATATGGTGGAAATTTTTTTATGATAGGTATGGGGTATAATGCAGAGCCCTTTATAATGTGGGTCATTATTTGATTATGGGAAGTTAATTAGTATGCATTTTTATGACAAAATTAGTTATGGTCAAATAGTTTCTTTAGATATATAAATTTAGATATGGTTCTATTAATATTTTTTATGATTTTTTAAAAAAATAGTTATTTCTTTTTAAAATAATATAATACTTGATTTTTTAATGAAATAATACAAGTTTTTTAATCATAAAATATGGGTATTGTCATTTTTTTCGATTAATATGTTTCTAAATTCGGTGTGCATTATATCATAATGGGGTATGTTTTTCAGGTTCAAGAAATTTGAAAGACAATGGCGTCCAGTTTACTTTTGCCTCGATAAATCAGATCCTAAATGGAGCCAATTACAATATTTGGAAGATCAAGGTCAAATCGGAACTTATGGTGAGGAAACTTTGGATGATTGTTTTAGGAACTGAGCTTGCGCCCACCGGTCATCAAGTGAATGGAAAATATGAATGCATTCTCACAGCATACATAGGAGGCCCTTTCCATGATTCTGTGTAATGTGAATGATGAATATCTTCTACACATTGGTAATATCAAACATCCTAAAGAGGTATGGATACAATTAGAATCCATGCATGAAGGTACGCACTTATCTAAGATTATTAAACTTGTTTTAGAATTACTTATGACTCCTATGAAAGGAGATGAAAAAGTAGTTAATTTCTTAGCCAAAATTAAAAATATCAAAGCACAATTAGATGGATGCAATTGTGACTTAATTGGTGAAAAATTAATCTACTTTATTGTTCAGTTGAATATACATGAAAGATTTAGGAATTTTATTTCTATCTTAAACTCTAAATATCATAATGAGGATGAATTACCTGATTTAAATACTTTGAGTTCTCTTCGATAATAGGAAGAGCAAGTGATGATGAACTTTGACTCTAAGGAGAATGCCTCTCAAACACTTCTTGCTCATAATTCAAAGTTCAAACCACAAGCCCTTCTCTGATCAGAAGTTTAGATCTAAATCTTCATTTGCTGATAAGAAAAGTGTTACTTTTGAACATTTGTGTGTAAGATTTAATGGTAAATGTCACAAATGTGGAAAATTTGGGCATAAAAAGGAAGAGTGTAAATCTAAGAAACCTATCCATAAAAATAGAAATAAAATGTCTCATCTAAATATAATTTAAGGAAAAAGGATAGTTCTAATGATGCTCCTAAAACTATTGCATTATATGTTGTTTTATACTCTTCCTCTAATTTTGAATGGATTCTAGATTCAAGTGCTTCAAATCATATGACTGGTATTTCCAATTCTTTATTTGATGTTACAAAAATCAATGAACGTGTGTATCTTGGTGATAACTCATCTTTAGAAGCAATAGAGAAAGGAAAAGTAAAATTTTCAAATGGTATTTTGAATAATGTTTTATTTGTTCCTAAGCTTAAAAAGAATCTTTTTCATGTTCACAACTAACTCATGATGGTTTTTCTATTCAAATTTTGAAGGATACTTGGTACATCAAGGATAGTAATGATAATATAATTGTTGAAGGAATTCAAAGAAATGGTTTGTATATTTTTGATGATTTTTCTTTGCATCTTGTTTTGTATCTCAAAGTTTGAATAATTCAAAACTATGGCATGAAAGGTTAGGACATGTGAATTATCGAAGCTTGTATGAAATGTCTAGAAATAATCTAGTGAAAGGTTTGTTTGTGTTGTCTTCATCTCATGATGCTTGTGAAGGGTGTTTATGCTCGAAACAAAGTGTTAAACCCTTTCACTTACATCTCTAGAGGAGAGTTCCTCTTCACCACTAGAACTTGTTCATAGTGATGTTAGAGGACCTCTTGAAGTAGCTTTGTTAAATGGTTCTTTATATGTTATGACTTTTATTGATGATTTCACCAGGATGATTTGGACATATTTTCTTAAAAATAAATTTGATGTATTTGGAAAATTTAAGGAATTTAAAGCATCTATTGAAAATTCATCAAATTATAAAATTAAGAGGCTTAGAATAGATAATGGGGTGAATATGTTAGCAAGGCATTTGAAATTTTCTTTTTGAATGGTGATTTAAAAAAAAAATTAATTCTCAACCTAAATGTTTTGAAGAAACTAATTAAAAAAAAACTATGTTTTAAGTTGAAAAAATATTTTGGATCATTATTTAAAGTCTTCAAGCTCCTAATAGCTTGGTATGCTAAAAAATTAATGCTTTCTTTAAATAATTAGGTTTTGTTAATTGTTCTTTTCAAAAAAATGACTTATCCTCACCGTAATGTGAAAAATTTGATCTAATAGCAAGAAGGTTCTCATATTATCATTATATGTCTATATGTGGATGATCTACTTATATGACTTGGTGATAATCCTATTTTTAATTCATAGGATTAAAGAAAAATTGAAACAATACTTTGAAATGATATTTAGGTCTCTTAATATCATTTTCTATGCATGGTTATATTTCAAGATAAACATTATATTATTGTTTCTCAAGCACAATATGCAACCAATGTAGTGAAAAAGTTTAATATGATTGATTGTAAACCAATTTATACACCTATGGAAGTTGGAATAAAACTTGATCCTAAACCTGCATGTGAAAAATTTGATCCTACTTTATATAGGAAGTTAGTTGGTAGTTTGATTTATCTAACTATAACTAGACCAGATATTTCCTATGCAATAGGAATTTGCTTCAAGGTTTATGCAGGAACCTTATAGAGATCATTGGAATCTTGCAAAAAGAATTCTTAGATATATTAAGGGAACAATCAATTATGGGTTGCATTATACTAAGGATGAAAATGCTAACTTGCATGGATTTTGTGATTTTGATCATGTTGGTGATGTATTAGATAGAAAATATACTTCTAGTTATGTGTTTAAATTTGGTGCAGGTGTCATTACTTGGTGTCAGTAAAAAACCAACTATTTCTATCTCTTCAACTGAAGTTGAGTATAGAAGTGCAATGGAAGTTGCAAAAGAGGCTCTATGGCTGAAGAGGTTGTTTGATGAGATAAAGATGAAGGATCAAGGTAGTGTTCCTTTTTTCTACGACAACCAGAGCACCATAGCTCTTGCACATAATCCATTACATCATCAGAGGATGAAGAACATTGAGATACATATACACTTCATCCATGAGAAGGTGTTAAGTGGTGAGATAGATCTCAAGTTCGTGCATCAATGAAGAGCAGGTTGTTGACATCTTCACAAAACCCCCTTGAGTGTTGTAAAATTTTTGTCACTTTCATGAAAAACTTAGATTGTCGGAGTTTCCATTGAGGGGAGTGTGCATGACAATGTCACCTCCTAATGGAACTTGGTATTTGTAAAATGAAAAATGCATTGTAATAAAGACCTTCGAGAAAATGTAAAAGACCTTCGGGCATGTGTAAAAATACCTCGGGCATGTGTATACCTCCTCGGCTTCTTTTTAGAAAGAAGTGTAGAAAGACCTTAAATGCGGTCTTCAAGTAAACTCTTTAGTGTTATTGAGTTTATTGGTAAACATCCAGTGTAAGCATATTGTTAAGGAGGTCCTTGGTTATAAAAGGCTCCTATATGCTTGGTTTCAAGTAACCTTTTACGAGAACTTGTGAGAACATGTAAAACTCACAAATCATACTTAGCCACTGATCATGGGATGATCTTTGGGATTCCAAATCCTTTTGTACCAAAAGGTAACTTGAGTATGATGAAGGTGTTATAATTCCTTCAACCTATATGCTAGCCTAAAACCTTTATGGTTTAAGGATTGTAAATCTATGTAGTGTACCACGGGTAAGTAATCTATTGGCATATGTTATCCCACTTAACATTAAGGGGGAGTGTTGGAACATAATGGTTAAGTGGGTTGGCCACCCCTTAATTAAATATGGGTCCAACATTATACTATAGGTTAAATATTTAATAATAAGAAATATTTATATTTCTATTATTAAATATTCAAACCTAGGAATATACTTTAGGTTAAATATTTAATAATAAGAAATAGTTATATTTCTATTATTAAATATTTTAAACCTTGGTATATGTGTCAACCGACATGGTTGAAAAGGTGAGTCGGGAGACATACCCGATCACCTCATATAAAAAGGACTTTGGTCCTCATTTGATATATTCGAAAAAATAATATATCAAAGGTTTTCACCCTTGTGATTAGGGTTTCTAAGGAGGAGGTGATTTACTAGATGTAAAAGTTCTCTACAATAAAGGTTACTTTTCACAGTGGTTTTTACCTTTGGGTTTTCCACTATAAATATTGTGTCCTGTGTTATTTACTTTTGTAAGTATTACTTTATTATTATGCAATGTGATGTGATGTTTATTTATTTAATATTGCATAGTTTATTAATGTTGATTAAATATGTAATTAATAGAATCCTCAAAGCGTTATCTCCCATGGTGGGCGTGATGCACTTCATTATCTACTGAGGCCTCATGTATTGGTGGCTTATTAGAAAAATAATCAAAAGTGTGAGCCATACCTTCATTCATGTCACGCCAACTTGCAGTCTCTTGCTTGATCTTAGCATGCACATACCGTACGCATGCGCACATCCTCGAAAAGAGTAGAGTAGAACTTATGAAACCCAAAAGAGATATTGGTAAAGCCTCCCTGGCCTTATGCCTATTATCTCTCATAGTTGTGGATATGTACCAAAGTTGGAGTCTTTCTATCATACTCATGTATAAGAGAAGGTACATTATTCTAAAAGAGAGTTTAAAACCTACAAGCGAGGATCACGAGGGATGATGTGCACATCAGCGGACGTGTGAGCGACAACTTGAAGAGATCTCAGGAGGAGCGAGCATCAACCGAATGTGCATGAAAATATTCAAACACGGGCGGAACTGGTTAAGCCATAAAACTCTTCTCTATCTCATAGATCAAATGGGGTGTACATATAGGAGGTGTTGAGTAACCCTCGGTGCTGCAATCATAGAAACTTCGAGTAGAGAGGGAGTTACATTCCCGAGAATAGAAGTGTAACTCCCAATGACGCATATGACACACTAACGCATGGCCTTGTGACGCCGCACGCATTGGCGTGTAAGAGAATCTCATAATGACCCTAAATGACACATGGACCTACGATATCACCTAAGTGAGATGACTCATCTAATGACATGGAAAAAACACACACCAACACCCCCTTCATCGTAACTTAGGATGAGGCGGCAAGTCAGAAACGAGAAATGGGTCCTAGAACAAAGTCTGATGAGGTACCCATGTACAAGAAAAAGATCCCAAGCAGTGAAGGAAAACCCAGTGGGAAAAACATCCACCACAAGAGAAAAACACACTCTCTAATCTAAGAAAGATGCCAAATATGGGTCCCGACCATAGACAAGCCTGAAAGGGTACCCATGTACAAAGAGGCAATCTCTCGAAAAGAAGAAGAAGAGAGAAGAAGAGGGAGACGAGAGGAATGTAGAAGATGCCATGGACGGATATGAACTCTGCAGCTCTAAGAAGTCTCCCAGAAGAATGTCGATGATGAGATCCTCTGCCTCTAGATTGAAGAAGAGCCACCCACAACGAACTGTGTGCCTGCCCTTAGGAAGGACAAAAATGACGTGTTGGAAGTCCACCCACTCCAAAGGAAACTAAAGGCAGCAACACGAAGAACTCTGAGTCTGGTGCACGAAAGTGTGACATAGGTCTAGCGAGTGAGTGCCAAGGAACCAAAGGTAATGCCACGTGCATAGAAATATCAGAGTGAAAAAGAGGAACACCCATAGAAAGGATTTCCAAGTGATGTGAAGGGAACAAAACATCCTCCACAACAAGAAAAGGGATCCACAGCTGAGGGTGGATCAATGAAGGTCTCTGGAAATGTGGAAGTGACATGATTCCTGGAAGGGGCACTCCCAACAACAGAGATGATGAACTCCTCTGAAACACCTGTAGATGGATGAGGAACCTATAGTGCATCACAAGTAGACTCTGTGAAAAGATGACTAAGGTTAGGAAGATACTTGTCCCAATGAGGGGGCTCAACAAACAGAAGAGCGATGTCAGATAGGTATGAGTCATCCAATGAAGGTAGAGGAGTGAAGTGGGCCTCACATGCTTTGGAAGTGGAAAAAGGTAGGTGTGATGATTGTATGAGGATGAATAGGAGGCGCTCGATATTTGATGAGATGTGGGATGTGTCAACACTCTCTGGAATAGTGAGAGAAAGAGGAGAGAAGTCCTCTGTAATACTCTTGACATCAGAACTGGGTGCATAATCCTCATCATCAGAAGTAGAATCAAGCGAGTCTATGTCAATGGAACTACCATCACACGAAGAAGAGGAGACAACTGAATCAAGCAGCAGACAACAACGACAACAAAATGTGAAGGGTCTCCATAGAGGGACTGAAGAATGCTCTAGACACGATGAGGTGGATCTGATTCTGCCACGTGAAACCAAAGAGAATGAGAGACATGCATCATCATGTGACCAAATATGTGGTTGCAAGTGTCGAGAAATTCCTCTAGATGATGATGATCAATGGGTGCAGGAACTAGCCCAAGCAAGAAGGGTAAAAGACCCTCGTGGGTGAAGTAATGTTCCATGGAAGCATGCCAAGCTGAATAGTTCCCTCTCCCAGTGAGAAGTGGTGGAGGCTGTAAGGTGATCATATGACACTCAAGTCTGGAAAGAGAACTCTCCATGATGTGGAATGCAAGATGCACAAATGCAAAATGTGGACTTGGCCGATAATGCATCTGCGTGTGAAAGCCCAAGAGTACTAGTCAACCCCCTAGAATGCGGAACTTTATAAAGTAGTGTGTTTACAAAATTGACAATGTCATCATGTAATGTGTGAGAAATCATGCAACTTTGACTAAAGAAGCACTCAAAAATGAGCTGCGAGTCAAAAGTTATGGCATTATTACAATTCCCGCAACTGATGGAAAATGCCAATAAACACTGCAAACGCATTAAAAAAGTGCCCGAAATGGATGTGAAGGGTGTCATGTGGGTACTCGTTAGAAATGACATCAAATTTTAGTAAGGGTTTTTTTACTTACGAGGGGGATTAGCCTCCTGCCAACCCGGACCTCGCCCTCCGTCTTCGACAAGCGTAGGAAGGGCATAATACAAGCAAAATTACAGCCTTGAAAATTAATTACATGCCATAAATAATGAATGTTTTTTTACCTCAAAACATTAAAAAAGAGGAAGGAGGGGGCCCACGTTTGGAATGTTGCCAAGCTAGATGGTGTGGTTGTTGAACCGAAGCGGCAGCTGCGAGTTGAAGCCATGGAGTTGTATGCTGCAGATTCCACATAGGTAAGAGAGGCCAACACAGATTTACAGGTGTGAACCATTGCAGCAACCACATGTGGTGGGTGAAATGGTCAAGCAGAGTGTAACTACCATGCAAAGGGGTGGTAGAAATAGCTATACACTAGTATCTACATGGCTGGAGAGACAGTCCACACAGAATACAACCAGGGAGCCTGCAGGGCTAGTGTATCACGCAAGGATTCACACAAATGAAAAATGCCTGAGCCAAGGATGAGTGAACCCATTGCTAAGAACAACTACACAAATCTAGTGAGAAATGCATGAGGAAAAGGATGTAGAACATCCAACCTCCGAGCCAGTCTTCGTATCAGGTCTCAACACAAGTGAAAAGGTAAAGAACCAGGTTCCAACACAGGTGAGAAAGAAATGAACCAGATCTCAATGCATGTGAAGAGAGTGGAACGTCCAAAGCACCAATAACGTTTACATACCAGAGGAAAATGAGTAACAAGGAGCAACCAACCCAAGAAGCATCCAACACAATCACCAACAAGCCAATACGTATGAAAAACACACCGAACCGGCGATGCACGAGCACAAGACGAGCTACCAAACAAATGGAGGGTTGAAGGCAAGTCACGAACCAAGCACGAGCTGCACAGACCAATGAAGCTAAGGCATGAGCTGAGAGAAGAGGTGAACGGGTGAGCTGGGGGAGCCAGCTAGGCTGAGTTAGGCCTGAGACAACAACAACAACCCTAAAAAAAACTCAAAACCAACACAAGCAACAACTTCAAACTCAGATCTGCAACCTGAAAATGCTCCAGAACTATATGCAAACCCAAAAAAGCCTGAAAACCCACGAACACGAACAAACCCAAACAAGAAGGTGAAACCCACGAACACGAGCAAGCAAACCAGAGGTATGAACCCCAAAATCAGTGCAAGAAGAGCATGAACGGAATATCCATTACGACACACACAACGAGAACTGGATATCACGCTAGAAGCCAGAAAATGCACGAAAAAGTTGAGTGCACGGATCCACAAGATCCACTTTGATACCATGAAATAGGGTTTAAAACCCATGCAAGCGAGGATCACGAGGGATGACGTGCACATCAATGGACATGCGAATGGCAGCGTGAAGAGATCTTGGGAGGAGCGAGCATCAACTAAATGTGCATGCAAATATTTGAAACATGGGAAGAACCTGGTTAAGCCATAAAACTCTCCTCTATCTCATAGATCAAATGGGGTGTACATATAGGAGGTGCTGAGTAACCCCTAATGTTGTAATCATGACAACTTGAGTAGAGAGGGGGAGTTACATTCCCAGAATAGAAGTGTAACTCCCAATGATGCATATGACGCACTAACGCACTAACGCACTGACGACCTTGACATGTAAGAGAATCTCATAATGACCCCTAAATGACACATGGACCTACGATCTCACCTAAGTGAGATGAATCACCTAATGATGTGGAAAATAACACACACCAACATTTTCCACGTAAACCTTGTTAAAAATGGCTACTCGTACACTCGAGTCATCCTAAAATATTATCTATGTGTGTTTCCCACCAACAATTGTTCTGCGCACAAGGTATAAACTATCATATTCTTTTCTGTCTCCCTCATTCTTCCAATGTCCTTCCATGCGGCGTGCAAGAAAGAGTCATTTTTTCCTCTCCAGGTATATCTTGGTAATTGAGTTTTTCTCAAGCACCTAATCATGTGTGGCTTTCGATCATCTCGAGTAAATATTCCCTTAACCTCGCATTTGACATTTTCATATGTGTCATGAGCCAAATTTTCACAAGCACCACTAGTAGTGTCGTTGATAGACGATGCATCTTCCCACCGAAGTATGCATTCCTTAGATGGTTCCACATTCTCAAGTTCGCACACCGGTATGTGCATAAATCCTATTAAACTCGTCTTCACTCACATGATCAATATAAGGAGCAACCTTCACATCATCCGGGGTGTGAGAAAATGCTCATCCTTTTTCTCAAAAGCTGATATATCTTTTGTTGAAGCATAGGTTTGTATTGTTCACATAACACCAAGGATGCCCAAGAAATATTAGAAATTTATACGCCTCAAAGCAAGCTAATACTTCAAAATATCCTGTCAACTTAGCCCCCTAAATAGTGATTAAAACATCCTTCAACACCCCAATAGGCATAGCCCTTATTTTATTTTCCATATACATCACATTAGAAGATAGTTGCAACTATGGTCTCCCATCTCGGTTCCGAAATCCAAAGTCGAACATTCACCTCTGCACCTATGTCGATCAAAATATTACTCACCACCAACCATTTATCCATGCATTTGGTGTGATATCCTTTTCATGCTCATGTTCTTGTGGTGGAAAATTTGCATGTAGGATCGACGCTCACGCTCAACTCTAGCGCATGGTACATTCTCACGCAACCATTCTCCTAGTAGTGGGATGATGTTCTCTTGCCTCAACATCCTACATACCTCCTTCAGATCATCTACATATTTTTGTGGAAGCTCAATATTCCGCACACGTTCCCTTTCATGTGTTTGTTCCTTGAGCATTGGATCTCACATTGCAAATATCTTATCACTGTCATGGTTTCTTGATAGGCCTCCTTCTGATGAGAAACATATGGATACTTAACATGCATAATATCTTCCCTCCTAATGAGAGGTTTTGTTTTAAGTGGTTCATGTGTGCACATTGTTTCTATACAAGTAGTAACTAATGAAGGCTAAAGCTTTGAATCAAATGTCTTCTTGTGTGTCCATTGTTCATTCTTCATGTGCTGAACCTTGATCATCCCAACACCTTTTCCCTTATTCTTGTTTTTACACATATGCTCATAGAGGTTCGGAAAATCCTCAATCTTGTGCACTTTTCCATAATACATGTAGACTTGATTCTTGGGACACTCACATTGGTAATGATATGGGGACCCATAAGTATAACAAGTCCCATGTGTGAATCTTCCTCTACCACCACAACCTCTACTCCTATATCCACCTCGAAACCCACCATCTCCATTATTGTTCCCTTTATTGGGTTGGGATTTTGTGATCGAGAGCTACTTGCCACAATGGTATGTCATGATCTATTCTTACATGCCTCATGAATCTGGTCTATCAAATGGAAAATAGTTGTATCATAGGTATGTACATAAAAATCTTGTAGTACATAGATACATTATTAATCATTGTGCCATGAAGAGGGGGAAATTCCAGACATCTTGATTCTTGTGGAAAATCTCACAAGACTGTAATAATGCACACACACTCCTACGCATGAGACAAATATCCTTAGTATTCCCTTCAACATCACAATCGATGCACCATAACCCACTACGTGTCTCATGTGTTGAATTAGAAGAAAGATTCTATAATTTTTAGCCATAATTGTTATTTTCACCTCAAGAAAATGGCTCACCCAAGTATCTTCAATCCCAACTACTTTAGCACGTAGAGCTACTTCCAAATCCTCACACGGATCAATAAATGTTTTATGTGATAACGCCCTTGAAATGGAGTTAGCAAGCCTCTAATGAAAGTATGCATGCATGTTGGATATGATGAATATCATAAGATAGCTTGGACAAGACAATTTTAAACTGCACATCATACTCCCTCACGCTTTCAGTTAAACCATGCTTGATGTCCTTGAGTGAACTAATATTCTTTTTGTTAAAACTTAGGAATGTGAAAATAGCCAAAAATGCGATGCGCAACAAATTATAATCCACTTCAATTTGGTGTGGATTATACGTTTTAACATGATTAGGGCACATCTTTGAAGTGTGGTGTAAAATTGACTTACCTTTCTATCAAAATTTGTTATGCCTTTGGCTCTCCATAACAATTCACACTTGTGCACATGCTCGATGAAGCATCCCCCACACCTATATATTCTAGCAAGTTAAGATACATCTCAAAGAAGACTTGAGGTTTTGTCTACTTTGGTTTTGAGGTGGTGTTTGTGATGGCTGATTTGGTGGTGGTTGGGGATCTTTTCTGGGGTAGGACTAGATCCGAACTCCGAACCTCCACCAAAATTTCCTCTGTGTGGTGGATGACCTGAACCTCCTAAGACTCCCACCGTGACATGTGGTCCAAGAGATGAGCTTCCTTGTGTCCCGGTCTTTATCTTGAACTAGAAACCCACTATTTCTTTTATAGTAGTAACTATAGGATTGATTCCAAGTGGCATTCGTGCAAAAATTTATCCTTATGATGCACATGTAAGAATGCCACCAAAACAACTCCCATCCACCGGTTTGTGTTACACGTCCATGTGTGTGTATCTAATATGTCACGCTTCCCGAGCTAAAACTAAAATATGCCTACCCGTGTCTCCTACCCACCATGGAGATCCTACTTGCTCACCTTCACTATGATACTCTTTTACCCTTACTTCTAGATTGAACACCTTGTGCAAGGGCTATGTAGCTAGGATGGGTCGAGATGTGCACCCGTATTTCTCACTCTTTCCTCGGATGTGCTCACATCAAATTTAGATGGGTCCTCTCTATTGCACTTCCCGAATTTCAGGAGGATATGATACTATAGTTCCTCGCTTTCCATGGGGTTCTCATCACTTCGCTAGTCATCATTCTTCTCGACCTCGGTGATTCATCAACTTCCCTTTGTCATGCATCATTATACCTGAGCCACCTTTCATCTCTTTTTATTTATTCTTCCGGGGCTGCTGCCATCCTTCCCAAAACTACTCCTTGTTTAGCTCGCCATAGGTAATTTCTCCATTCCTAGTTCTACCATCAAGATCTTGATAGTTAAAGGTATTATGAGAAAATAATATCCTCTTGGTTCATCACGCAAGAACCAAAACTCTACTTCCTCTAGAAAATAATATGTTGAGATTGTTTATTCCAAAGTATATTTGCACAAGACACCTTCCCACCAACAATATATAGCTTTATTCCACGTCTAGTTTGAATAAAAGAGTGTTTGATAGTATTCTTGCATCCAAGCTCTCTTTCTGGAAAAACACCTTTGTTCTCGCACATAAGTTGCTAACCACTTGTATAACTCTATTGGGAAGAAGTTGAAGAACATCTCGTACAAGTAGTCATATAGATTATATTCCACCTACTTTTGTGTATTAAAATCAGGTCTTTGTGAAAAATCATCTTGGTCGTCTTCCATCCAAATCTCAATATTCTCCAAAGATAGTTGAAATGTCACTGCACGCAACATCTTGTTAGAAAATTTGAAAAGAGGTCCCAACAACGGAACCAAAATGTAGTCTTTTATTTTACCCAACCGAGTTATGCGCATTGGCACCTCATCCCAAAAAGTCTGGAAGCTCACCCAAAGCGTGCGCAACCGCCATGTCCCTCCTTTTTATGTTTATCAAAATTTTAGCATGCATGTTCATCATAGTCAAAAAAACCATTCACACATAGAGACTCATTATGACAATTCAAAAACACATATAATAAGGAAACTTAATCAACATACAAGATGATCAATAACACTTAAATTCCCAAAATCCCATACTCATACAAAGTCAATTTATAAACCCAAACATAGTTTTCCATTGTAAACTATAATCAATTACATAAAAAAATAGTTTATTACTTCATAGTTCAATACATCATCGTGACTGGACCTTTGCACTCTCATATAGACTCCAAACCCTAATACCGCATAACACCAAAGACTTGTTGGTGTGCATTATTTTCCACATCATTAGGTGAGTCATCTCACTTAGGTGAGATCGTAGGTCCATGTGTCATTTAGAGGTCATTATGAGATTCTCTTACGCATCGGTGCGTTAGCACGTCGATGTGTCGTCATGCATCATATGTGTCATTGGGAGTTACACTTCTATTCTCAATGGGAATGTAACTCCCCTCTCTACTCGAGTTGTCATGATTGTAGCACCGAGGGTTACTCGGCCACCTCCTATATGTACACCCCATTTTTTCTATGAGATAGAGGAAATTTTTATGGCTTAACCGAGTTCTTCCCATGTTTCAAATATTTGCATGCACATTTAGTTGATGCCCTCTCCTCCGATATCTCTTCAAAATATTGTTCGCACATCTATTGATGTGCATGTCATCCTCGTGATCCTCGCTTACAGATTTTAAACCCTCTTTCATGGTATCAGAGCGGATCTTGTGGATCCATGCACTCCTCGGCATTTCTCGTGTGTTTTCTGGCTTCTGGTGTGATATCCAGTTCTCATTGCATGTGTCGTAATGGATATTCCATTCGTGCTCTTCTTGCACTGATTTTGGGGTTCATACCTCCGGTTTGCTTGCTCGTGTTTGTGGGTTTCACCTTCTTGTTTGGGTTTGTTCATGTTTGTGGTTTTTCAAGTTTTCGGCCTTGCATGAGGGTCTTGAGAGGTTCTGTTACTTCAGATTGCAGGTTCGATTTTTTCTTGGTTCCTGCATTCGTGTTGCTCTGCCCAAGCCCTCTGGTCATTGGCTTCTCCACTGGCTCGATTCGAGCTATGTTAAGGCATGTTCCATTGCTTTGGTGATCCGTTTGTTATATGTGTGGGTTTTATTGATCTGCTTCGACCTGCATTGGCTCATGTTGTGGTTATTGGCCTGTGCCTTTGTGTTTTGCATTGGCTCATGTTTCATCCCTGGTTTGTGGATTGTGAGGTCTCGAATCCTTGTGTTCACTGGCCATTCGTGGAGCCCCTGTCATCCACCTTCAACCAGGCTCTTGTTGGTTTCCTCGACATTACCCAAACCACGCATTGGGATTTCCAGGCATTAGCTTTGTTGGCACATGGTCTCACCTCAAGCGTTAGACCACTTAACATTCTTTGCCACTCGTGATAGTTTGCATTAGCTCACCGGCACCATTCAACGTTTCGACGACATTTGTGTTCAACGTTTCCAAACCTGCAAAGATTGCTCAACATTACATTGGATCCTTCGCCGCTCTACGCTTCCAACGCTCGAGCTTATCCGCCACGCACATCTCACTCTACCCGCTTCAAACCATTCACCCAACACGTGGAGTAGCTGCTGCACATATGGCTCTGCATGGAACTCGGGCCATTTCACTCCGGCCTGCATTCAAACCTCTCACACGACTCCTACGGTGACTGCAACACAATCTACCTCGTTGCCACCACACGACACCTCAAAGTGGGCCCTCTCCTACCTTTTAGTCTTGTTTGGAGGATAAAACAATCAGATTTTTAAATGTTTTAAGGATTAAAACATTCATTTGCATTGTAACATTTTAAAATTTGTTTTTTTTGTATTGCTCATCCTTCCTTCGAGTGTCAAAGACGGAGGGTGAGGTCTCAGGGTTGGCAGAGAGGCTAATCCCCTCGCAAGCAAAATAAAACCCCTGTTGAAATTTGATGTTGTTTCCAATGAGCATACATACGATACCCTTTGCACCCATTTAGGGCACTTTTTTAATGTGTTTGCGTTTATTTGCATTTTCCATCGATTCACGGGAATCGTTTTAATGCTAGAATGTTTGACTCGTTGCTCGTTTCGAGCGCTTCCTTTGTCAAAGTTACATGATTTTTGCACATTATGTGATGGCACTATCAATTTTGTAAACACACTACTTTTATAAAGTGTTGCACTGGGGGTTGATTGTACTCTTGGGCTTTCACACACAGGCACATTATCAGCCAAGTATGACGTCTTGCTTTTGTGCATCTTGCATTTCGCATCATGGAGAGTGCTCTTTCCATATTTGAGCATCGTAGGATCTCTTTACAACCTCCGCCACTTCTCACCGGGAGAGGGAACTATTCAGCTTGGCATGCTTCCATGGAACGTTACTTTGCCCACGAGGGTCTTTTACCCTTCTTGCTTGGGCCAGTTCCTACACCCACTGATCATCATCATCTAGAGGACTTCCTCGACACTTGTGACCACATCTTTGGTCACATGATGATGCATGTCTCTCATTATCTTTAGTTTCATGTGGCAGACTCAGATCCACCTCACCGTGTATGCTGGCGCATTCTTCTTGATCCTCTATGGAGACCCTTCACATTCTACCGCCGTTGCTGCTTTGTTGATTTAGATTATCTCTTCTTCTTCGTGTCATGACAATTCCACCGATACAAACTCTCTTGATTCTACTTGATGATGAGGATTGTGCACCCAGTTCTGATGTAGAGAGCATTACAGAGGACTTCTCTCCTCTTTCTCTCACTATTCCAGAGAGTGTTGACACATCCCACATCTCATCAGATATCGAGCAGTCTCCTACTCAGCCTCATACAGTCATTACACCAGCCTCCTTTCCACTTCCATTGTGTGAGGCCCATTCCACTCCTCTACCTTCATTAGATGACTCATACCTATCTAACATCACTCTTCTGTTTGTTGAGCCCCCTCATTGGGACAAGTATCTGCCTGACCTTAGTCATCTTTTCGTAGAGTCTACTTGTGATGCACTATAGGTCCCTCATCCATCTACAGGTATTTTAGAGGAGTTCATCATCTCTGTTGTTGGGAGTGCCCCTTCCAGGAATCATGTCACTTCCACATTTCCAGAGACCTTCATTGATCCACCCTGTTTGTGGATCCCTTTTCTATTATGGAGGATGTTTTTTTCCCTTCACATCACTTGGACATCCTTTCTATGGGTGTTCCTCTTTTTACTCTGACAGTTCTATGCATGTGACATTACCTTCAATTCCTTGGCACTCACTCGCTAGACCTATGTCACACTTTCGTGCACCAGACTCAGAGTTCTTCGTGTTGCTGCCTTCGTTTCCTTTGTGGAGTGGGCGGACTTCCAGCATGTCATTTTTTTCCTTCCTAAGGGTAGGCACTGATTAGTCACATGGGTGGCTCTTCTTCAGTCTAGAGGCAGAGGATCTCGTGATCGACATTCTTCTAGGAGACCTCCTAGAGCTGCAGAGTTCATATCCGTCCATGGCATCTTTTGCATTCCTCTCGTCTCCCTCTTCTTCTCTCTTCTTCTTCTTTCCGAGAGATTGCCTCTTTGTACATGGGTACCCTTTCAGGCTTGTCTATGGCTGGGACCCATATTTGGCATCTTTCTTAGATTAGAGAGTGTGTTGTTCTCTTGTGGTGGATTTTTTCCCACTGGGTTTTCCTTCACTGCTTGGGATCTTCTTTTTGTACATGGGTACCTCATCAGGCTTTGTGTCGGGACCCATTTCTCATTTCTAACTTGCCACCTCATCCTAAGTTACGATGAAGGGGGGGTGTTGGTGTGTTTTATTTTCCACATCATTAGGTGAGTCATCTCACTTAGGTGAGATCGTAGGTCCATGTGTCATTTATGGGTCATTATGAGATTCTCTTACGCGTCAGTGCGGCCATATGTGTCATTGGGAGTTACACTTTTATTATGGGAATGTAACTCCCCTCTCTACTCGAGTTGTCATGATTGTAGCACTAGGGGTTACTCAACACCTCTTATATGTACACCCCATTTTTCTATGAGATAGAGGAGAGTTTTATGGCTTAACCAGGTTCTTCCCATGTTTCAAATCTTTGCATGCACATTCGGTTGATGCTCGCTCCTCCCGAGATCTCTTCATGCTATTGTTCGCACATCCGTTGATGTGCACGTCATCCCTTGTGATCCTCACTTGCGGGTTTTAAACCCTCTTTCAAGACTATCAACTATCATCCTCAAGCTAGTACTATTGATATATGAAGGTGGGGACTTGCCTTGATCGCTTCATGCACTCACCTAATAATAGGTGTGTGTACAAAAATAACTTGCATGCTTTCTTTTAAATTGTGCTAATAATATATTATTTTAACTATATAGAATATACTAATCCTATTATTAGCCTTGATCCATGCATGGTCTTCATCTTCGTCTTGTATGTGCTTTCTCCAATTTTAGCTCCTTTATGTGCGTCCCAAGCTATCCTTATTTTGTCTCTTTTTATGCCTTGCTTGAATTCTACTCCATCTTTTTTTTTATGTTTTTATCCATGTCCTTGGAAAATTTGCTAAGTCCCAAAATTTGTCTACTCATGTGTGAACCTTCACGCACCGATCCTTCTTATATGTGTGTGCCTTTGCCCCTTATGCGCGGTCCCAAACCTGCGTGTGGCTAGTACTTACATAATTTCTCCACTCAACAAGAGGCATGTTGATGTCATATTTTTGTTGATGTTCATTGTATACTATGCGATGATTGTGATTTACATTTGGTAGTGATTATATAGTTTGTTGGATTCTATATGCATTGTTGGTATGGTTGATTTGATATATATTGTTGATTGTTGAAATTTTTATGATGTGGAAAGAATTTCTAAGTGAGGAATTGTATTTTTATAACAATGAATTATATAACATATGATAAATAAAGATGTATATATGTGATGTAATGTGGCAATGAGTAGTAAATAGAGGTGATGAGATAATTGTATAGGAATGTATGAGGATAAACTAACAATGCAATGATACCAATATGATAAAAAAATGCGTAACAACAATAGGTAATCATTGGAGGGGGAAAGTAAAATTTCCCCAGTGAGAGTGAGGTTCATTTAAGTAAAAATTACCTCAACGAGTCATGTATGAACCTTGAGAACACAAGTGTGTCATCAACTAACGTGATGGAGATGGGAATCATCTACTAAAGTTGAAGAGGCATGTTATGCACATCAAAAGTAGGTGGAACAATGAAAATGTGTGTATAGGTGCTAAATTGGATATCAGAGGAGATGGTGCCAATAATGGGAGGTGTGATGGTGGGAAATGCAGAAGTGGGTTGCTTAGGAAGCCAATGAGATGTAGTAACAATGTGGGTAGGGTGAGAGGATGTGAAAATAGGTAGGAAAGATGGATGAGGTGGATGAATGATGACATTAGGAGGTGGACAGATAATGACCTTAGGAGGGGGTGAATGCAAAAATCCAGTAGTGGTAGAGGCTAACCTTTATGGAATAGGAGATAGAGTGTGCTCACGAGAGTGGGTGTAGAAGGAAATGACACCCTTATCTTCTAATTGTTTGAGTCTATCATGAAGGGCATAACAATAATTGTCACGGTGGCCATTAATGCGGTGAAAATTGCAAAAGGGAAGTCATGATGGTAGTGCAACCAATGAGAGGGATGATTCTTTTGGAAGGTAAAATAATCAATTTATTATCAAGTAACTTGCACACGAAATCATGTGGTTTAGCAACATGTGAAAATTATAATGGTTCATGGGTGGGAGGTGGGGAAGATCTAGGTGAATGCCGACATGGTCGTGTAGAGGAAGGAAACCTATGCTAAGGAGGAGATGATGATCACAAAGGGGGTTCAATAGATGGGAGAGTAGAGGACTTAGTAGGTGATTGAGGAGGAGGTGTTATAACATGATTCACAATTAAGTCTTTTTATAAATTAATAACCTTATAACAAAGAAGAGTAAATGAATCACATGTATCATATAATAGATTTTCTTTTAATGGAGGAATTAAGCCATGAAAAAATATATATTGCATTTCTAGATCAATAGGCTAAAAGTAAATGGTGCATGCAAGAATTAAATTGTAAAATATAATCTAAAATTGGCTTTGTCTTTCCTTGATGCAAATAAGGTAAGCGTTCATATGTAACTTTAGGCCCATTATTATAAATAAAATGTCTAAGAAAAGCATCCTCCATATCATAATAAGTACTAATAGATCCATTAGGTAAGTGAGTGTACCATTGGAGAGTGATATCAACAAGGCTATGATGAAAGGCTTTTAGTAAAAATCTATCATTGGAATATGAAGCCATGGCTAATCAGAAATATTTGAGATGTAAATAAGGATTGCTCGTGCCATCAAAACATGAGAAAGTAGGCATAATGAAACCCTTGGGGAAAACAGAATTGTGAATCTTCTTAGGAATGGGATTTTCAGGAAGGGTATTATGGTCAAAAAAAGCATAATAATATTTTCTTTCTAGAGTAAGGGTGTGGACCTTTCTTTACAAATCACCAACAACATGCATGAGAGAAAGGATATCTTGCGAAGGAATGGTTTGGGAAGTAAGAGGCACATTAAGGGGTTGAATTTTTCCATTATGAGTGATCATGGGGACTTGAGGAGAGGGATGGGATGTAGAAGGAGGGGATGTATGTGAAGGCTCTAAAGGTGTAGTAAGTGGGGAGTCAATGGGTGTATGATCAACATGAATAGTAGGAGATACACTAATATTATCATTAGGTTAAACATGGAAATATTTGGAAAAAATTTCAAAAATAGAAGAAGTATGAGGTATAGATTCACATTCAATAATTTTAATGCAAGAAACATCGTTATTAACATGTGCATTATCATTATCATAAGCAGAGTCACTATCATCCATATTTTCGCAAGAAAGAATTTCATGAAGACAAGCATCATTATACAAAGAATCTACACTAGTGTTATCATTTACCATAGTACAAGGGAAGAGGATGGAGCATCATTCATGTCTGTAGTGGATGGGGGAGAATATTCATCAAGGATTTGAATAGGGGAGACAAAGAAAGAATTAGGACTTGAGAGATTATCAGGAATATATGTTTGGAATGTAAGGAGTTGTTGGATGACATGTGGATCATATTGGGGATTTTGCATGAGAGCTCGAAATTCAGATTCTTCATTGGAGTTGGGAAAATTGGTTTCATGCCCATGAAGGTCATAAGGTGATCTAGGGAGGGGTAATTTTTATTAGCCATGAGGGATTTGGATCCTAGGGAAAAGAGTTCAAGTAAGGAGTGGGTTCACCAAATGATTTAATATAAATATAATTAAACCTTAATTTCATAAGTAACTAATGTAGAAAATGATATTTAACTGGTAAAACACAATAATATATAAAAATGAGTACAATAATGTAAAAACCGTAAGCACACAAGAGAGGAATGATGACTTAACTAGTTTTGAGTGATTTGGAAGTGATTCTGACTATCAAAATGTTGGATCTGGAAGGAAGTGATGTCACATTGGCTTACAGAGAGTTCGGGACTCTAAATTGTGCTAGACAAAAATACCTGGGAGGATGACAGAGTGCTCAGGTGCTTGGTATTGTATATGAATATTGTGGTCTAATATTTTTTTGGTTCAAGGCCTTCGCTAAAATATTTTCTTTATCACTTTGAATTCTCTGTTAGGGTTCTAATCGCACTTTGTAACTCGCAAAACAAACCCTAACTATTTACACAAGCTCACAAACACATGATATCTAAATAAAATATGTAATATGTGAAGTCATCTGACCCTAGTGGTCTCTCGATGAGTGAACTTAGTACTCAAGCACCGCACTACATTTCAAAATCCATGTAGTTCTTTGTGTTTGTGTGTGAAATAGTTTCCTTAGTTTTTCATCGCACAAATGACACCAATATAGTAGGCTATAGATAGCTTTTATGCAAATGTGTGATATGGAATTCAGCACTTCCTCTTCCTATGCAGTGTATGCAGCCCAAAATATAATTCCTTTTAGTAATAGTAGTATTATGTAGATGCAATACCCATCTTGATTTTCTAGCGAGAATAATATTGAGCATGTTGTGTATATATACAAATCTCTTTCTTGAATTTTTAAATCAGTGACACAAAAAGGTTGACAGTATGAATGTGGGATAAGGATAAGAAAATAAGGATGACTACAAATGATAACATGTGAAAAATAATAAGAAGGACACGAGCACCTGTAGGGGACACAAGTGCCCTCGGGTACTAGTTTCCAGTAGGGTGTTAGAGGTTTAAAAGAGATTCATAATAGAAATAAATCAAAGAACATAATATAACAAGGGAAAGTGTCACCAATGTATAATTTTATTAGTTAAGGTTCATGAATATAACAACATACCGATGGCATATCAAAGTGGTGATACATGCATAATTTTGTGTCTACACATACAAGTTTGAAAGGGTACATAGAATCAATTCCTGCCACATGTCCCTTGGATACACTTATCTCCAATTGATACTTCATAGAAGTGGTTTGAATAAGGCTCAATAAAATATTGGATTCCAATCACTTCTACATGTCCTCGAGACACTTTTCAAACATAAAATATTTGGGAGATTTTGGAGTGAGGGGAAAAGATTTAGATTTCATGGGACATGAGAAGGCTAATTAAATCCATTTATTGTTCATTGGTTTAAGGTTTCAAGGTTTTTAAAAGAAACCAAATCAAATCTTAGATCATGTCATTACTTTACATGTGTCCCTTTGTAACTCCATTAAATTTTACAAGCTAGCTTCAATGTAAAATCAAAGGACTTGAACGTTTTTGCACATATTGAGGCTAAAACACAAGATTTTCACTAAGTTTCTTCCTAATCTAACCTTTGAAAAACTTTGAACATAAGGGAAATAATTTTTTTAAAAAATTGAACATGAGGGGACTCTAAAATGTCTCATTAACTCCATTAAAATCCTCCAAGTCCTTGAGATTAAGATTATTTTCCTAAAAATGAATCTTGGTGCTCATTTTGGGAACACACCCTTTTGGCCAAGATGATGGGATTGCAAACAATGAAAAAGTTTCACAATTGGATTTTTATATTCATTAATGTCATTTGTGCATGAAATCAAACCATAAATTGGTGTGGAATCATTAGTATAATCTTGTCAAAGAAACTCACCCAATTAAACTCTACTATGTCATTTTATATGATTTTATATATAAGCACATACTCTAACACCTACAAGATCTAGATTGCTCTCTTTGATATAGGTAGAGGTGATATTTCCAAGAATATATATTAATATCTCACTTAGATCATGTACGATAATATAAAAATTCATTTCAAGATATTGAATGATGCCTTCAACATGTTGATTATGCAAGTATTAGAAGAAACCACAACTGAAAGAATCTCTAAACAAGCTTTAAGGATCATTCAAAGAGTGGAAAAGGGTAAAAATATATCAATAACTACTATAGGATTAGGTCCAAACCCTCATTGCATATATTAAATCCTTCGTACATCAATATTACAATCTCATGACATATTTACCTTCTTAAACTTGAGTTGAATAAATTGATCCCAATATCATATTGGAGATACATAAACATAGTAATTAAGGTAAGGTAATGGAAGTTTAGGTGAAACATTTTTTATTGGATAGCATAAAATTAATATATTAGAGCCAAATATATTATAAATAGTTTGTAGAAGCATAATATAATTTAAAAAGTTATATTGAAACTACTAAGAAAGAATTTTCCTTGTGGGGATGCTTAACTCAATATTTGAGAAGCATATATGCCATCGATGAGAAATTCCTTCTCTCGTGAATATTTACAATGATTCTCATGATAATTTATCTCATATTTGGTGTCATATCATATAATGGCGCATCAAAGTGTTGGAAGATATCACAACTAATCTTCTGTCTCATATGCAAAAATATTAAGCTCTAGAAGTAGAGATATTTACCGATGTGAAGGATTTTCGTTGTTATATCTTGAAAGAGAATTCTTCTAAAATCAATAAAATAATAATCATCAAATAAAAGTTCAAAAATTTGGTTTGTACTAATGGATTCAAAAAAGATGAATTGGATGAGATCTCAAGGAATCACAATGTGATAATTTAAGTATATAAATGCTTGACCAATTTTGATGTCGGAAGTTCCGAGATGACTAATGTCATGAGAATCTAGCTTACCAACCTATCAAAGATTGTAATCCCAAAATAAAGAGAATTTGTGGGGGCAGTCACATGATTCGGGATGTAGGTGATGAAGTTCAAAGTCTCTTCCTCCTTTTATGCATCATATTCTTTTATACTTGTGTAAGTATCCCAATTCTTCGTTGGAATTTTTGTATTTCCTAATCCTCTAATTTCAAATTATAAAATTCATTTAAGTGACTCATAAAAATTAAAATTAAAATCTAAAAGTTATACAAGATCACTAGTAGGTAGTTATGGCCCTCAATCCTATTTAAGGAGAGGCCTTTTTCATTGTAATGTTATTGGATACTTTTAGAAAGTAAGATCTGAAGAGAACTCCTCTTTCTCTCCCTTCTCTTTCATTTTATATTCAATATTGTATGTTTTGAAAATAAAGTAAAAAGTAACTTGAATTCAGTTCCCCTTGATAAATATATTGAATTTTTGTCTTAATTACTTTGAATTATATTAATTTTTTGCAAGATTATGTGATTTATAAGTAATTACTTTTTCATTATAAAAAGTGGCAATTTTCAAGTTATATTTGACATGCATGAGTAATTCAAGATTTGGTTTTGATTTTATGAGAATGCAATCATATCTCCCTCCCTCATAGGTTTCCTCTTCTTCATTCCAATACTCTTTCACTTTTCTTTTCCTTTCTTAAATTTCTACAAAACGAGATTCAAACCCCAACACCAACATATAACAAAGTGTGAAGACTCTAAATATTCCTTCAAAGATTATTTTTGTATCTCAATAAAGGGAACCTTCCCACATAATATGGGAAGTAATTTTATCCCTGAACTATTGTGGAATTCATATGTTTCAAGTAAAAATATTCTTCCAACACAATATATACATATATACTAAGGCCTATATATACATATATATGTGTGTATGTATATATATGTGTACACACACACACTACATAATTAGAAAAATACCCTACACATTTTTTGTACTATTTTCCATTTCATGACACCATTTAGTTCATGTCAAAGGCTAGTAATTATACCAACAATTACTTTTACAAGTAATCACCTTTTTTCAACCAATCACAATTAAGTATTTAAAATTTATATTCTTTATACTATAGTTTCAATATATATATATATATATATATATATATATATATATATATAGGGTTCATTTTAAATATATGCATATATGTGTGTATGTATATATATGTGTACACACACACACTACATAATTAGAAAAAATACCCTACACATTTTTGTACTATTTTCCATTTCATGACACCATTTAGTTCATGTCAAAGGCTAGTAACCATACCAACAATTACTTTTACAAGTAATCACCTTTTTTCAACCAATCACAATTAAGTATTTAAAATTTATATTCTCTATACTATAGTTTCAATATATATATATATATATAGGGTTCATTTTAAGACCCCCTCCAAAAAATTAGTTTAGAATTGGTGGCGAATCTCCAAAATTGACTTTCACATCAATGGCGAATTTCTAAAAACCATTTCATGGAAAAGCTAAATGGGTGGGACGGTCGTCCATCATATGTCATATAACCTAGGTTGGATGCCATCCAACCCAAGTTATACGGTAGACGATGGACAGCCATCTAACCTAGGTTGGATGTTCATCCATCATCTGTCGTATAACCTGGGTTGGATGGCGTCTAACCTAGGTTGTAGGGTAAATGATGGAAGGTCATCCGATTTGGGTTGGACGATCGTCCATTGTTTGTCGTCCAACCCAGCTATCCAACTTGGGTTGGATGAATGTCCATCGTCTATCGTCCAACCTAGGTTTGACAACCATACATTATCTGTCGTCCAACCGACCGTCCAGCAACCGGTTGGATGACCATACATTATTTGTTTTCCAATCTATCTCTCTAACTTTGGGTTCGACGATGCCCATCGTCTATCATCCAACCGCCCCCGTCGGCCGGGTTGGATGACCATACATTATTTTTCGTCCAACCCAACCATCTAACCTGGGTTGGACGATCGTATATTATGTGTCTTCTAACCCAACCATCTAACCTGGGTTAGAATATTGTCCATGGTCACTGTCTAACCCAACTACCCAACCTCGGGTTGGATGACCGTACATTATCCTGTCTCCCAACCTAGCCGTCCAACCTAGGATGGGTTTCCATACATTATTTTTCATCCAACCTAGGTTGGATGGCTAGGTTGGATGATCAGACAATGGACGACCGTCCAACCCAGGTTGGACGACCATCCATCATCTGTCGTCCAACCTAGGTTGGATAGAAGACAATGGTTGTTCATCCAACCTAAGTTAGACGGATAATCACTCTTTTTTGGATGTCATTATTAAATAGGTACCCCCTAGAACCCCCAAGCTATGTATTATACCTCGGTGAATACATGTATAAGTTAATTTTTACATATAAATAGTAGGAAAACTGACCCATATAAATGACTTGTCGGCTGAAATTTTTGGCGAACTAGGCAACATCCGATTGCTTTAAAAATTCACCATTTCCAATTTCCAAAACCCATAATATTCGCGAGTTTATGAAAATTCGCCACTAAAATTTTTCTTGTCTACACACACACACACACACACACACACACACACATGTGTGTGTGTGTGTGTGTGTGTGTGTGTGTGTGTGTAATATATATATATATATATATATATATATATATATATATTATACATATATATATATATACATATACATATTGTAGACATCAAAATCAGGTCACGCTCCCCTTAGCCCCTTGTTATCAATCGACCTAAACACATTCATCTAACCATGTCCCTCTTTCACCCCACACTACATTAATTTAATTAAATGAATCATCTACACTCATTATAATTATTATTTAAATTACCCCAATTAAATAATACCTACCCCTCCACCTCACCAAGCCACCTCACCTACACACCTCACCCTAAGCCTATTATTAGTAAGTTTCCTTAATCAACTTAAACCTAACTAACAACCCAAAATTAAAGACAAAACCTCATTCTCGCACACAACGGTTACTCCCGCTCATGTCCGGATGAATAGTGAGATCTGGCGACCGTTAGAGCCATGATCTCCTATTTTTAGCATACCTAGGGAATCCCACCTTAACCGACGCGGTCACCCCTGAACCGATGTCGGTCAGCCCATAACCGCCATTGGTTACCATTAATGCAAGTTTCTTACCTCATTCTCGAGGTTGGAACATTCAGAACAAACATTCTCACATGTAAAGAAGAAAAAAATTCTCTCTCACACACACAGCATACCAACATCCATCTAGAGGCCATCCAACACTCATTCAAGCTGACAGTGGAGCAGAACCAAGTAAAAGAGCCCAAGCAGTCCATGCAAGAGCTCTGCAGCACTTGGTGATTCCTCCATACCACTCAGCTTCATACCAACACCTCAATCCTCCTGCACATCCACATGCATCAATCTTAAGGTAAGTAGAAAGTCTTTGCTCTTCTATTTCCTGTCCTTTTACATTGTATTTTCCTTATTGCTACATTTACATCCCTTTTTCCATGCATGCACTTTGTTTGCTAAGCCACCTTTAGACCATCCTTCATACCTACACCCCTACATCTCTGTAAACCTCACCAAGCCCATTCAAACCTCTCGGAAACCCACCCTAACTAATCCTGTCCTTTGTGCAATCACAAAGGAGACCCAAACCATTTCTGTAGGATTTCCAGTATTCTACAAGAATGCAAGATCGGTTAGTCCATAACCGGTGTCGGTTACCCTGCAGTGCCTTAACCTCACCCAATTTTCCCTTAACTCACCTAATACTCATTCTCCCTCTACCAAAACCCTGCCAAACCCATCCCCTGACCTGCTAACCCCTCTAGACCTCACCCACACCCCATTCAATCCTCTAACAACTTGAAAACTCTCTCTCAAACTTTGGTTTTGACCCTCTATTAAACTACTAGTGACCAGCATCAGTCATCCCTAACCATGCCCGGTTACCTCCCAGACCGACATCGGTCTCTGTGTTTCCCACCTTGAACCAGAACATAACTACCAAACATCCTACCTATTGACTGATTACCTAATCATACCCGACTAAGTACCCGAACTTGTGACAACACCTTACCCTTAGATCTGATCGTAGCTTAGCCTGTTACTTTTAGATTTATTTATTGTATTTAAGTGAGATACCTAAATCAATTAATTAAAATAGAGCTTTATTTATTGTTTTACATTAATTTGTTTTAAACAATGGACTGACAGCCAGCTAGGAAGTATCACACTTCCTGGAACTAGCACACGCTAGGCAGTCCACTGTCATATATCATTTAACTCTTGTTTTGTGGTCTTGCTTTGTCTTTCAGGTAGTTCCTCCCAGCCAAAAGGAATCTCTCACGGTCATCTCTGGATCGAGGAGTCAGTACGCGCGCAACAACCTTCAACCATCTATAACAGGTATTCCTCCTACGCCCATTACCTTATCTGTTTCATCTTTACTTATAAGAAAAACTAAGAAATCAGGTGAAACATTTTGGCACGCCCGGTGGGACCCATTCAGGATTCCTTGCATTTTATTCATTCTTAGGAAATGTTGTGTGTCTATTTTCCTTCTGAAAAGCATACACATTAATTTTCTTCCTTGGTAACCTTATTTTTCTTTCTATTTGCTCTAAAAGAAACCTTTCTTTTGGTGTACTTAAAAAGAACTCTTCTTTTCTTTCATTTGTATTGCATTAGTGAAAGAGCATACTTTCTCCCATTCATTCTTTGTGTCATCGAACTTCATATTTTGATTTGGGTTTAAAACAAGTGAATTGCATTCTAATTTAGCTCATTAGCTCACATTAATTAAGGGCAACCTATACGCTGGAAGTCATGCCCAGTTGATGGTTGACAAACGAACCGTAGAATCACATATCTCTTCTTCTGAGTCATATCCAAACTGCACAAAGAATTTGATTTACACACATTTATGAAACAAATTCCTTCCTCGGGAAAGCCTGACAATGATCATGCTTGATCTTGAGGATTATCAGTACTCCCACTTCGTTTTGCTTCGTTGAGTCCACCATCAGAAGATGGCCCACCCCCACCATAACATTCCTGAAACCTCACCCTTTAGAATTCTTTCTTTGTAGGAAGCCTTCCTCACCAAACAAGTTCTATTGTTCTATTCATAACAGTCAGTCCACAAAAATAGCATAAGCTGAACAAATGTAATAGAATAGGCACTCTTAGGAATGTTCTTTCTTAGTGTTCTACTTGATTTACGTTTTGAGGTGTGAGCTTTCGTTCTTCATTTTCATTTTTCCTTGCACACTCCAAATCATAGTCGGTGTATTCTGACTTCATCTGAGTGTGTGCTCGGATCTACATCATTCTTATTCTAGGTTTGATTCAACATCAAATTTTAAATCACAACCCCATTTCTTATTCTCTGTTTCAATTTCACAATAATCGGCCACGGTTATCCTTAACCGTCATCGGTTACCCTCTAACCGGCATCGGTTTAACCCAACCGGCATCGGTCTCACAGTCTTTTTGGATACCTATCCAAAAGACATCTATTTCACTTTTTGGGCTGTTAAAGGCTCTCACCTTTCATATCTTCACTATCTCAATCACAGTCACCTTACATCTCATCTTGTTTGACAACTGTTAGTCTGTGACCATCATTTAACAAAGCTGTTATTAGGCCGACAAGAATGGCAACCACTGGTTTTACCTAACCGGCATTGGTTCATCCTAACCGACATCGGTTTAATCTAACCGCGTCGATCAGCCTATGTTGTTTTACAATTGTCCTTTTGACCTAATTTACTCTCCGTTGATTGTTTTCCATTTTTCGATGTGTTATGTATCATTTAGAAAGAATATAGTCTTGCAAATCAATTTCTATCCACATGGTGCGACCGTAATCAAGCAAGCACCTCGTATTTCATGATATCCATCTACCACTCCCACATAGCCCTTCACCACCTTCCATTTCATCACCCATGGATCCCAATCAACCTATCACCATTCCCACAGGTGACATGGATTTTACATGACTCCTGGATCAAAATCCCGTTGCCTTACAATTCTACCTCACCCATTCATCCCTTCGCGATGCCTCAGTCAATTGATATACGGCATGCCCGTATCCCTACTCTCGCCCTTATGTATGCTCCGTGTCGCCCCTCCTCCTACCACATTACCCTCACCTGTTTTATCCCCAGTTGTTTCACAGCTAGGCCCCATGTCAGCTTTGACCATCGCATCCACTACTTCTATTGCACCCGCAGTCTCCACCATACCTTCATCCACTACCCAGAACATAGCCTTATCTCGCACCTGTTGTCTCATACGTACCTGTTGTAACACAACCACCCTTGGTGTCGGTAACCACTACCCCATTTCAAAACATTGTCATTTTTATTCCACAATCTCTACCTCCCATCTCTACTAGAGTCACTACGACCGTTCCACCTTCGTATACCTATTACCAGCCACCTCCTATTTCATCTATCATTTAGTCTGGGTATATACCCCCTATGTCAATCCCTCAATTCCAACCTCCTTATTTGACACCACCATACAATGGAATGTCACACTCTTCATATGTCCAACAATAACCTCCTTTCGCTATAGGAGGTACCCAATCTTCACAACCTAACAATGACTTTATCAAATTAATGATGGACAAGATGCGAGACACTAGAAGCATTTGTTTTCAGCTCACGCAATTCTCTCACCTACGACGAGATTTGTAATGAGCCTATTCACCCATCCATTCCCATCCGTCCATATCCGTACATTGGGAGATGCCTAAATTTAACCGCTTCAATAGTAAGGAGGACCCGCAATAGCATTTGCGGTCTTTCAAACATGGGTGCTACCTTATTGCCCATGATGACGCTTTGCTTTTGCGAACCTTTCCCATGTCCCTAACCGGTCTTGCATTGGATTGGTATAGTGGATTACCTAGACATTCCATCTTCTCATTTAATCAAATAATGCAAGCCTTCTTGGATCACTTCTTGATTAACATCGTCAAGAAGGTTATCATGACCGATCTCTATTCCACACGCCAATATGATGACAAATCTATCAGATATTTTGTCGCTCATTAGCGTAGCCTAATCAACCAACTCACTTTCCAATTACCACAAACCAAACTCATAGAGCTCTTCACACGAGCTTGTGCTAGACACATTTCACCTACCTTACAGGTGCAAACCTTCCAAACATTTGATGAGGCATTCACTATGGCACAAAACTAGAGATTCGCACCATCGAAGAGAAGAAGATCCAATTATGAAACAAGAACTCCTCGTTCAAGTCAAATGATACCTCCTCTTCCTCGAAACCTCAGATGATCTATTCCAAAGCCAAGGGAACCACCAACGTGGTGGTACTTAAGGTTAAGGTTGGCCTTGCCCATCCATCCAATCATGCTAAACCTTCATCTAATCTTTCACCGGTCCAGACCTTCCAATTCAAATGTGAACAAAAGAAATACACCCCAATCGGGGAACCATATTCATCCATCCTAGAAAAAATTATTAAAGTTGGTGTTATCACCCTTCCTCCCATCAAACCACACATTGGTTTTGATCCCTCTCGCCCCATACCAGGTTGGTACAAGGAAAATGACTTCTGTAACTATCACTATGTAAACGGTCATGATAGAAATTGTATCACCTTTAAAAATATTGTTCAGGGAATGCTCGAAAGTGGCGAGTTAGTCCTGGATAACCCAAATGCACCTGCCAACCAAAACCTTCACATATTCAAGAAACCATTTCCTAACCATTCCCCATCTACTGATCAAACCGGTGATGCCTCAAACAATGATAGTAATACACGTGAGGTACATGCTATCTTCACTGACTTACCAGTTGCTTCCCATTTATCTCCTATCCCCTCTATCGAGGAAATCTTAGCCCAAAATCCTTTACCTACACAGAACCACTTCGTCCATTCCTCCACCCACAGAGGAAGGCCCTTCATCTCCCCATGCACTCGTGGAGGAGTCTCTCATTAGCACCGATATCATTTCACCTTGGCTTCTCCACCTAGTGAGCTGTCACCAATTGTACCTCCTCCACCCACTAGAGGAGCACCCATTATCTCCTTCACCTATTCAGGATCCACTAGATATGTCATTACCACTAGGTGACCATTCTCCATCAACCACCCAAGATCCTGCTGACCTGCTTTTGGCTCTCTTACCCACAGAAGCCAAAGCTAGCGAATTCCCTATTTCCCAGACACATTTTATGGGAATCACCACTCGCTCCACATCTATATCTTCTACCATAGTGCCATTTTCACATTTGGCTGACTACCTAGATTATGTTGATCGGGCCTCACTTTGGGGGCATCTTTTACTCCCGGTCTCGACCCAAATGCAATCCTCTCTCACTGACACTTCTACCATTTACCCAAAGGTGTTTCAACAACCCAAACCGCACATGAACATAACTCTTGATACATATTTTGTTGCATCATCCTCCTCTACACCCAACCCTCGGCTTGCTAGCTGACGCGGTCTAAAGTCATCTATTATATCTAAACCCACTAGCACCCTAGGGGTTGCACCGACATCAAACCCTACCCATCCTTCTGTCAAGCTAGACTTGGCCACATCTTCTCATATACCTACTAAATCTATCCCCCAAACTAAATGAAAAACCCAACCTTCTAAGCCACGTACACCGACTTCACCTACCACACCTTTGTCACCTTCATCCCTACCATCCATCCTGGGACCTCACCCCTCGACCTTAAAAAAATCTGTCCCTCCAAGGGTAAACCTAAACTTCCCCGACCCCTTCACTACAACCTACGAGACTAGCTTAAATGAACCTCACATCCTTCATCACCATCTATAACCTCTTTACCTCCTATACCACCATTTCCTTCTATACCACCTTCACTACCTATGACATTCTCTTCCCCTCTACCTGTACCTTCTTCTCGACCTCGACCAACACCCACCATTGCACCTCGGTTTTCCACGTGGGTCACTCGTCCTCTCCCACCATCTGGCCTTTCCATCTACATCATGTACTCCACTGCACCCCTATTTAATAAAAAGCACCAAAATTGAAGAACCCATTAATTTCCAAAGAAGTAGTTAAACCTACTACTCCTTCTATTGCTACACCTCCACCTAAGAAAGTGCAACCCAAACCTAAGACCGCGTCGCCTCAACTACCACCACAACTATTTAATCTTCCATCCAAAACCACTTTCACTTCGCATTGTGATCCACTAGTAGGATTGTACGCCACTATCCTCGCTAACCTCTTGGAAAGCTCTTTTCTCACACTACCTCCTCTTAGGCCTTATGACCCTCTCAAACCTAAACCAGAAGGGTTTGATGATACAAAAATTTTCACTTACCATCGTGTGTCAGGACATGATGTTGAGGACTGTAAGGCTTTAAAATCCACCTTCATTTCACTATGTCCTTCTGACCCAAATTTTGATGACGATGACCTCCTTGATGATGAACCTACTTCACCTTCACCGGTTTCCCCACATCTTCCTCCTACACCTATACCACAACCTCCATCTTCACCTCCGCAACCTTTTTATCCACCTCCGAAATTTGAAATCAATATGGTCCGCATCCGAGAGATTGCTAAACCCCCTCCTAAATGCCGGTGTTGGACACTCATTGCAGAAGGCTCTTACCCACCTCTTGGTAAATGCCCTTCCTACTGGTATACCTTTCATGGTAACCCCACTCCATCCACCTCTCTGCCTCAAATCAACATGGTTCACATTACTACCCACTGGTCAGAAGGAAAAGGGAAAGACAAGGTAGTTGATCCACCAACCAACCCTATACCTAACATACCAATTGCACCCGCACCTAAAATCACTATCCGTGGTCCTACATATCCTATTTTTGATGGGGTTACGCACCACGCGATGCTCAAATAGTTACACCAATCTCCTCTCAAAATGTCCTTATACGATCTCATCCAAACTTCGGAGTCTCATCGTCAAGCCCTCATGGAGGTCCTTCAATCTATCGAGGTTTTACCCAATGACCCCACACCTGTAGCTTCTATCATCACACCTCATCATGTCACCTCTCTCACCAAATTACCCCCTACCGCAATACCCCCACCTGTTCACCAAGTTTCCACCCTCGGTTTCTCGATGAAGAAATTATACCCCACTAAAACCGATGACCCAGATCCTGCTCTTTTCATCTCTATCCATATCGATAATATACACATACGACACGTTATGATCGATGGGGGAGCTAATATTAACATCATATCTTCTCACGCATTCGAAAAAATGTGCATACCCGACAACCGCATGCAGAAACATCCCATCATGTTACATTCATTAAATGACGCTATCACTTCTACACTTGGCACTTTGTCATCCTCCACATTCGTGTGGGCCCCGCATTGTTCCATAGTTATTCTACATCTTGGAAGGGGAGTTTCAATATAACATGTTACTTGGTAGACCACTCGGATCGCGTTATGGGTTGTGTTCCTTCCACTTTGCACCGATGTGTAAAGTTTGAACATGAAGGATGTTCTATACCATTCTAGCTGACCCATCACCTTTCAAAACCTATAACATGCTTTACCAACCTAACGATGTTCTTGTATCTATTAAGGCGTTTACCTCCCTGTCCACTTCTTCTTCACCCACAACCCCATCCACCAGTGCTATTGCATCCTCACCCACACCTAAATCTTCTATTCCTACCACTGTTGTAGCTTCCACCAGTCATTCATCTGCTTCCCAATCAACCGATACCTCTTTTGATCCAACCTCTAACACTTCCTCCATTCCAGCTACCGACATATCAACCACTGATCCCTTGGAAGGTGTCTTTCAATGCCTCACTATGGGGGAGTATCCCTGTACAACGTTAATACATTCCTTACTCCACAAGAGTATGGAAACCTTCACTCAGCATCCTCACTATGATCACCGCATAGGTGAGCATCTTCTTTATGGTCCTCCTCACCTTCGCACCCATCTCACCTATGGGGGACTTGATACTTCCACTTATACACCTGAGCCACCATCACAAACCTAACCATTTTCAGCTGACCTCCAATTGCTCACCAATCACCACTTCGCCCACACTTTCCTACACCGATGTGCCTAGAAGAGTTTCGGTTTTAGCTTTTATGAAAGGCCGTCACACTGTTATTTCATGTACCACGCGTAAACACAATGATCGTAGTGGAATCGGTTTTACCAAACTACCTACCAAAAAGCCCCGCATTGAACTCATTGAGGACGTTGACCCATCTCCACCTTCTTCACCTGCTCCACCTTCACCACCTTCACCAATGGAGTTGATGGATCCCGAATCTATCCCTCCTAACTTTTTTTTCATAAACACCATTTCCTTAGGACCTCTGACTTATCAACGCGATGGCAAGGCTCCTTCTTCTCTTCCTTTCTTGTATCCTGACATGGTTGAGGACGATACTCCTTCTATTAATGTCATTCAATGTCAGGATGATGAGTCCATACTCACCTACCTTGGTGTTGAAGACTCTTATATTCACCGGTCGTTACCTTCTGAGATGCAAACAATGTTGAATGAATCGACTATCGAAGTCAACATCCACACTCAGGATGACCCCCACATTCTCAAGATTGGCCAATCTCTAGATATTGCTAAAAAGAAGCCCTCACTTCTTTTCTTAAAGATCATAACCATGCTTTCACTTGGTCCTATGTTGACATGCCTGTTATTGATCCCACTATTGTGGTCCATAATATCATAACCATTCCCGATGTAAAACCCATAAAACAAAATTTGAGGAAAATGCACCCTCGCATTGCTCTTCTCGTCAAAGAAGAACTTCAACGCCTTCTTTCAGTTTCCTTCATCTTACCCATCGATTATCCCCAATGGATTTCTAACATTGTTTCTGTCACTAAGGCAATAGGGGGACTTCACATTTGCATAGATTTCCATGACCTCAACCTCACTTGCCCAAAAGATGATTTTCCTCTGCCTGGTATTAACCAGTTGGTTGACCTTACCGCTGGCCATGAGATGCTATCGCTTATGGATGGTTTCTCGGGTTATAACCAAATCTTACTCGCCCTAGAGGATCAACAAAACTACCTTCATCACCCCTTGGGGGACCTTTTGCTATCGAGTCATGCCTTTCGGCCTTAAAAATGTTGGTGCCACGTATCAGCGAGCTATGACTTACATCTTCCACGACATCATGCACCATATTTTGGAAGATTACGTAGACGATATCCTCGTAAAATCCAAACATCGATATGAACAACTTACTGTCTTGAAAACCATCTTTGATCACCTCATCAAATATTGTGTTCACCTTCAACCCAAGAAATGCATCTTCGCGGTCCTCTCAGGCAAGCTCCTGGGATTTATTGTTTCCTTATGCGGTATAGAGGTTGACCCTGCTAAAGTCAAGGCCATTCTCAAAATGCCTCCACCCACTAACCTTCGCAACTTTGTAGTTTGCAAGGCAAGTTGCAATCTATTCGCCGATTTATTTCCCAACTCTCTGACCGTTGTCAACCATTTCATCACCTCCTTAAAAATATGTCTCCTTCAAATGGGATGATGACTGCCACAAAGATTTTGAGGCCTTAAAACAATACCTCCTCCAACCACCCATACTCATCCCACCTAAAGATGACCAACCTTTCTACCTATACATCTCAACTACCGATCACTCTTTAGGGGCCATGCTCGCTCATCGTGATGAACAACATAGGGAGCAGACGGTTTATTACATAAGCCATACTCTTATGGACTATGAAACCCGATACACCCATCCTAAAAACTCTGCTTAGCCTTAGTTTTTGTTGCCACCAAACTTCGCCATTACCTACTCAACCACAAAACTTATGTTATGACCAACACTGACCCCTTACACTTCATGTATGCCAAACCTTACCAAAATCAACGTGCCACACATTGGCTCATGCTTCTTGCTGACCTAGACCTCGAATTCATTCATCAAAAATCTATCAAAGCCAGGCCATCGCTGACTAGCTCATTGATGTGCCTCTTTCCAGAAATCAACCTTCAAAATTTGATTTCCTTGACGAATCCATTGCTACCCTCTCTTTGGATGATGACCCTTACCAAATGACCTTATTCTTCGATGGTTCCAAATGTCAGTGTGGGGGTGGTGTAGGCATTATCCTCATTCCTCTTGATGGTGAACCCATGCCTTTATCATTCAAACTTGACTTTGAGTGCACTAATAATATCGTTGAATACGAAGCGCTCGTATTGGGTCTCATGACTGCCTATGCCTTAGATGTTAAGTCAATTAATATCTTTGGTGATTCTCAACTAGTAGTAAACCAAGTCAATGGTGTTTATCAGTTTCGTAATGAAATACTTTAAGAGTACAAATGTTACGTCAGCATTATGTTGACTACCTTTGACCACTATAAAATTCAAATTGTTTCGCGATCCACCAATAAATTCACAGATACCATGGCCTGCCTCGCTTCCCTAGATACTTGTTTCTCCTGCCGATTCAGACTTCTTTGTCACCATGAAATGCATCCCGAGACCCTCTTATAAACCTTG
Source organism: Taxus wallichiana var. yunnanensis (assembly GCA_018340775.1). Classification (NCBI taxonomy): domain Eukaryota; kingdom Viridiplantae; phylum Streptophyta; class Pinopsida; order Cupressales; family Taxaceae; genus Taxus; species Taxus wallichiana. Next base: position 890,178,230 of record CM031235.1, read on the forward strand.
TTGTGTTAACCTTGTCTCGAACCACCTCACTCAACACACAAGACCTTTGGTATAAGCAGCTTGCGAGACTACCTTTCCCTTTCTATCTTGCCTCCTGACCTCACACATAATGGACAACATGCCTTTCTCAAGAAGGCCTCTCATTATGTCATCATGGGTGGCCTCCTCTACAAGCATGGATTTGATGGTATTCTCTTATGATGCCTTACTAGCTCTGAAATCCCCTATACCATTAAAGAAGTTCACGATGGCATATGCGGAGGTCACTTCAGTGGCCTTGTTGTTGTTAAGAGCATCCTTTACCTAGGCTACTACTGGCCGACCCTCAATCATGATTGTTGAGACTACGTTAAGCATTGTGTAAAATGCCAACAACATGCCAACCTTCATCACACACCTAGTCACGCCTTACAGGTTGCTCGTGACCTTTGGCCTTTCTCTCAATGGGGTTTGGATCTTGTCGGAGAGATCAATCCTCACTCTTCCCTAAGACATCAATGGATCATCACCGCTACCGAATATTATACTAAATGGGTTGAAGCTATACCCCTCATCTCCACGAAAGCTGAGAAAATATGTGAGTTCATCAATCATCACATTATTTGTCACTTTGGTGTTCCACATCGCCTTATCACTGATAATGGAAAACAATTCAAAAACAAAACCCTACAGAAACTTTATGACACCTTCAACGTCTAGCTAAGTTTTTCCTCACCATATTACCCACAAACCAATGGCCAAGCCGAATCCACCAACAAAACCCTAAACAAGATTCTCATGAAAGTGGTTAATGATACTGGGAAGGATTGGCACATGCACATTCCTTTCTCCCTATGGGCGTACCGTACTAGTATTCGCACTTCCACTGCTGCTACTCCCTTTTCTCTGGTCTACGGTACCGAGGTTGTCCTACCTCTAGAAGTCTAGATCCCATCTCTTCGCATCTCCCTTCAAGACATGCTCACTGATGATGACTTTCGCCAAGATCATTTAGCCCAACTTGAGTTACTAGACAAACATCATCTTCATGCTCTCGACCACCTTCAAGTCTACTAAAAACGCATCAAGCGTGCCTATGAAAAACGTGTTCATGAACGCACCTTCAAGGTCGGTGACCTTTTCCTTAAGGAAAATCAACACGTAACTAAAGCAGAGAAAAGAAAATGGGGCAAGTTTGCTCCTAATTGGCTTGGACCATACATTGTGACCTATGACTATGGATCAGGTGCTTATCATTTGTCTTCACTTGATGGTAAGCCCGAACCTGAGCCCCTTAATGCCTTGCATCTCCGACCATTCTACTGTTGACTTCTAGTCCTACATCACTCTTTATCTATTTCATGCTTGTCCCTTGAGAACCATTTACCCTTCTCTCTTCCGCACTTCATCTCTAACGATTAGACAAGAATCATGTGATTACCCGTCACCTTTTTCCTTCTCTTAAATATGTGCACCATGGCTCTACACATGGCATGATTCTCATGGATACTTTTTGTCTTCTATTAGATGAGATCCCATGGTTGTTCACCCTTTCCTTCTAAACAAGAACCAAATGCTTCGTTATAGTCTCATCCATGACTTAAAAGCCAAAAAAATAAAAACAATAATAATAATAATTTCCAAAAATAAAGGGATTAACTCCTTGAGTCAAACTTCCACTATAAAGATGAATCCCTCAAAAGGACATCTTCCGCCTTAAATCGCCGCTATAAGTAGACTGCTCCCTCGAAGGACAGCTATAAAAATCTTGCAACTCTCTACATAGTCTATCCAAAAAGAAGACTATTTTCTCAAAAATAAAGATTCAGAAGCTTCCCGCATCGATCAACTTCGTGAAGACCTCAAGGAGACATATATTCATCCCTTATAGACTTCCCGCATCGATCAATCTATCTAAAAAGTCAAAAAAAAAAAAAGAAAAGTAAACTTTTTCGTCATGGACTTGCCTATTGTGATCTTGGATTTCTTGCCCAAGGCATTTTGCTTCATACCATATGACCTAATTACCTTCACCTCCTTACCCATTGTCTTTTCACTTCATACCTCAAGGGACCTGCTGAACCAATGACATTTAGTGATCATGTGACTATTCGTCACCCTTAGAATTATCAATCATGCAATGTCTTTAGGGTCTTACGTTCATTAGCCTATCTACATATGTGGTTCACCCATTTTGATCCTTGCCAATCAGGTGGCTCTCTCGCCTCCCTTATCTTTTCACTTCTTTGTTACCTTTTGATCATCCTATATAGGACTAGCCCCTCGACGCTTGTTTTTTGGGATTTTCTTCTCTCACCTCAATCAACCTAAAAACACCCATACCTATCTACCTATACTCCACCCAAACCTAAATGACCTTGACCTAATTATACCTATGACCTAGAATCAAACCTACCTATCAACCTACCGACATCTTCTTCTATCTTCTCATATTCTTCCCTAGCTTATGGGAGAACTACATCGGCCTGAGGTCCCTTTTCACCGGGACTATGTAGGCAACACTTCTAGGGTAGGGGGCCCTAGAAGGTTAGCTCGGCCACTCTTTACCCTCACCATTTTACCCATTGTACTGATTTTCAGTTCATATCAAAACCTAGAAATCTAAACCATGTCCACATCATTTATACTATACGTACTCACCATGTATCACATACCCTTTGTTATGAATATATTGTTTGTAACATTATTAATAGTGTGTATGAGTTACTATTTGTAAAATTTAATATTTAGATATTACATTATGTGAGTGAATGATGAGTTGTAATAGACAACTCATCATGAGGGAATAAAGGGATAGTTGAAATAAAGGTGGAAAGAATCATATTGGAGAGATTAGTGGGATGATATTGGTAAGCCTCATTATCTTATCCCCATATCTCTCCTTTATTCCCTAGTCTTACTCCCAATCCCAAGATATTCTCACACATTCCTATCTCTATGAGTTGTGCATGACAAATAATTGTGCACACTCACATATTATTTAAATATTAAATAATACTAATATTCAAACCATATGTTCACACTATGAACACTAATTTCCTAACATTCACCCCCTTAGTGTGAACATGGGTGAGTTCTATCTAGTACCTACTCATGTTCTACAATACGATGGTTTTCAAAGAGTACCATCAACTCAAACAGGTTTTCTAGTGGAACCATTAAATAGAAGAGGATAAAAGGATAATAAAATAGAGGGAAAATAACTTAGTTTTCTAAGAAACTAAGACAATTTGAGGTCAATAACACAAAATCAGACAAAGTTCCCACAAAAAAATGTGACACCAACATCAAATCTCAAATATTTTATTTTTGTCACATGATTTATATGAATAAGATTTAATGTGTAATATCAACTTTTTTTGTCTCTTTATATGACACATTTGGTTAGCTAAAGAGATTTATATGTTTTTTTAAAAGGAACCAAAATAGGAAAGTTCAAGGTTCATAATAAGGTTTCATGGTCAATTGGTTCATTCACATATAGTAAAATGAGGTTATGTTGAGCCAATAATGAATGATGATGTGGTTTGTGTCTCAATTAGCCCTACTTTCATAATAGATCAATCTTATTAGTCAATCAATGTAATGAGGTGTGTGATGTGGGATAAATTGAGCCTTGTGAACCAAATTCTAGTTGCATAAGATGTAATATAAGGGTCAATCAACCCCATTTTCATAGCATAATAAACCAAAGATTTGATCTTAGTGGTTTCTAACACATTTTATAAACATATCCCTACAAGACATGGATGGGTTACAAATTATGAGGCATGGAAATGATGGTTTCTTTCAAAATCAGTTCACGTGACAAAAATCATATCCAAAGTGTTCCAAAGAGAGGAATTGATCGAGCTTCTACCCATGCCTAAATCACTCAAGATAGATACTTGGTAAGAAGAGTGGAAACCTACTATTCACCAATGATATACTATTTAATGTGTATAATTATACCTAAATAAATGAATGGGTTACTTTCAACTATACCATTCTTGATAACACACATTCACCTTCCTAGTTATTGTTATTAGTCATTTGAATGTATATTCATAAATCTACCATGATATAATGTTCCAATTGTACTATGAGATGACTTTTAAACAATATTAATACTCTACCAAGTCATGTAGTTAACTAGAGATTAAAATTTTTAAAGGTTACAAATTTATATTATGTCATAATTTGTCATACACACACACATACATATTTACATAAAATCCCTAATTTCATAATGTCATATATAAAATGCCATAAAATACTAAATTTCATACAAAATGTGAATAACCTAGAACACCAAATCAATGTCATATAGGCAGACAATGCCAAATAGACCTATATTTCCATATATGCATATAAAAATATCATAAGAATATATATATATTGAAAGTAAATATTAATAAGAGTTGAGATCAAATGAATATAATGATTTACAAGCAAGATCTATCATGCCAAGACAAACAAGTATAAGAAATAGTGAAATAGGAGTGGCTTAGCTTGTATTTGAAGAACTGGGCTAATTATGGGCTAGAAATTGAGTGACAAAGCTAGATCTGGACTAAGTAATCTTCATCCAGAAAATTGGAATCTAAAACTCCCTCAGAAAGGAATGTCAAGACAAGGATATGATTTCTTGGGTGTTATTTTTCGAGTTGGGCACTAGTGTCCTGGGAAAATCTCTAGATTTGTTCTTCTAAGGGTCTAAACTTGTCTTCTTCCCTTTTCTCTTTGTCATTCTAGCTTCTTTGTTGTAGGGTTTCATTGTCACACCTAAACCTGCAAAATAAATCCTAGCTACTTGCATATGACTCAAGAAAACATTAAATGAAATAAATAATGCATATTCTTGAGTTAGAATGACCTCGGCAATCACCCCAATGTGATTGTCACTAAGCATTGTACTATATTTCAAATTCTATGTAGTTCTAGTTTGTTTGTGATTGAATTGTGTCCTTAAAGCTAGTTTTCCTTGTTATAGTCCCACCCAGATAATGTACTACAACTACTTTTCCCCAAGATTAATGTCCGAGATGGAATTTAGAATTATCCCCTCATATGTAGTGAATAATGCAGCCGAATGTAGTCCTTGAATGTTGTTCTTTTCCCAAGTAGTAGATAATAAGTAATAGCCCAAATTTACCCAAGTAGTATATTCCCTTGTTTGAATTTTGTCATTAAAAACCAAAAAGGCTGACTAAAAGTGATAGGAAATGTTTTAGAAAAGATAACAAATGATGTGGCATTTCAAATCTGAGAAAAGGAGGGAAAAGGATAGAAGGACCCAAAGGGGGACAGGTAGCACACTGGGCACTCCCATCCGTAATGGGCGGTTCTATCCAGGATGCTCAGATGATAAAATAGAAAAATATAGAGTTTGGTCACGCATTTTCCAATGTTCACGAGTAAAGTTGTCATTCCAAAAAATAAAACAACAAGAGTATGGAAAACATAAAGCAATGTAAAAGTAAAAACACGTGTTGTTAATGTCTAGTTTTCTTACTTAAGAATCATGAATATAATAACATACTTAGAGGTGCATTGTAATTAGTAAGTGCATGATTTCGTGTTTATATTTTCCCCATTTTATGTTGTTCAATGAATATTCGGTAGCATAAAGTAGATGGGAAAAGTGTACCTTGTGGAGAGATGAAGGGATTTGTAATTGATAGCATGACAAATGAGTATTGTACTTGATATCATGCCAAATAGAGATTATAAAATGTGTACCATGGAATCTAGAAGAGGATAATGATCCTACGTGTAGTAGAAATGATACCTATGTTCATTCCGTGGATATTTCCTTTGTCAGAGCATCTTGTGCTTGATATTGTTCCTTTTTATATTTGTGTGTTTTGTTTTGCCAAAATAAGGTCAAACTTGCAAAATAAAATAAGTGCAGTCAATGTTTCATGATAAATTAAATTGAACTTGAACTTAGTGAATGTGAAAATATAAATTTGTATTGAATAAGTGAATCAAGGATAGAATACACTTGAATTCTATGAGAGAAGAGATAGAATTATTCTTGTATGTTTGTTGACTTGAAGATGGTTTAAATAGTATTGAAGATTTAAGCATCATTACATTAATATATTGTTTGTAACATTATTAATATTGTATTGTGTGTGAGTATTTAATATTATTATTTAAATGAGATGTGAAACTCATTTAATAATAATATAGTGTGAGAGAACTAAGGGATGTTAGAGAGATATTAGGAGATGGGGTTGAGATTATGTAGGGATTAAAGATCATGTTTGACTCCACCATTGTAGGGGTTAATTGATCTATATATGTAACTCATCAATCATGAATAAGATGTCCCGAATTAATTGAATTCTGTGTTTTTTATATGGTTTATTTGTTTACAATATGGGTGAAATATAATATTTGGCATCAGAGCAGGGATTCCAGGATGAGAGTCTTTAGAGATATTTGAGATTTAGATTCTGCTGGAAGTGGGTTCGAAGTGGTTTGACGTTCTGATCCTACGTATTGGAGCATTCTGACTGTGATTTGAATCATTCTGCATGCATAGTTGTTTGTGCGTATTTCATCGTCTCCTGTTGCCTACGCATTCTATCGACCGACCTATGTATTGCATCGCGATTCTGGTAACTCTGATCGGTTTTATCGCTATTTTTGGCAACTCTATGTGTTTTTTTTTTTTTTCCGTTTTTGGACATACTAAAAAAATCAAGCATAAATTTCTTTTTTCCATTTTTGGAAAGGGTCCGGAAAGAAGTTGGACTTAGAACTTGGAAGTGTCATATCTTTCACCTCGTAACTCAGATTGAGGTGATGTTTTTTTGAAAATGTATGTTTTTTCAAGATCTTTGCATTGATCATATGCTTTCTGCTACCAATTGAAAGTAAAATTTTACTTTATTGTAAGGGTGCATTTTCGACTGAGTTCGACATCCATAATGGAAATCCCATTACAAAAATTCAATGGCAAAGAATTTCACACATGGCAAGTGCGAACTCAATTACTTTTGATAAATAAAGACTTGTGGGAAATTGTTGAAGGTAAAATTTCAAAACCAACTGATGTTGATGAAGCCACCAAATGGGAAAGCAAGGATAGGAAAGCAATAGCAATTATTGGTCTTGGATTGTCTGATGCTTACTTGCATCATATTGATTTATCAAAAAGTTCAAATTTCATATGGACTACTTTGAACAAGCTATTTGGATCTCAAACAGGGAGTGCAGTGGTGACACTCAAGCAAAAACTATTCGGGCTCAAGATGGAAGAAGGTGAGAGTATGGTTGATCACATAAGTAAATTTCGTTCTATTTCAAATCAACTAGCTGGAATAAAAATTGATGTGGGAGATGATGATGCAAAAGCAGTATTGTTAAATAGTATGCCACCCAGTTATTCTAACACTGTATTTACTTTGAGTAAAGTAAATCCTAGTTTAGAAGATTTGATTTCATCTCTCATGGAGGAAGAAAATAGAACAAATAAGAATATTATTTCAGAAGAAACAACAATGTTTGGTAAAAATAGGTCATATGATAAAGGAAGATTCAAGAAAGGATCTAATTCTAGAGATACAAAGAAACATATCACTTGCTACTATTGCCAACAATCTGGACACCTTTCCATAAACTGCATGAAAAGAGCAAGAGATTTACTTGATGGAAAAATTGAAAATGCCATGATTGCCGATGAAGAAGAAGACGATGATAAGGAAGAACCAGAGGGTGATTTCAGTGGTTATGATTTTGAAGACTTCCTTCTTTAGATAACTTTCAGATGGAGGCTGGAGGCAACGGAGGAAGGAGGTTGATCAACGACCTCTCGTCAGGCACCATCGACGAGGCCGTGGTATTGATTTGGTGGCCAAGTATTTCAGTTGTGTGTTTGATTCCATTATTGTGTGTTTTATAATAAGAACAAAAGGAAATTCTTGTTCAATTGTAATTTCCTTTTATAAACCTCCTTGATGTAATGTTGTAATAGAAAGAAGAAAACACAAGTACAAAGTCAGCATCATGATACTTGAAGGGGATGAACAGAGGTTCATGAACATGGGTTCTTACCTTGGACTGAGGTCCATATGTGTACCAAGATCATGAGCAAACAGGGGTGTGCAAGCTGCAGAGAAAGTGTAACTATTCTTTTCTACATTGTTCACATTAGGGGAGTGTAGGGGAATTAATAATGTTAACAATAGGGGAGTGAATGTTACGAATATATTGTTTGTAACATTATTAATATTGTATTGTGTGTGAGTATTTAATATTATTATTTAAATGAGATGTGAAACTCATTTAATAATAATATAGTGTGAGAGAACTAAGGGATGTTAGAGAGATATTAGGAGATGGGGTTGAGATTATGTAGGGATTGAAGATTATGTTTGAATCCACCATTGTAGGGGTTAATTGATCTATATATGTAGCTCATCAATCATGAATAAGATGTCCCGAATTAATTGAATTCTATGTTTTTTATATGGTTTATTTGTTTATAATATGGGTGAAATATAATATCATGTCGCCAAACCGAGGATTTAAACGTCTTGTTTCTATACTGAGGATTTAGGCATCATGTCTCCAAGGAAAGAATATTGGGAGAGCTATAGGATTTTCCCTCCAACCGTTAACACTTCACTGTGGATAATTTCCACTACAGATGGTCAAAAACCCAATATAAATTGGTCATGGATGACACATCGTTCTAGGAATATTAGTTTTTTACATATTCCTTATGTGTCCTTCCTTTTTTATCCTTAGAAAACATGATAATTAGTTCCCTTTCCTAAAGTATGTAACTTTCAACTAATTTTGTTCATGGTGTACCTAATAGTAATCTATAACTAAGTACCTATTGTTGGATTTTGGAGAAAATTGTTGATCCTGTATTATACCTATTTTTGCACCAAGGAAATAATCTGGGTGGGACACTAACACTCACCTTTCTTGTCTTTATTGGGTGTTTATGTCCCCTGTTGTTATTTTGGTTTGATTCTTATTTTGAACATATTTTTTAGCTCTTATTTATTTTGATTCTATCGTGTACCAATCAGTGTGTTCTCTTTAGAATTTTGAGAGGTTAAAATAATCACCTAATGACTACCCCCACTCATTTGGGGTGTGTGAGATGAACCAAGGAAAACACGACATAAATGAGGAAATTTGAAACTGATGTGCACATCTGAAATATAAATCATACAAGGGGAATAGAGAATGTGCATGGTAACTATCATGGAACATACAAACCCATGGGAAAATTCTATAAAAAAAATTGTTAGTCGAAACAAGCATGGTATGATGTAATAGAAACTAGTCAAAAAAATGTAGTAACATGGAAAAAGATACAATGAATAGTTAGTTGAATACATGGGACACCACTCAGGATGTCGTAAGACACTTGAAGCCTTCATGGATATGGAAGAAAAATATGTAATCAAGCATAGGTAATATCCTGCAAATAATGACAATCAAGACACAAACATAGACAAGATACAAGAAAATCATATAACCATGGTTGTAAGAAAGCCTATGAGATAAATACTACAAGAAGAAATTGTTAGCATGTTAGAAAAATTGATAGTATGTCACAATGTATACATATGAAAATAGGAATGAAATTAGTATGAATTGCAATGATAGAACATGAATATAGATAAATAGGAAAGATAGATGCCCCAGAGCCTCGGTGGTACTATTAGAGAATAGTGACAAACATCATACATCGTGTAAGTAACTTGTATTCACCTCAAAAGTACCATGTGAATGCACATGTGTATATGGAAAAAGGATAGAAAATATTATGAGTCAAAGTAGTATGGTAATAAATATGCAACATAGAATAATATAAGAAAGCAAGGATACATCCAATCAATATCTATGCTAATTTTTTTAAAAAAATTGCAACCATTTTTATGAAATTATATGACTAGGAGAATGGAACAAGGTTACCCCCAATGTATGTGTGCAAGGTGAGGTCCATATAGGTAAGTGTGCCCTCAATAGTCATGTTTGAACCTAGAACAAAAGTGTGCCATCGGGTAACAAGCTATTGGTAACACAGAGCTACCATATAACAATGTAAAAAAATTAGGGGAGAACCCCGTGGAGTCCAAGATCCCAATGAAATGAGTAGGAAGTGTATAAATAATAAGAGTGTGTCCAAAGTATGAGAAACTAGAATAAGTGGAACATTGGTATTATTGACAATAGTGAACAAAGTAAGTGTAAATATAAGGATCAATGTGTGATTCAAGAGATGTGTAACATATATAGTGTTATGAGGTTCATCAATATCAACTAAAAATAATGGAGAGAGATACACAAGACTCATCATAAGCAATAGGTTTAATTTGGGAATATTGGAAGCATTAAAGTTGTATGAACTAGCCCCTATGACCATAAACATAAATGTGGAAAGAGGGGAATTGGTTTCCCCCATGGATGTAACAAAGTGAGGTGTAGCCAAAGTAAATTAATCATGTATAGAAACTTGTAAATTGAAATAATTAGGACTCGTCAAATCATCATATTGTGTTCTAACTTATGGTGGGGAATTTGTAACAAGTGATGTAACATTGAATGTATTAAGTATAGGATCATGGGTTTCAATATAAAGTTCATCATGTAAACCAATAGCACTATAATCCATCACAAAAGGATAATGTATGAGAGAGATATCAAAAATATTTAAAACATGATGTTTGGAATCTAATGTAGCATTATTCGTGGAAGATGTTGTTGGAAAGGAATTATGTGATATGGCATGGGTAGAAGCTACCGCGTGCATAGTATATAACCAAGGGTGGCATAAGAGGATATTACAATGGAAAATGATAGGCATAATATGATAAATAACATTAATATTGCATGGTCCTATAATAATAGGTAAAAATATTTCTCCCAACATTATCTCGGGGTGTTATCATAGCCACAAATACATAGAGTAAATGGAGTCGATCAACAATGGAAAGGTATAATTGATGGAGAAAGGAAATGTTACATATATTAAGGCCATATCCATTATCAACTAAAGCACGCTTAACAAGCACATTTTGAATATGAACTTGAATATAGAATGGGGGAGCATTGTCAACAATAGTTTGGGAAGGAACAAAAGACTCAAGAATATGTGTGCTATATGAAGATGCATGTGATCCATAAAGATGATATCTAGGATATACAAGAAAGCAAGATATATATTTAAAATGATCCCTGAAATTTTTCATGATGAATGAAATATATTTAAGTACACAGTGGTCTAATAGAGTGTCGAAAGAGTGATGTTAAAAAATTGATTGTCATCAAATGAATAAAACAACCATATCTCTAAGTATAATTTAAGTTTTACAAAAAATGAGGTAATTTTGAATGTTATAAATTTAAAGAAAAGCCTCTAAGGTATTTGTCCAAAAGTGTATAGTTTTTAGTTATGCCTTAATTAGTGAAAAGTGTAATTTTGAATTATTGAAAATTGGGATCAAAATGGTGGAAAACACAAAGAGGTTTTCGTTAAATATGGAAAAGTTAAAAATAACCTCAAAGGAAATTGAAAATAGAGTCTTTATGATTTATATATGAAATGAAAGGTTATTTGAAAATTGGGAGCCCTATAAAGTGACCAAAAGGGCAATATCAGCCATGAAAACCCGTGATAAAAATTACATATCAGAATTATGGCATATGATAGATGAAAATAAATTGTGAATTTGAAGATAAAATGCATATATGAACCCTAATACAACTAGGGTTTTGGTTTGGAGAAAAATGGTTCTGTTAAAGAGTGTGTAAGAATCAAGTTCACCAAATGATTTAATGAAATTAAATATTCATCCTAATATCAAATGAATATAACTAGTAATAATCAAGATCTATCATGCTAAAACAAACAAGTATAAGCAATAGTGAAATAGGAGTGACTTAGCTTGTATTCGGAGATCTAGGCTGATTTTGGGCTAGAAACTAAGTGGAACAAGTTGGATCTACACTAAGTAAGCTTCATCTGGAAAACTAGAATTTGAAACTCCATCGGACAGAATACCTAGATGAGGATAGGATCACTTGGGCGCTAGTGTCCGAGTTGGGCACCGGTCTCCCCGGGAACAACTTTAGATCTGATCTTCTCAGGGTTTGAACTTATCTTCTTCCCTTCACTCTTTTTCACTCTAAATTTTTGTAGGGTTTCATGGTCACACTTGAACCTCGTAAAACAAACCCTAACTACCTGCATAAGGCTCAAACAAACATTATATGAAATAAATAGTTCATATGCTTTATTCATATTGAGCTCGAGAGGTTACCCCAATGTAATTGTCACTTTGAACGTTGCATTACATTTTAGACTCTATGTAATTCTAGTGTGTGTGATTGAATTATGTCCCTTGAAGCTAGGTTTCTCTTGTGCGGTTGCACTAATATAATGGGCTACGAGATAATTTCCCCAAGATTAATGAGTGAGATATCATTTATAAATATCCTCTCATGTTTAGTGAATAATGCAACCCAAATGTAGTCCTTGAATGTTGCTCTTTGTCTAAGTAGTAGATAGTAAGTATAATAGCCCAAATTTTCTAGTCCATAATAATAGTGAGTAATTCATGTATATATATATATATGATTCCCTTGTTTCAATTTCATCATTAAAAACCAAAAATGTCGACCCAAAGTGATAAGAAAAGTTTTATAAAAGATGACAAATGATGTGGCATTTCAAATTTGAGAAAAGGAGGGAAAAAGGACATAAGCACCCAAAGGGGACAATAACACCTGGACACTCCTGTCCCTAATAGATGGTGGTGTCTCGAGATGCTCATATGATAAAATAGAAAATAGATAGTTGGGTCATATGTTTTCCAATCTTCACAAGTAAAGTGGTCATTCCAAAAATGAAAATAACAAGAGTATGGAAAAGATAAAACAATGTAAAATGAAAAAAATGTTGTTAATGTTTAATTTTATTACTCAAGAATCATGTATATAATAACATACTTAGAGGCCTGATGTAAGTAGTAAGTGTGTGATTTCATGTCTACATACATACATACATACATACATACATACATACATACATATATATATATATATATATAGTCATCAAATAATCAAATAACATCACTCTCTTTTCCCTACTCATAGAAGGCTCTCCCTTGAATGTCTTTCTCACAGATGGAGGTATGTGAGATGGCTCAGTTTCTTTAAGGTTTACTTACGAGTCCTCTTATGCTCGATCTCATTTGTAATTGAACCGTACATATAAAAATATTGTGAAAACTTTACATAATAGACATTTTCATGGTCATGCAACTATTTAAACACATTCACTTACAACAATCTCCTAGTCACGCTCAATTTTCCTCTCGTAATCAAAGGAGGTCACCGACGAAAGTTGCAATATATGAGTTCATGATTGTTAAAGTGAGAAACATAAGGATTTTGTGCCCTTCTCATGATAATGTAAGGGGTAAAACCTTGCACATATATAAATATGAAAAATAAAACTTCAAAATTAGCTAATAGAAATATTGACAAATCTTTTTTAAATGCATATAAACATTTACACAAATTGACTACATAATGGAAATATAATAGCTGAAGTTATAAATAAAACTATTTCTTACCAAACCACCACTTCTAGTCATTTGTATTGGGATACCAGCTTGTTGGGAAAAGTGGACAATGAATTCATGTTAGCTATTTGCATTGTACATAATAAGGAGAATTATTAAACCAAATCCATGATGTTACTAACACTTATACATTATATAATTTATCGTAACTTATTTAATTTCTATGCAGATGAAATCACAACAAGAACACATATGTCTTCTCCTTCCTTAGAGATAGATGATTTCCTTTGTCGTCAAGAAGTTTAAAACAAAATATCATTTTTAGTTGAGCATATATACATACATATATATGCACACATGCACACACGCACACACGCACACACACACACACACACGCACACACACACACACACATATATATGTATGTATATATATGTATATATATGTGTGTGTGTGTGTGTGTGTGTCTCAGTATGCTTTGTATGCATATATATGTATGTATATATGCTCAACTAAAAATGATATTTTGTTTTAACATACATATATATGCATACATACATACATACATACATACATACATACATACATACATACATACATACATGTATGTATGTATGTATGTATGTATATGTATATGTATATGTATGCATTTATGTATGTATTTATGTATGTTACATACATACATAGATGAACCATATGACATTAATAAAAATACACAAAGTTTATAACTTTCAAAATTACCTTTATGTATGTAAAAATTGACATGATAGCAGAAATATCTTGTTGGGAATATGATGGTATTGTCTCATGTTGGAATATAAATAAGTGCATGCAAATTAATTATGAACAATTTCAAATACAAATACTTTAAATTTAACATACATGTCTTACTGATTATTTGTAACATGTAATAAATATAAAATGCATGTGAAGGTGCAAAAGTAAACATTTTCAATCCAAATGTCTCTCTCAAATACTCATCACACATAACCGCATCATCTAGCCCACAAAACACAGCCCCAAAACTATCATGCATGAAATTATTCTCCTCATAAGGTACAATGCATACAACATCACAATATCTACACTAGTATTGTATTATACTAGTACTAGTTGAGCGTTCCCCTCTCCACCTTCACCGACATCAATATGGGAAATATGGCTCCTTTGCATCGAGGGTATCATTGAACACCTTAAGCACGTGCAATGTTTCAATCTCTAAGGCTTCCTTCACCGTAGTGGGGATTATCTCGAAGTTGAAGTGAATTTTAGATAGGGACTCTAGTAGGATATTTAGGTGCATGGTATGCACCTAACCTATCATATGTAAAATATTTCCTATTAATTTTGGTATAATTATTCACAAATACAACACATTTACAACTTTACATGAAACAAATAATAATCTTCTATTTGATAATATATTCGGGATGTTTTATTCTTGCAAGAGATTACATTACATAGAGGAAGATCTCCTTTATAAAAGGAGTCAACATTAATCACCAACCACTTCTAGAATCTCTCAACTATCCCACATAATTATCAACTAAAAATAATAATATATTATATTCCTATTATTATGAGTTGTTGCTACAACTCATAATATATTACAATGGTATATGAGTTGTAAGTACAACTCATCACACACACATAACGAAATATAATTGTCATATAAATAATGTACATGACCACTAACCAAACTATTTCCTAACATTTACTTGGGCCTAAAACCTTGAGTAATTAAAATACTTTGAAATATCATTGAGGATAAACTCAAAAATGATTTTCATCAATTAGTACAAAGAAACCTCGCTATCATTGTTACATGGGGTGGGTGATTAAAAACCATCCACCATCGATCATAAAAATTGTTTCTTATCAAGTCCTGGTGGCACCACTAGATTGAGAACCATTTTCATGATAATGGAAGAGACACGCTAGTTTTAGGATTAGTGAATAATGCAAAAATCAGGTCTTTTGTGATATTTTTGTATTTCACAACAACAGTTGATAATTTTTGCCATAATATGTCCTACAAGACTCTCTATAAGATGTCCATCCATCAATTTGACATGTTACTTAAGTCAAATTCACCTACTATGGAATCTAAAGTGTTTCAAATAAGTATGGTAGGGGTTGGTTAAATGGTAATTCCTTGTTAGTCTAATAAAATATTTAATATGTAATTTCTTCTCCACTAGATGTGGGACCAAACCCTCATGACTACCTTGGGAGATGGGGTTGTATGAGGGTTAGAAGGGATAGGAGGGTAAATAGGGTTTTCCTCTTTAACATTGATTTCAATATTTTTTCTACATGTGGAGGAAGTTGAGGGTAGTAAAAATAAAAACGTAAATATTCTTATAAAAACAACGTAAATCTCGCAAAATTACTTAATTTGCTTCTATTTTTCATAAAATTATTTTTTAACCTCTTTTTAGTGTAACATTATTAAAACCCATCCTCAACAACCTTTCTTGTGATATGTAGACATGTGCTTTCCAAAATGATATTTTGCAAAGCACAATGGAAGGTTTGGAGAGTGAATGAGATTTTCAAGTAGAGAAAAAAATGAAGAAACCCTTCATTTTTTTTTTTTTATATTGAGGACTAAGGAATGCATACACAATATAACACATACAAAATTAAAAAAATCACATATATGTTTTTGTATGAGAGTTACCGGACCTGAATTGTAAGACTACTTAGTCACTTTTAAAGACCACATACGTGTTTTCAATTTCCAAGTATATGTTAGTGTTTAAAACATAATTTATTGCCAATTTTTGGCCCCTAACTTCATGCAATTACCCTATGTTTATTCTTAGATCAAGGCTTTAGGGTGTTATAATAAGGTCTCAAAGTAAAAGGAATGGTTTTAAGGAAAATAAATAAATAAACTAAAGTGGGTAGTCTCTCCATAGGGAAACAAATTGCGAATGAAAAATACAAGGTACAGATAAAATTATTAAAAAAATAGTAGATCAGAAATCAACATGTGCCTTTAGTCAATAGTATAACTCATTCAAACATACATATACTAATAAAGAATCCAACAAGACAACAAATGGTTCTTACTTTTATACACCCAAACCCATGCCTAAGGGGATGGTTGGGGTGTATATGATATATGTATAACACATACTTATATGTACACACAAGTGATAAATATTCCTTACAACAATAACCTATGCCATTCATATGAATATCCCTGAAGTCAAATGTAAAGCCAAATTTTGTAAATGCAAAATAGTATTGGGGTGTTATAAGGTGTCGCAAGCTCGAGAATAGGGTAGAGGTTATGAAGAAGCATAAATAGAGAATGAAAATGAAAGAGTGTAAAACACATAAGAAAGGGAAAACAAGTAATGAAAAACATCCAATGATTTTATCCACAATAGACCTAAATGTCTAATCAAACTTACATGCAAAACAAGTATGTGAGAAGAGATTACACGATAAACATGCATGAGCACACCGAACACAAGGAAAATATCATGCAATCATGTAGACCCTATAAAATAAAGTGATGATACATCTTTACCTAATGGTAGTTGTCTTTTAAATGAGATTCATGATGGTGAAGAGCCATAAAACCCCAAAAAACCTCTTTAATATGGTTATAAATTTATATGTATAAGGGATAATGATCCTTAAAGATAAGTTAGAAAATATGGAAACATGAGAATAATTTAAGGACCTCAAATTGGAAGAAAAGATGATAACCAAGTAAAAATTAGAGGGAGATAAAACATGCTTGAGGCACAAGTACCAAGATTGAAAAGACCCATGGATATCATGTTATAAAACAAAACATTTACTCGCCAAGAAACTCCAATGAAGGGAAAAAGTGATGAACACAACAAAATTTAAAGAATTGCAAATGACAGTAAAAAAACATGGAAGAAAAATAGAAATACATAATAAATCATCTAAAAGAAACAAATACATGGGCACATGTAGTTAAAAATCCACATGATAGACAAAAATCATTGATAGAAAAATAACTCAAGATACAAATGATAAAATAAAGAGAATAATATGATAGGTTAGAAAACATAATCATCCAAATAATAAAAGAGTATGGAGAAAGGGAGGACATAAACAACTTAACAAGGGAAATTCTCAAATACCAAATAGAATGGAAAGGCTATATTTGACAAGAAATAGTCTCATAAAAATAAGGGAGGAGGATACATATGCATATTCATTTCGCAATGATGAACCTTGAAGAAAAAATGAATGCAAAGAAATAAATTTTTGTTGAGAGGCTCATGATTCTACCTAGATGAAGACTTTACCCTATTGCAATAAGAGGAAATAAGTAAGGAATGAACCAAACTAAAAGCAACAAGGAACAAAGGAAGATAGAAATTTCTAGATAAAGGGAAAGTTCATATTACCAACCAGATGAATCAAAGAAAATAAGGAGTGGGGCCCCTATGGTAGCATCTTATGTTGATATATTCAAAATTTACATGCTACCTTTAGATAAGGGGACCCAAGTTAGGCTCATAGTTAGATATAGAAAAATAATCATGTTTACTAAAACACATGAGCACACAGAGTGCAAAAATGTAGATTTCAAAAGACCCAAAACCACCACTACGGGTGACGGTATAAGAATCAAAACCCTAAAGATAAAAGATGGATTCGAAGATCGGGTTCACCAAAATTATTAAGATAAATGTGAATTTATATGCCTAACTGCATTTGCTATCATAGGAGTAAATGAATAAATAATTAAGTACAAAAATTAAGCCAAGCAAGCTAAGTAAGAAAGTATGAAACCCTAAGTGTAAAGAAGAGGTAATATGACTTAGTTGTTTCACAATTAATCCTAGACTATACCAAAGTATTGACCAGATGAATAGATAGGGAGAAGCATCGTGCATGAGCCTCGAGAAAAGTGTGCGAGTTGACGATCCTCCTAGATTGAGGTGCCCAGAGAGGGACAAGGGTGCCTATGGCCACTCTAGGTGTTAGGATAAAATATTATTATTATCTTAATTAATTATGCATTGCATATTAGTTAGGTTGGTTATTATTTATATGGTTATATTTAATTATTAAACATATTATTGTTTGTAGTCAAACAATATGGATGTTGTTATATAGTTTTAACAATATTATTGTTATTATTCATTTGTGCTTCCCGGATGTGATTTGGAAGCTACTGTATTTTAATTTGGTTGTTGCATTGTTGTAACTCCTCTTTTGTTTGTATCGACTATCCAATATGTATAAATATTGTAGCTTGCACTATTGTACCTGGTTGATTCAGATTAATATAATTTACAGGCTTCCGTCCCTATTTACATTTGGTACCAGAGAGAGAATCTGGACCTGTGAGCTTGTGAAGGTGTGGAAAGAAAGCAGCCGAGATAGAGGAGTTTTGGAGAAGCATTTGTAGCATCTGAGAGCCTGTGCAGCCTCCTGCAACCTCCCAGCCCCATTCCTGCCTCCTCACATGAATCCTCCTTTTTTTGCATTGGTGCACCCAACACCAAGAAAAAAATTTGTTGCAGGTATTGAAAATCAAAAAAATAATTGTTATTAATTTTCTCCCGATTAGGGGTTTTATCTCTAATATTAGAGATGTATTTAGTCACTACTACATCTAGCTTTGTTGTATTTGGAGAAATCGGGCTGGTTGTAGAGCTCATACCGAGCTAGCTCGTGACATTGGCGGGTTCCTAGACATGTTTTGCATTATAGGAAGATCACTTTGTTGGATACCGAGCCCACATTTGGAAAATGAATCGAGCAAAGGCCAAGTCACATTGCACCCAAGTTGGTAAACCAAGCCCTCACCGAGTCTAGGTCGAGATTTCTCTTTATATCGAAAGCATTATTGTTTGTTGACACCATGTTGTTTCATTGTGTAAAGTGAGGTGTTCATTCAAACGGCCATGTTCTTTAACCAAGTCATATGAGGCATTCATCCGCATAGGAGACAAAGTGGTTCAAGAGGTGTTGAAGAAACAAAGCACGCAGCCACCGAAGTCCAACTGTCAAAGCCATTCTAAGCCAATAAAGGTCGAGGCCATCCCCAAATGCATTCCTGCAAACAATATACACGGTGGAAGGAAATACCTCCATGCAGGACCCGCACAAAGTAAACGACAACCAATCCAAGATCCCGTGTCCATTCAAGACCTACACACAGCAAAACAAGAGTCAAACGGTGGAATCGATTAAAAATAACATGCGAAATAATACAAAGCCGATGTAAATAATACAAAGTGGCAGCAAATAAGAATAAATGGTGATTAACATCAAAATGGTGGTATAAAGGAGATCCATTTTTGAGCTTTGGAAACCCTAAACCACATGCAAGCTCTCCTTCAAACTCACCGCCACATGAACTCCACCTCGGTTGGATCGCTTCTTTCAAAAGGTCGAGATCGAATTTCATTTTCTTTAAATGTAATTTGCTCATTTTCATACACCAAGCGCTCATAGAGCCTAATTGGATAGGAGGATCGACTTAGAAGTGGGAGGTTTGGGGTTCAAACCCCACCCCCAACTTGGTTTTTTAAAACAATTTGAATTTAGAGGAAAATTTAGAAAAACCGCCACAGTTGGAGGTCATTTGGCATAAAAACCTTCACTAAACCTATTAGTTATAACTAAAGTGCCTCCATCTAAAATTTTAGCAAGAAAAACCCTAATTTAGGGTAAAAAAATTCTCCTAATAGGCCTGATTTTTTTATTCCGGGCATTTTTTGCAAAAGGAGGCCTATCCAGAAATTGCATTTTCAAATTTGGTTTTTTGCAATTATTTGCATTTTGGGTCATATTGGGCTCCGGAGGCCACCAGGGCCCGAAAAACAAAAAAAAAAATTACCATTCAATTTTTCTAAATTTTTGAATGCAAGTTGTATACTTCAAAATATTGTACTAATTTGCAAGTTGCCATAGTCAACTGAAAACTTTGTAACTACTCATAAACTGGTAGAATTGTAATAAAAAATAGAAAATTTTGGTTCTAAAACACTCATGAGATCCTATATCTCATTCGCATCTTCGGTATATACGGTGCCTCTGGGAAGTGCTTACGGGTAAAGCCATCGTGACTACTACTACACTTAACGCCTAATATAGCTACAACAACGTTGTTTGGGCATCGACCCTTTAAATTAATGGGGAGTAATAAGGTCATAATGCACACACTATGAGCCATCCCATCCATTTGTGAACAATTGCATGACATAAATTTGGAGTGAGAAATTATCCAAGTATATAGCAAAGTTACGCACGCGTATGAGGATATTTCTTTGATTCGGTGTCAATAATCACATAGAACCCTTTCGCATACCTTTTTGGTACCACGTATTGAATTATTTCATGTAGGTTAACGCCTCTTTCATGTACCGTTAGGTATATAGAAAGGGTGAGCTTCTTCCACGCACTGGTCAAGTATATATGAAGGGTGCATATATAGAAAGGTTTGGTATATCGGGTGATGGTATATAGATTGGGAGACCTTATACCAAGTGATAAGAGCCAAACCATGTCAATGATTTTTGCAAAATGGGCACCAATGCCCCCAAATTTTTTTCTTCTAGATTCACAACTACTATGAGGAAGCAATTATGTTGCATGGAAGACAAAAATCAAGACACATCTTGAGTTTGAAGAGATATGGCTTCTTGTGACTGGTACTATCACCAGATCAGCTATTGATATAACACAACAGTGGTAGTTTGATAGATTAGATCAGAAAGCAAAACTCATCATCTTGTTTGGAGTGTCCGACGATGTGCAACCCCACATTTTGATGTCCCAACAGCCAAAAAAGCATGGGATAAGTTAAGAACAATATACGAGGCCAAAAACAAGAATGTTATATTGAATTTGCAGAGTTAGTTACACACATTGAAGTTCAAGCAAAATGAAAAAATCGAATCTTTCTTAAGAAGAGTTGTAGAGTTGAGGGCTTCACTTCTAGCCCTAGGAGAAGTGGTCAAAGATGATGCTCTCATTCCCATTGTTATGAGATCACTCCCTTCTTCATACCGTATTTTTGTCACAACACTAAACTTTTCAAATATGACAGTTAGTTTTGAAAAATTGGTAAACCTACTACAACAAGAGGAAGCCATGCACAATAAGGATGATGAAGAGGAGAAGGCACTTTATTCACATCAAAAATGGAAAAAATGGAAAGGAAAACCTAATTCCTATCAAAAGTCCCAAAATCAAAATCAACAACAAGGGGACAAACAACAGAAGAAGCAATGTCCAATTTGTAAAAGAGGACATGACTTAAAATATTGTTGGTATAACACTTACAAGAAAGGTTCATCAAGAAACTCTAGACCTCAACACAAACAATATCACAAGGTACATACAAACCACAATCAAGGGTAGAAAAAAGGGTAACTGGAAAAGAAGGCCCCATCAGCAAGGAAATATTGTTGAGCAAGAAGAACATTCAAATAATGAAGACTTCTTGTACACTGCTCGATCAAGTGAACCTTCCACGTCATCTAGTGATGTCTGGTATGTTGATTCAGGAGCCACTCAACACATGACCGGCCACAGAGACTGGTTTACCTCAATGAGGGACATGCCTTCGAAAAACCATGTTTTGTTAGGTGATGATTCTTCATATACATTTAGGGGATTGGGAAAATTTCTCTACCCCTTGGTTCAAGTAACTGCAGACTATCAGATGTCTTATATGTCCCTGGGTTAACAAAGAATCTACTTTCAGTCAGTCAACTCCTTGATCACAACCTAAAAATTGACTTTGATATTCATTCCGGAAAGAAAAGGTTTTTGATTCGAGACAAATCAAGAGGCTCGAAAATAGTTGCAAAAGCCTCCAATGTGGGACGCATATTCCAACTTGATTTTTTTCACAGAGACGATCAGGAACTTGTGGCTAAGAACTCTACCTCAAACAGTTGTGGCATCATAGACTTGGTCATGTTATTTTCAAGTATCTCGAGACACTTCACCAACGTAATATGGTACATGGGATACCATCTCTTCAGAAGGATACAAACAAGTGTCCTCACTTCCTAGCAGGAAAACAACATAGAGCTTCATTCCAGAAGAGTACATATCGAGCTCATGGAAAGCTTGATCTGGTTCATACCAATCTTTGTGGTCTGATGCAACCAAGTCATTCTGGATTTCAGTACTTCATGCTTTGTGTTGATGACTATTTAAGAAAAATGTGGATTTTTGTCTTCGCAATAAATGTGAAGCCTTTGAAAATTTCAAGAAGTTGAAAGTAGCTATTGAGAACGAAACCGGTCGTCACATCGAAACTCTCCACTCGATCAAGGGGGAATTCACCAGTAATGAGTTCAAAGACTACCTAAAAACTCACAGGATTTGTCGACAAATGCCTCCTCCACACACCGCAATGAATGGTGTTGTTGAGAGAAGAAATCATACTATCATGGAAATGGTGCGATGCATGATTGATGACTCTAGACTTGCAAAGACATTCTGGGCAGAAGCAACAAAGACAACAGTGTATTTGTTGAAAAGAGTGCTCATAGTTTCTCTTGAGGAGTAACACCACAAGAAGCATGGTCAAAATGGAAACCATCTATTACACACCTTAGAGTATTTAGGTGTAAAGAAATTATGCACATACCCAAAGTAATAAAAGAAATTAGACATGAAGTCACAAAAACTTTCATCTTCATGGGTACATGAAGAGACTCTTGGGTATGATTGATGGATCCAAAGACCAAAAGTATACACCAACAAGAGATGTTGAGTTTTTTATAAGAAGGAAACATATACTCCTCCGAGACTCACACGATGTAGATTCTTCACCAGTTGTAAAAATTGAAGTTGATGTTCCCACAGATGATGAAAGTGAGGATGGGGATGATGGTGTTGATCAAATAAAACCACGACCCACAAGAATAGTTCAACGTATGCCCAAGTGGTGTACTAGCACATTACGAGATGCAATAATGGATGCTCCACCGGATACATCCACCCTTGGACCACGGACTCGCAAGAAAGAAAGAGAAAAAGTTAACTTTGTTTTGATGAGTAGAGTTATTGAATCTGATGAGCCCTCTATAGTCCAGGAAGCCCTACAGTAAAAATATTGGAAAGATGTCATGGACTTTGAATATCAATCAGTAATGAAAAATAACACTTGGCAGCTTGTCGATCTTCCACTAGGAAGAAACCCATTGGATGCAGATGGATATTCAAAATGAATTACAAAGTATATGGGACAGTGGAAAAGTATAAAGCAAGACTTGTAGCAAAGGGGTATGCACAAAAAGAAGGCATTGACTATGAGGATACATTTTCTCCCACAGCTAAGATCAAAATGATTAGGATGATCTTTTCTCTAGCTGCATAGTTTGGTTGGAAAGTCCATCAAATGGACGTAAAAAGTGCCTTCCTAAATGGATATTTACAAGAAGAAGTCTACATGACTCAACCTGAGGGATATGTTGTACCTGGTTAAGAAGCAAAGGTATGTAAACTTAGGAAATCTTTGTATGGCCTCAAACAGCACCTCGGGCATGGTACATAAAAATTGATGAGCATCTCGTACAACATGTATTTGTTAGAAATCCATACGATCCCAATCTTTACCTCAAAATTCAAGGGGGAGATTGTGATTGTCGTTGTCTATGTCGATGATCTAGTCATTACTGGAAGTTCAGTGAAGATGATCGATCCAATGAAGAAATATCTTAATCGATCATTCGACATGACCGATCTCAGGGTGATGCATTATTTTCTTGGATTGGAAGTATGGAAAAAGAGAATCACATCTTTGTTTCTCATATGAAATATACCAAGACAACACTCAAGAAATTTAGGATGATGGATTGCACACTGATTACTACACCTATGGAGAATAGATTACAATTATCTCATTCAAATCCATCTCCTGAGGTAAGTGCCACTCTCTATCGGCAGTTTATTGGGAGTCTCATTTACCTGACCTACACTAGACCAGATATCAAATTTATAGTAAGCTATCTATCCATGTTCATGCAGGAACCCAAAGTGTGTCATTGGAAAGAAGAAAGGTGCATCTTGAGATATCTCAAAGGATCAATGGATCTTGGTCTAGAATATAAGAAGAATGACAACTTCTTCTTGTCTGGATATTCGGATTCAGATCATGTAGGAAATATTGATGACAGAAAATCCACTTCAGGATTTGTGTTCTTTATGGGATCTAGACCAATATCATGGGGAAGAAAGAAACAACACTTTGTTTCTTGTTCTTCCACATAATCCGAGTATCATTCTGCAGGAGAAGCTTTCTGTGAAGCGATTTGGCTACGTTGCATACTAGAAGGATTTGGAATACCACAAGACAAACCGACCACCATGTATGTTAACAATGAAGGTGTTCTCAAACTTGTTCACAATCCAATGTTTCATGAGAGAACAAAGCACATTGAGGTACATGTTCATTTCATATGCGAGCATGTGTTAAAGCACAACATCTAGCTTCAATTTTGTCCAACAAGCTAAACAACGAACATATATCTTCACAAAGTCACTTGCACGTGACAAGTTTGAGTTGTTTAGAGAGTTCCTCTCCTCATCCCTTAAGACAATGCATAATTAAGGGGGGGGATGTTAGGATAAAATATTATTATTATCTTAATTAATTATGCATTGCATATTAGTTAGGTTATTTATTATTTATATGGTTATATTTAATTATTAACCATATTATTGTTTGTATTCAAACAATATGGATGTTGTTATATTGTTTTAACAACATTATTGTTATTATTCATTTGTGCTTCCCGGATGTAATTTGGAAGATATTGTATTTTAATTTGTTTGTTGCATAGTTCGCAACTCCTATTTTGTTTGTATCCCTGCTATCCAATATGTATAAATATCAGAGCTTGTAGTTTTATACCGGTTGATTTAGATTAATATAATTTACAGATTCCATCCCTATTTACACTAGGCCCATTTTTGGGTGCCCGTGTCTTCCGAAATGATCAGAAAACCTCCTTTGAGTGATCAATTTTTTTCATTATTACTCACCTTTGGTCGTTATAAAATCACACAATGATCACCGGAGTCGCTGGAAACTTGCAATGAAATAATGACCTATAAAACCCTCAAAGAGATCAAATCCTAAAAAATAAAGATGCAAAATGAGGGGTTAAACTATCCTCAACTGTCACAATGGTGATTTTACAACTGAGCATTGCACTACATCTCAGACCCAATGTAGTTCTATGTGTGTGTGCATGGAATCATGCCCTAGGTGGCTCTTGTGTGTGTCACACTTGATAGTGAGAAAATAATCTAGATGTAAAGAAATGTAATAGATGTGTGCATGGAATAGAATGGAATTCCTTCCTATGAAGTGTATGAAAAATAACCAGCCCTTATGTCCCTTGGATGATGCTATATGGATGCAATGGAGCTCTTAGATGCTTGATGGTTACAACCTTAGGTGGGGATAGCTAATGCTTAGTACTTGGTCCTTTATTATGATAACAAAATTTTATATTTATATGATTCCCTTGCTTGAATTTCATAATTAACCCCGAAAATTCCTAATACCAAAAATATAAGATGCTTAAAGACCTAGAAAGGACCCAAAAGATGTGAACAAACTACAAAGGGGTCAAAAGCATCTAGAAGGGATGAGGTCTCCTTACACTGGTGTCTTGGCTGGTCGTCGATGTCAAGGATGATAAATGTTGAGGTATAAAAAGTCATCCCTGAGCAAGTAAGGGTGTAATACCAAAAGTGGCAGCAAAAAGAAAAGAAATGTGGCCAAAGACATTGCTTAATTACTAATTTTCTTACTTAGGAATCATACGAATAGTAGTAAGCAATCGAGAACTAGATAATTACTCAAAGTTCATGATTTTGTGTCTACACAAGGTACCTTGAGACAGCTTAGTTAGGAGACCGAAGCTTGTGGTGATACCACCATTTCCAACCTCGCTAGTGTCATCATGCTAGAGAGGATGCAAGAGTAGAGGTGAGGTTACCAACACTTTTAACCCATAGGATATGTGCAACGAGCGCACATGGTCGGAGGTAATGAGAGGAATGGTAGGGATGCTCGGGGCCCACCACATATTAGAGTATTCAATGGTTTGGAGGATGGATTTGATAGAGGATCTACGATACAAGTACCAAAGGTCAAAGGTACTGGGTGGAGTCGGTCCTAGTACCGAGAGGAAGAGGAGCAGAAAACTAGCAAGATGGCTCAGAGAGCACAAGATGCGAGTGAAAGGTGTAGGATATTTGACATCATTTCGAGTTCAGATGGTAGTGCATATGAGAGAGGGGCCTAGACCACAACATAGAGGGGATATTATTTTAGTGCCCCGATATAGGTAGGAAAAATATTTGGGATCCAAATGTCGTCGTAATGATAAGGTGACGATAGTATTGGGCAGCCGAAGAGATAGAAAGACCATTGTAGAGATACTGGGCAATCTGTGTATGTGATATAATGTTATTTTAGATGATTTATAAGAAATAGATTTAATCCATATTGGTATTTATGAGTAATATATGTCATTTTTTTGGTTTTGCATAACGAGAGGGGGTGGATTAGCACTCTCAGATTGATAATTCCCACCATGATATCCTAGATCAAGATTTATATGTATAACATATTATAGTGATGGTGGATCCAGCAACACTATTGGTTAGAGATTTAGTGATTGCATTTTGTCTTATGGGCAAGGCATCTAGGACATTATGGAGATATTGAGATACACAAGCATTGGCACCCGCTGATAGCATATACATGATGCTCCAAATGTTATTACAGAATAGGCGGTGTTGGTACAAGAGCGGGAAGTTTTCCTCTTATATGCCCAGAGATCCAAGAAGTGTATTATTTCATTGGAGACCCATCTAGTGAGAGCACAAGGAAAGGCCTCAGAGCCCAATCTAAGGTAGAGTTTATCACTCACATACCCAAAGCCACTAGCATGGCCCCATCATCCCAAATCATTGAGATACCCTCCACATGGGTAAGGGTGCTTGAGCCATATTGTAGATGTTAGAAATCACAAGCACTGAGAGGGGGTGAATCAATGTTGATCAAAACTTTAAAGCACTTTAAAGCAAAATTAATTGATTAGGAACATGAGTTGTAACATGAATATATGATCAATCACATGTAATAAATCAGTAACTCATAACACAAAATTTATAGTGGGAAACCCATGAAGGGAGAAAACCCACTTTGAAACCAAGGCTTTATTAGGAACACCAATTCCAAAGCTTACAATAATCTTGGTTTTGTTGAGCACCCACTCAACCAATGAAGCAACTACTTCAGAATCTCCAAGAACCCACTTGAATAAAGCTAAGCACCCACTCAGCTAGTTTAGTAAGCTATAACTTGCAAGGAGCACCCACCCCTATGATCTAAGCACCCACTTAGAAAGATATTACAAACAATTTGATCATATAGATTATATTTCTTACACAATGGATTATGATCACTTTTCTATAATTCTCAATACTCACTCTTCAAGATCTAATATCTAGCACTCTCTTTGTCTCTTCTCTTAGTTCATCAAGCATTCATTTGATCTGATTTTTTCTTTTGAGACTCTTATTCAATGGAAGTTCTCCATTTGATAACTATGTCTACTCTCTCTATCTCTCTATAACCTTGTTACCTCAAAACTGAACCCTTGCTCACTTGATCAAAAACAATAACATTCTTATCATTTGGCTTAAATAGACAAGTGAAACTCATTTTCCTAATTTATGATATTTTGTTTTTGAATTTTCTACACATGTATTGGTGAACAAAGAAGGTTAAAAGACTATTTCCCAAAACAATCTTCATATCCACATTGGCCTTTAGGATTTTCTCAACATTCAATTAAAGGCATTTACAAATTTATTTTTTTTTACATTTTGCATTAAAAAAATTGGATATTTCTATTTCATTGGATAGAGGATGAAACCACCTTTTCAAAAATTCCAAAATTTTGAAATTTGGACAACACACTGGAGTGAAAGTTGTCTCAATGTGGGTATGGGGGGCTCATGGAGAACTGAGTTCCAAATACACACTAATATCAAATTCAATATACTATTTTTAATAGCCTTTTAAAAATCATTTTCATTTTACGCATTTATGTTGATCGGTTAAATCGGATCCTTGTTTGGGGAACAATTGAAACCATTGAACTTAGGCCACCTTTTCTTCATTCTTCTACATCTTTTCTCCCACATTACATTATCCCTTTGTAAATCGAATCAATAAGGATTTGGGAACTTGGATTCTCATGGAACTAGTTCTCTATAGAAAATTTTCATCTAATGCCTCAAACTCCCACACTTTAATCACTTTTTTTTTTTCGGGTCATAAAGGTCTTTTGTGGAGAACTAGGGTTTGTTTGGCACTTGTTCCTCCTAAGCTATTTGGGACTACAACACTTACTCTATCTACAATACATGGGCTCCCTTGTTCATCAGATCAATTATTCTTGCAGATAACTCCTTCCTTGGGAACTAGTACCGGATGAACCCTTTATACCCAAAACTCTTTCCCGATCTACACTACACAAGCTCCTTCACATTTTGGGTTGAATTGGCTTATAGGGAACATTAACTCTCATGGAACTTGTACCATTTCAGAAGGCCCTTTGTGCCAAAAAATTCATTAAACCCACAAAACACTTGACTCTTTTTTCTCCGCAGCCCCAAGACCCTTGTGGGGAACTCTAGTTCCTAGGGAACTAGTTCCATCCGCACCACAAATGTCTACAATACACTAGAAAAGACAAAATACTCAAATCTCAAAAAAATTCTAAGTACTAGAATATTTTCTTTTACCATAGAGTCTTTGTGAGCACTTAAGACATATGTAAATGAATTTTAGGCCTCTAAATTAACTAAGCCAATTGATCCAACCTTTTCAATACCTCTCAGTGAACTCCTATCTCATTATCCATGCTTACAAAGTGACCTTAATGTCCTTGAATCATCCTAAAACCATTTTGAATGCACAATGAATTAACCAAAGATAAATGTACACATATAAAACACCTATTATCCATCAATTCCATCATCATGCCTTGGTTCAACCATCTCACTTTCCTTCTTGAGATGCTTCCTAAAACTTCATAATCTTTGATCATGAAGACTTGATTAAGACTTATTTAACACTTTTTAACATATGAATGACCCTATCTGACCTTAGGAAGTCTACATACCACCTTGAGCACACACCTTACTTATTTGATCATACAAAATGATGAGGCACTACCAATCAACCTTCAATTTCACCATTCACACCATTTTTTATTAATGCCACTTGACATCAATGACAACACTAATGACAATGACTAGGGTCAACAAAACTCTTCCTTTGTCATTGATGGCAACATACTCAGAAACTTGATGGAAAAAACACTTTCAAACTAGGTTTTTGATAACTCTCTCCCCTTTGACATCTATGACAAAGGGCCAAACTCACAACACCATGATCAATATACAAATAATCTTGATAAACCAGGATCTTACCTTGAATGAAATACTCTTATATGAACTAAAAGGGTACATTTTTTTGCATAATATTGCTTCACACCTTTTTTGGATGGAAACTAGCTCTCCTTGTCCACAAGCTCCCCTGGGACTGTATTCCTTCTTCTCTATATTAAATCAACAACAAATCTGATTTATTTGATATTGATATGAACTACAACAGGGCTCCCCTTGAGATGATACACTCCATGATGGTCTTCAATCTTGTCATACAACTCTTTTCTATTCCAAATCCATGTTCACATCATCAATAATAGTATAGACATCATCAGATATGGTTTCCTCTTAGGATCTTTTCTTGAACATTTGGGCACACTTGAGACCATACTTACAAAACTTGTGTCAAAATGTGAAAAAATAACAACATCAAAACTAATATGCCAAATCAAAACAAAGAACATGAGCTAGAAGACTACCTCCTCATGAAGATTCATTTCACTTTGTAGGAGCTGATATTGCATGTATATGCTCCCTTAAGTTGTCTCAACACTCCTAGTTTGTTGGTGGGATTTGAAATGACCCCCAATTCATTTCTCAAGTGCTCAAATGTTGCTTTAGGTAAGTGGCTTAGTCATTATATCTGCAATCTCTTCCTTTGTACTTACATATTCTAGGTTGATCTTCTTATCATTTACTTGTTCCCTCAAGAAGTGAAACTATTGGGATGTGTTTAGTCTTTGAGTGGAACACATGGGGTTCTTGGAGACACTAATAGCACTAGTACTATCACAAAACAAAGGAATTGGGCCATCAAATTTTACCTTGTAGTCCTCCAATGTCTGTCTCATCCAAAGAACTTGAGTACAAACACATGGAGTTGTTATATACTTTACCTCACATGTTGAAAGTGCTATTGAATATTGTTTCTTTCTCAACCAAGATACCAAAAATTACCAACAAAGAATGCACCACCACTTGTACTCTTTCCTATCATCATTGTCTCTGCCCAATCAACATCAGTGTATGCTTTTATGTTGAAATCATTTACTTTTGGGGTACCAAAGTCCATATTCAAGTGTTCCCATGAGGTATCTCAGAATCCTTTTGACTACCTTGAAGTGTGTTTCCCTTGGATCTTCTTGAAATCTCCCAACAAGACCCATAACTTGCATGATATCAAGTCTTGATGTAGTAGAGTAGAGAAGACTACTATCATAGATCTATACAAAGTTTTTTCTACCTTTGGTGAGTTGTCCTCTTTTCTCATCTTGCAACCCACCTCCATTGTGTGTTCTATAGGTTTGAATTCTTCCATCTTGAACCTTTTGAGAATTTATTTGATGTATTTGGTTTGGGATATGAAGATGCCTTGATCTGATTGATTGATTTGTAAGCCCAGAAGAATGAAAGAT
The DNA here is from genome assembly GCA_018340775.1 of Taxus wallichiana var. yunnanensis. Lineage (NCBI taxonomy): Eukaryota > Viridiplantae > Streptophyta > Pinopsida > Cupressales > Taxaceae > Taxus > Taxus wallichiana. Next base: position 890,209,644 of record CM031235.1, read on the forward strand.
CCCCAAGCATAGACATTTCAAACTCTTTTCTCATCACATCATACAAATTCATGAGTCATCTTATCATGATCTCCTCCAAATATGATATCATCCACATACAATGACAATGAGTAGATGATCTCCTTCTTCTTTGATGTAGAGATTACTGTCAGCAACACCTTTTAAAGCCTTTCTCAATGAGATATGTGTCCAAGCCTATTGTACCAAGCTCTAGGGGCTTGTTTGAGTCCATACAAAGCCTTTTTCAACCTGCACACATAGTCTTTATCATCAGTTAGAGAGAATCCATCAGGTTTCTCAATATATACCTCCTCACTTAGATGGCCATTTAGGAAAGTAGACTTGACATCCATTTGGAAAACTTTGATTTTCTTATAAGCAGCATATGCCAAGAACAATTGATTTCTTCCATCCTTGCCACAAGTGCAAATGTTTCATCAAAATCAATTCCTTCCATTTGTGCATAACCTTTACATACAAGTCTTTCCTTGTTTCTTGTCACTTCACCTTTCTCATTCAATTTATTTTTGAATACCCATTTTGTTCCTATTACATTCTTGTCTTTTGGCCTTGGTACAAGCTCCCAGGTTTCATTCTTTTCAATTTGATCAAGTTCCTCATTCATAAGCATCCACCCAATGTTGGTCCTTGCTAGCTTTTGCCACATTCTTGGGTTCTATCATGGATAAGAGTGTTATATCTTCATATTTTGTTGATCTCTTAACTTCCTTCTTGTGAGAATACCTCCTTCTCTGCTTCCAATGATCTGATTTGTTGGATGATCCCTCTTAACTTGTCTTGAGGGTGTCTTGGTGTCTTGGTGTTCTTGTCTTTCTTCCACTTCTTCATGTGTACATTCCACTTCTTCATCATCTTCTTGATCTTCATGGTTGTCCTTAGGATGAGTGCTAGACTTTGAAGGATAAGACTCATCAACCTTTACATTTGTGCTCTCAACCACCTTTTGTAGCCTCTTATTGTAGCATCTATAGGCTACACTAACTTGAATATCCAATAAATATGCCCTCATCACACCTAGAGTCAAATTTTCCTAAGTTGTCTTCATCCCTCTTGATGTAACACTTGCTTCCAAAGAATCTTATGTGTTTCACATTGGTTGGCCTTCCTTTCCAAAGTTCATAAGGGTGTCTTTTTTATTACTCTCAATTGAGCTTTGTTTAGAATGTAGACAGTTATATAGATTACCTCACTCTAATAGCCATAAGAAGTTTGGATTCATTTCAACATAGTTTATAGCCATTTCTTGCATAATCTTATTCTTTCTTTCAACAACCCCATTTTGTTGAGGTGTCTAGTAGATGAGAATTGTCTTTGAATCCCATGTTCTTCAAAAAATCATCAAATTCATTGGACAAAAAATTCTCCCCCTATCTCGATCTCAAACATTTGATTTTGGTGTTTTTCTCATTCTCAATGAGTGCTTTGAAGGATTTAAATCTATCCAAGGCTTCAGATTTATGCTTCAAACAAGCTACCCATGTCATCCTAGTGAATTCATCTATTAGAAGCATGAAATACACATCTCCTTGTATACTTTCAGTTCTTGTAGGCCCACAAATATCTGTATGGATCAGCTCAAAGGTCTATTTGGTAGAATACTCCTTGGACTTGAATGATCTTCTTATTTGTTTTCCATGTAAAAGATTTTCAAAGAGTATCTGTTGGTTTAACAATATTTGGCATATGTCTAACACCATCTTTAGCACTTAATTTCACAATATTTCTCAATCTTATATGTCCCAATCTCTGTGCCACAACTAGTTGTCATCAAGTTTACTTGTAAAGCATTTCTCTTTGTTTATTTCCTTGAGAACATACATGTTATTCTTGGTCCTTTTGGCTTTTTCTACTTTCTTTCCTATTACCATCATTAATAATTTCACATCCTTTGTCATGAAATATCATATTGTAACCTTTCTTACACATTTGAATCACACTTAAAAGATTGTGCTTGAGACCTTCAACATATAGGACATTTTCAGTAATTTTTTGCCATTATCAAGACTTAGAGTTCCTTTTCCCACAATGTTTGTTGAATTATTGTCACCAAACCTAATCTCTGATGCATTGTTTGATAAAGAGATAAATTTTATTTTTTTCACCTGTCATATGACTAGAGCAACCACTATCTAAATACCAGATCTTTTCTTCATCTTGTACATGAAAAGTAGTTTGTACAATCATACTAGATTATTTCCCTTTGTTGGATTCTTCCTTCACAACATACTTCAATTTTCTTTGTTTAGGAGGTTCTTGATTACACATCATAGCTATGTGACCAGTCTTGTGGCATTTATAGAAAACAACATTATGATTCATTCTAGTGTTTTGTGAGCTGTAATTTCTTCCATATCCCCTAGCATATCTTCTACATTTAGTAGCTTTGTGTCCAAACATGTTACATGAAAAGAAATAACCATAGAAAGAGTGTGAGTACCTCATAGCATAGGTGATTCTGGGAGCAATTTTTTCTTCTCTTGGCAGTTTTGGTGGCTTCTTTATTTGTAGCATGAGAGGTGCTTGGTGTAGACTTGTCCTCCTCCTTTTTTGGTTCATTATTTGCATTCTTCCTTGAAACCTATTCCATATTTTTCATTTAGTATCCCTTTGAGTGCTCAATATATCAGTCAAAACATTTGATCTCTTTTCTAGCTTCTCATACATCTTGAGTTTTCTAGTCATTTGTTCCAATTCAGTCTTTAGATGCTCTAAGTCAGATTTCAAGTTCAAGCATTCATCCTCCTTTGCCTTGTAGGATTGAGAGATATTTTCAAGCTGAGATTCAAGTTATTTGAGTTCATTTGTTTCTTCCTCTTCCTTTAGAATTTGTCTTCTTTCAAAAATTGAATTTTTTCTTCATAATATTTTCAAAGTGCATCTCAACTTTTGATTCTTTCATCTGCACAATTTTAACTCTTCAAGAGCACATACCAGTTCAACTTCTAGGTTCACATTTTCTTCTTCTTCATCAGAATCTTCATAATCAACTGTATTCTTTCCTTTGGTGCTGCATTCTTTAGAGATATCCATGGCCATAAACAAAGATTTAGAATGAGTTTCATCATCCTCATTTTTAGAGTTGTTTTGAGTTACTTGAATTAGATTCACTTGACTTCTCCTTTGAGTAGAAGTTTCTCTTGTTTCTTGAAAAATTCTTCTTACCATCTTTCTTCTTGTAGTTCAAATTTTGTTTGTTATGTTTGTGGCCTTCTTCAGACTGAGTTTCCTTGTTCTTGTTTGGACATTTAATAGAAAAATGACCTACTTGTCCACAATCAAAGCACTTGAATGGAAGCTTACCTTTGTATTTTCCTGAGCCTCTGCTTATCCTTCTCATAAACATTTCTTCAATATTCTCATCATCTACTTCATCCTCCAAATATGATTCTTCTTTTTCTTGCTTGGATTGAGTCTCTTTCTTGGATTTGAATGTTACTTCCTTCTTGGTAGACTTAGCTCCAATTGTTCCTCATTTCATATGTTGATAAGATACTTTGTAGTTCATCCAATGTTAAGGTTTTCATGTCTTTGGCTTCCTCAACAACTAATACCTTTGCATCATACTTAGGAGTTAGAGATCTTAGGACCTTTTGGACTACAACATTTTATTTTAGTTTCTTCACCTAAGACTCTAATCATGTTGATCACTTCATCCCTCTGCATGTAGGAGCAATACTCTCATCCTCTTTCATCTTTAAGCTCTCAAACTGAGCTTTGTAGGTCTGTAATTTGGCTAGCTTGACCTTGTCATCTCCTTCATAAATACTTTGAATCTTAGTCCAAATTTCCTTGGTTGAGGTACAGTGCATTACCTTCACAAATTCAATTTTAGTCACCCACAAAGGATGGAATTCATGGATCTTGAATTACTTTCATATGTTTCCTTGTCTATTGTACAAAGTAATTGGAGTGGTTGGAGGTGTGTATCCATTTTCAACACTTTCCCATATATCAAAACCAAGTGACATAAGATAATTCTTCATTCTTATCCTCCAAAATGCATAATTAGTTCCAGTGAAGAGAGGTGATCTAGACATTGATAATCCACCTTGTTCTTGATTGGTTTCCATACTTGTGAAGAGAGGATCTCCTTGAAGATGTTAAGATTCCACCAGAAGGAATCGCTTTGATACCAATTGTTAGAAATCACAAGCTGAGAGGGGGGTGAATCAGTGTTGATCAAAAATTTAAAGCACTTTAAAAAAAATTACTTGATTAGGAGAAAGAGTTGTAACATGAATATATGATCAACCACATGCAAGAAATAATAACTCATAACACAAAATTTATAGTGGGAAACCCATAAAGGGAGAAAACCCACTTTGAAACCAAGGATTTATTAGGAACACCAATTCCAAAGCTTACAATAATATTGTTTGGTTTTGTTGAGCACCCACTCAACCTATGAAGCACCCACTTCAAAATCTCCAAGCACCCACTTGAAGAAAGATAAACACCCACTCAGCTAATTTAGCAAGATGCAACTTGCAAGGAACACCCACCCCTTATGATCTAAGCACCCACTTAGAAAGATATTATAATAAATTTTATCATATATATCCTATGTTTCTTACACAATGGATTATGATCACCTTTTTATTTCTCTCAATACTCACTCTTCAAGCTCAGATATCCATCACTCTATTTGTCTCTGCTCTCTCAATTCTTCAAGCATTCATTTGATCTATTTTTTTGTCTCTCGAGACTCTTATTCAATCAAGCATCTTTCCATTTGTAAGTTTATCTCTCTCTCTCTCTCTATGTAACCCCTTTAGCTCGATTGTTCCCTTGCTCACTTGATCAACAACAATAAGATTCTTATCATTTGGCTTAAATAGACAAGTGAAACTCATTAACTCGATTTATGATTTTTTGGTTTTGAATTTTTCTGCACATGTATTGATGAACAAAGAAGGTTACAAGACTATTTCCAAAAATTATCTTCAGTTCCACTGGCCTCCAAAATTTTCTCAACATTCAAATGAAGACATTTTACAAGTTTCTATTTTTGACATTTTGTTACACCTAAAACATTGTATTTTTATATTTCATTGGATAGAGGATGAAACCACCTTTCTAAAAATTCCATGATTTTTAAATTTGGACAACTGGAGTGAAAGTTATCTCAATGCGATTTTGGGGGCTTATGGAGAATTGAGTTCCAAATACACAATAATAATCTGAAATACATTATTTTTTAATAGCCTTTAAAAATCCTTTTCATTTTACCCTTTTTTGATCGGTTAAATCGAGATGTTTGGGAAAATTGGAGCCATTGAACATGGGTCTCCTTTTCTTTGTTCCTTCACACCTCTTTTCTCCCGCATTACAATATCCCTTTATAAATTGGATTGATAAGGATTTTGAGGAACTTGGATTCATGTGGAACTATTTCTACATATACAAGATTCATCGATGCCTCAAATTCCATCACACTTAATCACTTCTTTGATTTTCGTGTCATAAAGGTCTATAGAAACTGGGGTTTGCTTGGCACTTTTTCTACCTAGGACATTTGGGCCCACAACACTTACTCTATCTGCAATACACAGGATCCCTTGTCCATCGAATCAATTATTCTTATGGATAACTCCTTCCTTCGGGGAACTAGTACCGGATGAACCCTTTATACCCAAAAACCTTTCCCGGTCCTTACTACACAAGCTCCTTCACATTTTAACTTTAATTGGCTTATGGGGAACATTAAATCTTATGGAACTTGTACTATCAAGGCCCTTTATGCCCAAAAACTCACGTAACCCACAAAACACTTGACTCTTTATCGTGCAGCCCCAAGACCCTTGTGGGGAACTCTAGCTCCTAGGGAGCCAATTCCATCTACACCATAGATATCTACAAATACTAGAAAAGACAAAATACTTAAGTCAGTTTCTCAAAAAAAATTTAAGTACCAGAATATTTTACTCTTACCATAGAGTTTTTATGAGCACTTAGGAAATATGTAAATGAAATTTAGGCCTCTAAATTAATTGAGCCAATTGAACTAGCCTTTTCAATGCCTCCAATGAACTCTTATCTCACTATCCTTGCTTTGCAGTGACTTTGAAAACATCATGAATCATCGTGAAACCATTTTGAGTGCACAATGAATTAAACAGAGACCACTATGCACCTATGAAACACCTATTATCTATCAATTTCATCATCATTCCCTTGTTTAACCATCTCACTTTCCTTCTTGAGTTACTTCCTAAAATTTCATAAGCTGGTCATGAAGATTGATTAAAGACTTGTTAACACACCGAATGACCCTATCTAACCTTGGGAAGTCTACATACCACCTTGAGAACACACCTTACTTGCTTGACCATGCAATCACTGATGAGGCACTACCAATCAACCTTCAATTTCACCATTCACACCTTTTTTCCATCAATGCCACTTGACATCAATGATAACACCAGTGATAATGACCAGTGTCCAACAATACATGGGATAGGACCATTTTGTATGATTTTTTCAATGTATAAAACTTGTTTCGATATGTGTGTGTGTGTGTGTGTGTGTGTATACATATATATGATGATTTTTATGGTATTTGGGTGTTTCGTGTGTGATTATTTGCTTATCATTTTCCTGCTTTCTGCATGTATGTATGTGATGATACCCATGGTACTTAGGAATAATGATAATGTGATTAGATAGGTAAAGTCGATGAGAAGGAGATCCATAAGATATCCTAACATACGTGATGTGAAAAATCCAAGAGGTGGAACAAGGAAAAGACATCCAATGATAAGATGTTAGGGCATGATTGGGTATATAAATACAAGCAAAGCCATAGGCCTAAACAAGGATGCATAGAATATTGAGGCAATAAAATGGGAAATACCGGGAAAATCAAAGCCAATAATAGTAGGATTCATGACCAAAGCACTCCAATGATAGGATAAAACAATGCGTAAATGGTGATAAATCTTGGTAGAGTGAACAACCCAAGCAAGGATGTAGTGACATATTTGAGATAGTGTGTTAAACACAAGGGGAGATCAAGAGCCCAAGTGAAGGTAGAATGTGTTTTTATAGAACCCAAGTGGGAGCCAAGAGCCTAATAAAAGGTGAGGGATTGGGCCAAAGAAGGAAATAATATGTGATCAAGGTATCATAGAGATATTTAGCCACTAGGGGTATAAGATAGCAATGTATCAGTGATAATATTATCAACTTGATTTAAGGTATGGCTTTGAGCATGAGTCATAAGGTCCTCAATGAAATTTTCTGTAATAATGACTTTTGGATGAACTTCAAACCACGTGGTGAACAAGGTGTAATCTATATGATCCTTTAGACAGGTGATAATGTCTGCTAAACAACATCCATCGTGGGACGAGGATCGTGTGAGGTGGTGTTCGTAGGTACATTGTGGTCTAGTAGGTCTAGGAAAAGGAGGTTGGTTCCGAGAGGAATCACACCCACACTTCCATTTGTGGGAAGAAGTGTCAGGAACAAGACATTTTCCATGCAGGACCCAATAGTTAGCGTCGGTATGCGTACAATACTTGTGATGAGAGAAAAACAAGGGAGATAAAGTGGAAGGTTGCATAGCCTTTTTGTTTTGATCACATTTGAACTCAACTTCAAGATGTTTTATGTGGTGTTGATAGGCTCTATAGTAAAAAACATCATGCCCTAGAGCCTTATGCCATGTGTAATATGGCTCATTCATAGAATACCGAGGATCCATAAGAGTAAGAGGTAAGGAGAGAGGTCTCATAGGCTGCAGAGGGCTAGTGAGAGTATCTGATAAGGGTGCTTTAAGGGGCCTACTAGTAATTTGGGAAAGTTCTTCAAGAGGATCCCACTCATCGTGATTGGACTATGCAATAGGCTGAGAGTGTTGGGAGTCCTTAGAAATAAAGACAAAAAGAGCAAGGGTGACTAAGGATACTTCTAAAATTAATTTCTAATTAGTTCCTACACCATCATCCCTACAAGTTTCATTTTTATAGGGGCCAATGGTGTCTGTATATATGGTTATAGATCTAGACATAATTTTCCTTGCGGGAGAATTTCCACATTGAGGGTGATGGTGTTTAGAGGAGGCATATTCTTACTTTGAGGAGCTTGATTTTGGGGTATAGAAGGATGTATGACCCTGTGAGTCCGATGCTAGAATGCTATAGGAAATTCTAGTTCTACATAAGTTATGGCATGTTTAACATCATTAATTGTAACCATATTTTTAGGAGGATAATTTGTGTCAACTACATTGGTCATAACATTTTCTTGCTTCTTATAAATTTTAGTGACATCATGATTAGGCATAGGATTAGAAAATATATTTAGCTTCTCATTAGCTTAGTTGATGGCTTCATGATGATCCTTTTTTGATCCGCATCACGAGATTTGACCGCATTGCTCAAACACTTATGAATGATGGCATCATATTCAAAGTGGGATCCTAAGAAGAATTCGATGGATGTCATTCATAGTGCATGAAAATTTTCATGGGAGTGACCCCAATTAGAATGCCACAAAAAAACTTACTCTCATCATGCCAATGAGGAATAAGTCGAAAAGGATCCAAGATCACGAGTAAACAACTTAAGTAAGTGACATTTCAACTCTTCCTTACTCAGTGATTGATGATAGTTAGGCTGAATTTATTATTATTAGGTTATTAGTCAATGTTGAAAATAGTCCTATTTGAAGAAGTGGTAAGAGGAAGAGTATCTGAGACTCTATCAGATGTCCCATTCTTATTTCATAAGGTTAAAGGATTTAGAATTACTTGTTAGTTTATGTCTTGGGAGGATCTATCTCAAATTCCATCATGAGATAGTCTTGCCTTTTGGATTTTTCAAAGGATTCTTCTAGGGAAGTACGAGAAAGGACCTCACCTTATATTAAAGGTGAGGTTCAAGAGATCATAAGAAAAGTTAGAAGAGTCTATCATTAGTCATATTATGATCTTCTTATGTAGATAGGGTATTCCAATGCTTGACAAAAGCTTCTGCTGATTCATTTTCAGATTGTTGACGATTGATGAAAGCATTGATGTTGTTTTTGGGTAGATCGTTCGAATTCGATTACTAGGATCACATCGGGGAATCTAGCTCAACTATAGAATTAGGAGGAAAATTATGGTACCAATCCAAATCATCTCCAATGATATTCTTCGCTAGGATTTTGGTGTCGCATATGATTTAGTTCTAATCCACTCTTTGTAAATATTATTGAAGGCCTTGATATGAAGGGTGGGAGAAGTAGACCCACCATAAGAGATAGAAGGAGAAATGCCACCAATTTTTATCCTAGAAATATAAGGTGTTAAAGGATCTTGTTGTAATTCTTGAAAGACTTTGTTTTGGATGGGTAGTTGGGTGATGGGCACCCCATGAGGCCCATTTCATAAAGCAGGGGGTGTGGTGCACAAGAGCCCATTCGAGGGCGGTTGACTAACTGATCCATGTTGGCTTGCATTTGGAGAAATTGAGTCATAGTAGTGGATTGTTGTTGGCTCATTTTTTCAATGAGTTAGAGAATGAGGTTGGTAGGGTCAGAATTGGAGGAATTTTTAGATAAACCTACTTCAAGTAGCTTTCCCTTTTCTTCCCTATGGTCAAGTTATTTGAAAATGAAGTCAAGAAGATGTTTGTAAGCATTTCTTCTAATTTTTTTATGGGGGAAACTATGATAGAAACTTATGAATCTCAGGAGGATGATAAAACTTATCATCATTCTAATTTTATTATTCTTCATCCTCAGGTGAGCCATTATGGTGGGTAGAGGATTTTTCTAGGTGCTCCTACAATACAACAGTCCATACAAAAGGGGAACTCAACTTTAGGATGATAAGATTATGGAAATGTCTACACAATAGAGTTATAGGACCCGTGCCCAGATATTCCATGATGAAATGATGATTTTTCTAAGAAAGGGTCGAAAATGGAGGCTACGACACAATCCTCCATACATAAAAATGTGCATAGGGACCGAAGGCATCCGGGAGTAGGTTTGTGAATATAAAAAGATCGGTCATGTAAACAAGTCTACACAGGGGTTCAAGGCATTTATATTTAAGAAAATATAAAAATAAAGGATTGCGCAAGGGTGATGGTGTCTATGCAGGTAGGTTTTTAAGGTTTTCTAGGTTTTGGATGCTTAGATGAAGTCCAAATTGAATATGGGTGCTTTTAATGAGATGTGTTCAATTAGAAGGTCTGTAGGATTCATGTTGGGTTCACCAGAGATGTATGGTAGGCCAAGAATGTGTCTCGATAACATTCACTCCTAAATCATCCATTCTACAAGGTTATCAAGTAAACGAGTAGGAAACTCACATGAACCAACATATATTAGGTATACTTAAAAGGGATATAATGAAAGCTAGGGTTACATATATAGAGGGCAGTAATCCCTACACTAGGCCAAACTATGGTTTCCAATGCCTTGATCAAGATAAAGCAAGGAACCCTACATTGAAAAAAAAATATTTACGGGGAAGAGGAAAGATAGATGTCTAAAATATACACATATCAGATAAAAAATGAGAGGAAAACACGCATAATTCAAGTATACCTAAACACATGTAAAATATTTAAACTTAAGAAGGAGAAAAAGCATTCCAAAAATCCATGATATGATGAATAATGTAAGGATACAAAAAGAACACTAAGGAAAATATTGGGGTGATGAAGGGAAATAGCAAAATCTATATAAAAATGACGAGGAAAAGAGAGAATAGTATTTGGGAATAAGTGTATGGCAGGCCAAGAATTAGTCTCGATAACATGCACTCTTAAATCATCTATTCTATAAGGGTATCGAGGAAATGAGTAGAAACACACATGAACCGACATACATTGGGTAGACTTAAATGGGCTACGAGTGTTAGGGTCGTATATCTAGAGGGAAGTAATCCCTACACTAGGTCAACCTAGGGTTTCCAAGGCCCGAAGTCAAGATAGAGGAAGTAACCCTACTAAGATATCAATAGTTGGGTGAGGAGAGGTATAGATCAACAATAAATGAAACAAACATGCATAATATAACTGAAATGAAAGTGATGGTAGTTAAGGAGATGATAGAGTACTATGTTAACTAGCATACATGCAATACTAAGCTAACATAGCACAATAAGGGAAGGAAGAAGAACTTATATATGTAAAATGACAAGATATGGTTAGAGCACTCACCTTGTACCTATTGGGTGGTCACGATGCATCTATCTCTCTGAGAAGTAGCACACCGAGAGAGAATCACTATTAGGTGGAGAAGGGGAAGACCATTCATATCCTAGACTCATTATATGTGACCTAATAATGTAAGAAACCATCCAATAAGAATATTATCCAATCCAATCCAAGAAAGATGCAAGATGAACCAAGAGCTAGGTGAGAAGATGCAAAGATGGTGCAAAAGAGAAGATAAAATGGAAGTTTGAATGATCCTAGCTTCTTTTCTCTATGAATGTCAAATGTGTGGTGTGTGTATATATAGGATGTCATCACCTATGGGTGATGGATTTGGACAAAGAAAATATGACACGATACCATCGTCCACGGGAGATGGCATCAAAAAAGATGGTAAAATGAGGCAATGTATTGTGGAAAGTAAAAATAATGTGTCATAGATCATGGATATGGATAAACAAGGTGCAAAGTGGTGAGATGTAAGAAATAGGTTTTGAATGAAATGTGTATGATACCTAAAGGGATGAGGATAACTATTTCAAGGAAAACTAAGTCCAAGACCAAATAGTGACACTCTCTCTGTGTATTGTCTCTAACCCATAATGGTTACATGAATAACCATTCCCCATTCCTGGTAGGCCCCTTAAGGCACCCACTCTAGAAATAGATGCATCAATGACCCTTATCCATACAAAATAAATTGTTAATAACATGTATGAAAGATGAAAAGTTAAAAATTAGGTGTATACAAGAAGAACCTAATAAAATTGATAAACATAGGGAAGTACAATCCACTTTTTTTTTTGAGGTATCTAAAGAAGGAAAGAACATAAACAAAAACTAACATCACAACAAGTCAATATTTGGAATATTCAAAATAATTATACCAATGTGAAAAGGAAAAATCACACCCTTATAATCGATACCAAAAATAACTTTTCACAACTATAGACATTCACGAGGGATTAAAAAGTTAGCATTACATAAGGCTTTGGACATATATGGTTTAAAATTATATTATAAGATGGGGGTAAATATCTTATCACCACACATTTAAGAGATATTTAACATGGTTATTTTGACCCTATTCAAAAAAAAAAAAAAAATCCTGTCAAAATAGTAAGTTAGTCTAACCATAACTTTGTTCACAAGTGTGGATGATAATAACCCCTCACACTTCCTAACCATTATGGTTAACCCCATATTTGTAAAAAAATTGGATGCATAGTAGAGCGTAGAATCAATAAGGGGATGAAGAAAAATAAAGAGAGGAAATTTTCAAATAGGTTTTAATCAAATTATTCACTAATAGACCATTGTGCTACATTAAGACAAGTTGAAAAGGTTTGGGACAAAAATGTGGATTCTACTACTATTTTGTATATTTCAAGAAAGTTTTATATACAATACGAGGGGAAAATTATGGATCATAGTGGAAGAATTAAAGATCCCAATGTAATATAGAGCAATATTCTATAGGCTATATAAACAAGTCAAGATAGATATCAAAATGCATGAATATTTGTCCAAATGATTGGGAGTACAATAGGAGTCTCAAACAATGTTTCACTTTATCTCTTACTTTTTTGGGATATATATGAACAATATAAAAGAAAGGATAAATAAGAATGAGTTTATATGATGTGAGGCACATTAAGCAATTTCCTTCTTTAACAAATTCAAGTCATTGACCAACTTTTGCAGTAATGGATCAAATCTTCCATCTTTTAAACTTTGGGCCTTATCCTTTATAGAATGGTTCTTTATTTTTCCTGGCATGATGAGGTCATCTTCCACATCAATGTAAAGTTCTTTACCATTGTCCAAATTTTCCATTGCACTCTCCATAGTATGAAACTAACTTCATCCAATTGGGAATTCACCAAGAACCTTTTTTTATTATCCATGATAGGATGGGCATCGAGTAGGAATCTTGTTGATCAACTTGTTGATTTTTTCTACAAAATATCTATAGACTCTTAAGGTTATTTATTTCATCGAGTAAGTTGAGCAAAGAGGGCATGAGAATATTTTGTAGTATTGAATCTTGTTTCAAACTTTGTTTTCAAATTATCCTAATTAGTAATTGAGTGTGATGATAAGTAATAAAACCATTCCACAAAGTGGCATAAATAAATTACTCAAATAATAACCACATGGAAACATCTTCGTGTTGCACTCTAAGAATGCCACAATCTGTGATGAAAGGTGTAATATGATCATCTAGTCATTTCTTGCTATCTTTATGGAATTTTGGAAATTTCGTTCTTGATCCTTTCGAAATTCATGCAAAGTGTTGGAGTTAAGGCCAACTAAAAGTATTTTACCCCCATGGAAGAGGCGTAGCTATCCTTTCTCCTTTTTCACTTTCTTCTTCCGGAGGGATAAGGGCTAGATTTTAGGTGTTTCGTAATGTTATCTTCAATTCAATATTTGAGAACTTGTTTGGGGATTTATATGGAAGAAAGTATGAAATATTCTTGTTCTTGTGGCTCGAACATAAGATTGTGAAATACTACAATTCCACCTACTTGATTTTCTCTATTGACTCTTCTTTCTATCAGTTTTACTCAAAGTATTAGATAGTAATGCAACTAAAAAAATGCATATTTTTCAATGGGATTCAACAAGGCTCTTGAACATTTAGATAGTATCTTTGGTATTTTTGAGTTTTTTTAGTTTTAATGGATTTTCAAATATCGATTTTTGTATTTTTAGAGATCTTTTATGGGTGCACAAAGGGAAAATCTTCCCCAACGGAGTCACCAAAAATGTTAGTGAAATAATTTTTTGCATTGAAAATTATTGGTTTTTACTAATGGTCATGAGGTTAATACCCTCCTTCTAAGTATGGGGAGGCTCCCATTATTGAATGTGAACTCATTAAAGTTGTTGGGTGGCCATTGGGCTAGAGATCACACAATAATACTCCACTAAACCTATGGAAAAGTTCTTGTATAGAGTACAAGGGAGGGATTTGATGTGAAGGGAGGTAGAGAGGAGTTTGGAGAAATAAATAGAGAGGAATAATGTTATGAGTAGGCTTACATAATTCACATACATCAACTATAGTATGTCCACGTTCAATTAGAAGAACACAAAAATGTTAACAATGATAAGACCGATAATTATATACACACAATTCATTTGATTCATTTATCAAAGGATCCAACACCTTTATTAGTTTTACAAGATCATCATGTTTACAAAGTTGGAAATTAGAAGGAGAGAGAGGAGGAACATAGAAAATGAAATGCAAATTTTATTGCTTGATGTAGTAGTGGTAAATCTCAACAACATACAATCAATCAATAATTTCCAACCCTTTGGAATGGAGAATCCATTCTAATTTATAGCATTACAAATTTTCCTTTCATCTACCCCCCACATGAATTTTCACCTTTCCTCATCACTTATGACCTTCCACATTCCTAGGAGGTGATTCTTTTTCTCATTGCAGTAAAAGGGCTTTTACAATGTTGAATAAAGGGTCGCTTAAGTAAATAAGACAAAATAGGAAAAAGTACATTCTTGGTGAATCTTGGTGAAGAATTAAAATATGGAGAGAGAAAAGGGTTGACCAATATAATGATGATGAATCCTTTTTGGCATGAAGCACTTGAGAGACATGAGAAAATTCTAGAGCATTAAGTTTTCAAAAACACTTATTATGAGATCTACATTGTGATGAGAATATGTTGATATCTTCTTATTATAAGGCGGGAGTGAAGATCACCTTCTTACTTCTATACACCTTTTCACAATTTAACCTAGTGATCACAAATCAACTCTTTGATGCTTGATCATATTTATGCTTGTCTATTACTTTTTTATATAGGTATTTTCCTTGGAGATAGGAGAACTTCTCCCTGGATTAGATGTTTGTCATGTGGCCACCTGTTGGACTGAAATGAGGTGGTTGCAATGTCTTTCCTCCTTTGAAGTGTGATTGTTATTGATCTCTAAACTCTTCAACTTTGGAATTATTCACAAAATCATAATTAATTGTTGTTGTTTTACTTTCTATTAGGAAATAATAGAGATAGCTAGTGAATGAATTATTATTGTGCTTAGAAACAACAATTGCAGTAAAGGAAAAAATATAAGCTCATAACACCAACAATTTTATCCTAGAAAACCTTTGATGGAGGAAATAAACCAGTTGGGAAGGGAAATTGCTCTTTCTTCCCACTTTTATTGGACAATTCAAATCAACAAGTATAGAAATTACAATAAGTATGAAAGGGAAGTAGATAATTTCTCAACACTTCCTTCCAATTACTTGCTTGCTCTGTCTCAACACTCCTTCCTTCTACAAAATATAATTTCTAGCACTAAAAATTCTTGCTCAGTTGCTTTTATGCTTCGATGTCCTTTTTTTCTCTTCTACAACACGTATTTATAGCCTTTATCATGTCCTCCTGTGCCTTTGGAGAATGGGAAAGGTCATGGTGGAGAAGAGAAATGAACAACCTTTCAAATTCGGATTTGTTCATTTCAGATTTTGTTTTTCTATTTGAAATTGCTAGAATAGCCACCCTATGCAGACTTGGTGGTCCTAGGACCACTACCCTACATAGGGTGGCGGTCCAGTTACTTAAAAGACAGAACCCCCTTTATTGTTTTTCTCTCTTCGTGTTGATTGTTCTGATGAATTAGAGTTATTTTAGATCCCTATGGATCACACCTCCCATGCTTAGGAGGATTTTGGTCCCACAAAATCTTAGTGGGGGAGTAGATGAGGAAATGATTCCCTCACTTTCTCCTTCAAGTACCACCGGGCCTGCCTTGGTGTCTTTCCTTTCAATCCAATCTGTGAAGACTCTGTGGACCTCTTCTAGTTTGTCGACCTTCATTGTAGTACTACATCCTCCTCTAATTCTCCTCGTGAGTCCAAGACACAATCCTCAATGGAAGGTAGCAATCGTAGTTCTTCATATTCATCTATCATGGATAGCTCATATAGGTGCAAGTTCTCGTAGTTTACTACAGAGTACATCCTCATGAATGACAGAAAATCAAGTCGAAAAGCATTTTATCTAACCTGCTCCAATATGGTGAAGGGTCCATATCGTAGTGGCTTGAGCTTCTATGCTTCACCTTGTAGTCTCTCCTTGATTAAGTAAATCCAAACTCTATCTCCAACATGAAGCTTGTGTTCCCTTCTATGCTGATCGTGCCTAGCTTTATACTTTGCTTGAGATTTCTCTAGTTGTTCTTTGACCTTGAGATGGATTTTCCGGATCCTCTCAATGAACTTATTGGCTCTAGTCACCTCTATGTCTCGTGTATCCTCCTCATCAAGTTTTCTAACTACTATGTCCAGTGGATTTGTACGTATATATCCCAAGCATACTTCAAATGGTGACTTCATGGTGGATGTGTGTCTTGCTGGTTATAGGAATGTTGAATGGAGGCTAAGGAATCATCCTAAGTCCTTGGGTACTTACTGTTATACCCTCTGATCAATTGTACCAAAGTCCTGTTTACCACCTCTATTTGTCCATCTATCTGTGGATGGAAATTTGTGCTCCTCTGTAACTTGGTATCCATCTTGTCCCAAAAAGTAGTCCAAAACTTCCCAAGAACCTGGAATCCCTGTCAGAGACAATAGACTTTGGAAACCCAAAATGCACCCATACATTAGCAAAGAAAATATCTGCTACCTCATGTGCTTTTACTATCTTTTTACATGCCATAAGAATACACATCTTACTAAATCTATCAACAACAACATAGAGATAGTCATGGCCATGTTTAGACATAGGTAATCCTCCTACAAAATCCATAGAAATGTCCTCCCATGGACAAGTAAGTATTGGTAAAGGCATATACAAACCTTCCTTCCTAATTTTTAGCTTACTAGTACAACAAATTTTACATCCACGAATAAATTTTGATACTTCTTCTTGCATATTGGGCCAATATACATACCTTTGCAAGTGGGCTAGGGTCTTACCAACACCGAAATGTCCCGCTACTTTTGAGGTATGTGCTTCCCTCATCAATAGAATTATTTCTTCTTTAGGCACACAAAGTTTCCCCATCGGTAGAGCAGCTCGTCCTTGAGATAACAATCTTCAATCCTTGTCCTTTCAGTCCCTTAGGACTGCAACTTCTGAAATGTCACCCCAAAGTATTTTCTGGGAATATGCCTCTCTGTAAGCTTCCTTCGTGAAGGCCTCGATCTGAGAGATAGTGGCCAAACAGGAGAACTTCTCCTGTGTGGGTGGCCTAGACAACATGTCTACCACCAATTTTGTACTACCCTTCTTGTATTTGATCACCAGATGGAACTGGTGAAGAAACCCCATCCATTTGTAGTGTCTTGCCTGCTGCAATTTAGATTGTGCTTGCACATATTGGAGAGGTTTATGGTCAGTGTGCACAATAGTTTCTTTACCCAACAAATAATGTTTCCATTTTTTAATTGCCTGAACTAGTGCATACATTTCTTTATCATATACTGAATATCCTTTAACTGCTGAAGTGAAGGTTTCAAAATGATAACATACGGGTTTACCTCCTTAAAGCAACACTATGCCCATAGCGTAATCACTGACATCTGTTTCTACTTCAAAAGGCTGCTACAAATTAGGAAGAGCAAGTACTGGAGCATGACTAATCTTGTATTTCAATAACTCAAAGGATTTGTCTTGTTCCTTACCCAGTCAAAACCCTTACTCTTTTTGGCCACTATGTGTAGAGGTGCTGCAATCGCGGAGAATCCCGGAATGAACTTCCGCATGTACTATACTGCTCCCACAAAACTCCTAGTCTCTGTGGCTCCTGTTGGTATTGGAAAATTATTAATGGCTTCTACCTCCTTTGGATCCACTTGTAGCTCTCCTCCTCTAACCACGTGCCCAAGATAGTCATGTGACTATTTGGAAAATTCACATTTCTTCATATTACAAAGTAGTTGTTTCTCCTTGAGAACTTGCAAGACTTGCTACAAATGAGTTAGATGTTCTTCCCATGTGGCACTAAAAATCAAGATATCATCTAGATATACAATGACACATGAATCTATGAAATCCTACAATACATCATTCATCAATCTCATAAATGTAGCGGGTGCATTGTATAATCCAAAAGGAAGTACTAACCATTCATACAAACCCTGTTTTGTCTTGAAGGTAGTCTTCCATATATCCTCCTCCTTCATTCTGACTTGGTGATAACTTGACTTGAGATCCAACTTCGTGAAAATTTGGCATGCTGAAGCTAGTCCAAGAGATCATCTATGCGGGGAAGTGGATATTTGTTCTTTATGGTGATCTTTTTTAAAGCGCGGTATTCGATGCACATTCTCCAAGAACCATCCTTCTTTGGCACCATCATGATGGGAAAACCACATGGTGAGGTGCTTGAATGTATCACCCCTTGGTCTATTAGTTCTTGGAGTTATTTCTTTACTTCAGTACTCTCAAGAAAGGATTTCCTATACAACCCGATGTTCGGTAGAGGTGACTCTGGCAATAGCTGAATCTCATGCTCTACTTCCCATTTTGGTGGTAACCCACTAGAGCCTGAAATACTTCCTAAAAAGACTGAATAATACTATCCAAATCTTGTTTTCCTTGGTTAGAAATCTCTAAAACTTCTACCCCATCTTGTTTATCCTTTAACAAAAGTAAACAAAACTGATTATGATTTTCCTGAATAAGTCATTTTTCTTGGTTAACACTTACCATAGTAACATGTGTCTTACGTTGGTGTGCTTGGATGTTGTAGCTAATCCCATCCTTGACCCATTTGTACCAGTTTTCCCTTCTCATAAATATAGCATCCCTAACATACAAGTAAGGACTCCCGAATACAACATCAAAAGCATCAAGTGGAATAACATCAGCTTCAAAAACATCAATATACTAGGAATTTATCCCAAACTTGACCTTACATCTTCTTGTTACCTGAATTTCAACACCCTTCTTCACCCAACCCAAAGGATAAAGGTGTGGATGCTCGTAAGTCTCAAGACCAAGCTTCTTTACAACTACTTCATAAATTAAGTTAGATTGAGAACCGGTATCTACCAAAGTATTTACCTTAGTTCTCTTGATCTAGATTTTGATCTGGAATAGTCTACTCATCTCCTCTTCTTAGCTTTCCATGTTGGTGGCCATGCATCCAAGCCTTTCATCTACATTAGAGTAATCCTTGATTTCCACCTCCCCTTCTATTTTTATAGCTGTCATAAACTTCTTGGAGTCCTTGGTTCGGTTCTTCGGATGTAACTCCGGATGCAAATTCCAACATGTAGCATCAGTATGACCATTGATATCACAATTCTTTCCAAAATTCTTGGGATCTTTACAAGTATTTAAAGTAGTGGCAGCTTGTTTACCTTTCCCTTTCCACTTACTCTTGTTACCGGTTTACCCATAATCTTTTTTTCTCGCCGATTTTTCAACTTCTTTACCCTCAGCTCTGCTTCTCCTTGCTTCTTCTCATAATCTATGTAGTATGCATATATGCATGCTTCGTTGAGATCCTTGGGCTTTGTGGAGATGACTTTTCTTCGAAGGTGAGTGTGAAGTCTTCCCAAATACTTGGTCAGAATATCCTCATCCTCCAAGTCCATGTTTAGCAACATGGCTTACCTCGAAACTCCGTAGTATAGTCCTGTACACTTTGACCCTTTGCCTTGTCTAAAATATACGCCATTTAATCATTTGTTCTTTTATGGCCAGTAGGATAAAAGATAGCTCTAAGTAATTCCTTCAATTCTTGCCAAGACTTCACAGTAGGATGTTTCTTCTTTTCACAAGTAGTTAGATGGGTTTCCCACCAAACTAGAGCATGTCCCTCCATTTTGAGACATGCAAAGGTGATCCTTTGTGCCTCAGTGACATTATGGACGCTAAAGTAGACTTCTAACTATTTCAACCATTTATCTAGCAACTCTGCATCTACTTGTCCTTCAAAGCTTTTGATTTCAACTTTAGTCTCAACTTTAAAAGGAGTATGTTCAGATTTTACCTTCTCTCTTGTGTTAGAAGTCTCTTCTCCATGCTCTTCTCCATAATCTTCCTCATGGTGACTCTTGCCTATACCAAAATTTTTGGCTAAGCCTCGAACCACCAAGTCCATGGAGTCTTGTTTGACAGAAGCCATCTTCTACAAATCTGCAAGTTCTTCTTGCCTTCTAAACATCCTATCCATCATGGTCTCCAAAGCATCTCGATCCTCTGGACCAAGTTCTCTTCCTCCACTTTTCCCCGAATTCTCTGTTTCCACTTCTTTGTAGAAATCTCGGGATCACAAGGTAAAGTTTCTTCACCTTTAGATCTTTTCGTTGTCATAAAAATTCAAGAAAGAATACCACGGTCCTGGATACTTGTTAGCTTTGATACCAAAATGATCTCAGTAAACTCTTCAACCCATCCGTATCGGTATTCCAAAGATAATTGGGAATTTCAAAGACGAGAACCTCCATTATTATTTTCTCTCTTCATGCTGATTTTTCTGATGAAGTAGAGTTATTTTAGATCCCTATGGATCGCTTATCTAAATAAGCTTCCCATGCTTATTCAAATCACTTGTCATATTACGTGCTCAATCAACTCAATATTAGAGGTAAAAGGAAGAAAGTATGAGAAACTCGTGCATGTGCGACGCACTTCAACACAAAGACAACAGAATGCACAAAGTTTTGTGTGACAAAGGAAATATTTGCGAAAGGTCCACAAGATAGGAACTAAAATCTATGGGAAGGTAGATGATAACTACGTGAAGCTGCATAACAAAGAAGGAAATGACTTGCGCATGAAGTCGATCAATGTCGCGCGACACATATACTCTACACGCAAAGGTGTCTCGATACATGAATCTTTCCACGTAATAAAGGAAAAGTAAGTTTTTCATGATAAAGAGTGGGGCAAGGATAGAAGAAGTTGCAGATCAAAGAAAAAATATGCATCGAGCTTTATGAGATAAGTGATAGAAAGGAAATCCATGTGTTAAATAGTACAACACACAAATAGACCCACGCGCAATGCCGCATGTCAAAGGAATGAGAAACACACATAGTAAAGGCACAAAATCCACCCAAAAGGTATAAATTCAAAGGCACATGTTGGGCCCCTAATATACATGTCAAATTGTTAAGGCGCATAGGCACGCGTGGTCAAAGGAAGCATGCAAGTTAAGTTGTGCAAGGTAGGATTCAAAAAGGGGTTCTTGGAGAACCAAGGATGCACATGCATTCGGGACTTAGCCATTTTTGGCCCTTTTGGCGAGATCACATGAAGAACGTGACTCGAGTGGATAAGGTTCCAACTTGGCAACAGGTTGTCCAGAAGGAATATACCTTGCAATAGAAGGATCCAAAAAGATAATCATGACATGGAGAGGCATGCACATGGGGCGATCCCCATCTTAACACTTGGAGATAGATCTGAGGCATGCGCATGGGGTGATTCCCATCTTGACACTTGGAACCAGATCTGAGGCTACAGAGGAGTTTGTTGGGGATCAGATGCCTATTTATACGCGTGCCCTCAGCAGAGACAAGGGAGACAAATGAAAGAGTGGAGGTCTGTAGAATTGATGCGAGACTTATGGGATGAATTGGGTAGATTGTTATAGGAAGTATGTAATGAGGGAATGGGGAATATAAATTTTGTTTTGAGAATATCCTTGTATAGATCCAGATATGGTGCATGACTATGGTCTACCCTTCTGTGATATTTTACAGTAAGGCTATGGATGAACAATATAAGGTTACCATGATATTTATGTTAAGATCTCCATTCTCATTATTTGTATATTTCCATTATGCTATTGTTCTTGTCTAATGATGAATCTTACATGAATGTTAAGTGTATTTGTGCGCTTACAACTTCTTAATTCTAGTAATCTGGTTTTAGAACTTTTACTTTAAATATGACTGAAGGGGTATAGAAGCCATTCTGAGCTCTATAATTCCTTCATGTCTTCTAAATCACTTAATCTAAGATCATGTATGATGCCTTCCACTAGACTCACATAAAAGAGAGACTCGGCTCCCTCTTGCGTGCCTTGGGTGAGCACCAAAGTGCTTATTGGGTGATAGGCTGGCACGCATGAGGTTTCCTTGTTCTTAAGTGAGTGCAAAAATGACTACATCTTGGTTCCGTTCTTTGGGACCTCTTTCCAAAGTTGTAGTGGAACATGGCATGCATCATGATCTACATGCAAAGAGTGATGATAGAGCGGTTGACACCTGGAAGGTGTTGAGAATTGGTTTAAAAGCATGGAGGATAAATTAACTCAAAGATTCAATCTGGATTTGGGTTTGATACACGAAGATGGGTAGAAGACACTCTTTATCATGAGTTGTACAAAACCTTCTTCCGATGTTTCCTAAGTAGAGTTATCTGAATGACTTTCGGTTTATACGTCTAGATCGGGGTGGTATTATAGATCAGACCCTTGGACCCAAGAAGCATATCAAAAATTGCAAGATGTTGATCTAATGTGGACCCGTGTTGTAGATCATTGGTGGAAGGGAGTATTGGCTAGTTATACTTTGGAATACGCCATTTCCACATATTCTGTCTGGAAGTTCTTGAGTTTGAGTTCTCGGGAGCCAGAGGATTGTTTACGCACATTATTCCCCTTACGATCAAAATCTTGATGGTGACCATGGGTTTGGAGGCATTTCCTATGGCCAACTAAACCATCCTAGGTGCTTGGTGAGGAAGCTTGGGTGGAGGGAGATGGCTGAGATGACGATCGAAAAAGAAAGAGAGGAGAGGCGGCTCAAGCACAATGAAGTGCGTGAAAAGGAGATTGATAGACAATGCGGGGTTACAAGTGGGTTGTGGGACTAGACATGGTGGAGAGGAGTTGAGGTTCATGTGGAGGATGTGGAACCTAGAAAATCTGTGTTACCCCATCTTGGCTAGCGTAGGAGAGAAAACCTTTCAACTTCTGATGAGAGTCCATCGCGTAGAGAAAGGAGAGTCGTTGGCACACATCGAACTCCACCTGGCGACCAAACCTTGGCGCTTGGATTGTTCAAATGAGGAAAGAGTATAGTTGATCCATTTGACATAGGTGGAAGTAACCGATTGGTGCCTAGAAGATATAACTTCTCATTTGGGGATTCTATGGTTGCACACGCTATTCCGATATTTGGTAGAATGTTTGGGCAAGGCACCTATACGGCTGGTTTTGGAAGTGCATCAGGAAGCGGTGGAAATATGACTAGGAGTGGCACTATTTCACAAACTGTTGGTGCGTAGTTCTATGGAATGTCGGGGACGTTAGCGACGATAGCCATGGGACCCTTGCCAAACATGGGAGGATTTGGAGGAGGAAGTGGGGGAGTTGGGCACTCGGGATCTAGTGGGTCCGAGAGGAGGAGGAAACCAAGGGACTGGATCGAGGGGACAAGTGCCTCAACCACCTCCTCAAGTCTTCTTTGAGATGTCTTTGCACTTTCCATATTACGAGAGGGATAGAAGATGTTGCAGAGCACGTGCAAAATGCAAGCTGCTATGGCATATGAAGGGGATCACAACCCCAGAGTGTAAGGCTAGTCAATTTGCAACCATGTTGTAAAGGCACGCACATAGTTGGTATAGGAAGTATGACCCTCATTAGACTGTTGTGGATTATACCACGCCGAAGAATGCTTTCTTGCGAGAATTCCACATACCTGAATTTGAGCAAAAGAGCATCGGCTCCTTAAAGAAATCCAACAAGGAATGACGGAGAGAGAGCGTGCGGGAGTATGATGCATGATTTAAGACCCTTCGTCTAAACTATCTTATGACATCCACCCTCGCCGCATGCTCGGTGGTTTGTCGGAGGATTGATCACACCCTTTAGGAGGGCTTTGTCTCATAAAACATTCACTGCACTGTGCGAAGCATTAGAGCTGCGTTGTGCACCGAGGCGGTTGGTAGTGTGGACACTAGAGTTAGCTCATTCTGGAGGCTCAAATCCCGCCATGGCTAAGAACTGGAGAAGTTATCCACAAACACAGCTTATGGAGACTCGCAGTGGCATGTGGTGCAATGATTGTGATGTGGAGGGTCACATAAAGGATAATGGAGGGATATGTACTGTGAAGCGATACGCACCATGATGGTGGATTGTGAAATATGCCATGGGAACCATGATGCAAGTAGGTGCCCCTTGTTACACGTAGCGATCCACAAGAATGTATTTTGTTACTGAAAAATATGTACCTCAACCACCCATGACACCAAGGATTGTAGGCTGATTGACCAAATCCATGAGGTGATTGACCTTGGTGTGTGCCAAAATGGCATTGCCAGCAGTTCCAAAGGAGAAGAGCATCGGTATGAAGAGCGTGGAGATGGAGGTACATGTGGGAGAGGGTTTCGTGGAGGATTTCATGGTCACAGTAACCACAGTGGAAGAAGTGAGTTCCCGCACGAAACATGTTTTAATTACGGAGCCACAGATCATTATAAGCACGAATGCCTAGACCTCTTGCAATGTTCATGGTGTGGGAAGAAGCATAAGTATAAGGAGTGCTCGGAGTTGTATGAACATATGAGCCAAAGAGAGCAAAAGAAAGATAAGGGAGCTGAAATGGTGAGCATTAAAAAGCCGACGTGCAATGGCTCTCATGAGTTATGTGAATTAGAGGTAGAACTCATTATGGTGACCACAAGGGTAGAAGCCATGGGTGTAAAAGAGGCACCTAGGCAAAGAACTCTGGTGACAAGAGAACAAGTAGTGCATGGGAAGTACCTGCACCCAGCGCACTGGAAGGAAGTCTACCAGGAGACGATGGATGTCATCTGGAGCTTACAAGGTGAGATCCATTGCTTGAAAGAACAAACTAGAAGAGAAGAGAGAGAAGGCCAAAGAGAGGCACCAAAGGACAATTTGGATGAGGTCAAGGAGGTGTGCAAAATGTTGAGGCAAGAGAATATTATTCCCTTACTAGGAGCATGGCTGAGAGAGAAGGTACCACACGTGGGAGGAGAGCACGAAAGGCAAGTATTGCATGTGAACCTTCCACCTCATAGCCTTGACTATGACAAGGAGATCACATTGAACGCGGTGGTGGATGGATGACCTGGTCAAAGAACATACTCATTGATACAGTGTGGAGGTCAACATCCTTACTCTATATGCATGGCACCGAGATGGGAAGACCAGCACTACAGCCATCTTCGAATGTGTTATACATGGTGAATAAGACAAAAGAAAGGCCCATAGGTTTCTTGAAGGATGCGGCCATTACAATTCAGGGAGCCAGGTTCACTGGGGATTTCGAAGTCTTGGCGCTTGCCGAGGCGGATAACTTCCCAGCGTTACTTGGGTGCCCTTGGTGTTACAAAAAAAATGTTGATCTTCGATTTAACAAAGGCTATATAAGTTTTGAAAACAAGGATGAATGGGTCATCATACCCCTTGTAGATGGGAAGTCCATTCCCTATACTAAGCCCCTTGGAGAAGAGGTCTTGGATAGAATATACGTGCGCTCCATCCGGGATCCAGAGACCATCCATCCTATAGAGGGTGTTATCCAATTTGATGATGCTCAATCTATTAGTGACACTACCAATATAGCATGTGATAATTGGGCACATGGGGACGTATGAGTTGGTCGATGACATTTGAAGATATCGGTGACCAAGGTAACTACGCGCGCACATAGTTCGGTGCCTAGGAGGAAAGAAGATAACCAAGTACTCGGGAGATACATACCCGAGGTATTTTTGAGAGAAATGGAGGCCCAATGGAAGGAGGATGAGTGATGAGGAATGATGGGGTATGTTTTGACTGGCATAGCAGCAAGGTGGTGGGCGCGCATAGTGAAAAATTGTTGGAATGGCACAAGGTCCGAATTGCGCTCACCTTCCGATTCTCCAGAGCAATATACCCACAGCTATTAAAGATTACAATGGCAATGAACCCAATTCTTCCCACATTCGGGCATGTGAAAGGGTGCTGGGAGAAGGCGCAGAGGCTTTACCACCTTCTCTTTGGGTGCATAATCTATATTCGACGCTACAAGGTTACGTGCGCACTTGGTACATCCATTCTGAAACTTTCCACCAGACGGGAAATTGGCGGCAGAGTTAGCCAGCGCTGACTTGGTTCACACTTTGAGTATCGGAGTACCAAGTAACCGATTGATAATGTGTTGCAAGCTATTAAGCGCCTTACCGGGGATTACGCCATGGAGGAGGATAGGTTATTAGGCTTACTTGGCGGACCAAGTCTGGAAGCGTGGTTTGAAGAAGAAGAACAAGAAGACATATAATTTGAGCACACATGTGTTGAAAAGGAGAAAGGGAAGATGGTATATGTTGTTGATGGGGAGGAGACAGAAAGTTTGAATGTTAACCATTTGGTTGGGATGCATGAAGTAGTTGACCATGCAGATGCATGTGTGCGTGCATACCATGAACCACTCAAAACACAAAAGGTTAACATCGGCTCGGAAGAAGATCCTAAGGAAGCCATCATTGGGGATTATTGGTCGACAAGGAGGTGTCAAAATCATTGATCTGTTGTATGAATTTGAGGATTTATTCCCGCATGGGTACCATGAGTTAAAAGGCATCCACCATTCATTAGGGGAAATGCGGATAAAATTGAAGGATGGTGTGCGCCCGATCGTGAAGAGGCCCTACATAATGAATCCCAATATGTGCGTTAAGGTGAAAGAGGAATTAGACAAAATGATAGTTTTCGGTATTATTAAAGATGTGGAGGAGTCTGAATGGATAATTTCAATGGTGATTAACATAAAGAAGGATGGGTGGATAAGGATATGTGTGGATTATAGGGAGTTAAATGTTGTTTGTATCATAGATCCTTTTCCCACCCCCTTCACTGAAGAAATTTTGGAAGGAGTCGCTGGGCGCGAGGTCTATTCCTTTACGGATGGATTCTCGGGATACCACCAAGTAAGGATTGCCAAGGAAGACCAAGAGAAGACAACTTTTGCCACCGAGTGGGGAAGTTTTGCATATACAATCATGCCCTTTGGATTGAAGAATGTGCCCGTTGTCTTTTTGTGCATAGTGGTACAAGCTTTTCAGGATTTCATCCATAAGTTTCTTCAGTTTACTTGGATGATTGGATAGTATATGGATTGGTACGGGATCATCGTGACAATCCGAGGCTAATGTTTGAAAGATGTAGGCAATTGAGAATTTCTCTCAACATCAAGAAATGTGTCTTTGCAACACCTTTTGGAACATTGTTAGGGCATATTATATGCAAAGAGGGATTACTAGTTGATCCTGTGAAAGTTGCAGCTTATTGTGGGACTCGGGAGAGCCCACAACCAAAGCGTCGTGCATGGATTTCTTGGGCACACTGGATATTATAGAAAGTTCATTAAGGGATATGCCAAGATCATCGCACCTTTGAAGATATTGCTCGAGTGCATAAGAGTACCTTTTAGTGGGGAGAGGCGCAATGAAGGCATTTGACACCCTTAAGGAGAGGCTTGTCACCGTGCCTATTTTATGGTTCCCATCTTGGGAAAAGCCCTTCCATGTCCATGTGGATGCCTCTGGTATAGAATGGGAGTCGTTCTTGCTCAACTAGGAGAGGGGATTTTGATCATCTCTTGTGTTTTGCAAGTAGAAAATTGACACCAGCAGTGAGAACAAAACTATACAACAACCGAGTGAAAAGCCTTGTCGATGATCTACGCGCTCCATAAATTTAGACAAAGATTCACTGGAAACTCCCTTTATATTCTACACTGACCATATGGCTTTGAAGTATCTAGTGAACAAAGTAGTATTGCAAGGGCACATATGTCGCTGGGTGCTCTTATTTCAAGAGTTTGAGTTCAAAGTGGTAGTAAAACTAGGAAAGAACAATTGTGGCCCGGATCATTTGTCAAGAATTGAGTCGGGAGGATGCGCAAAGCATTGAGGACACCATGCTAGATGCGTAACTCTTCAAGTTGCAATGCGCACCCTCGGAGTTAGAAGACATTGTGGTTTTTCTTAAGGAAGGCATGGCACTCGAAGGGATGAAAGCACAGACAAGAAGAAGTTAGCTATACGCACTGCGCCCTACATGTTAATCAATGGGGACTTGTACAAAATGGGCCGTGATGAGATTTTACACCGATGCATGTTGGAACATGAGCATGTAGCCATAATAGAAGAAGCCCATGGTGGAATTGCTAGAGGACACTATGCGGGAATGCAACCGCGTGCAAGATCCTAGTTGCCGGATTATGGTGGGAGATGATTCACCAGATTGCATCAAATTTTGCAAGGCTTGTGACCATTTCCAATGCCTTGGAAAACCAGAAAAAGAGATGAGATGCCCTGCACCCCATCACCAACGTGGAACCTTTTGAAAAATGGGCAATAGATTTTGTTGGACCAATCTCACCAGCTGCGTGAAGGACTAACTTGCGCTATATTATTACATGCACCAATTATTTGACAAGGTGGGCAAGAGGCCATGCCCACTAAAGATTGCACACACGGCCTACAAGTGCTAGATTTTTATGGGAAAACATTATCGGTATATATGGATGCCCTTTGAGTTTAACAAGTGATAGGGGCACGCACTTTTAAATAAAACCATCGGGATTTTATTGGCGTAATTCATGGTAGCCCATCACAAGACTACCCCTTATCACCCTCAGAAAATGGGACTCTTGAGGCATTCAAAAATACTTAGTCACACATTGACTAAGATGTGTGATGTGGGTAGGAAGGATTGGGATGACAAGGTATCAGCGGTGCTTTGGCATACTGAGGCAACGTAACAACGCGATAAACGATTGAAAAAGGCCACACCATTTCAATTGGTGTTTGGCGCGAAGTAGTTTTACCAAAGTGGAATTTATGTTACCATCGTTGTATAGCATGCGCTAGAGAGGGTTAGATGATGAGCAAGTGTTGGAAGAAAGAATAGATGAGTTGATAAAGTTAGATGAAAGGTGCTCCTTAGCTAGATGGAGCCAAACAACGGAGAAAGAAAAGCGGAAGGCATGACATGACCACCATATCAAGAACAAAAATTTTGAAGTTGGCCAGATGGTATTATTATATGATTCCAAATTCCTACGCCATCCTGGAAAATTGAAGGTCCATTGGTTGGGTCCTTATGTAATTTCGTACATCCTTGATTCGGGGCGCTGCTAATTACTGTTTGGATGGTACAAAATTCCCTGGACATTTCAATGGGAGTAAGTGAAGCCCTACTATAAATAATGCTTCTTGTTGTTTGTAAATAAGGCAATTTTGCCATCTAGTTAGGATTTCCTTTTATGTTTTTCCTTCTTGTATTTCCCTTTCACGTTGTTGTTTCGTTTTGCGCCTTGCGTGCGTTAACCTTATTACATTTTGACTTATGAATGCGTAGAGGACCGCGCATCGTTTAAGTGTGGGGTGAGGTGACGAGGAGAAGCTTGGAGTTATTCGGTGAGGTGATGAAGAAAATATTGGAGCTCGCTTAGGAGAAGTTGGGTCGATGGCAAGATAAAGGTTACATTGGAAATCCACGTACAATGGAGAGAAGCACAAAAAAATGAGGTAGGAGAAATCAAGAATCATGAGGATGGAAGAAGTGCCTTGGCATTGGTAACACGCATGCAAGAGTCTTCTATCAAGATGGATTGTTTGCGTGCTAGAAGGTTGGAAAATGGTTCATGCAAGTATTGGGCGCGCAAGGAAAAGTGCTTAAGTTGGGTTTGTTTGAAAATGTCATATTTAATTTGGTCGTACGGTGGTAGGTAGCCTAGCCTTTAATGCGGAAAAGTGGGAAAAGCTATAAATACAAGTGTGGGCATTCATTATTTTTACTTTGCGACTACGAGAGTGATTTTCTTTCAAGAGCTAGGGTTTCAAGAGCTAACTCATGCAAAAGAAAATCACCATAACTTGTGCACGATCGGTCCATTAGATCTACAAACCAGAGCAAAAGTGTTTCACGGGTGTAAGGAACATTGTGGAGAAGTGCCTTTGTGAAGGGAGGAGAATTTTCTGGAATTAGGGTTTGTGTTCTAGGGCACGGGATACACGAGAAAATTACAAAGAACCCGTAGTTGAACCTAAGAATGAAACCAAAGACCTCAATGACTACCACCAAACCATTGGATAAACTGCAAGCAGTCCAAGAAAGGAAAAGAAAGGGAAAAGGGAAGAAGAAATAAGAGGAAATGCCCGTAGATACAAACGAAGAATGGCACCTAGAAATGTAATACCCGGATGGGGTTTTTGCTAGGGCAAGAGTGCGAGTCACACACCGGGAAGATGGCCATGAATGATTACAATCACCACACAACCATGATTGAGAAAGAGATGGCGCTGGAGCCTGGTGCGCCCTACAAACAAGAAAACATATGACGGGTTGCTCGATCTATAGCGACGAGGTTAAGGTTAAGATGGAGAAGGTGGGCTTCTCCAACTCTTTGAGCTACCTTACTTTAGGAAACCTAAGCACCTATACTAGTGGCGATGACACGCATGCACAAGGATTTCTTCCACTTTGCGGGGGTGCAAGATGTGCATAACTCCTTAGCTAATCTTGCGCTTCACACGGGCCTAAATTGTGAAGGAGAAGCACTTG
This sequence comes from Taxus wallichiana var. yunnanensis, assembly GCA_018340775.1. Lineage (NCBI taxonomy): Eukaryota > Viridiplantae > Streptophyta > Pinopsida > Cupressales > Taxaceae > Taxus > Taxus wallichiana. Next base: position 890,240,354 of record CM031235.1, read on the forward strand.
AGGATGACCTCTAGGATGAGGAGGTGATTAAAGAGACCATAGCATCCCAGGAGGAACTGAAAAAGGGATCAAGATACTATGATGTTGCGGATATCGGTGATCTAGTAATGAAAATGGCCACGCACCTAGTATCCAAGCTAAATGGGCAAGAAAGGTGGACCCGGTGAGAAAGCCCTAGTTAAATTTCTACGTAAAGGTCATAGAGGGCACTATTTATAACCTCTCCCAAGATATTGCTGATGAGATCATAGGTCATGCGGAAGAGGGAGGGAAGATTTTGTTTGGGAATGTGTTGTTAACTATCGTGTTCTCGGAAAGATGGATGCTCTGGAGGATCTCGCGAAGGAGTTGGAGATGGCCATGGAGACCATTACAAAAGGATTAACCTTCACCGAGGTGAGCACATTGGTCGGTGACCTTTGCAAAAGGGCACAGGATGAAGTTAGCGTGTGGGAAACCCTAGTAACCGACCTAAGAAATAATTTCCCCCTTCTTCATGTTTAGAAAATTTCCCTTCTATTATTTTCCCCATTCTTTATTTCTTTTCCTCCATTCTTTTCTAAGGTAGACCTTGTTCTTTTTGTAGTGCATTCTTTGAGGATGTTCCCGAGGGTGGATAACAGGTAAAGTGTGGGATAATGTTTGTCCCCTAATATACATGTCAAATTGTTAAGGCGCATAGGCACGCGCAAAGGAAGCATGTAAGTTAAGGCACGGCAAGATTCAAAAAGGGGTTCTTGGAGAACCAAGGATGCACGCCTATTCGGGACTTAGCCGCTGCCCTTTTGGTAGATCACATGAAGAACGTGACTCGAGTGGATAAGGTTCCAACTTGGCAACAGTTGTCAGGAAGGAATATACCTTGCAATAGAAGGATCCAAAAAGATAATCATGACATGGAGAGGCATGCGCATGGGGCGATCCCCATCTTGACACTTGGAGATAGATCCGAGGCATGCGCATGGGGTGATTCCCATCTTGACACTTGGAACCAGATCGAGGCTGCAGAGGAGTTTGTTGAGGATCGATGCCTATTTATACACGCGCCCTCAAAGCAGAGACAAGGGAGACAAATGAAAGAGTGGAGGTCTCAGAGAATTGATGCGAGACTTATGGGATGAATTGGGTAGATTGTTATAGGAAGTATGTAATGAGGGAATGGGGAATATAAATTTTGTTTTGAGAATATCCTTGTATAGATCCGTATATGGCGCATGACTATGGTCTACCCTTCGTGATATTTTACAAGTAAGGCTATGGATGAACAATATAAGGTTACTATGATATTTATGTTAAGATCTCCATTCTCATTATTTGTATATTTCCATTATGCTATTGTTCTTGTCTAATGATGAATCTTACATGAATGTTAAGTGTATTTGTGGGCTTACAACTTCTTAATTCTAGTAATCTGGTTTGAATTTTACTTTAAATATGATAGTGAAGGGGTATAGAAGCCATTCGAGCTCTATAATTCCTTCATGTCTTCTAAATCACTTAATCTAAGATCATGTATGATGCCTTCCACTAGACTCACATAAAAGAGAGACTCGGCTCCCTCTCGTGCGCCTCGGGTGAGCGCCAGGTGCCCGGGTGATAGGCCGGCACGCATGAGGTTTCCTTTTCTTAAGTGAGTGCAAAAATGACTACAACACAAAATGAGATAATGGAATTCGTGTGTAAGGCCACGTGAAATTCCACACAACAAAAGAAAATAAAAGGAAGAATTTTTTACGCACCCTCAATCCAAAGCATGTAATTGCTTTATTTTTCTTTCCTTCAAACAAGAAATTATATTTTTAGCAAAAATTATTAATAATGATGAATGGAAAATCCAAAATAGATTTAAATCATGTAAGGACGGTTCATCTCATCATCCAGAGGTTCTAAAAATAGAACCAAACATGGACTTTATTTTTAGTGCGTAATTGATTAAAATAAAGCATGATCCCTATTTTTAAAGCACATAAAAATAGGAAGTGTTCCTTTCATGTGTAAGAGTTGTTTTTGGAGCAAGAAAGTATGACATGTGCACTTTTCCTATTTTAGAACTCATAATTACATTATTTGTGCTTTCTTCTTCTTTCTCTCTCTCGTATTTTCTATAAAACTCTAGAATGCATTGTAAAAATATATCTTTGCAACTTCATTCAGCTTATTTGGAGCAATTAAGTTTTTGGGTGAGAAAGCAAGGGTCATGAGTGATTCTTTGTGTTTATTCCACCTCTTGGAACAGTATAGGAGTTATTTTTACCTTTATGTGGTCTTTGTTTAGTGCATATTGTGTTTTAATCCTTGGTTTATCAGTTTAACCTTCATGCCTTCACGTAATTTTGTGAAAATTACATGTCATAGATTGTTCTTTATAGGTTACATGTAGGATTTTTTCATGGAACAATCTGATGCCCTTCTTATCATGGGACAACTCATTCCAAACCCTTTTATGAAGTACTTTTGCTTTGATACAGTCAATTATAGTTAGTGTATGGTATGTGTGGCTCATGTGCTTCATCTATATGATTCCAATAAGTTTAAGATATTCAAAACATTTTGGTATAACGCCACCCCTTTTTAGTTTTTCATTTCTTTCTTCCTCCCTTTTTCCTGTTGGTTCAGGTAGAGTAGAGTAGCCTTAGAGATGGGAATAGTTTAGATGTTGCACTAGGGGAATCATCCCTCTCTGAAGACTCACTCCAAAAAATAGGTTACCCATAACCTGGATTGTTTCCATTTTTTCAACTAGAAGGAGAGTTATCACACCATTCTCCAAAGGGTGCATTTCAAAGTGACAATAGTTTTTAGAATGCCGGTGGGACATAGAGAAAAGAATTTTTCAATATTTGATGTTGTTATTGGTATATATCAATGTTGTTCAGACATCATTATCTAGTATCTGTGGACTCCATAAGTTCAAAACACATCTTGACAACAAATCGGTGTAATTACATGCCAAAGGTTTCAACAAGATCATCTACAAAAGGTATTCCTTTTGATTTCATTGAATTACCTTTGAATTCAGCTAAGAGGAATAGATTTTCAAACTCCAAGCCATATCCTAAGTCTTCTCCCATTCCACAAAATTCAAGTTCATCTCCCAAATTTTCCATACTTAGCTTCAATCTGAATATGGCCCTCCTAAGGAATTAATTTTTTGTTCCTTTCAATGTTGGCATTCCATTATTACTAGCTCAACATAATGACATCCTAGTTTCCACCCTTCAAAGAATTCAATTCTTTACTAGTGAAAATTAGGTTACACCTGTAGACACCTATAATTTGGTCTACATGATCTTATCACTAAGATCATACTAACTATTCTAGTCTCGTGTCAATTTACTACACTACGCTAGTAAATCACCCTTTCTAACCTCTTCTAAACCCCCTAAATTTGTTAATCCCTCTCTAATCAGCTTCTACAAGATTATTTCCCTCTAAGTTAACATTTTTAGGTTAATTAACCCTATTATTGACCTTCTAATAAGAGTTTGACTTTCCAGACAAATATCTCACCTTTTTCAAAATAGCCACTTGGCTTTCTAGAATCCAGTTCACACCTCCCAATGTGCTTTTCTAAAAAGCACCTTTTTGGCTCCTTTTTAGTCCCACATGCTTCCAAAATAACCTTTTCTTCCAAACCAAAAACTATAAATAGGAGGGTACCCCTCCTACCTTTTCCTAAGAACTCTCTCTCTCTCTCTCTCTCTCTCTCATCTCATTTCTTATTTAGGTTATACTTTAGTCTTTTTAGAGTCATTTCATTTCATATTTGAGCTATTTACTTGTATTTTCTAAATCTTTCAAATCTTGAAGTAAATGGGAGAAACCATTAATGGTGAGCTCTCATTCTTAAGCTTTTGAGACATCAATAAACACATAACTGATTTCTAGAGCTTTAATAGGTTCATTTTATAGATAGCTTTCATGGAGTAGAGAACTGATATAGTCATGTTTAGAGGTTGATTGTTTGTTTCAAGATTTATATATGCATGCAAATAGATAGCTCTTGCTTAGCTCTAATCTGATGGTCATTTGAGTTGTTTGTTTCAAAATTTTGGGGTTTCTTTAGAGATTCTTACCCCATGTTCATAGCTTTAACAAACTTTTCATTGTACACATTTGGCACGCCCGGTGGGACACTCACCATTGTCCTCTAGGAGCCTTTTTCAAGATTTTAAGTCCACTTTCATGTTTTCTAGGAGAAACAACTTGTTATTTACTTGATTTCATTTTTTTAAGTGAGATAAATCATCCTTATTCATACATTTTTGTGGGTTTGAGCTATAAATAGGCTTCTTTAACTAAAATTTAACCTATTTGCTTGTTAAAAAAATTATTTCATGGTATTGCAGGTTTTTCAAGGGGTACACGTAGGTGTTCCTGGATGGGGCATCTCCATTGAAACCCTAGCAGCATCCAGGCAAGATGACCGCACCCATCTCGGGTATATTTTATTAATAGCTGATTTTTAAAGGGGTATACACCATCGAATCATAAGTGTCTCCATTGACTATTGGGCGTACCCGTCCCTAGCTCGGACGCGCGTTGGTGTTTTCCATCTATTGTGTGGATTTTTCATTTTGTCTCACGAGCATATCCGCCGAACCATCGATGTCTATTGAGTGTCGGGTGTTCTCGTGCCTCTGGATGCATTGGTTTTTTTTGTCACATTGTGGATTTACTCAATTTTTCTTATAGGTGTATCCGTTGAGCTGAGGGCATCTCTGTTGAAACCCTAGTGTACCTGTCTGGTAGGCCCATGTAGGTGTTGGACCCCACTTGTCATAAAATCCTACCAGCGCCCACATGTTGTTTATGGTGTGTATCCATTATTTGGGGTGCGCGAGTGTCATTATAGATGCGCATGTGTCTGTGTTAAAATTTGAATTTTTCTCTCCGAGCTGTAAGATCATTCCTCTCAATTTTTTTGAGGTTTTCAAGGTCTAACAAAGTGATTGCAGTTTTTTTTTTTATTTGACTAACATAGCTTAAGTGTTTTATTTTATTAGCTAGAACGAGGTTTGTGAAGTGTGTATTCTCTCTCCTCACACCTTCTAGGTGATCTTGGATATCAAAAGCACTTCCAAAACCTTTTTCACATGTCTAAAAATGCTTATTTTACACTTTTTAAAAAGATTAACCTTTTCAAAGTTGGTTAAAACAAACTCCCTCTTATGCAAACACATTTAAAAATACTTTCCATATGATTTGTTTTAGTGGAATTTTCACATTGTGTATGCTCTTCCTTCGCACCTTTTGGTGATCTTAGGAATAAAAACAACGTGTAAATTCTCTTTCTTGATATCAGTATTCGATGGAAAATTACTAAACATACATACAAATATGACCTAAATGCTTTCAAAGAAAGGAGTCGAGACAAAATGAAACCCCTAATACACGTGTTTTCATATAGGTTTCCAAACGGTGTGCTACTTAAAACCACATTAAGTTAAACAAGATAAAAAACACACCACTTCACTTCACACTGTATTGTAGGTTTTAGAAAAGGGTACATCCCTATCCACTCAACTAGAACATAACCCCTTTGGAATAACACCTTAAGCTACAACAATGGGGTGGTTCCAAGAACCCTAAAGTAATCCACCGCTGAGTAACCTCGTAGATGAAACAAGAAGCGCTCCGCTTACCCACTTGACTAGATTTACACAGCAAGTTAGAGTCAAAGTTGTCTATGTCACGACCCCAGTGAGAATATGCATGAACACATTTATTTCTCATCGTATTTGAAGGGGGTAAATTAAACATCCAAGATACTCCCAAATCAGTCAATTCAACTTTTGGGTAAATCATGCTCGCATTAGACAAACTGTTGAAACTTAGTTGAGAGATCTTATTAGGGAAGCCATTCTATCTTGGAGCCCACTTTTCTAGTCCATTGTCGCATCAAGCCATCACGAAGTGATGACTTACTTGGAATCTGAACCTTGTTTCTCAAACAAGGAAAAGAACCCATGTAAGTTAGATCTAAGTGTCTTTTTTTATCACGAAATTAATGATGTCTCACTTAGCTCGGTTTCATTCTCACCTTTGGATGAGGTGAAACTCTACCCAAGTGGTGCTTAGTTTCATTTTATCTATACCCTTGCATTCTCGCCACCATTTTGGGGTGAGAAGGAGGCATACCTCGTGATTCTTATCAAATATGGTATTCACCACTTTTTTATCCATTTACGCCCATCCATGTTTGCGGCTGGGTTGTTAAACGTATAAAGTGTGCAAGTACATTTTTGTATCTTTGATAGTCCTATTCACTTTGATTTTGGTTCATCATTTTTCTCTTCTTAAGTTGATATTTTTTCTTAAGTTGATATTTAATCACACAATCTTATCAGCACTTACATCATGTTTTCAATTTCTTGAGAAACTTGATATAAGTCCCCTTATATTGTCATGCGGTTACATTTGCTCACGCAATTAAAAATTATTGCTATACTCATACTTAGTTTCAATTCCAACGTCATCTAAGTATTTTGAGAGTGTTGATATCACCTTATATATACCGTAATAATGTTATCTTGATACTAACACCCTTACTTGCTTGGTTAATGTATCAAGATAGTGTTGTTATGCTATACATATTCGTGACTTCCATTTTTCAGAAAACTTAGCTTTCATTGGCATTTAAACTAGTTTTAGTATACCTCTTTCGAGAGATTGCATCAATACCACTTTGATATTTAGGCCTTGTTAGAATTCTAACTTGACCTATGTATTGATACGATATTGTCACTATCCACTTTGGACCCTTCACCGGAATCATAGTTAGGGTAAACTTGGTAAAACAAAAATTTGAGTGATCATTTCATGTAAGTGTTCATGTTCTTTGAATGATAAAAATAACTCCATAGCATTAATCTTATAACACATAGTGTTATTTAAAACATCACCTCGAACAACTTACATCAAACATGCCTAAGTTTCATGCAAAATTTGAAGACATTTAGACGAAACCTCGTATAACTTTGACTAGTGATGCCTAGAATCATGAAGATGGCATCAAAACCAAAAGAGTGCGACTTAGGAGAAAACCCTTTTGAATCTTTCCCATTTAGCAAAAACAACTTAGCACCTCTCTTTTCACAAGTCAAGGATGCAGAGCCATTAATTGATCATATAGCAGAGAATAGGTTGACTCTTCTGGAGAACAACACAAGTTAGACCTAGGTCGATTTGATGAGCTCCTTTATTATAACAGAGACCAAGTACTCGCAAGAGTCTTAGAATTAGGAGCTAAGATGCCACATGAACACAAAGAAACCAAGATCATTAATCATAAAATGGAAGAACGAATATCCCTCTTAGACATGGATAACCCCTTTGATGCAGGGTATGCCTCTACTTCTCCGGGAAACAACATAACATCGTTGAAGGAGACCCATCAAAGCCACTTGGTGATCCATGATGACCTTATTACAAAGATTCACGTAAAGTGAAGATTGAGCACAAAGCCTCACCACCTCCCAAGTTTGATGAGGAAGAGGATCCTTTAGTTGAAGAAGAGATCCTTAAAAAAAAAATCTTAAAATTGAGCCAAAAATTAGCAAACTTAGGCTCTTCAAGTAGGAATGTATACAAAGACAAACTCAAAATGAAATCTAGTGAGTTCCACTTTGATCCATATAATGACACAACCTTTAAAGTGGATAAGGAACAAAGACCAATATCACCTACCAAAGAATAACTCATTCAATGGGAATTACAATCGATGAAAGACACACTTACTACACTACAAGAGGGAAACATAGGACAAAGTTAGAAATATTTATATGAAGAACTATGCCCTTACCCCTTCGATAAGGACATGTTGTGACAACCCTTCCCAAAGCACTTTACCATTCCAAAATTTGATAAATATAAAAGCAAAGGTGATCCTTGTGATCACATCAAGGAATTTTATATGGCTTGCAAGAGGTTGCGTACAATAGTGATAATTTCTTAATATGACTCTTCCTCGTAACCTAGGGCACTAGCATTGGAATGGTTCTTTAGCATACCCAAAGGCTTCATTACAACGTGGCCCGCGCTAGTAGAAATTTTTTTATGGAATTATTCCTTCAACATGGAAAATGATATCACAATGAATGACCTTTGCAATGCAAAGCAAAGCCCAACGAGACCTTTGCAAGCTTTTTACAATGATGGCGAGGGTTGGAAAGTCATTTTCCTTGTGCATTACTAGAAAAATAGCTAGTGAGCATATTTGTTCCTAACTTAAACCCAAAAATAGCCTTCCATTTACAAATGCATTGCATCTCTAACTTCAAAGAAGTTATAGAGAAGGGTGGTCAAATTGAGAAGGCCCTCATCGCAAAGGAACACTTAAACCGGTTGTCAAAGACAAACATGAGACAAAATCCTTAGATAAACTGAAGTTCTTCAAAAAAAATAAGCATGTCGTTGGTGATGGCATTACGGACTCCAAAATATTCCAAACCATGCAGACTAGTCCACTTTTAAAGCTCTCGCAAGGACCTCATCCCAAGGCACCCACTAAACGTACGTTTACACAACTAATAGAATCCATATCTACCATACTAAAGCAATTAGATAGCATAAACATGGTGGAATACCCAACCGCGACAGTACCATACCCAGATGATGCTCCAAAACCTGGTTGGTTTAAAGAGAATGAGTACTGTGACTTCCATCATGTTAAAGGACACAAGACATATAGGTGCTTGAGACTACGTCATTATATACAAGACCTCATTAAAGAGGGAAAAATTCTGTAGATTCTCCCCTGACTCAGGACAAGGTCCCAAATGAGAAAATGGGTATCTTCAAAGAGCCTTTCCTAACCATGCAAATAAAAGAAAAGGAAGCTAGATCATGGACAAACTTCCAATGACTATAGGATTGTTGCTTATGTTTATCCCACTAATGATAGTCCCTTCGATTCCCTCATAGGATGTATCCATTCATCTGATGAACAAGTCAATACTATTAGGATCTTAGAAAAATTTGTGCAGTAGGGACGTGACGATGTGCTCATTTAATCATACTAGATCCCCTACCTATCCCTCAAGAAGTTCAGTACAATCTAATAGAATAGTTAGAGAAAACACCCGCTAGGATATCAATCTTAGATCTCCTCAAAATCTCTATTGCCCATAAAAACATACTATATAAAACACACAAAGATTTTGGGAGTCTCTACGGATGTAAATCCCACTTACCCAAGCCATGATTTCACACCTTTATTCCAATGATCATATCACTTTTGATCGTACCACAATCCCGTAATGACCTAAAACACAACTTACCCTTATATCTAGAAGTAGTTGTTACTCATCGTAAGATCAAGAGAGTACTTGTGGATGGTGGATCTGGTCTAAACATTTGTACTTTAAAGCTAGTTAAAAGCTAGGCCATTCAGAAATGGATCTAGGGGCCAAAACTATTACAATCACAACCTATGATAATGAGGAGTGAGAATCAGTGGGTACTATAGTAGTTCCAATGGAAGTAGGTCCGACTTGTCATGATGACGTTCCATGTCCTTGACTTGGATCTTCCATACAACATGCTCCTAGGGGCACCCATGGATCCATGCCATGTAGGCCATTCCTTCAACTTTCCATCAAGTGTATCAAGTTATGTCATGAAGGCCAAATAGTCACCATTCAAGGTGATCCAAAACCATTCACACATTGTAGAGCATTACATAGTTTTTCTCATGCAGTTATGAATGTCCTTCTGTAGATGTTGTTATCTCCTTATAAACAAAAGCTATCAAGAAACGGGTTGATTCAGATTCACTCACACCTTGTAATCAATATTTTCCTCTTTGGTCAACCCTTTCACATCATGGGAGGAAACGTTGGAAAAATATGGCCCATGCGAGCCATTCACTCTTGAACAGGATTTATTAATATCAGATCTATCAAGTGTCACCTAGGACACATGGTAAACCTTACTTTCAAGATCACTTAATGTACCTAAACCACTGGAGAAATTCTGGTCTCCTATCTAAGGAAAATATGTTAGAGGATCCCACTAGCAGAGTGTCGAAAGGTACCATGGCTTCATGCCATCAGGCCCCCCAGTATATCAAAGGCCACCGCATGATGTTCGTCATGGGTTACAATGGGTTTGGATGTGGAATCAATGCACAAGGGGTTAGAGCCCATTCCTATCCCTCATTTCAAGTCTAATAGACATGGTCTTGGGATAAGACCTCATGATGATCCACCCTTTGAGATTGATGCCACCTCTTCCGAACGTGAGGATGACTCATCTCATTCTGATAGCGATGTAGATTCCCAATGTAGCCTCTACGAGGATCTTTCTTCCACTAACCTATTCCTGATTCAATTGTCCTTACCTTATCCAGATCCAACCCTCAAACCAATTACCAAGTAACCCTTGTGTATCCCAAACTTATAGATTGGGATCAACAATTTCACGTGCCAATCAATTTCTTTGAGAACGACGAGGCATTTTAGAATTCATGGGACTCGGGGATTCTATTCGCTGGGGATCATAAGAAAGGATTTGCAATTCAACTAGACACATATGCATACTTTGAGAAGAGGAAAATATATGTGGAAGCTTGATTAATAAGGTCATAAACAAGAGTAAGAACACTCCAGAGAAGCCTTGCAGAAAGAATAAATGCAAGTCTCATAGTGAAAAATTTTTGAAGCACTAGTAGATAAATAGAACGAAGAACCTATAGACGAAATGGTATATCCATTCAAATATGATGATGAGCCACCTAAGGAAGTTGATCTTACTCTTCCCCCTGATCCTACATGGATGGAAGATACTTCTAAGATCTTGTTGAGGAAACAATCAATGTCAATATTGGCTCAAAAGAGGAACCTAGAATGATAAAGTTGGGAGCTTCACTCTTAGCTCAAGAATAGAAGGTTTTGTAGAACTATTAGAGAGAATATGTGGATATATTTGCATGGACATACACAGATATGCCTTGTTTGGACCTAGACTTGGTCATGCACAACCTTGTTGTACACCCAGATGCCAAACCCATCAAGCAAAAGTTGAGGAAGATGCACCCTAAAATTGCACTACTTGTCAAAGAAGAACTTGAAAAGTTATTAGTTGTTGATTTCATTAAACCCATTGACTATTCAGATTGGATATCTAACATAGTCCTAGTTCAGAAGAAACCCGTTGGCATAAGGATCTGCACCAACTTCGTGACATCAATAAAGAAAGTCCTAAGGATGAATTCCTCTTACCTAATATTGATATGATCATTGATTCCATTGTTGGTTATGAAATGTTGTCCTTAATGGATGAATTTTTAGGTTATAACCAAATTGGATTGCAGAAGAAGATCAACATAAAAAAATTCATTACCCTTGGGGAACATTTTGTTACAAGTTCATGCCTTTCGGACTCAAGAATTTCGGGGCCACCTATCAATGCAATGATTCATCTTCCATGACATGATGAATGACATCATGGAGGATTACGTTGATGATATCTTAGCTAAATCCAAAAGCAGAGGAGAGCACCCTAAAGTGTTGAGATGTATTTTTCAATGTCTCCGAGATTACAAAGTACACTTGAACCCTAAGAAGTGTGTCTTTGGTGTTTTTCAGGGAAGCTCTTAGGTTTCATTGTTTCATGGAGAGGATAGAAGTGGACCCCGTAAAGGTTACATCTATCACAAAATGCCTCCACCTACAAATCTCAAACAACTAAGAATTTTACAAGGAAAGATTAGGAAATCCGTTGGTTTATTTCACAACTTGTGGATAAGTGTCATCCATTTACACATCTCCTTGAAAAGGATGTTACGTTCAACTAGGGACCAGACTATCAAAAGGCATTTGCACTACTTAAACAGTACCTTGTCAACCCACCTATACTCATGCCACCTACCCAGTGAACCTCTCTACTCTTGTATATTTCACTATTGATGCCTTTTTAATATGATCGGGTTGCCATAGAGAAAATGAGTTTATTATCCACACCTTGAGGGTTAAATTATTACCTCATTCACACCTTTGATTACCTATCTCCTTAGCAATAAATAATATCTAAAGTTGACCTCTCATAAGTACCTTTTATCCAAACCCACCCTTATGGGATGAATGGATAATTGGATCATTATCCTAAGTGAATTTGATATTGAGTTTTTAAACCAAAATCATTAAAAGGATGGGTGTTGATGATCGGTTGGTAGAGTCCCTCTACCAGGGATGGAACCTTGTGTCTAGATCTGTCAGATGCATCCATGATGTATATTGAAGAGTTTGTGGAATGGAAAGGTCCATTTTGATGGATCATTCACCTTCCATGGATCAGGAGTAGGAGTGGTGCTCATCACTCCCATAGGGGAGGTTATTCCAAGAGCATTTTGTTTGGGATTTCCATGCACTAATAACATTGTAGAATATGAGGCACTCATTTTGGCCTAAGTTAGCTATCACTTGGAATATCAGATAGCTACGAGTCATTGGGGACTCCCAACTTATCATTAAAAAAGTTAATGATGAGTATAAGGTTAAAGATGAAAACTTATTCCATATAAAAAATTGGTTAAAACCTTGAAGGAATATTTTACACATATTATCTTTGAACAAAACCAAGGTCACACAATAGATCAGTAAATGCTATGGCTACAATTGGGTCTCTCTTATGCATTCCACCTTAGGAAAGAAAAATTCCCTTCTTTATAGAGCATTTACAAATACCTGCATATGATATGTCAGATTCATGTTTGGCATGTGAAATTGTTGGCCCATTCTCCCCTTGGTATGACCCTATATTTCGATACCTACAAGATGGAACATTTCCCGGACATTACCCATTCTGAGAAGAAATCCCTTATCCTCCGTATAGCCCATTATACCCTCCTAGGAGGCACCCTTTATCGTTGTGGCTATGATGGGAATATACTTCGTTGTTTGGATGTTACTGACTCGGTCCACACTATTAAAGAAGTACGGTGGTATTTGTGGAGCAGCACACTAGTGGTATGGTCTTGGCTAAAAATCTCTTAAGGGTAGGTTATTATTGGCCCACCATGGAAGCAAACTATTGTAATTTTGTAAAGAAATGTGAGTTATGCCAAAAGTATGGAAACTTGATACATGCGCCAACACAAGCTTTATAGCCTATCGCAACACCTTGGCCATTTTCTAAATGGGGCCTAGATCTCATAGGGAAGCTCCATCCTTCTTCTTCAGATGGCCACACCCACATTATCACCACCACCGAGTATTTTACTAAATGGGTAGAGGTTGTACCTCTCACTTATGTCACTGGTGCGTAAATTTCCAAATTCATCATGAATCATCTCATTTTCCGTTATGGTATCCCTTCCACCATTATCACTGATAATGGTAAATCCTTCAAAAATAAAATGGTTAAAACATTATTGTCAACGCTTCCATATTCAGCTCAAGTGGTCTACCCCTATTACCCCAAGGTAATGGACAAGCCGAGGCTACCAATAAAACCCTTATATGGATCATGGAGAAAATGGTAAGTAAGATTGGTCGTAATTGGCACTTACAGATACATCCCGCCCTCTGGGCCTATCAAACCTCCATCTACACTCCTACTAGTGTGACCCCATATTCACTAGTCTATGGAATTGAAGCCATCATACCCTTAGAAGTGGAGCTTCCTCCTTGATAATATCTCTTCGGGACTATCTTGATAAAGATGAAGACTATAGAGTTGCTCGGCTAGCAGAGCTGGAGCTATTAGATGAAAAGCGCATAGGAACTTAATCACCTAAAGGTTATATCAGAATAGAGTATCAAGAGGATATAAAAATGGATCATTCATCATGAATTTGATATAGGTGATCTAGTTCTAAAGTAAAATCAGAAGAACACCGTCAAGGATAGAGAAAAGAAAGGTAAATTTGAGGCTAACTAGTTAGGGCCTTATGTGGTAGTTGCTAAATATGGATCAGGAGCTTATAAACTGGCATACTTAGATGGTGAAGAGATTCTGGAACCTATGAATGCCATGCATCTCAAGTGCTTCTATGCTTAAGCATGACGTGAATATCAGATAAGAACTAAAAAGTAGAAAAACAAAGAAAAAAAAAAAACATGAAAAATGGAGTAAACGATAAAAAAATAGGTTGTCCACATGTGAAAACCATGCAATTTTGGCACGGTGGTAGGTCTTTGGGTGAAAATTGGTTTCGGTGCTCAAAGAGGATTTTCTAGTCATAATTTCCTTTTGTATCAGGATGGGTAACTCTCACCATTTCTAAGGTTAGTTTCCTTTGCTAGGTCTAGGAACCCTACCAAATCTATCTTGTAGAGCCATGATCTGGCTTATTTATTCTTATATTTGTGCGATGAAGGTATGCCTTTGAATGTCCCCATCTAACATTGGGGGAGCCTTCGTGGCCCACTTTCTCATACATATACGCATGGCATTCGTGACCTTTCTATATTCCCACATCACGCTAGGGGCATCCACGCTTCTCGTCCTTGTACATCTCTTTGGAACATGACCTTAGAAAATACAAAAACATTCAGAAAAGGATACACAAAACCTAAACATTCAGAAAATCTCCCTTCTAGGGATGAAGCTACACCAACTTCACTAACATGGTCTTGGGAAAGCCTCATAAATAGTGTAAATGGTAACCTTGAAAATTTATCTTAAAAGATGACCCAAAAACATTAAAAAATATATCAATATTGTCCTACAAAAAAAAAACATAGTTGTTTAATTGCTTTTAGTTGTTGGTTTGTATAGTTTTGATTGTGAGTATCTTTTTGTGTTGTATGATTTAAAGAATGGTTCATTTTCTTACCTTAGATTGAATCTTGTTTGATTTAATTGTGTGTTACATTGAGTTCATTTTTAACTTTCATACTTGTAAAATATTTTTGTATTTTCATCATTTGTTGTGTGCATCTATTAGGATTCATTTTACTTACTTAGATTGAATGCCAATTTAATCTGTTGTTAGGATTTGCATGAATTCATTTTTAGTTGCATATTGTTGTGTTGTTTTGTATGTATATATTTTTTTAGTTTGTTAACTTTTGCTTGTGTGTTTGTTTACTGCACATCTATTTGTTATCACATCTATCATCTATCATTCATCACATATAACATCATCTAATACATCATATATACAAAAATGCTAAGTTTTACATCATACATGTATACTAATCTAATCATCACATATTGTATCATCAATGGGGGCAAGAGGGGTTGCGCATAATCACAAATCTATCCCCCCCCACACCAATATCATCTAGTATCATCCCAAATGCTAGAATAAAAATCAGAACATCCCATAATCAAAAACATATGATATTATCTGCGGATATATCATCAGTATGAAACATGAGATACAACATTCTAATCTAAACATGACATATACATGGGAAATGAGAAAATCATACATCATGATACACTCATACATCTATAAA
The DNA here is from genome assembly GCA_018340775.1 of Taxus wallichiana var. yunnanensis. Lineage (NCBI taxonomy): Eukaryota > Viridiplantae > Streptophyta > Pinopsida > Cupressales > Taxaceae > Taxus > Taxus wallichiana. Next base: position 890,255,761 of record CM031235.1, read on the forward strand.
CATGAATCATCATCATAAGGGCATCAAAAGCATGACAAGTATAAACCATCAAATGTCCATATAATACATGTATAAATGTCTGTCTCAAAATCGAATATACATCATCGATACAATCTGCCATCTAAAGGGCATGAATCAAAACTGAGCCTTCATCAAGAGGCATCATCAAAATAATGATACATCAATCTATACATCGATCAAAATCAGCCTTCATAAGAGGCATGTATACATATATAATTTGTACAAAAAGGAAAGTAAACCACAACTCTCGCCCTCTCCGAGGCTACTCCTGGTCTATGTCCTAGGGGATGAAAAAGTGGAGGATGTGATGGGCTGGCCCCAGGAGTGCCATCCTATTTGTCTGAGCTGGCTCTTGCACTTACCTCAATGATCGACCTAACCATTGTGATCTGGAGCCTATCCTCTCGATCACGTCTAACTAATCAAAGGGAGTCACTTCTCCGCCTACTACTAGGAACTACTCTAAAACAAGAGGCCTTGTAATACGAGGCCTCACCACTAGCTCTCATGATATCCTAAATCATCTTGCATCACCAAAATTAGTGGTTTTCTATACAAAGATAACTCTCTCTCTGTCCTACCTACCTCTATCAACATGGTCTATCTCGCATCAACGGCCTCTCGGTCTCTATCTATATTGATAGTCCGAACCTGGGCTCGTGCCTAGTCTCTCTAAATGATATAACACTTGCACTGGGCCTGAGCCTCGATCTGTGGGTAGTAGCACTCTGAATATATGGGTTTGTGCTTGGTGTAAGAGGCTCAATATCTAAGATCCCCCGCACTACCAACCGACCAATCTAGTGTTTCCATGCTGCACCATCCCCACCCTAAGTGGCATGGACTCTGGCCTGATCTCTCTCTCTGTCGGAGGCCTGTACTTGTGCCCCTGGCCTCGGTCTCTCTCACTTTCACTGTAGAATGCATGGCTATCACCACTTGTAACTATTTTGCTTTAAGTGCATCCAACTACCCATCATCCCCACCACCCCCTAGAGCATGAGGTGGCGGACCCTGCTATGGAAATACCTGTTGTAATGGGGCATATATCCCCACTAGAATGCCTACTGGAGGAAACTCTATATCCAGAGCCTAGGAACCTATCTCTTCCCGATCCCAGGCCCCTGTCTATATGTTGTAGTGGAGGACCATGTCCCCCACCCCCATCATGATGTTGGTTGGCCATCTAAAGTATCATCATCATCATCATTCACCATCATCGCCACCTCCACCCTCATCACCACTAGGAGGCCCCACTGGGGTGCCCTCACTCCTACATCATAGGCCGCTCTAGGAATAGTCAAGTGATACATGAAATCACTCCATGGTACCATGGGGCATACTGGAGTGCAACCTAGATCTCTAACCTGTCTCTGGGGTACCCACATAGCTAGTACCACCTGTAGGAAACAATGCACTACTCTGTCCCAAAACTCTGTGGCCCCATATCAAAGTACTCCTAGCCTTGCAGCATACCACATGTCTGGCCCAAGTAGATCCTGGGTGATGCCAAACTATCTCTACACCGATCTACCCTGTAAATCCCTCGCATATAGCTGCGGTTGCCCAACATGAAGTGCTCAACTATCGATGTGCTGATCTCTAGGCCATCTTGAGGCCACTGGAAGTGTCTGTAGGGCTTATATACTACTTCGGTCTACTGTAAATCATCTAACTCATTATGGTAATGATAGGCATCTCTCATATGTGGCCGCACCTTATCCCCAATTAGAACCCAACCCATAGAAGAAGGATCCTCCAGAGCTCGATATCTCAAAACACCTACAGGGTGACCAATATAAATTTAGTCTCATGCCCAAATCTGAAATAATCTGGCCGGTCCTACCATCTTTTGATGGTAGTATGTGATCAAATGTAGATCCTAGTATAAGTGTGCCAATATGCATTGGCCCCAGCAATAGGTCTCACCATCTATCAATCCACATATCACTCCAATGAGGCCAAGCGGAAATGAAGCTCCAGTTTTTTCAGGGAGTAAAACTCCACTGACAAAAGCCATCAAGTAGACTATAACCCGATCAATCTCGGGATCCTCTATACACCGCGAAAATCTGACTATCATCCCATGATGTGGTATCGTTGGGACGCCAAATAGCTCAATAATACACTGATCAATGTCGGATGGTGGCTCATATACTGAATCAACTCACCCTGAATGGGGACCCACATGATGTGCCATACGTCCTCTAATGTGATCGTGATCTCACTAGTGGGCAGCCAGAAGCACTGACTCTCACTATGCCATCACTCGGCTAGGGATGTAAGGAGGCCATGATCCAAAGTAATCTACGACATAGGTCAGCCACATAGCTGATAATCCGTGACGTATAGGAGGATATCCAATATCTTCTTATCATCCTCATAAAAATGTGCCTCTATCACGCCACTGGTTGGCCATACTCTCTCGTGGGTATGAAGGATGGGTAATATATGCGCAAACAAAACACACACATTAGGGTTACATTTCTATCTACTTCTATCTAATTTTCTAGAAAAAATTCTTCTTTCATTTCATCTAACATGTTATTTTTCACTTTCTTCTACAACAATCTAGTCTATTTTCATCTATACTTAGCTACTTAGTCGTGAGGGTAAATTGTCCCCTTTCCCCTAACACATGCGTGCCTACTTTGACACATGTGTGCCTATCTCGGTATGTGCATGCCCAACACATATGCACCTTTGTTTTGATGCATACACCTATAGTCCGACGTGTATTCCCCCCTTCTTTCTATCTAACTACCCTAACTACCTAGGATGCATGTGCGCCCCGGCCCGCGATGCATGCGCCTACCCTTAAACATGCACGTCGTGTGTGTCCATGTTTTCACCTCCCTAGCATATACGACCTCCCAAATCGATACATGTATGCGTATTTTATGTTTTTCAACATGTACCATACGCATGCACGTGCATTAATTGAATGCACACGCACACACACACATCCATTAAAAATCATATAATCTAGCCTAAAATGACCTAAAAATGACATTAAATGCTAAAATGACAAAGGAGGGATAGGGCACTCACGTAGGGTCCATCCACTTTGGGTCCCGAAGGTACTCCCGGATGTGATATGCTCATCTCCTCTCCTTGCTTGGTAGCCTTTCATCTCACTCCAGGTCTCTCACACTCTCGCGGTGAAAATTTGTAAGAGCTCTACTACAAATGAACTGGTCATGATTGATTTACCCCCCCGGGTGGGTATATTAGGCTTCCACGATGCCCCTGGGGCATGTTTTCTCCATCGTGATCACTCTAACACTTCTTTATGCTCACCAAAATGATTATTTTTGTATTTAAATAATTATTTTTACTAATTTTCACATGTTGGAGCACTAAGTGCCACCTAGCGGTCACTTCTTCACCCTGGAATGATTTACGAATATTCCAGGCGCCATTTTCTATCATTTTTCTTCTATTTTTCTCTCTTTTATCCTGTCATGATGATTATTTTTATTAAATAATTATTTTTGCTTGTAATTCTTCTCGCCATGTGGGTTTTATTGCTATTTCCGCGCCCTTGTTTTCGCCTTAAGGAATTTTTGCATGCTTTTAGGAGATCTTTGATATTTTAAAAATTCTTCTGACCGATCAAAAATTTAAAAATTATAAAATCATCAAAAATTAAAAAAATCGTGAAAACTTTGAAAATGGACTAAAATTGGTAATCAACTCATTTATGGCTGAAATCTATGTCTTTCACATGACATTCATCCAGATATCTTGTTGGCATTTCCACGCGTATTGAAACAATGACTCGCAGATCTCTGAATCTCCAACCCATTTACAAAAGCTACGTTGCTTACTTTGTCGATACTGGGGCAAGAATTGTCTGGTATTGTTTTTTGTGCACACTACTTTTTCATTGGACCTAAGTGTCCTCCATCATCTCTCGCATATACAAATTGCTCAAGGCATCATTTTCAACCCTTATCATTTATCAAAACATTTGGGATTGCAACTCGATAACAAAATATTTGTGCAACTGTCTTAAATGTTGTTGGTTTGAGTGTGTGTGATTGTACTTATTTCCTATTAAGTGAGTTTGTTTTCTTCTCGTATTGCATTGCATTTATGTATGTTGCATGGATTTGGCCGTTTAGAAATGGAAATTTGTTTGTATCTTGGCTTTTCATGTCATTTTACGCTTCGTCGTATGCTTATATTTTAATAAGGACCGATGATGAAGATTACTAGCAATATGATGAATAAGAAATTGTTTGTATAGCAATGCCTTGTGGATAGCTCAAAGTCCCTTTTCTTGTTGTTTTCTCCTCTTCCTTCACACTATTATTTCTTTTGTTCTTTCTTCCATCCTCTTTTCGATCATCGATCACATTCTTCCATCACCCCATCGACACTCGAGGGGGCATCCTTCATCCTACTAATTTTTCTTCTACCCCTTCAAAATTTTTACTTGTTTATGTTTGTCTACTTTCTTTGAAGTAATGGCTCCCAAGTCACCTCAAAGAGGGAAAATGTAGACACCTATAATTTGGTCTACATGATCTTATCACTAAGATCATACTAACTATTCTAGTCTCATGTTAATTTACTACACTACGCTAGTAAATCACCCTTTCTAACCTCTTCTAAACCCCTAAATTTGCTAATCCCTCTCTAATCAACTTCTATAAGCTTATTTCCTCTAATTAACCTTGTTTAGGTTAATTAACCCTCTTATTGACTTTCTAATGAGAGTTTGACTTTCCAAACAAATATCTCACCTTTTTCAAAATAGCCACTTGGCTTTCTAGAATCTAGTTCACACCTCCCAATGTGCTTTTCTAAAAGCACCTTTTTGCTCCTTTTAGTCCCACATGCTTCCAAAATAACCTTTTCTTCCAAACAAAAACTATAAATAGGAGGGTACCCCTCCCACCTTTTCATAAGAACTCTCTCTCTCATCTCATTTCTGATTTAGGTTATGCTTTAGTAATTTTAGAGTCATTTCATTTCATATTTGAGCTATTTACTTGTATTTGTTAAATCTTTCAAAGCTTGAAGTAAATGGGAGAAGCCATTAATGGTGAGCTTCCATTCTTAAGCTTTTGAGACATCAATAAACACATAATTGATTGCTAGAGATTTAATAGGTTCATTTTATAGATAGATTTCATGGAGTAGAGAACTGATATAGTCATGTTTAGAGGTTGATTGTTTGTTTCAAGATTTATATATGCATGCAAATAGATAGCTCTTGCTTATCTCTAATTTGATGGTCATTTGAGTTGTTTGTTTCAAATATTTTGGGGTTTCTTTAGAGATTCTTACCCCATGTTCATAGCTTTAACAAACTTTTCATTGTACATAACACCTATAAAACATGTAAAATATGTAGCCAATATATGCTCTATTTATCATGTTACTCAAGATGATGTTATAGTTAGACTATTAGAAGATTCCTTCAAGGGAAAAACATTGCAATGGTACATAGGAATTGCACTAAATTCTATCACTAAATGGGATCAGCTAGGTGAAGTTTTTACAAGAATTTTGAGGATAAATCATGTCATATTTCGTTAGTAGAACAATTTAACACCATCAAGAGATAACCACGAGAGTTCATGAGTGATTTTAAATACATATTTTGAAGGACTTGGGACAAAATTTCACAATTAGTAAGGCCTACCCCTCAGTATGATTTCTTGTATTATCTAAGAGCTTTGAATTATGACATTTCATTGATGATTGTAGTCTTATTTTACCCACTCAATAGCTATGCACACTAGTAATCCATCAAAACAGATCTCTAAGCTCACCCAAAGATCGTGCAACCACAGGCCATCCTTTTATTTTTTTATCAAAAAGTTAGCATATATGTTCATTATATTCATGGTCAAAACATCCATTCATTCATATAGAAGTAACATAACCATGATAATCCATAAAAAAATATAATAAGGAAACTTTATCAATGTAAAGAATGATTAACAAGATCTGAATTCCCATTACTCCATACTTAGACATAGTCAATTCAGAAACCCAAATGCGGTTATCCATTGAAAACTATAATTACATACATAACAAGGTAGCTTATTACAATAACCTCAACACATCCTTGTGTTGTACAATGTGCGACCTCAAGCAAAATCAAACCCTAGATTATTGAACTCTCCATTCGTACTTCACTGCTACATCCCAAGTAAAATCCTCAAGAACCTCCCTTACAACCTATAAAATGATGGGGACTTTCCCTTCATTGCTTCATGACATTTCCTAATCATAGGCATGCATACAAAAATAGCCTTCATGCTTTTATAATCCCTACTAATAATAGATTATCCTAAATATATCATGCTTCAATCCCTATTTTTATCTTGTTCCATGCATGTTCTTTATTTTCCCTTTCTTGTCCTAAGTATTCGTGATTTTTCCTATTTCTAGATATTTTACTTGAGAGGTACTCTAAATCTTATTTTCTATTTTTAGCCATTATGGAGGATTGGCTAAGTCCCTGATCTTTGACTACATGTGTACAACCTCACGCGTTGGCTTGTATTTCCATTGTGTGTGCCCTCTTGTGCACTACTCAAATCATCCGCATGTGCATACCCTTGTGCGTAGCCTTTTTCTCCACTAATACTTGGAAATTTTCTCTAACCAACATTACCCCACACTACAAATTTTATCTATCCTTAACAATATCTTGAATCAAAGAATGCTTCTCAAGAATGGAAGAATAAAGAATGTAAAAATGAAAGAATAGTGGGCATATACCCAATGAATGAAAGAATGTCACATATTCTCATACGTGCACTCAATTTCATTCCTTGGATGGCTGGAGTAGTTCAATAAAATATGTATTTATGATTCTCTCCAGCTTCTCCCACTTCATCAGTTCCTTAGTAGCTTCATTTGGTACCAACCCGGTGATATCGACACTTGCACGAGGGTCATTTATTCACCCTTTACCTTCAACTCCTCGACAATCCCAGCAATTCCTTGTGTCATTCCCTCCAAGGCATCCATCTTCCACACAACTAGAGAACCAAGCTCATTGAGCCTTGTCTCAAAGGCCTCTCTTACAGTTTTAAGCGCATCTCGCTTCTCGCAATCTCACCATTATCTCTTCACGTCTAACCTTATTATCCTTTTTAGATTTTTGTGTATGTTTCACCTCATTCTCTTCCTGAGTGGTGTATGCCTTGAGGATGGGATCAAGGTCTTGACAATTTTCAAATTCCCATCTTGCCTTTTTCAATGCATCCTTAATTGTAGTGCCTGACACCTCATACTCCACTATCTTGTGCATTGTTTCTCTTTTATTCTTCTCTCGCTCAAAGAACCAACTCTTCTTCGTCGACACTTGCACATACTTTTTCTCCCACAACATCATATATACTAGATCCTATAAGTATTACAAGGTTATATGGTATTCATATTTATCTGCTTCCTTGAGTCGTGGAACTCTGTTGTTATGGTATCTGCAATATGGACATGCCTTGTTAAAAGAATACTTCGCGTGCTTTTCTCGTCTTTTCCAACTCCTTTGTAAGTTGTTAGACCTCGTGTTCCTTATCTTTCTTATCTTTTAGCAAGACCCTAATAGTGCCCCCTTATCTAAATTTCTTCGTGCCAATTCTGTTGCCATTTTATTGAAAGCATTGCTAGCCTTCTCATCAATTAGCTCTATGGGTTTGACAGTCGTGAGGACTGTACTTGGTTCCTTCTTCATCTTGAGCCTCACACATGCTTCATTATTAACCTCAAATTCAGGATCCTCCATGTGATTCTGCATATTCCAAGAGATAATTTTCTTTTCACACATGGTTGCACCTTCTGGATTGATAACCTCCCAACCATAGAGGTTTTCATTTGGTACTGTGCTTTGGATCCTTGCACGCATCACATTTATTTGATCATCAATATAATGTACCTAGGGTGTTCACAAGATCTCCTCCTTCTTTCTTCTACCAATGTGTCTTTCCATTGGTACTTTCTTCATTGCACTCATGTGCGCACTACTTCCATCTCCACCTGTGGATCTCATTCCTCCATTAGATGGCTCACAATATCTCTTCTCTTTCTCTTCATATTCTTCTTTGGGGCCTTTGCTTCCATGTGTTATAGGCATATCTTCATCATGTTGCATACTCTCATCTTTAGGATCTTTTTCATTAATAAGGGGATCATTTCAGGATAGATTTTTCCAGAATCTCCTAAACCATCACAAGTGCGTAAGATCATTCGAGAGATTTCTATTTCCTATTTTTGTGCATGAAACGAACTTTGTTGGAGTGATATATCACCGGTCAAAGTTCATACTAGAGATGGTCAACAAGCCGCAAGGTAATGACACGTGGCAAAAGTGAAGTTGGATTTAAATAGTGAAAGTTGTTTTGGAACGCGGTCTTCGATGGTCGGAATAAAAATTGTGGGCCCCACTAGTTTTTGGCTAGGGACCCTCAGCCAGGTTTAGCACACTCTTTTCCCAGAGGGGTGCCTTTTCCGCCATGTTCGATTATAACATTGTCACAATTTCATTATATTGCCTTATGTTATAAGTGTGGAATTGAATTTGCATTGGAGACCGAGCTAGTTTATCAACTCAGCGAGTTTGGGTTATTTCTCCGTAGTTGAGCTCGTTAATAGCTCAGTCGAGTGAGTTATCATTCATTTGCATTGGATTTTATACTATGTGGTTGCCTTTATTTCTATGTGGGGGTTTAAATATGCTACCTCCCATGTTTTTATCAAACACGACACCCACCTGAGGACCCACCACGTGGAGAAATATCGAACACGACACCCACCGAGGGGTGCCTTTTCCGCCATGTTTGATTATAACACTGTCACAATTTCATTATATTGCCTTATGTTATAAGTGTGGAATTGAATTTGCATTGGAGACCGAGCTAGTCTATCAACTCAAGCGAGTTTGGGTTATTTCTCCACAGCTTGAGCTCGTTAATAGCTCAATCGGGTGAGTTATCATTCATTTGCATTGGATTTTATACTATGTGGTTGCCTTTATTTCTATGTGGGGGTTTAAATATGCTACCTCCCATGTTTTTATGCATTCCACGCCACATATATATGGTTTTATAAATAAGGTTTGAGAACTATATGTGGAAAATTCCACTTGCCACCACCCCGACGTGGCCCCTCATAATGCAGCAATTCAACTCTTCCCGCAGAGATGTTACCAACCGTCCAAGCCTACTCACGTGGCATTTAAACCATTCAAACTCACCACATGTCCACTTCACGTGGTAATTCAACGTTAGCCCCTTTGCATTAGGTAGAAAAAGCGGTTGATATGTGGTCGAGCCACATTTAAACGATGGTAGCAAAGCCTATTTAAAGGCTTGTTCAATTTATATCCCATAGTATCGTGGGATTATTCCCACAAAGGGGAATAGACGTGGTGGAGGGTGGTTGGGGAGGTTCAAACCCCAACCACAAAATTAAAAAAATGTGCCTCACTGTCATGTTGCGCTAGCTTGACGAGTAGGAAAAAGAGCTCATATCTATTTAAGGAGGCATCATGCAAGGTCTCGTCACATGGGTAGTTTAGACCATATTTTGAAGATCATTGTTTTTGAATCCTTTAGAGGCCAAACCAGCCTTCAGAAGAACTAGAAGGTTGTTCAAAATTCAGAAACAAATACCTAGTATATTTACTTTACCTTGAAGCATCTTATATTTTCCATTGTAGGAGTTTTTCTAGCTCATTTTCATGGAGAATGCTTGTGGGAAGACTTGTAGATCCACAATGGATTTGGGGACATTGTTCTACCTAGTTATAGAGTATTCATATCATTATTAGCTCTTTTCGTAGGTCATGGTGATCTATTAATCATTTCAGAAGGTTAATTGTACTTCAAATGATTTTATAATAGATATTCGACACATTTTTGTGAATCCGAAGACGTAGGCTTGCATGCCAAACTTCGTTATCAAATTTTTGTGTCATTTTGTTATGGTAATTATATTCTGATTTCTGATTTTGATTTACTTTCTCGCATTCTAATCAGTAATTTTAAATCATAATTTACACTTTAAAATCAGTTACGACACATTATCCTAAATCGGGTTAAAATGAAGACTTGAAATGATTTGAAGTGTTATCTAACATGGGTATGATACTCATTTTTAAAATCATATTTTTAAAGCATTTTTGAATCAGATTTCAATATTGATTTGGATTAGTTTCAATTAATCATATTTTAGGGAACTAATTAAATTTTAATATCCGGGTAAACATTTGATTAGTGGACTTGTTTTCTGCTATTTTTATGAATCATTCATCTTCATCCAAATTGTGGATGATCAAGGTTTCCTCATTACGCGTAGCCTCTTCCTTGGACTTCTCCTCTTCACTATCTCCAGTGATAAGCAATCTTCGCCTTCTCCTTTTTCTATGGGTATTCTTCTCTGCGCTCAAATTGGTTGGGGTAACCCTTGGTGACTTCCTTGTTTTCTCTAAATTCCTGCGTTGCTACCTTGTTCTATGCACCTTCTTCGTAGCTTCTTCTTGTGAATGTGATCAAGCACAATGTTATCTTCTTCTTTTGCCTCCTCCTCCTCCTCATTCTTTTCCTTTTCTTCTTCTTTCCGAGAGGAGTCTCCTCGTGCGCTCTTTTGATACCCATTGTTTGTTTTCCTTTTGGTGGTCCTGGAAGAGGAATGTCTTCCCCATCAATGTACTTTCTATTCAAAGCACTATAGGCATCAAATATATGTTGACTCTTGTCTCTTCCTTTCCTATCATAAGAGACTTAGAATTGATATCTATGTTATCGAGACTCCATTATCTCCATGTATACCGACTTTTCAGGGTATACATATGTAGTATGTAATGTATGGAAATAAACATCTACCTTATCTACGCATCAAAATTCAACTTCCATGCATCATAAGTTTTATTCACCAATGCTTGGAAGTACCGGCATGAAATCATAAGGCAATTTGCACTGGGGCTCTTATCTCCATTCTTCATGTAAAACCTCCCAAATAGTAACATTGATATACTATAGTTTTTGTATTTCCCTCCAAGACCGAGGGCAACTCCCTTGGTACAAACCATTCATGCTTAAATGCTTCTCATATCCACCTATACCACTTTTATACCCGAGCTTATATGCATTAGTAATTCCTCCATCACATGTATATTTTGTGAACCTTTGTGCTATAGATTTTTTCTCCATCGTATTTCCACATTTTGTCATTTGGCCCATCCGACACTCCTATCTCACAAAAGATAATCAAGAGAATGATTGCGCCCAAGTTATCTTTTCTTATACATGTAGTTCTTCAATGATTCCTTCAACAATAAACTACTCAATATTAAATGCATCTTCATGCGTTATGTGAAGCCACTTTTTTCACCTACGTCCACCTTTCGACATGCCCAACTTGCAACTAACTAAGGCGCATGGTGAATCTTATGTCTAGGTCATTGATATTCACTATGTCTATCACATGGCCTCCTCTTTAGTAGTTCAATGCAATGGAAATGGCCTCTACTCCTACGTCATCCTTCAAATCGGCTCTATCTCCAAGTCTAAGTTGCGCAAACCTAACACTTTCCCAATTAACTACACCGTGATGTGCATTCTTCTTTTGTAAAGTAGAAATAGTCCTTGTGGATTTGTAATAACAACCATTATTACAAGTTATTAGGATTTCCAAATAATGGTAACTTGTAACGTTGGAGAACTCATGCGCTCTCCAAGTCCTTTTACACTTTGTCATCATAGACCAACTTACTATCTTCAATTCTCTCGAATCATTTTTTTCATCACTTCCCTCTCTTTCTCAAGGTCGTGTGATTTCGAGTGATGGTTGAAGTCACTTATCTTAAACTTTGTCAAGTGTGACTCTCATCGCTCACCAATAATCACCTCGCTAAGTTATTGCATCTCGAAGAACCATTCATCTGGCGTGTCTTCTACTACATGCTTCTTCCCTTTGCCCTTTCATTTTCCCTTAGGTGATAGAGTCGGTTCCTTATTTGGTGTCATTGTTTATCTATGAAAATTCACAAAATTATGTGTCGTAGGTTCTTAGAACCACTTACTAAATGTTCTTTTTCTCTCGCGAGGGTCTAATTCTTCAATTGTCCTCTCAAATCATTTCTCTAGTTCATTATTCAATTCCTTGTGCCCTAGCTCTCCGCAAACCGGAAATTATATGATCAAACCCTAGCTCGTGAACAAACTTTCGAACTTCATCCTATTTATCTCCATGCCTTTCTTCCACACTCGCACTTCCTCCAAAGGATCTCTAACTCAAGTCATGTACAAAATTTCTCTGGTTCATCTCCAATCTCTATCGCACAAGCTCTTCTCACTTAATCACTCCCCAATTGCTCAAATCTATTCAATATGCAAGGTAAAAATGAACTCTCCTACAACCCTTTTATAATTTTCTATAAACATTATGCATTAATTTCTCCTCACCTACCACCGATTTAAAGCATTAAATGTGTTTTTACTTTTTCTCCACTTTTTCCTACTTTCTTCCGCACACGTGTCATAACCTTTTGGTGTGCCACTACTTCCAATGTTGTAGTCATCCTTACACGCACTCCTTTTCACCGTAACCCATCTTCGTCTGTACCATATACCAAGTAGTCTGTCATGATGTTTCCTTCCTCATGTTACACTGTGTGGCCTCTTTTCTCGTGTGGCTTCCCAATCCAAGCAATTCCTTTTAAACACTATCATCCTAAGCACATGCAACACCCATAACACCTCACTTTTTTCTATCACGAGCACCCAACTTGTATCCATAGAGTACTTTGATTTCAAATTTGTCGCACGCACCTTTAAACCAACTCTAAAGCAAGTACCAACATCAAGGATTTCCTATTTAATAGTCATAATTGCTTCCACCCATCACTATGTTGGTCATTTTTTTTTTGTGTTTTCATTGATGTCAAGTCTATTTATGTAAAATTGTGTCATGAGGTCATGTGATTCTCTATGTGGTGTTATTCAAGTTTCAAGCATGAAGGTTGATTGGTAGTGTCCAAATTTGGTGAGTTCTAGGAGGTCCTGGAGCTTGGTTTTCTAGGCATAGTCATGGTATGAGCTCTCTTGAGTTAGTTGAATGTTGTCATGAGGCCACACATGTTCATATAGGTGTGTTATAGGTTTCTAAGTGTCTACATGATGTCATCATGGTCAGTTCATGGTGTTCCATGGTTGTGTTAGGTCATTCTAGGCCTATTCCTAGCGTTTTTGTATGCAGAATGGTAAGGAGGTATGAGATTTGGAGTTCATTATTTTTCAAGCATTTTATTATTATGGTGATAGTATATATGAGGTTTATGGTGAGTTTCAGGTCATAACTCAGACGTATAGTGCATGGTTGAGGTCCTTGGGAAGAAAACAAGTGAGAACATGCTAAAAAGCATAGGTGATGAGATTTTCTGAAGTGTTTCAAATATATTTGGGACATAAGGTGAATATGGATAGTTATATAATGTTTCATGACAAGTTTCAAGTCGATCTCAAGGATAAATTGCAAGATACATCATTTTTGGTAAAATCAAATATTCTAAAGCATGAAGATTTAAGGCAAAAGTGGACCTTCTCATGCTAGTTGTGAGTTGTGTGCTTTACATGGGGACCTGAGCCCTTTGGAATATATTATTAGGTAAATTTTTAAGGTTTCACAAGAATAATAAGGTAGTTTTATTGTCACATTTTTATGAACGATCGTTAAGAAGATAAGTTGCTTTGAAACCCTAGTTAAACCCTAACTAAAAGAAACTTGGAGAAAGATGAGTATACTGAGTTAGTTTTGATTCATTTTGAAAAATTGATGATTGGATGTTGTATAGTAATCCTCCATATTTCTATAAATGTATATTATAGCATGTGGTGATATGTGGGTCCCACCTAAAAATATTTTTTATAAATAAGTTTTGTTTGTGAAGAAGTTTCCCAAAGAAGGTGAAAAATAAATTGACATTATTTTTATCCCTGGAGTTTTTCTATATGTTCATGAAGGTTTTAGATCATGGTGATTCTTATAAATAGCAAAGTGTTCCCTATTTATGAAGACTGGTTTTTGGGGCAGTTTGGAGCAGCCTTCAATAAAATTGGAATTGCAGGAGCTACAAGTGGAGTTAGGACTACATTCAAGTTTTTGTGATCCTAGTTCATAGATATTTCAAATTATATATAAAAAATTTGTTTTTTATATGGTATGACTAAGTTATGACCTATTCCTTAAGGGTCAAATTTGGAGGATTCTTGATCCTTCAGGGTGTTAAATGTCTTTATGAGGTAAAGTGATGATTATGAGTTTTTCATGATTAGTGAAGGTTGTTGAATGATTATCCATAATGCATAAGTATTTTAAATTCTTTTTTGAAGTGTGTAAGTGATTTTTGTTGTGATGGAGCAAGTTGAGCTCAAGATTGGTTCTTGAGTCCTAAAAGGCTAAAATAACATTTTATAGAGATTCACTTGGTTGAAGGCCTTCCAGTTAGAGTTGGAAGAAGTTATAATATGTTATGGAAATATTATTTAGAGGGATTTATAGTTTTATATGGTTTGTGTCTTTTTTAATTGATAGGATAGGTCATCCAACTTGATTTGTGGAGAAGAAGGATGTTGATTTCGGATGATTTTCTCAGTGAAAGATTGAGTTGAATGAGGCATGTAATGGATTGAATGATGCTTAATATCACCTAAAAATTTAAGAGGGATGAAAATTTTTTCCTATATAATGCCTTTGGAGGTATTGGAAATGACAGAAATGGTGCAAACTAGTTGAGTTTGTAAAACTACTTTATGGGAAGCTTCATTTGGTGAAGAGGAAAGTGAGTGTGGTTTGACGTATGATTGTTTCATGAGCTCTAACATGAATGAATGTTATATAAAGTTATTTTGGATTAAATATATTGGTTACATTCCATATTATATTTGTTTTGGAGTGTGTTTTGTGCTCAAAGGTGAAGACAGAGTGTTGGAAACAATTGTTTGGTAAAGGATATAAGCCTTTTGAGTTCAGTATTACGAATTATTTGTTTGGTACAAGATTATGAACGACCATCGATTTTTTTTTATGTCATTATACACATATATTGTGAATTTGGGATCTTGCCTAATCATGGTTTTGGCATTTGTGGTTTTAGCCCATCCAGGTGATGGGTTTTGAGCTTCTTTTGTGCAAGTTTGGTAGTTTTGGGCATGACAACCTATATGGCTCATATGTGAACGTTTTTATGATTGTATTGGAATTTTTTTAAGTTTAATTTTTCAAACCAAAGGAGATAAATTGGGCTTCCTTGTATTTGAAACAAGAGAATCATATTTTAGTGTGTTTTTGAGTTCATTTTTGAACTAGTCATGCATGAGGGAAAAGTGTGACCCATGTAGAAGTGAATAAAAGGTATGAAGGGCATGATATGAGATATAAATAAGTGTATGAAAGGTTGTTTACTGATTGATATCATTTTTTCAAGTGTTTGAAGCTAATACAAGGTGTGAAAGAAGAAGAAAGAGCAAGATAAAAGAATGAGGGTTCGAAGGTGTGTGTATGAGCTCAAATTGTGATATCTATTAGTTGTGGCATCAAAAAAATTTAGAGATCATCATATTTATTTGTATGATTTTGTTATTAGTCATCTTAGGGGGTTGTATCCTCCTTGTGGAGTGGGTTCTTCACTAAATTAGGGGTTTGTACTCCTTGTAGGGTTGGTGTTCTACTAAACTAGGGGTTGGTGCTCCTTCTGGAGTTGATTCCTCACTAAATTTGAAACATGGAAATAAAATTTATTTGTTTCAGTGGGTTTTACTCCCCATGAATTTTTTTCACTTAAATCTTATGTTTATGATCTCTCTTATGTGTTATGGTTATTTGAATGTATTGTGCACACATAATAAGCTATTGTTGAATGTATGTGAATGGATGAATGTTAATGTATGCTGTAATTAATGGTAAATGAAATAATATAATTTTAGGAATGATTCACCTCCCCTCTCATTCCATTTTTATTTCAAAAATTGGTATCATAGCAAGTCCTTGAGAAGCAAGTTTCACAACTTGAAGGAGATCCTTTAAAGCACAATCATCGATAGATCTTCAGATGTTGAGAAAGCATTGAGAATGAGAAATGAGTTTTCTCAGTCAGGGATTCATAGTTTGTAATATTAGATCAAGTGCATGGAAATAGAGCATGTTCAAACTACCAAGGGTTTAGAATCTCAAGTGAAAAGTGTGAATAAAGCCCTAAGGGATAAAGAGAATATTTTTCCAAGTATGAAGAGAGGTTGAAATATTTTGAATATAATTTATAAGATGATAATAATAGGTTTAAAATGTATGTTAAGTTAGAGAAGAGTTATAAACCTCTTGAGAGGATCTTGCAGAGAAAAATAATGTCTAGTTACAAAATAGGCCTAGGGTTTAAAGGATAACATGTAAAGAATGTTGATGTAGTTGGACCAAAGTATCAATTAGATGACAAGGTAACTAAGAATGCTGATTTTATAATGTCTAACCATGTTATACAACCTAATTTTATGAGGTATAGTTCTTTATTCAATGGCCATTGTTATGTTTTTCATGATTTTGTTCATAGAGCTAGAGATTGCAAAAGGAAGTCTCATAGGAATGATGTAGGTATCTTCAAAGGTGAATGTTTTTCATGTTGTGAGTTTGGTCATAAGGCCAAGGATTGTGGATGGAATCTAAGGGTATATGAACCAAGAAGAAAGAAGCATTTTGTTTACTTCAATTGTCAAAAATCAAGTCATATAGCAAGACTATGCCAAAGTAAGAAAAGGTTCATTGAAAGGTATGATTCTAAAGGAACAATCAAAGGATATAATCATGGAGGTCAAACTAAGAAATATACTACAAATTCAGATATGTACAGAATGAAGGATGATCAAGTTAAGTTTGTCAAATAGATTTCTAATGGCATAAATATAGAAAACAATGTCATCAAGCACAAGGAAATTCAGAGGAATTATGTTTGCTTTGGTTGAAGAAGAAAGATCAGAATAACATCATATGTGTCTATCAGCTATTAAATCTCTAGTGCATGACAAGTTGAAGGAGCTAGGTGTTTGGAACACTTCAAGTGTGATAAGGTATGTTAAGTGATCTCTCCATGAGTTTTTTTTGAGTCTTTGATACTTGTAGGTGTCTAAGTGTGTCATGTTATCATCCAAGCTCATCATTATAGGTCTAAGTCTATTGACATGATATGGTCTCCATAGGTGGATTCAGTCAATGGTCTTTGAGATATGTAAAGTGGCTTTTACCTTTTAATGTTTATGATCTTGAGTCAAAATTTTGTTAGAGTTAAGAAGTATAAGTTCTTGGTCTTAAAAATATGTCTACTATCTTGTACTTGATGTGAATCATGAATGAGGGGTCTATGAGGATATAAGGTTTTGAAAAGGTGATCCTTGGTATGAGAATCAAAGTTGTATGACCTTCATGAAGTATGTCATGCTTATTTGTTAAGTATGAGTTCTCAAGGTTAATAAGTCTAGGTTTTGTGTCATAAGTTGTGAGACTCAAAATTTGTAAGAATGATTTTTTTCGAACTATTCCTATATCACTCTATGAATCGTGTCTTAAACGAATGGCCTTGGCCATGAAGGTCCCTTGGAGTCTATGATACCTATCTTGTCCAAATATTATGGTGGTAAGTGAATGGTTGATTATCAAATCAAAATGTCTCATGTAATCCGAGTCTATTATTAAAGATGTCAAAGAGTGCTTAAGTGTATCATTAAGTCAAGCATGTCATCAATAGTGTCAAGGTAAAATGTCTAAAATGTTGTTCTAGACCCTAAATTCATCTATTCAAGTATACCAAGGAATCAAAAATGAGATTCAAAGGTTGATCTGTGTAGTGAGATAGTGTGTGTGTGTGTGTGTGTGTGTGTGTGTGTGTGTGTGTTACAACAAAGACCTATAGGTTTGATATAGTCATTTTAAGGCATAACAATCATATTTTACAGGTATATGTGAGACAAATATTTTTTGAGAACACAAAAATTTGTACCCGAGTCAAAGGAAAGGATTGATGCTTTGCTATGGGGAGTTTAAGCTTATGTCGCCATGAATATTTTTTCTAGAAGGTGTGAAACATCTTGTTGATGATCAATAATTCCAAGACAAAGTGTATAAGTCTTAAACAGCTTAGTTTAGTATAATCATGAAGTAGTAATGGTGTTTCAAATGGTTCATCAAAGATAAGAAAGTGTGTTAAGGTAATCAGTTCCATGGTGATAGGGGTATAAGGAGATAGTGTAAATCCAATCGAGTCTATCAAAGATCATATTGGTCTTCTATATTCTTTTGCAAATCTAGGAATAGATTTTTGAGGTCCGTGGTAGAACCTAGAGTTAAAAGTGAAATGTACTAGGAAGTCTTATTGGAATATTCAATAATGAGAAGAAGTATTGAATCCTAAATGAAGAACTTCAATCTAGTATAAAGGTATGATGTGATTTAAAACATTCATTCCTTAAAGCAGATGACTTGCAAAGTAAAAATTTTCAAATGGAATTTAGGCAAAGAACAAAAATTTGTGTATGAGTCTTAGAGGCCTAAAATGAAAGGCTAATTATATGATCAAGAATTGTGAGGTTATTCAAGTTATTTCTTGAATCTTGTTTTATGGATATGAAGTGTAAATGTGTCCTTATGCTTCTTAGATATGGTTTGAAAATGGTCAAGATTACAACATCAAGTTTGTGAGAATCTCTAGTAGTTGTCTCTGACCAAGATAGAGTTTGGTCCTCGACATGGAAATTTTGAGATAAGTATGCTCATGTCTATGGAGAATCAATGATGCTAAGGAATTAATCAAAAAGGTATCAAAAGTGGGAGCTAGTATTGGATCCTATATGGCATGAAGCTGTACATCTGGTCAAAGTATGACATTGATGACCTACAAGAATGAATAACAAAGTTATAGGGTATTGAAACTTCATCTTCTACATAAGATGAACTAAGTGAAGAAAAATGACACCGATTGACAAATATTGCTCTTGAAAATTATGAAATAATTTTTTAATGAAGATCCAAACGTACTCAAGGTATCAAGAAGTCTTAGCAAGGGGTTTTAGATGTCAAAGAGACTTGTTGGGTCGTGATTAAAACTATTATAGAAGTTTTAAGTATGTCAAAACTGTCCATGAAGTTCTTGGAGAACAGAGGATAGGTATAAGTAAATAAGAAGAGGAATAATTGAGTAAGGATTCAAAGTGTAATCTTCAAGGTTTGAATGAACTGTAATGGTAGTTGAGGATCATTGCGGGGTAATCGAGTAGTCAGTGAATGAACCTTGGATCCTAAGGTAACAAAGGTGTCAAGGATGGTTATTAAGGTCTTAAATCTTTGTGAATGAAGGAATTATATCAGGTTAATTCACTCAAATGTTCATGATTTTGATTTATGTTAGTCTTGCAAAACAAAGTATAGTAGCTTAGTGGCATGTGAGGTTATGTTTCAAGATCAATATTTTCTATGACAAAGGTAGTCATTGCTCAAGTGTGAAGGATTTTTTTGTTCAATATCTTTTGAATACTATGCAAAGTGTTGATTAAGACTTATAATGTGTCAAAAGGTCTATAAGTTTGACACCAAATAGAGTATAAAATCTGACAAAGGCACTCAAGTAGGGGGAGCCATTGATGGTTCTCATTCAATTGTTTTAGGTGGATGTGTATATAGAGATGGTGGCTTCAACATGATCAGTATCATAGTCATTGTGCTTGAGACAAAAGACATGAAAATAAGGCATGATAAAGTCCTCTTATACCTAGGAATATGAGATGGTTACAAGGTATGATTTCATTTGATTAAATTTACAAGTAGAATAATTATTCAAAGATGTACAATTAAAGCCTAAAATTTGTGTAAGCATGGTACAATTGATCTTATGATAAGATGCATGTGCCTTGTTCTGAGTTCATTCTTCCATCATGTGGTTAAGGTCAAAAGTAAGTTTCTTCATCTTATGAATCTGCATGAGTGTTTTATGTTGTTCCAAGAATGTGTTAAGATGGAATACGCATATCATTTTATCTAGAATTTATAATTCTAACCAAGGTGTAAGTGTAAGGGTTGTTAATAGGGCTTGAATTCTTTTAAGATACAATATATTGTGGTACTAAGAAGATACTAGTGTCATTACACCTTTATCGAGTTCAAAGAGGTCTATGGAAGTATTGGAGGTCATTCAAGGTTGTGAGAAAAGTGACAATTTTTGTGAATACTTGGGTGTATAGATTTTTAGGGGGCTTGTTATAAGCTCTAACAAGTATATTGACATAATAAATGGCATAGTACTTTGAATAGTTGCTTCATAACAGAGGTTCAGATATTGATCTCTCTCTATGACAACCAAACAAGGTAAAATCCCAAATTTTTGTCTTTTAGTTAGAATGAGGTTGTATAAGCCTAGGAGGAGCCATAAAGAGATGATCCTTTTGCGTTTGATATTTTAGATCTAGAGGTAGTTGGCCATTTTTGCATGCACGAAAGAGAGGTTTATAAACAATGGTCCTAAAGAGGGTTTTGTAAGCTTGGAGGAAAATTTTGGGCTCTTGAGGATGAAAAGACCTAGAATATGATTTCAAGCATGGATGAAGGAAAATATGGAATGTACTCATTAAAGGGGGCTCATTTTCATGATTATTACAGGTCCAATGGATCCTTATATGCTATTGTTGAAGTCAAAAAGAAGATTTTTAGTCCTGTGGGGGCTTTGAGTCAATTAAGTAATGTTTTGCATTGTTATCATTATATCTAGTCTTGTGTTGTCATTATCCATGTAGTTTTATCATTGAAGCATTTTTCATATATGTTAAAGGGGGAGAGAAGCATCAGAAACATGGAAATGATTCAATTAGGTGTTTAGTCCTTTTGGTTGTCATCAATGACAAAGGGGGAGATTTTTGTCCATTGTGCATTTTTTTGACATTGATTTCAATTCCATTGATGGAAAATGGAATCATGAGGTCATGTGAGTCTCCATGTGGTTTTAATCAAGTGTCAAGCATGAAGGTTTGATTGGTAGTGTCCAAGTTTGGTAGTTAGTGTCCAAGTTGGTTTGGCTAGTGGAAGTGATGAGCTCTCTCTTGAGTTGGTTGGATGTTTTCATGAGGTCACACATGGTCATAGAGGTTTTTGTGAGTCGCATGAGGTCAACATGGTTAGTTCATGGTGTTTCATGGTTGAGTCAAGTCATTCCAGGATATATTAAGTGCATGCGTAATGATAAGGAGGTATGAGATTTGGATGATGATAGTCTTGTTCAAGTATGGTAGTACATGATGACAGTACATATGAGTTTTATGGTGATTTTTGGGTTAGAACTCAGAGGTATAGTGCATGGTTGAGGTCCTTGGGAAGAAAACATGTGAGAACATGCTAGAAAGCATGGGTAAATGAGATTGGATGGATATTTTTGGAGCTATTTTGGATAGATGGGAATATGGAAAGTTATAGAATTTTTCATGATTCTTCATGACAAGTTTCAAGTCATTATAAATAATGAATTGAAAGATACATCATTTTTGGTAAAACTGGGTATTCTAAAATGAAGCTTTAAGGCAAAAGTGGACCTTCGATGCTCGTTGTGATCTGTGTGCTTTTCTTGGAGACCTAAGATATTTAGCATAGCTTATTAGGTAAATTTTTAAGGTTTTAAATAAATAATTAGGTGGTTTTATTGTCACATTTTTATGAACTATCGTTAAGAAGGTAAGTTGTTTTGAAACCCTAGCTAAAAGCAACTTGGAGAAAGATGAGTATAATGAGCTAGTTTTGATTTTTTTTCCAAAGTTATGATTGGATGTTGTATAGGACTCCTCCAAATTTCCATAATATTATATTAGAGCATGTGGTGATATGTGGGTCTCACCTAAAAATGCTTGTTTCTAAATAAGTCCAGTTTTGAAGAAGTTTACCACATAAGGTGAAAAATAAATTGATATTGTTTTTAGACCTATATTTTTATAGATTTTAATTAATATTTAAGATCATGGTGGTGCTTATAAATAGCAAATTTTTTCCTATTTATGAAGACTTGTTTTTGGGGCAGTTTGGAGCAACCTTTAGTAAAATTGGAATTACAGGTGGTCTACATGTGGAGTTAGGACTCCTTTAAAGTTTTATTGTTATCTTTGTTCAGATATATTTCAAATGATATATCAAACTTTTTTTTATATGTTATGACCTATTCCTTAAGGGTCAAATTTGGAGGATGTTTTATCCAACGGGGTGTTAAATGGCTTCATGAGGTAAAGTGATGATTCTAAGTTTTCATGATTGGTGAAGGTTTCTAAGTGATTATAAATAATTTCTAAGGATTTTCCATGCTTTGGTAAAGTGTGTAAGTGAGTTTTGAGGTGATGGAGCAAGTTGAGCTCAATCTTGGTTCTTGAGTCCTAGAAGGCTAAAAAGTAGTTTGTAGAGATTGGATTTGTTGAAGGCCTTCTACTTGGAGTTGGAAAGAGTTATAATATGTTATGGAAAGATTATTAATAGGTATTTCTAGTGGTATATGTCTTGTGGATTTTTGATTTGATTTAATAGGTCATCCATATTTATTTGTGGAGACGAAGGATGCTGATTTTTAGGACAAGTTTGTTTAGGCTGAAAGATTGAGTTGAATGAGGAATGTAATGGATTAAATGATGTTTCATATCACCTAGAAAGTGAACAAGTATGAAATTTTTTCCTAGTTAATGCCTTTTTAGTAATTGGAAATGGCAGGAAGGGTGTAAACCAATTCAATTTGTAAAACTACTTTTGTGAATACCGATTTGGTGAAGAGGAAAGTGAGTGTGGTTTGCACATATGATTGTTCCATGAGATATAACATGAATTAATATTATAATAATGTTATAAGGATTATATAAAGTTGTTAAAGTCAATATTTGAGTTATTTTGGAGTGTGCATGATGCCCAAAGGTGAAGACAAGTGCTAGAAACAACTATTTTGTAAAGGATGTGAGCCTTTTGAGTTGTGTTATGAATTATTTGATTGGTCCAAGCTTATGAATGACATGGATGATGTTTTTATGTCATTTTACACATTTATGGTGAATTTGGGAGCTTTAATAATCATATTTTTGGCATTTTTGGTTTTAGCCCATCCAGGGGATGGGTTTTTGAGCTTCTTTTATGCAAGTTTGGTAGTTTGGGCATGGCCGAACTATATGGGTCATATGTGAAAAAATTTATTATTGTATTGGAATTTTTTAAAGTTTTATTGGTCTAACCAAAGGATGGAAACTGACCTACCTTGTATTTTAAACAAGAGAAGCATATTTAAGTGTGTTTTTGAGTTCATTTTTAAACTACTCATGCATGAGAGAAAAGTGTGACCCATGTAGAAGTGAATAATAGGTATGAAAGCATGATATGAGAGATGAAGAAGTTTATGAAATGTTGAATATTGATTGAGAGAATGTGTTCAATTGTTTGAAGCCA
Organism: Taxus wallichiana var. yunnanensis; assembly: GCA_018340775.1. Classification (NCBI taxonomy): domain Eukaryota; kingdom Viridiplantae; phylum Streptophyta; class Pinopsida; order Cupressales; family Taxaceae; genus Taxus; species Taxus wallichiana. The sequence goes on from CM031235.1 coordinate 890,279,236, forward strand.
AGACAATGTGTGAAAGAATAAGAAAGAGTGAGCTAGAGGAATGAGGGTTTAAAGGTGTGTGTATGAGCTGAAATTGTGACCTCCATCAATTGTGACATAAAAAAAATTCACAAATCATCATCTTTAGGTGGCTGATTTGGTTCTCATTCATCTTAGGGGGTTTTATCCTCATTGTGGAGTGGGTTCTTCAATCCATTAGGGTCGGTGCTCCTTGTAGGGTTGGTTCTCTACTAAACTAGGGGTTGGTGCTCCTTATGGGGTTGGTGTCTCACTAAATTTGAAACATGGAAATATAATGTTTGTGTTTCAGTGGGTTTTCTTCCCCATGAGGTTTTCCCACTTAAATATTGTGTCTATGAGATCTCTTTATGTGTTATGGTTATTTGAATGTATTGTGCACACCTAATAAGCTATTGTTGAATGTATGTGAATGGATGGATGTTAATGTATACTATAATTAATGGTAAATGAAATAATAAATTTGTAGGACTCATTCACCCCCTCTTAGCACATTGTTCTTCCAACACACTAAAATTATGTGCAGTCCTCAGCACATCAAATCAATATGTACTAATCGGCCTACTCACGAACACACTTATTACAAAAAAAACAAATAATGAAAAGGAAATGTAATCTGATAGAGATATTGTGTTATTACAAACATAAAGGAATATTATTTGTAGTAGGGATTCATCCTACTCCCATTTAAATAATCGGGCAACATGGTGCCATCCAGGACTTGCAATTGACACACACCGATTCTAGTATCTTAGTTACCACAGCGGGTCCCAACTAGTGGACTTTCAACTTCCCTAGGTGGAGTGAAAACTTGGATTCATATAGAAGGACCATATTTCCAACTTTAAAATACTGTTATTTATGTTCCTATCATGACAATCCTTCTATCGTGCCTTTTTGTCTTTTGGATCCAACGTGCAATGGCAAGCCGCTCATCGAGTTGCATCAACTATATAAATGATATCCTCCATATACTTTTCATCAGCCAATCCACTGTGTGCACAATATACAAGGATTGTAATATAAATTCCACTAGTAGTATAGCCTTCACGCCGAACACCAACTAAAAGGGTGTGGCCTTGTTCAACTGTTTATAGGTTGTTTTGTATTCCCAAATAACAACTAATACCTTTTCATCCCAATCCTTTCTTCCAACATCACATATCTTTGTTAATGTATTTCCTAAGATCTTGTTGAAAGCTCAACAGATTCCATTACCCTAAGGGTGATAAGGATTAGTCTTATGGTGTGCCACCATAAACTCTTTCTAGCAAGATTCTAATTGTCTCATTCAAGAAATGAGTTCCTCTATCACTTTTCAAGCTCAATGGGAATCCATACCTACTGATAATATTCTCCCATAAGAACATCACCTGTCATTACTTCCATGTAATATTTTCTAGGTGCATCCTCCGCCCACCTTGTCAAGTAGTCAATACATTTGATGATGTAGCATGATCTTGTCATGCATGTGGGTGGTGCAATAGGTCCTACAAAATCAAAAACCCATTTCTCAAAAGGTTTTGCACTTTCTATAGGTTGCAATAGCATTTCATCCAATTCCTGTGGTTTCCAATTCCTTGATAGTGATCACATGATTTGACAAAGGCCTTAGTTTCCTTGTACAATGTTTCCCACTATAGGCTAGCTAAAATGATCTTACACATAGTCACATCTCTTGCATAATGTCCCCCTATTATCCCTCCATGAGCATATTCCATATGGATTCACACTCATGCTCGAGAACACACCGTTTTAAGACCTCATCCCTACCCATTTTGTACAAATCTCCTCCAATAATCCGGTATGACACATGGCTCGTATAACAAGTTGCTTCTTCTCCAATGTCTTCATTCCTTCTAGCGCATTTCTAGTGTGTATAAATACTCGATATATCCTCCAAATTTGTTGGAGCATGGTTCAATATAAATAACTATGAATCGGGTAGACTATATTTAATCTTATATGTGTCCTTTCTAATAAATTTTAAGTTACCTTTAACAGGAAGGTGGTTTCAAAAAATTTCAAATTTTCTACCATCCCGTGAAAATTTCTTACCTAAATTTTTCTGAGGAATTGGGAGTTTTCCGAACTCTTAAGTCCGAAATTTGGGTTTCAAATTTTGGAGTTCACTTATTCAGGTTTTTCATTATTTGTAAGAAGGAAATTTTCTCAAACTTCTAAAATACAAAACTCCGAAGTTCAAAAATTTCAGAACTTCAGCCTTTTGGGTTTCAGAGTTTTCCTTAGCATTTCTCGCTTGTTTTCGTATTTCATTTCCAAACTCCAAAAGTCTGAAGTTCTGAAATTTCATAAATTTGGCCTTTCGGTTTTCAGGGTTTCATTTCACACCAGGATAATTTCATCCGAATACTTTGAAGTCGAAAGTCCAAAGTTCAAATTTTGAACTTTGGCCTTCGGTTTCTGTGTTCGGGTTTCAAGTTTCGTATTTAAACCTGTCGTGCTTACATTTAGATTTCAGGATTTCGAGGAATATTTAATTTCCAACTACCCCACACGTTGGTGGCTACTCTGGTGATTTCACCTAAGGATCAACCTATAAAGGCAGTTCAAGTTAGACAACATTAAGCCTTCCCACATCTTCGAGGAGAAAAATATCCACTCAAAAGACTACCATAACTCCAAGAAATATTTCCTTTGTAGTAGGAGGTTCTTCTTCTAAGGTTTCTACTACTAAGGTTGTGCCCCCAAAAATACAAGTGTCTAAGGTTATTGATGTTAGTGCTTCTCCATTTGAGTCTCAAGATTTGCTTCAAACTCCTTCATTGCCATTGTCACTACCCGTGGTTCCTCCTCTTCCATTATCATTTGTCATTCTATCTTCCATTTCCACTTTTCCATCTCCTTCAATGGCCCAGTTTTCTCATCCCTACCCGTTCTCTTAGTTAGAGAGATGATTGTTTCCCCACATTCTACTCCACCTTCTCATCATCTTCCTCTTGCTTTCGTTCTCGTTTCATCCACTTGTTGATCCGTAAAACCTCGTTCTCACGGTGAACGCCGAGACCGCAAGCTACCGTAAACTTGAGTGATGGAGGGCTTAGGACCTCAGATGCAGATATGGATTCTGGATACGGGCGCAGAGAAGATAGATCGTGATAAAAGATGATAGATCTGCAAAACTGAAACAAAAAAGATTAGATAACAATATGTGGGGTTTCCTGACAAAGTGCGATTCCAAGAGGATATTAACTCCCTTGGAGGATGTCAACCCCCATGTTTAGAAAGATAGCAATAAAAGATGAACAGTAGATATCCTGCAGAAATAATGCAATACAAAATGACAAGTAACTGAAATAACGAGGGAACTTAGCTTGTGCTCTAAGATGGAGATGAAATGGACACCAAGATGGCAAGACGAAAAACAAGAAACTTAGAAAGATATCATTTTCCTAGAGCTTCCCCTCTCTTCTTTTAAAACAGTTCTTCAATTTTATGAGATCTATAATTTTTCTCAGCCTCGAAATATGGGAGAAGAACCCATATTTATAGCCTAAGATGAGGCTAAACTGTAGGTTAGTAAGTAACTGGGGTCAGGTTGGGTAAGGTAACCCGAGTTAAGAGGTATGATGTGATCATATGGGGCCCATGGTTTGACTTATTAGGTGTAGTGGGGAGCATGTGGGACTAGTTAGGTGAGATGATAAGATTCCAATTTTTCCTTTAAAAAAGGTGTCGATGGGTATATGGATACCCATAGTTTGTATTATTTTGAGATGGGAGAGATACCAAAATTTAAATTATCAAATGGGTCCGCATAGATCCCATTTGATAATTGATTAAATAAAAGGTGAGTAAATAGATGAGATTTATGAAATGTAGGAAAGAGAAAGATGAGAGGAGAAGTTGCATGAAGGAGAATGAATGCGAGACGAACAAGAGAGGTTGACTAAAAATTGGTGTCTACATTTACCCCTTTTTGTTGAGTGGTTTGCTATAGCAAACCACAAGATAAAACAAGATGAATTAGACGAAGCTATGTGTTTGAAGATGGATAAAGACATGACCAAAGGCAAGATGCCTCAGTGAAAAAGGATCACAATAACAATGAAAAATATGGCGGTGACTCCAATATCACATCGGTAGAGGAAAATTGTGGTCTCAACGAAGATAGACGATAATGTTCTACATGGACTAGTGAGTGGGTGAAGACCACTGCAGTATGGATGTAAACTATGATGACCAATGGGTCATAGGAAAACATCAAAATATGTATAAATGAATGCAAAAGGTATGCACAATCCTTTGTCTGTGAGGAATCGAGTAAAAAATCATGCGTCCGCAAGAGGGACGAGGATGAAAATAATGATGCCCTAGCATAGGGCATGAAAAATGACATAATGGAAGATGGATGTTGAAATAAGATACCCCAGGGGGAACGATTATGGCTACGAATGTGGGCATGAAGAACAAATGGATAAAATGCCTCAAGAGGGTGTTAAATAGGATGTTGAATACATGTTTCTTAAGAAAGGTTTGTAGTTGAAGGTAGATGAATAATGGGGTGAAGAAAAAGGAAAGTAGTCCCGCTTCTTCGACAAATAGGAAAAGAGTCAAGCTACTTTTGTGAAAAAGTAGAGCAAACATTTATGGAATCGAAGAAGATCAGATAGGTGATGGTTATTATGGTATCCTCCAAGAAAAAAATGTCAAAGGAAAAAGGGAAGAGATTCTTAGAAATGGTATGATGATGCCCCTGAAGAGGACTCTGATGAAGATAAAAATGTGACAGGTTCTCAAAAAGAGAGAGGTCAATGTTGCAGCAGAGAGAAGGACGAGAATGAGTTGAAATGGATCAATGGTGGTAGATAAACGGAGAAACATCAAAATTGATTGTGAATGCTAGGTGTGGAGGATGTCGAGAAATAGAAAAGGGAATAGACGATGAAGGATTGGTTGATTATGAGAAGAGCAAGAAAGATTGAATATGAAGGTGATAAGGACATGCAATAAGAGGGATGAAGACGGAGGAGGAGGAGAAAATAAGGAATGGAAGGAGAGGAAGCAGATAATAAAGATGGGTTATAGGGGAAGGAGAAAATGATGGACAAACAAGGAGAAGACAAGAAAAATTACAGATCCAAGGGTGAAATTATGAAAAAGGGAGAGAGTTATTTAAAATGAAAGGTGTGAAGAAGGATGAAGCGAGATGAAGGGAAAGGAGTAATGGAAAATGAAAGAAATGATAGAGTGGAGAGAATTTAAGGAACCAAATTATAGTGAGAAAACACAAAGCAAAGAATATGGAACTCGACCGCATGGAAATGCATGTGGATGGTGGAATGAGAGAATTTAAGGAACCAAATTATAGTGAGAAAACCCAAAGCAAAGAATATGGAACTGACCGAATGGAAATGCATGTGGATGGTGGAATGATAAACAAGATGGGACAACGCTGAAAATCCAGTGTCATCGATGAGGAAGTAAGAAGGAAGCACGAGGTAGAATGAGGAAGAAGACGATACAGAAGAAGTGAATTAAGGTACGGATCGAAAGGAGGGAGGGAAATGGAGAAAATTACACGAACAGGGGGAAACCAAAATGGGAGATATTCGACAAAGAGTGAGCAGTATCAAAAATGTTAAGAGAAGTTGGAGGGAAGGAATGACACCAATTGGAAAAGAAACATAGATGCATGAGATGAGGATATGCGATGACGAGAAAATAGAGAGAGGGTGTATGATGAAAACAATGAAGAAATTGGCAAGGAAGAATGGAAGATGGAGAGGTGGTGAAGAAAAAGAGAGGAAGGGATATAAGAGGGAATGCCAACAAAGGGATGTTAGGAGACGTCCTCCGATAATAATCGGAGGGCACACGAGAGGAAGGAGGGAATGAAGATAGAATGGAGAAGTTTAAAGACAAGGAATGAGGCCATGCAGAATGGGAAGGAGTGCTTTTTAGGAGAAGTCCACCGATAATTATTAGCACAAAAATGAAAGATGATGATGAAAGAATGTTAGGAGATGATCAATGACAATGACGGGTAAGTATGGGGGTAGATATGTGGGAGAACTCTAGAAGATAGAGTGGAAAGAGTAAAGAAAGGAGGGATAACGATGTATGTGAAGATGAAGGCGAGGAGAGGATGCAGTGGATGAAAATGGATGGGAGAAAGATTAAGAAACAAGATACGAAGTGAATGGGAAGCAATGGTTAAGTAAGATTACCAAGCGAGGGATGATGGAGATAAGCAGGAAATGGTGTTTCATGCGAGAATGGAAGAGGAGGTGAGAGGATGTGATGATGGGGAATGAAGAGAAAATGTGGATGGTGAGAATGTGTAATGGTGGGTGAGTACAAGATGACAGATCATCCTTAAGATGGAATCTTAAGTAAGATCGCCATGTTGCATGAGGAATTACGTAAGATCACCAAACCGGCAAAGTGACGATATGGAAGGAGAAAGACAACATTGTATAGGGTACAGGTGTGGAATGGTTGGTTGGAGCGGACGATTACGATAAGAGATGGGAGACAAGATGAGGAAGATATGATGGGAGGTGGAAGGGTCAGATGGAAAACCAATCTTAAGAGAAACTCTTAAGTAAGATTACCATGCGACGGGGATGGTTAAGTAGGATCGCCAAGCTAAAGAAGAAGAAGAATGATGAAAATATTGAGTGGTTTATACCAAAATGGAACAAAAGATGAAAGGAGGTGATAACAATGTGATAACAAGGAAACAAAGGAGTGTGACATGAATGGATTGAGGAACATATGCAGTGTAGATGGAGAGTGTAAGGGAAATCCTTAATTGGGATGCCCACATGGTGGGAGTGATGATATCATAATATGATGTGGAAGAGGAAAAGTGAAAAGCCGGGAGGAAATGAAAGGAAGACACACAAAGTAGTGAAAGGGGACAGAAAGGTGAAAAGGATGATGCAGGATAAGTGGTGATGAGTGGAAATGAGGAGTGAAGAGTAATGGATCAAAGTCATTGTTGAACATGTTGGGAGATATGAAGCTACAGGATAACAAACTTTCCTTGAGAAGGATCCTCAAGTAGGATTCGTAAACTGCCACGACGATCAAGTAGAATTCACAAACTGAAAAGTGTATTTGCGAAAGCATTCATGGATAAAAGATGACCTTGATGTGATTTTGACAAAATACGACCTTGATGAGATGAATGAAACATGTTCATAGAAAGGGCATATAGGGAAACCATGCTTCGAACCAGATTGGAGGTAAACAAGAAAGGTTACCACTCAGGGCATTGCACTTGCAGCTAATAGCAGGTGTTAACACATAATCAACGATAGTTAGTTATACCAAAAGATCATGAGGGAAATATGGATGAAAGATGCTCATAATCCTAATGTCGACAGGAAAAAGGGATTGGAGATGTAACTTGTACATGGGAAGAAGGTTCTCCAAAGGTGGTGTTCCTTAAGTCTATGCCCCAGCTCTGGGAAAGGGAAAGAACAATAGAAGAAAGTTGATCAATGCGGGAAGCTTTCTGAATGTCAAAAAGAGTAGCCATCCTTCGAGGGTATGGTCTACTTTATAGATAATATAGATGGCAAGAATAATATGTATGATAGTCGTCCTTCGAGGGATCGGTCTATTTCTTATGATTTTGCTTTTTGACTTTGATTTTTGCATGCTTTTATTGTATTTTCTTTTTTTTTTGCATGAACAATTGTCCTTCAAGGGATCAGTCTATTTTTGATAACTTTGATTTTGATGTTTGCATACATGGATTTTAGCTTTACATGGGGGAGAGCTGGGGATAGCTAAGTAAACCACTTAGGAGGGGATAATGAATGTACAAGAGACATCCTGGACCCTTTACATGACTAAACTAGAAGAATGAGAGGGTGACGAATGTAATGATCATGGAGTTATCACCAGATGGGATAACTTATCCATAAGAAAAATGCTATAAACAGATCCGTGATGTCCATATTTAAGGTCATGACTAGAAATGACGGTAGACCACATAGTTCCAAATCATTACAATGAAAGATGGAAGGGGCTAATGATGGAGGAATGATCTAAAGATATGACTAAGTGCTCATTGATAGATATGCTAACAATAGATTGGTTGCAAGTGCAATGCATTAAGAGGTTCTATCTTTGGTTTACCACTAAGGGAGAGAAGACATTAAAGTTATGACAAGATGAGAGCTTGCAAAGGATTAGATATGACAGATAAGTGAGAAATAAAACTATGTCCTTAAGGAAGCAAAAATATGACCACAACGGTGGATTTTGATGAAAATAAAAGGTGCCCCAAGAGAGACACAAATATGGCCACAATGGTGGGCTTTAATGAAAATATGGTCCCTCAACGGAAGGACAAAAATGGCCACAATGATGTGCTTTAATGGAACTATGGTCCCTCAATGGAAGGACAAAAACATGGCCTCAAAGGAGGATTAAACAGATGGTGCCCTAAGAAAGACACAAATAGGGCCACAATGGTGGACTTAGAATGAGATGAAGATTTGGATATAATTAATTTGGATTTGATGAATTTGGATGAGATAAATAAAAAGATGTCAAGGAGCAAAGTCCCCTAGTGACAAGGGATTTGTCAGACGGATGATGTGCTCAAGGGCGAGGGAAGGTTATTCCCCAAATGAATTAAATGTGGAGTTAAAGGATGTCGAAATAGTGTAGATGACATTGTTTTAGATTCGGATGGGATAAATGGTGGAGACCACAAATGTGTTTGGTAAGATAAGCGGTATTGATGGACAATGGAGGACGTTCCTTAAGAGGAATGTCATGTGCAGGAGGGATATTAAGGGATGATGTGGATGGAGGAATCATGGGAGATCCGACAGATGGGATATGAATTGGATTCAATATAGATGGAGAAGGAACTTCCCCTGAATGAGGAAATCATCTTTCTCAATAAGATTGTGGACGATTGTCCGAAAGGCCTTACAATTTTCGATGTCATGGCCCGGGTACGATGATAAGTGCAACTACAATTAGGATTGAACCATGATGGCTTTGGACCATAGGGATTAAAGGATTTAATGGGAGGAAGTGTGATGGCAGATGTTTGAGTTAAATGTCGAAGGATATCTGCATAAGACCCCATTGAAGCATCATGGGGAAGGTAACTCTTGTGGGTTTTTATTGGATATCTCGGTTTAGAGCTAGCGAAAAAGTGGATGTAGATTGGATAGGTGAATTTCGTGTTTTGGAGGAAAAATCAAATTTGGTTGAAGGATTGTATTGTTTGGATGTGGATTGATTGTGGCAAGATGTCGTAGATGGAGAAACTGATCTTAACATGGATGTTGTGGAATTGGATTGTTGAGAAGAGGGAAAACCGAAAGTTTCTAGGATGCGCAAGGGATCTTTGGGGATGTTTGCCCTAAGCCTTAGAATTTGATCGAGAATATTTACCCTTAGTAGGTATGATAATAATCTCGATTGGAGGATCCGACGGTGGTGGCAGAGTTATCAATGGAGAAAATGTTCTAAAATAAAGATTTAATGGGAGGAAGTACGCAGAGGATGTTAATTGAGAAATGGTTGTTTATTGGATATGCAATTAATGAGATCTATGTGAGATGTGGATTGTTTAGACATTCACATGGAAAGATTTGATTTTATAGAGGGAGAAGGTAAACCGTCTTTATTTGACTTAGGTGGAGGTGTTGATTTAGTAGATGTTTCAAAGGGTATGGTTCGATTGGAGGATCCACGGTGGTGGCAGAGATCGGAAGATTTGTTAAGAGGAGGATTTGATAGAAACAATGCAATTATGAGTAAAGAGTATGGGGTAGATTCACATGGAAAGATTTGTGAGAGGGCCACCGCAAGGATATAGGTAAAGATTTCAAGGTAGAGATAGATGGATTTGATCAATGATAGGTAGAGTAGGGATAGTGATGGGATAGATAAGGATATAGGCATATTTGGGATATTTGAGGTATAGGGTGAATAAGGTGTATGTATATTTGGGATAGTCGATGTGGACAAAGATGTTGTTGGTGAAGGTGGAATGGAAACATGTAAATTATTCAATCCTACGAAAGGTGAAGTGGTATCTAATGGAGTAGACATGATAGGCAATGAAGTAGGTGTAGGATTAACGTCCGGTGTAGAAGTATATGGGACCGATTGCTTCATAAATGTTTCTAGGGGTAAGAATGATATATTTGCTAAAGGGGTTGATGTCGAAGGTGGGGTTATAAGGGTGCACGTGGTAGAAATGAGTTTAGCTAGGATAGTTGTGAGTGAGGTAGGTATAGTAATAGGTGTATTTGAGGCAGATGTGGGTAAAGGAGTAGATGTGATAGATGTAGGGATATGTGTGGACATTAGTGGGGCTAGGGATGGATATGATGTGATAGATTGGGGTATGGTTGAAGTGGATGAAGTAGATGTTATAGTTGGATTTGATGTAGATGTGGCAAGGGTAGAAGAAGATGTAGATGTAGGATAAGTAGCAAAAAGTTAACATAGGTGTGATTATTATGGATGTGATGTGACAGTTCGTATAAGGTGTGGGTATAATGTCCACGGTAGGATTATGTGGTGTTGTCGACGAGATATGATCTGGATTGATGGTGTTAATGATGTAAGCATTCGACATGGTTGAGATGTAAAAGGGGTGACATGATTCCTTGATGATTGATTAAGAGAATGCTGTGTAAGTTTTCGAGGGGTTGGTTAGATGAAGTGGTGGAGGTGTCCATTTGGATATCCCCTTGATTTAGGAGTTTTTCGACACGATCTTTGAAGGAATGACATTTCTCAATGTCATGATCTTTGACCCGATGATATTTACAATAGTGGGTTTCATGATACCAAACAGGCTTGGCTTGCGAATTATCCATGGGTCGTATGGGTGGAAGTTGGATGGAGTTTACACCACCAACTTATAAAATATGGAGCTATATGATTCTCCCAAGGGGGTGTAGTTGGTTGTTGGTTGAGGGAATGGTTGTTGAGGCCATATGCCTGGATGTATATCTTGCCGACAAGTGATTATTAAACATGGTGTTGGATACACTTTTAAATATGTTGTTATGTGTGCATGGTTTAGTAGATTCAATTTTAGGTTTGGTTGAATTGAGTTTAAGATGACCCGCTCAATGGCATGGATTTCGAGTTTGTGAGCCATCGTGAAAGCTTCGTCAAATGTTTAGAATGATTGGATTTGTAAAGTAGATGATATGTGTTTCGTACATGAATGCGAGAAGATTTAAATGAGTTTAGTTTGTGGAAGAGTGAAGGACAATTGATTGATAACACCACACCATCATGCAACAAAATCGGTGATGGGTTCGTCATCAAATTGTCGAATGGTGTATAGGTCAACGATAGTGGTTTTGCGTGTGATATTGATTGAAAAGTGTTCTAAGAACAGTTGTGCAAGTTGGGTGAAAGAGAATATGGAATGTTGTGGGATATTGTTGTACTAATCCAACGTGGGACCAGACAAAGACATGGGGAAAGTACGAAGAAGTAGATCGTGATCATGCACAATAAGACAACATGTGTGTTTAAATGCATGGAGATGTTGTTGGGGATCTTCCTTGTTATTGAACTTAGTAAACATGGGAAGTTTCCAATGAGGAGGATAGGGTTTGATTGGAACCGATGGATGAATTGGTTCTTTACAGATTTGTTCGTAAGATAATGTATCTTTAGGTGTCAAGGTATCAAAGCTTCTAAACTAGTCAACCGATTCATTAAAGCGTGAATTAGATCATTTGACATGATGTTAGGTTGCAATTGGATTGGTTGTGTGGTTTGAAAAGTAGTTTGATAAGGTGAATGATATGTTTGTGGATGTGTGGGTGTTTGGTGAATCATTTGATAAGGTGATTGATAAGTTTGTGGGTATGATGTTTACGGAAATGTTTGATAAAACAATTGATTAATTTGTGGATCTGTGGGTATTGGGGGAGGATTAACATGTGTCGGGGTTGAGATTTTTGTATAGGTTGATGTTGAGCAATAAAGACATGAAGTATTCGTTGAAGTTGGGTAGGTTGTTGTGGTAAAGGATAAGTGAGGAGAGCATTAAGGGATGGAGACGGTTGGAGTGTAGGATGGGTAGAAATGCAGGTATTCAAAGGTTGAGATTGTTTGATGGGCATACTAGTGGCGGATGAAATAAAATTGGTAAAAAGGGATGTGGTTGGAATGCGATCTACCAATTTAGGAGATTGGGAGAATCGAGAGATTTTGGGGGATTCATGAAATATGGAATCATATGTGGGATTAAGAGGTGGTACGAGAGTTTCCAAAGGAGCCAAAGGTGGTAGTGTGGTTGGTTGAGGAAGATGGGCTTGATAAGGGATTTTAGGATTGGTTTCAAGGTCAAAATGATTGTGGATGACATGGTCATCAGGAAGCGAGGTCATGGAGACTGGAGGTTGGGTGATTGAAGGCGTGGTTTTGAGTTTAGAATCTTGTTGGGTGATATCTTTAGGAAGAGTAATGTCATTGGATGAAGTGGATTGCAGCGTTGTTTTGATTTAAGAGAGAGTAACAATAGATGTGAAATAGAGAAATATTTGTTTAAGTAATCTATTAATAAACAAATCAAACAATAAATTTTTAATTAGCATGATTAATTATGAGATGTGAAAGTAAAAATTAAAGTGGATAATGAAGGTGCCTATGGAAGTCTAAGGCTGGTGTCAGTCATTTTGGCTTGGGAAATGTCCGAGATGGTTTCTGTTGGGTGTTTAACTCCCAATCGAGTTAACAGTAAGAGGAGTGTTTCGATGTATTGATTATGTTTGTGAAGTTTTAGGTAGTGTGTGATGAGTGAAATGCAAGAAGATTAGACCCCTACTTAAGCTATGTGTTAAGTTAGGATGAGAAAAGAAAGGTTCTTTTTAAGTCAAAGCAAAATGTGAAATTCGATGTAGACAGTACATAGGAAAGGGAAAGTTCAATGCAAAAAAAGAAAAAATAGAGAAAAAATGAGAAAACCTGGAGAACACTTTTTCCTCGTTATTTGATTGCACTTGATAGTGACGTATTTGGAAGTGACAATCGCTGGTCCGGGAACATCCCGGGTACCCTAAAATTGGACCGTTAAGAATCACGGAAGGGGTTGATGAGAATGATTTTAGGTGTGTTTTATGTTTTGACCAATGATCTTTAAAGAGCGTAACTCTGTGGTTGCAAGGTCTGTAGAATTCACCTGCAAAAGTAAATACGACAATTAATTTGTATGGATGACAAAATAAGAAAATCAATATAATGGTCCTAATGACGTGGTGCTAAAATCAATGCGTAATTAGAGAAATAATAAATATGATTATTCTAAGTATTCTAATGTACTAATAAAAAAGTTATGTTTCGAAAAACACCTAAAGATATAGTTGGGATGACTTACATACGACGGGAAGTAAAGGGGTCTAGGCGAGTCGAAATGACTGAATAGAATTAATGTTATAATGGAATTAACAAACTGAGCCTAACTAAATGATGATGAAGCATCAATATTAACCAATTAATTCATGAGGAGATAAACCAAATTGTAAAATTAAGTCTCGAATTAACCTAGATTCATGAAGTAACATTAACCGTGGTTAATTAAATAATGAAATAAATAATAGTATATCCTATATTAGTGGCTCATATGATTTGAAATAAATAATGTCAACCTAATGTGATTCATTGATTACGTGAGTTAAAAATGTGGTAGTTTGATTGGAAATGTGGTAGTGCGTGTATGGTCGAGCCATGTGGAGTTTTTGCATGGAGGGGTCCTCTTGGTCGGGAAAGTGTGCATGGAGAGGGAAGAAGACCACGTGAGTCGGTGTATGTCGGTTGGAGGTAGAGGAGAAGAATGGAGCGATGTGGAAGGATAGGTTGAGGATGGTGACAGGGACGTGGAGAGTTCAGATGGACATTGGGTGAAGTTGATGGAGGGAAGGATCTGCGAGGAGGGAGTCGTGGGATGGGCAGAGGAGAAGAATGGAACGGTGTGGTCGGTGAGGAGGAAGCTAAGGGACGCGGCCGAGGTAGAGGATATGGGAGGAAAGGAGTCAGTTGGAAGATCTCGTGAGGGAAGAGACTATGGAGACTACGTGAGGCTTAGGTAGGTGGGAGCTTGGGTGGAGGGGTGGGCCAAATCTCGGGTAGGGAGAAGTGATGGCGGCGAATGAGTTTGAAGGGAGTAGATCGGTGATAGGTTGGAGAGCAAGATGGGAGAGTCGAGTTGGGTAGGATGTGAGCTTGGGTTGACTAGAAGATTGTGGGGAGTGGAGTGTGTGGGAAGGAAGGGAGGAGACGTGTGGAAGCCGAGAGGTATGTGGGATTTGGGAATGGAGCTCGTAGGGAGAAGGAGTGAGACGAGGTTGTGGGGAGAAGTGAAAAGCTCAAGGGGAGAGGTGGAGGATTATGAGCTCGTGGGATGGGGAGATGGGTGAGCATGAGAGCGTAGACGGGTAGATGGTAAAGTGGAGAAGAGGTAGAGAGAGTAGCTCAAAGTGGGTAGTCGGAAGAGAAGGTGGTGTCTTTGGAGAGTTGGAGAGGTGAGGAAATAGTTAGGGGGATGGGTTGTATGGTGTAGCTTAGGATTTTTTTAATATTTAATTAGTCCGAATTACATTTATTTATTATTATTAATTAATTGTTTTTAATAGCAACAACAACAAAACTATTGGTCAATTATAAACAACCAAACAAAAATTGTTTCCAAAATAACAAAACCACATCGAGAGAAAGATGACAAAGTGTAAGTAACCCACCAAACAGACAAAGATAATACTAAATTCCATGAACAGGTAAGTCAGAAAAATGAACGATGCAAAATATAAATCATGTGATGACAACTAGGAGACTAAGGTCAATTTCCAGATTCATATCCCATGTAGGTAAATGCCCATAGAAAACAAGAAGAGTGCGTACCTCGGGATGATTTCAACGAGTGACCGTACGGAACTGAAATCAACAAATACTAAGATATCGCAAACAAACAAGTTAGAAAAGATAAGCAAAATAACAAACAAAACGACCAGATCTAGGATCTGGTCCCACCAGGCGTGCCAAATGTTGATCTATAAAACCTCATTCTTGCGTGGGTGAACGCCGAGACTCCAAGCTACCAGAACTCGAATGATGGAGGGCTTAGGACCTCAGATGCATATATGGATTCTAGATACAAAGCAAAGAAGATAGATCTGTGATAAAAGATGATATATCTCGTAAAACTGAAACAAAAATGATTAGATAACAATATGTGGGGGTTTCTGGACAAAGTGCTGGTTCCAAGAGGATATTAACTCCCTTGGAGGATGTCAACCCCGTGTTTAGAAAGATAACAATAAAAGATGAACAGTAGATATCCTGTAGAAATAATGTAATACAAAATGATGAGTAACTGAAATAACGAGAGAACTTATCTTGTGCTCTAAGATGGAGATGAAATGGACACCAAGATGGCAAGATGACAAACAAGAAGCTTAGAAAGACAAGATTTTCCCAGAGCTTCCCCCTCTCTTCTTTGAAGAAGTCCTTCAATTTTCTGGGATCTATAATTTTTCTCATGCCTCTAAAATATGGGGAAGAACCCATATTTATAGCCTAAGATGAGGCTAAACTGTAGGTTAGTAAGTAACCGGGTTGGGTAAGGTAACCCGGGTTAAGAGGTATGATGTGATTACATGGGGCCCATGGTTTGACTTATTAGGTGTAGTGGGGAGCATGTGGGACCTGGTTAGGTGAGATGATAAGATTCCAATTTTGCATTTAAAAAAGGTTCGGATCGGTATATGGATACCCATACTTTGCATTATTTTGAGATGGGAGAGATACCAAAATTTAAATTATCAAATGGGTCCGCATGGATCCCATTTGATAATTGATTAAATAAAATGTGAGTAAATAGATGAGATTTACTCAAATGTAGGAAAGAGAAAGATGAGAGGAGAAGTTGTATAAAGGAGAATGAATGTGGGACGAACGAGAGAGGTCGCACTAAAAATTGGTGTCTACACCACTTTTGAGGCTATTATAACACCTACGCCTTCTATTGTTACCACCTCCACTCCATCTTCTACCACGCCACTAGTACCATGATTTTATCCAACACCCCAATTTTGACTTCATAATGACATCTTCATCTGCATCCACCATACCACGATTAGCTATATCACCAAACCCCAAAGCAAAAGAAAAAGGCGCCCTAGTGGATGTAATGTACCTAAGTGTGATAGAAAAAACCCTAACAAGAAAGGCCATATAGCCAAGAATCATCTCTAACTTATCAAGAAATTTGTCAGGTGAAAGGTTCATGGAGATAGCTAACCCACAGAAGGAAAAACTAAAGAAACTATTACGCAGCAAATTATCATTTTTCTAGGTTTTTGCCTATAAAAGAAACACATGAAGGGGAAAAACAAGATGTGAAAATGGATTTGGGATTTTTTTTGGAAAAACATGACAAGGACAAGGCTTCAAAGGATGAGTTAAAGACAAAGGTTGAGCAGCTCACCGCTCTTCTGAAGAAAGTAACACAACCCACTCCATTTATTGATCCTTCAACTACAACTACTCTGACAATTTCTTCCAGCTTGGATGATATTTCATATCATGAAATCAAGAAGATAGGTCAGAAGGGAAGATCAAGTGGATGGATGGATTGAATGCATACTTCAAGAATAAAATCCATTGATTAAAATAGTTGTAGAGTTATATAATGAATTGAATACTGAGAAATATTCCATAAGGAAACTAGATGCATCCCTGTCTGAAGAAAGAAACAATTTGGGTCTTAGTTTGGTTACTTGGGAAGAAATCAAAAGTATTGATATAGATCTACTCTTCTAAGAAGGTGTGGTGAGTAGTGCCTACAAGTTGTTTGAATTTCAAAAGGCCATGGAATTCAGGTCACATGTGTTACAAGATTTGATTAAAAATTTAATGAAAAGTGGGTTGAAATAATAGATGCGTTGAGTGATATTTCAGAATAATTTGAGGAGATCCACTGTAAGTTCTTCAATGAGAACATTGATGCCCTTCCAATTGATCAAGTGAAGACCAATTTCAAAAGTTTGGTAAAGAAAGATGATGAAGTTACAAAAACCTTCAACATTAATTTAATCTACAGACTTGTTTCATGCCAGAATTTCATAAATCGGATCAAGAAAGTTATAAATAAGTTGAAAAGGTTACAAGGGAAGTGGATATAGCAGATGTACTAATTTAGTATGCATGCAAACCTGAAGAGGAAGAAATACAAGAAATTGTGAAGTGCTTCATGGAATTTAAGTAACGTATGATTGCGAGCAAGGAGAGTCAAGATAAAGATGAACAAGAAAATGATACTATAGGGCCAAGTTGATTCTAAAGGCCATTGTTGAATAGGCTCTGAGTTCTTGGTTGGTCAAAGGTTACAAGGTTGACTTATTCAAACTTTTGAAACTACTTTGTTATTTTTATGGGAGCATGTTCCCTTGAACTTAAATACATTCTATTTTTAGCAATTAGTTAGCTAAAGGTGGGGTTGTAATGGCCAGCCTCTTGAACTTATAAATAGATTAGAGGTGTTAAGCATTGGTATGACTTTTAGATTTGGTGAGAATACTCTTCAATCTTGGAAGAGTTTTCAAGCTACTTTGAGCCTTTTGATAATATTCAGAACAATATTTTGCCGTGGAATGTATGGTGTATTGTGCTCCAATTAATTAATCTCTAATTTTTGAATGTTTAATTCCTTGATATGGATTGATTGATCTGCCTTTATATCAATTATTTTTCTTTAATCTTGAGGAACGTGACATAGAACCTTTGTGTTTTAGCTGTGGAGAATTTATTCCCTTTTTGTTATCAAAGTGAATTATACTTACCAGTCAAATATTAGAGAGTATCACATGAAATGTGCATATAATTGATTGTTGTGATATGTTAATTGTGTTGTTGAATGAATCTATCTGTTTAGTTTGCAACTTGGTGCATCACCTTATTTAAAGTTTTATTTTTATTTATCTCTAACCTTAATCCCAAAGACTGAGTAGATTAGGATATTTCTAAGTGTTTTAGCTTTGCACTTTTATCATAGATCAAGTGCTCCAGTTCTAAAGGAATTTGGCCTTCTCCAGGAGGTTCATCCCAAGGCAACAAGGTCCCACACCTTGGGGATGTTCCAATGTTGCATGGGATCACTCAAAGATTCAATGGGTGCACGATCCACGTGACAACAATTTTTGGCATGCTCGGTGGGACAAGAGTTAGTACTTCTCTTCATAATTGCATGAATCAAAGTACCTAGTGACTCCATTTCTCTGGATTTCAAATCTCAGTGTGTTAACTTATGTGAAGAATTCAGAAAAGAGATTTTATGAGACGAGAAGGAAATTATCAGCATATTGAGTTATCCTTATCTCCTCCAAGAAGAAGAAGAGGCATTTCAACATCACCAATTATAGCGTCACCACGTAGAGGTCATTTAACTCCTCCTTATGGAAGGTTCCCTCCACCTAGGAACAATCAACCTCTTGTTAGAATGGTGAGGAACCAAGTGTTTCCTTCATTCAATGCAAGCAACCCTATTCTATTAGCCCAACGGGATCCTATACTGTTGTTACACTCAAAAGTATACCCTTTTACACATGGGAAACTCATATTACTCTGTGGAACATATTCTTGATGTGGTCAGCATTTGTGTAGTACATAATGTTATAGAAGAAAATGTTGTGGTCAGACTCCTTATTACTTCCTTCAAGGGAAAATCACTTCAGTGGTTTTGTGGGTTAGAGGCTAGTACTATAACCACTTGGGACGAGTTGGGGAGAATATCTATAAATAATTCAAAGATAAGAGTGACCACTGTCACTCATGGAACAACTCACTACCATAAAGAGAGCTCCTCAAGAGTACATGAGTGATTTCAACTTCCGATTCCAAAAGACTTGGAACAGATTCGGCACTCATAAAGCCTTCTCCTAATAATGAATTTTTTTATTATTTACGAGCTTTGAATAGTGATATAGATTTATGATCCATTCTATGGGAGGTACCACACTTCCTGATGCCTATGAAGTTGCAATAAGAGATGAGAATTCTTTGATCTAAGCAGGGAAGATTGCACCTAGACCTCCCATGCCTTTGTTTGTTAAACTTTCAAGTAATCATCCAACCGTTGCCTCTATGACTGCACCAGTTCCTTCAAACAATTTGGTTGAGGTCAAGTCCTGCTGCAAAATTTTGGGAATGAACTTGTAGCACTCAAGAGGCAAAAATCTCAATATGCTTATCCCTACCAACCACAGTAATCAACAATATCAATCTAACCATCCACCATTTCAAGGGAATAATCAAGCGCAAAATCAAGCCACAAATCAAGTTGTAAACATCAAGCCCCTAAATTTTAGGAATCCTCTTGCTACTAGATCTTCCAGAGCCCTTGTACCTGTCAAAAATAATCTAATTCAATACTATGAATGGTGTTATCCTTGTTCTCAACCACACAACCAAAATATTTTCCCTAATGGATTTCTCAGCCATGCCCTTATGGTTCAAAGTGTATCTTCTCCACCAGAGGCAACAGAAAATTCATCTACACAGGAGGATGCTAATCAACCACATGTCCCTGAAGAAACCACTTTACTAAATTGGAAAATGGAAGATTTTTACAGGTTAAATAAAAATTCTTCATTAGTGGTGAAAAAGACTCGTTCCAAAAAGAGAGAAATGGAATCTCAACCTTCCAAAGCTAATCAAGCATCCACTTCACATCCTCGGCCACAAGTGGTGGCTGATAAAGATGCGGAAAGAAAGCGCTAGAAATGTATGCTAGCCACGCTATAAGGAAAGAAGGTTCTCCAAGCATCACTGTACCTAACAAGCACTTTCCAAAAGAAGATTCTAATGATCAAATAAATATCAGAAAAGTAGGAGCAATCCCTTTCAGATTGTAGAATAGATGAAGAAGACTAACCTAAGTGTTACTATGTGGGATGCACTCTCAATTCCGTCTCAAAGAAACTTGTTGCAAGAGGCCTTGAAAATTTTGGTACAACCGATAGATCATCAGGTCATGAGGCAGAAATTACTACAAGTTTATGTCAACTGGAAAGGAAAAGTGTTCCTAAGGCAAAAAACCACCACCATTCTATATTTCCCTGATCATTAGAGATCATTTGGTGCATAATTGCATGATTGATTCTGGTGCCAGCAGTTCGGTCATGCCCAAAAAAATTGCAGATGTACTAGGAATCCAATATACACCAATCTCTAGAGGAGTTGTTCAGTTAGATGGGACAGCAGTTAGGACCATTGGAATCATCAAAGGACTTTAGCTTACTATCCATGCATGCCCTAGCTTGTCATTTACACAAGACATATCGGTCATTGATCTTCCTCCTCTTTTCACCATTTACTTATCACAAGATTTCACTGCCAAGATGGGTGGTTATCTATCGGTTGATTGGTCTCATATGATTCTTAGGACTTGATACGGAACTAAGGTGACTATAAGGGCTAAACCGATTTTTCATAATCATGTGGAGCCATATATTGCTAGTCCTATAAATGGGAATTATACCATCCATGATCCAAAAGAAGAAGATGTTGACCACAAACCAACCACTCTTGTTGAAGAGGTTCCTGATACCATGTTGGATGAGGTAAGTATAGATCACCAGTATGACCCATATGTTGAAGCATTGGCAGAAGAAGAATCTAGTTTTTTGCTTTTAGAAGAGACGGATTGGGTACATATTGTATTCATGAAGAAGATGTGATCATACCACAACTTGTCAAGTCCCAAAATAGCTCTAAAGGACTTTGGAAACTATTTTTTGATGGCTCAAGGAGTAAGAATGGAGCAGGTGTTGGTGTTATGTTGATTTCTCCCGAAGGAAGTAAGTATTTTTCATCCTTTCGACTATAGTTCAGCTGCACTAATAATGTTGTTGAGTATGAGGCCTTGATACAAGGAATTCAACTAGCCTTAAAAAGGGGTATCAAATCCCTAATTGTTTTGGAGATAGTGAGTTGATAGTGCATCAGGTAAGAGCTCACAGTGCATCAAAAAATTATCTATTGAGATCTTATAAAAACAGAGTATGGATTTTGATTGAATATTTTGAAGCTTTTGGGATTCACACGGTTCCTAGGAATCAGAACCAAGATGTAGATAGACTTGTAACTATCAGCTCATAATATGAAATTCCTACTAATGTAATGAAGGAAGGATTACAGTCCATTAAGATGGTTTTTCATCCAAAGAATTTCGATAATGCAGGAAGTTGGCAGGTTTTTGACAGCGATGAGTAAATCATTCTTTTCTTATAGGAAGAAGTGGAGTTTGCTGCAAAAAATAAAGCTAGGTTAAAAGAAGCATACGGTGAACAAATCATCCAACTAAAAAGTAACAAATTACCAAAAGGTTTGGTTACTCTTGAATCCATTTTTAATTCAGATGATCGGGCCGAAGGAAAAATTCTAACATGACAATCAAAGATGATGACTTTGAAGAAGTTGAAATAGCTAGTAAAAAATTCCTAAAGATTGGAAAAGTATGTACCCCATAAGAGAAAAAGGATTTCATCAAACTTTGTCAAGATTATAATGATGTTTTTGCATGGAGTTATAAGGATATACGTGGTTTCAACCCAAGTTTGGCATAACACACCATCAAACTTCATCCTAATGCCAAACCAGTTCGGCGAAGCAAAGGCCAATAAATCCTAAAATTGAACCACTAATGAGGAAGGAACTCTCTAAGCTCATTGAGGCTTGCATAATTTTTCCAATCAAGCATTCCTCATGGGTAGCTAATCTAGTTCCCGTTAGGAAAAAGAATGGATAAATCCGGTTATGCGTAGATTTTAGAGATTTGAATTGGGCTTCATTGAAGGATCATTATCCTCTTCCATCAATGGAGAAAATTCTCCAAACTAGTAGTAGGAGCGCAAATGTTTTCATTACTTGATGGGTACTCGGATACAATCAGATCTTGGTTAAAGAATCTGATCAATTCAAGACAACATTCACTACTAAGTGGGGTACTTTACGCTATAATAAAATTCCATTTGGGTTATCTAATGCTAGCGCTACCTTCCAAAGGGCCATGGACATGGATTTCTAGGGACTAATCAATGATATTATCCTAGTGTACTTGGATGATATAACAGTGTATTCCAAACATGCAGAGGATCACATGGCTCATTTGAGGAAAGTATTCAAGAGGTGCAGGGAGTTGAGTTTCTTTAAATCCCAAGAAATGTATTTTCATTGTATAAGAGGGTAAGTTGCTAGGGCATGTGGTATCCGTGAAGGACTATCCATTGATCTAGATAGAATATGCTCGATATTGTCCCTATCTCTTCCAAGTCACAAGAAAGGACTTCAGATTTTTCTTGGAATAATAAATTTTGTGTGGAGATTCATCCCTCAGTTTTTAGCCCTAGCCAAACCATTAACAACCATGTTGAAGAAAAATATGCCTTTCTCATGGAAAAAGGAAGGGAAGGAGAGTTTTGAATCCATTAAGGCAGCCATTTCTCAAGCACCTACATTGGTGAATCCAAGGTTTGACAAGGATTTCATTCTCTATGCCTTTGTTGGTCAAGAAAGTATTTATGGGATTCTCACTCAGTAAAATAACGAATCAATGGAACAAACATTGCCTTCTTTATCCAATCCCTAAAGGATTATGAGGTCAATTATTCATTTGTTGAGAAATAGGTTTTTTCTATTATTCGGGATTTGAAGAAATTCAGACACATGTTGTCCAATAACAAGATACATTTGATGGTGTCAGTTAAATATTTTTTGCTAAATAAAGATGTGAATGAGAAACATGTCGGATGGGTCACTAAAGTGATGGAATACAACATACACATTAAGGTCACTAATCTTGTCATGGTAAAGGTCTATGTCAATAGTTAGCTACGATTTGGAGTCAAAGGTAGAAGAAGACACAGTGCTCCTTAATGAACCTCAGGATGATAACCAAATTGATTGGCTATCAAAGATGAAATTTTTCTCCTTTCAAGAGAATACCCTGCAAAGCATGGACAAAGTTCAAAGATGAAGCTTTTGTCTTCAGTCTATTCCTTACGTTATGGTGGATAATGTTCTCTTTCGAAGGGATTTGAATGGTGTTCTTCTTTAGTGCATAGGACCAGAATAGGTAAATAAGGTACTAGAAGAATTTCACAATGGTCTATCAGGAGGGCATTACTCTGCATGGACAACTGCTACAAAGATCATGAGATTTGGTTACTATTGGCGTATTTATTCAAAGATACCCATTTTTGGGTAAGGAAATGCAAGGAATG
The DNA here is from genome assembly GCA_018340775.1 of Taxus wallichiana var. yunnanensis. Classification (NCBI taxonomy): domain Eukaryota; kingdom Viridiplantae; phylum Streptophyta; class Pinopsida; order Cupressales; family Taxaceae; genus Taxus; species Taxus wallichiana. The sequence goes on from CM031235.1 coordinate 890,302,506, forward strand.
TGCTTTCTTTGCAGGAAAGCAGAGATTGGCAACCCTACCTCTTCACCCAATTCAGGTCAACCAACCCTTTATCTAGTGGGGGTTGGATTTCATTGGGATGATTAATCCTCCATCAAGTGATGGACACAAATGGGTCCTCACCACGACGGATTACTTCACTCGTTGGGACGAGAAGCCATGGCACTTAAGGAGGGAAACAAAAAAGTTGTTCTTAATTTTCTAGAGGGGATAATGACACGGTTTAGTGTCCCATTTACAGTAATTCTAGAAAATGTAAGGGTAATTATTAGATTGAAGTTGACCGAATGGGCTGTAAAAAATGGAGTGTATCTCAAAACTTCATCAAATTACTACCCACAAGGAAATGGATTAGCCGAGTCTAGTAACAAGAATCTCATATGTATCATCAAGCATACAATGGAAACTAATAGGAGAACTTGGCACACTCAGCTCAAAACCACCCTATGGGAAGATCAAATTATGCCCAAAAGGGCTATTGGGAATTCACCTTTTATGCTGGTATATGGAAGGGAAGCAAAGCTCTCATTATCTCTAGAGTTTTCTTCTTTGGAATTGGCACATCAACTAGAGCTTATGGAAAATGATGCAATGATAGTCAGGTATGTTGAACTAATGGAGTTAGAAGAAATGAGGAACAAGGAAGTGAAGACTCGTAACAACACCAATCTCAAGTTAAAAGATCTTTTGACAAAAAAACTTCCAACAGGGAGTTCCATGAAGGAGATTTGGTTCTCAAATGGGATGCTGACAGGGCCAATCCTAGTAATCATGCTAAGTTTGATGCCCTTTGGAGCGGACCATACATTATCACAAGTTGTAAGAAAGAAAATTTTTTTGCTTATCTAGGCTCAATGGAGAATAATTTCCCATTCATGTGAATGGGATACATCTCAAAGCTTGTTTTTGAGAAACTTATCACTATGTACAGTTTTTTTTTCTTTTATTTCCTCCAAGTGCTTTGCACATTGTTTTGTTTTCTTGCTCAGTTATTTTTTTCATTTTGATGTGTTCTCTGAGTATCTTCAGTTAGGAATCTCTTTCCCAATGGTTTTCACAAGGCTACTGGCCTAATGCTTAGCAAGAAATCATTCCTGGATGTCGCCAAAAATGTTAACTTTTAAGTTACCTTTAACGGGAAGGTGGTTTCAAAAATATTCAAATTTTCTACCATCCCACGAAAATTTCTTGCCTAAATTTGATGCAACCTAGAATCCACAATGAAAACCCAAGTGCGCGGCACATCACCCAGACCGAGATGAGCACTCACCCAAAGAGCGCAATTGCACTGGCCCCTCTTTAGATTTGCTTGTGTAGGATGTTAATGTGATGAAGATAGAGCATATATAGATCCATAAATAAACATAAACATTCCACAGTGCATAACTAGATCTAGATCTTAGAGAATCATGAATTAAACAATAACTATGATAATATTAACCATACAAGAACTAGTTACAGTCATGTTTAACACCATTATCCATCCAATATACTCCATTACATTAAACACTGTAAAACATAGAAGCTTCTTACATTATAAAGTATCACCATAAGTTATGCACACACTAGACCCAAAGAGCATAACTCTACAATAACTTAGTCTCAAAGCATCTCTCCCTAAACTACACAGTTCACTACATATTTATAGAGGTGGGGACTTTCCCTTCACCACCTACACACTTCCCAAAATAGGTCACATGCTGAAAATAGCCATGCGCCTTTACAATAACATGCATACATACAAGTGTGCTAATAATAGACATCCTATAGCTAACTAGAAGAAGTAATCCTATTATTATCTTCATGCATGGCACATATCAAACACTTGTTCCCAAAATAGTATTTTCATGTTGCGTAAGTCTCCATCCTGATGTGTGTTCCACACACCATATCCAAAAATAGCCCGCATTCATGAAAATAGCCAAGTCCTGAATCAACTTGCGTATTTCCTTTCCTATCATTTTGTGCCTTCAAATGCGCCTTGTTTCCCCGTGCACATTCTTTGTGTGTCTTATCCTTAGAATAATATGTCTACTCAACATTACCCCACACTAAATTATATTGTCATCCCAACAATGGGGTTTCTTTCTAATGTTTCCCAAATAATAAATAATAAGCACTGAAAGAATTAAAATAATCACTGTACAAGAGAATGAATATTTACTCTGCATCTCCCTCTTCTTCAACTGGGAGGATCAACTCTGGATATTCAGTTTTAATCGTAGCCTCTAATGTTTTTCATTCATCCAGCATGTTCCTTGTCTTCTCTGGAATGTCTGTGGGAATGGCTTCCAACTCGTCCTAAGTAATATTTTCCTTCTCATTTTGTAAAAAATGGACAACATTGGCCATACCAGACATCATTCCCTCCAGAAGATCCATCATTAGCGCTATGAGCTTCCCAATCTCATATATTCTCTCCTTATGTGGGTCTTGGGCTGTTGTAAGGGCTTCACGCTTTTTCTTTACCATTTTCAACCTTCTCGGGCACCCTAAAGTCTCATCTTTCATTGCTTTCAGAACTTCATTATCTTCAATTATAGTTCTGGTTCTGATTACCTCTTCTGGTGTTGCACATATGTTTAGATCTTGGTCTGCTTTCTTCAACTCATCCTTCAATGTCTGGAGTAACACCTCGTAAGTTGAAATTTTTTGATCATCGAGGCCTTTTCTATTTCTACCTCTTTTTCAGCATCTTTTTGTGTAGGCATTCTAAGTGGTCCATATTCTAGCACCAATTCAACCAATGTGCACATAATGCATTGCGAAGGGAACTTTTCAGGTACCTTTGGTTCAATATGAGGCACGACTTTGAGAATGTAATCACCAATCTCCTCAGCCTTGGCAATGAAGGCCTCATTCTTTATTTATGCTCTTTCCTTCTCTGCCTTTAGGCACTCTATCTCCACAATTTTATCCTTGTTATCCTCCATTAGCGCTCTAATGGTGGTGGCCTTATCAATATTCCTCTATGCCACCTCAGCAGATACCTTGAGTAAGGCATTGATTGACATGTTCATCGACATGACAATAGTAGGCTTTATGGGCATGTTCCTTCTCTAAGGTTCCTTCTTCACTCTTCTTGATACACAAGACTCCTCACATACATCAAAATCTGGTTTGTCCATGTGAGTCTGCATGGACCAGATAGCTATTTCCATGTGTGCATAGTGGCCATGTCTGGGTCCATCAGCTCCCACCCATGTAATTCTTTAAGGTCCACTATGCTATGAAACGGGAGTGGATGGTTTTTCTTTTCCTCGGTATATCACATACTTGGCACCACATAGTCTTCACTTCTCCTCGTCCTTGGTCCCTTGAACAAGAGTGCCAAGGTTTGGAGTTGGTCCTTCTTCTCATGCGAGTTGTAACTAGTGCCTTTGGTTTTCTGCACAATCCCTTCTACTTCTTTCACCCCTTCTTCTTCATCTCAGGGATCCTTCACATAGTTTGGTTGCACCGGGGTTCTAGTAGCGCTCTCTTTCGACTCCTCTACCTCCTCATTAAGCTTCAACTTTCTCCTTCTCTTCTTCTTAGGTGCCTCTTTCTGAGGGGAGATTCTAGGTGATCTTCTTATAGGTTGTGGTGTTCCCGCGCCTTGGGTCCTAGTTCTTTTGAACACCCTTTTAAAATAACACTCTTGAAGGACTTCTTACCGTGTTAAAGTCCTCTTCTTATTCTTGCACTGTGGTGGAGTATTTATGTGCTCACTCTCCACTTTTTCTGTGGGCTGCCTCCACCTCTATGATCCAAGCCTCCACTATCCTCATGTTCCTCTTCCTCGTCTATCTCTATGGTTGTTGAAGGATTTAGAGCTGGCACATTCTCCATTGTATGTTTTCCCTTAGGTGGCCCTAGGAGCATGAATTCATTCTCCATGTACTTGTTATTCTCTAACCTAGGCTTGAGCTGAAGATATATGAGCGTGGATCCATTGTCCCTAATAGCCAAGCTTACTGGATTTATGTTTATGACATTTTAAATGAGCCTCTCAATGTAGGCAGGCCGTCTAGATACCCATATGTTTTCCGAGAGTTTGGTAGTAATAATCTATGTTATCTACATGGAAGTTCGATCGGCGCGCATCGGTGAGTTTGTAGACCTGAAACTGGAAGTAGCACTTTGTGAAGGCATAGGGAAATTTGCACCATGGACTCCATGTCCCATCCTTCATGGAAAACCATGCGATGCAGAAATGTTGATACATCATGAATTATACTGCCTTTCCCACTACCGAGGGTAGCTCCTTGGGAATTCACCACTCCTCCTCAAATGACGCTTGAATTCGGTCATACCACATTTCTTCCCTTTTCTTGAATGGGCCACTCATTGATCCTTCAAATAAATATGTATCAAAGCTCTCGCGAGGGACTTCTTCTCAGTGGGGTATTCCCAAATTTTGTTCTTTGGCCCATCGGGCACTCCAATTTCTACAAACACCAAGTGATAGTAGGATAGTGCCAAAAATTATCTTCTCACATGTGCGCACTTCCTCAATAATTGTTTTACGTAATGTAGCCAACCAAGTTGTAGATTTCACCCTCTGACATTTTCTTTGTAATATGTAGCCACATTGTGTTTACCTGCGACCATCTCTCTTGATCATTTAACTTTGTGAGAAGATGTGCACGATGCTGCCGCACTACAAGAAAATTCTTTAGTTTGTCTATGTCCATTCCGTGTGGACCTTTGGAGTATCCTAAATCCTTCTTGGTGGTGGCTAACAACTACCTTATCGATCGATCAATAATAATATATGTCCTTGTGCCCTTCAGTCCTGTCAATGTAGCAATCAGGGTTGTTGTGATCCTTACCCTCCATCTAGAAAAATAGAAAAATTCCTCATGGACTCTACTCATAAGCCATTGGTATAAAGCCTCTAGTTTTCCAAAGTATGGGAGTTCATATAACTAATAAACCCCTACCTTCTTCAACAACTTCTCTCCAATATCATCATATATTGGCATGTCATCCACCATGTGCTTGTTGGTCTTCTTGTTTAACAAATGCATCTAATTATCCCCTATTATCGATGGTGTGATGATTGTAATCACTTATCTTGCATCGGCGAATGTGTGAGTCCCAATCTCGACCGACTATCACTCCTTTTGGGTATTGCATCTCTAAAAAGTTGCTCTCGGGAACAACTTCCACCTTTTTCTTTCCCTTCGTGTACTGCTTTGAAGGTGCTTTCTTTGGTGCAATTGTAAAAATACTGGATTTTTTATGTGTCGAGTAATCTCAAACCATAGCTCAAAATCATGTTCCCTAGCTTGAAACCATGTGCCCTATCTCCTTCTCAATGCTTCTTCTTCGCTTAAACCCTTCACCAATGGGGACGTAAGCCTCTTCCATGCACAAATCTTCTCTCCACATCTAGTTTCATTACTCTTCGTACCTCAATACGATTCGCTTTGGCTTGGTCACACTTGGCTCACTCAAATTCTTTTGATTGTAAAGGTAAAAATGAACCCACATCACATCCTTATATATATTTTCAAAAATTTAGTGCATTTATTGTTCCTTCACCTACCAATAATCCTCTCATTAATTGACCATTTTAACAATTTCCACATAGTACATCTTCACGCCCGGTATAACCTTCTAGTGCACCTTCCTACCTTCTAGCTACATACTTCTCTTTTGCGCACTTCCTGTCGTGCGATTACCTCACCACTGCGCCTTCCCCTAGTAGTTTCCATGGCCGCTACTTACCTCGTGTTATATTGTTCCTTCATTTATCTCCATCTATGGTCTTCTTTAGAATAAATATCCTTTCTAAAAATTCTTTCCATACTTAAATAACACCTGTAACAGTTTTTTTCTTATGTGTACCCTGTTGTGAATAACAAATAACAACCACCCCACACCAATGGTATGTGCAGTCTCTCTCGCACATAAAAATACTTCAAATTGTAATTAGCTTCCAGTACGTAAACATGCTTACTACACAAAGCACCAAACTAAAATGACAAGACATAGCGAAGAAGAAGGAAATACATGAAAATAACTACAAAGAGGGAAACCTATACTAAATGGCAATACTACCTTATTACAAACACCAAGAAGACTTATTTCTAGTAGGGCTTTAGCCTACTCCCGTTGAAGTAACTTTGGTGTCCGTATTCCATCAAGTGCTCCTAATTGACAAGCGCTGATTCAAGTATATTAGTGATAACATACGGTCCCAACCAATGCACCTTAAGCTTTCCTGGATGGTGCAAAAAATTGGAATCATAAAGGAGCATCATTTGTCCAACTTCAATCTTCTTGTCCCGATGTGTCTTTCATGCCATGCCTTCTACCTAGACTTTTCTTTCTTCGACACCAATGTTCTATGGTGCGTCTCTCATCCAACTATATTAATTTATCAATTATTTCTTCTAATGCTTTCTCATCAGCTAGACCTTCAACGTGCGCAATACATAAAGAAGGAAACATGAATTTCATAGGAAGAACTACTTATGTGCTAAACACCAACAAAAATGGTGTAGCCTTATTTAACCTCTTGTAGGTTGTTTTGTATGTCCAAAGAACAATATAAAATTTATCATCCCAATCCTTCCTTCCAACATCACAAATATTTGTTAAGGTCTAGCTCAATATCTTGTTGAAAGACTCAGCAGTGTCATTTGCTTAAGGGTGATAAGGAGTAGTCTTGTGGTGCACAACCATAAATTCATCTAACAATATCCTGAATGTCTCATTCAAAATGTGTGTGCCCCTATCACTTTCAAGCTTAGTGGACATCCATACCTAGTAAGAACAATTTACCATAAGAACCTAGTTGTTGTAGCTGATGTACAATCCTTTGTAGGTGTTACTTTTTCCCACCTTGTAAGATAATCTATGTAAGTGATGATATAGCGTGATCTAGTTCTACGTGCAGTTGGAGAAATAGGACCCACAAAGTCTATAGCCCATTTTTCAAACGGCTCTACACTAGGAATAGGTCTCAAAGGCATTTCATCTCTCTACCTAGGTTTGCCAAGGTGCTGAAAATGATCACACGCCTTACAATACTCTTTAAAATCTTTGTATAGGGTCTCCCACCATAATCCAGTGAGTAGAATCTTGTGCGGTTACATCACCTACATAATGCCCACCTGCAATACCACCATGAGCCTCCTCCATGATATATATGCACTCATGTTCTATCACACACCGACACAATACTTCATCTTGGCCTAGTTTGTATAAGTCACCACCGATCAATGTAAATGGTGTCACGGAATTATAAGTTGTTTCTTTTCTAAGGCTTTCATTATTTTTGGCATCATACGTGTGCGTAAAAAGACAACAACATCCTCTAACTCTGAAGGTGTGTGATGTAACATGTACAAATGTGCTTACGGAATTGTATCTTCAATTGTCTACGCGTCCTCCGTGATGAATCCTTGATAAGTAGTGGGCCAAAATTACTTTTACTTGGTTTTACCACAACTATGAAATCAAATTCTTGGAATAAGAGCACCCATCGACATATGCACCCCTGTAAAATGGGATTATTTACTAAGTATTTTAATGCCATGTGATAGTATAAAATACAAAGGGTGTTTCTAGCAAGTATTGTGCTGAATTTATGCAAAGTGCGTAGATAATCGGCAAGGCTTCGCGCTCTGTTGTTGTATAATTTTTTTCTGTAGAAGTCAACTTTCTACTAACAAAACATATAGGATGATATATAATACCTTCTCCAGGTTGAGCTAACATCATGCCAATGGTTGTGCTAGAGGCATCTACATGTACGTGAAATGGTTGGTTCCATGAGGGAAAATGCAAAATAGGTGTTGTAGTAAGTCTCTCCTTCAATGCCTCAAATGTGCAATGTTGTGGTTCACCCCAATCAAATGTCCCTTCTCCTTTTAGTAACTCTTCTAGGGGCATGGAAATCTTTGCATACCCCTTGATAAATTTTCTGTAATACCCTGTGTGGCCCAAAAATACACGCACCTCAATCTGACTAGCAGGATCCTCCAGGCCTACAATAACTACAACTTTAGCTGGATCTACTAACAAACCTTCCTTGTAGATGATGTGCCCTAACAGAGTTCCAAAAGGTGTAGCAAACACGCACTTCTTGATTTTTAAAGAGATGCTTAACTATTTACATCTTTCAAACATTAAGTGCAAATTGTCACAATGATCCTTAACAAGCCCATACACCTTCCAATCATCCAAGTAAACATGCAAGAATTTGTGAATAAAATCCTGGAATTCTTGAACAACTATGCATGAAAATATAGTAAGCGCGTTTTTCAAACCAAAGGGCATCACCGTATATGTGAAGCTTCCCCATTTAGTGGTGAACGTCGTTTTCTCTTGATCCTCATGTATAATTCAAACTCGATGATACCAGAGAATCCATATGTAAAAGAATAAATTTTGCACACTCGCAACACCTTCTAATATTTCCTCTGTGAAAGGCATGGGAAAAGGATCAATCATGCATACGACATTCGGTTCCCTGTAATCCACACAAATCCTAATCGACCATATTTATTTATATGGATTACCATTGGGCTAACCCACTCTGATTCTTCTAGGGGCTTAATGATGCCATATTTTAACATCTTGTCAATTTCTTCCTTAACTTTTATGCGTAGGTTAGGGTTCATCCTGTAAGGTCTCTTCTGACCAGCACGCACCCTCCTTTAGCTTAATCTTCATCTCTCCTAATGACTCATGCACTCCTTTTAATTTATGGTAGCCCTTAAGAAATAATTCCTAGAAATCACATAGTATCTCAATTATCTTTACCACTTCAAAATCAGACCAATAATCCCCAATTATTGCCTCCTTAGGTTCAACATTTGTGCCAATGTTCACTTTCTTTGTCTTTATAGGTTCATGACAGGTGTGCACATTTTTATCCACCCTATTCAAAACCTCGCGCGTACCTTTTGAATGATATATATCCAAATTTTCTACTCCATCATCCACTATGTAGACCATATTTCCTTTTTCTTCCTTAAGGAAAGTGCGCTTAAGTATTGTGGCATTTGTCTCTTCTACTTCATAAAAATGTGCTCCCGAGTCTACCTCACTAAATAAATCCTCAACAAGTTCTTCATCCTTTGTACTATCTCCCATAGTTAAGCACTTTATAACCCTTAATGCCTCTTCCACTTGAGGTTTAGTAGAGAAGTAATCAAAAGTATGGGTCATCCTTGCAACCAAGTCTCACCAATTTCTAGTCTCCCTATGTAGTTCCACATAAACATACCAAGCACATGCGTAGCCTTGTAAAGTGGAATAAAGTTTGTGCACCCAAAGTGAAGGTGGTAAAGCTTCTTGCCCTCTGTCTAGAGTCTCTCACACTCACCGAACATGGAGTTGAACAAGTTGATTACCATTGTATATGTAGATTTGAGTAGACACATTTCTCCTGAAAAATAAAGTTGTTAGAGCAATTTGAATTCACTCCATTCTATGAGATTACCCCTGTGAACCATCCACCGAGTTGTTGTTGTCGCCGCAAGTTATATACTAACATATTTATTCTTTCCACTGGATTGGTCCACTTCCTTCCATGGCATGCAGAATACCGTAGGGTCTCCTTCTCTAGTGTACCGAGGTATAGAGTTACCTATCCTCTTAACACGGTGAAGTTTTCTTCTCTGCACAGATGCACATTTTACTTCGCGCCCAACCATCTCATATGTGTCATGATCCCAATTATCACAAGAAATACTTGTAGTATCACTAATAGACTGTGCATCTTCCCACTAGAGGATTCCTTCCTTAGTTGGCTCAAGTACTTCCGGATCTCGAATGGTGTGTACATAAATTCTTCTCAGGTCTTCCTCACTTAAAGGTTCAACATAAGGTGCAGATTTACCATCATTCAATGGGATAATAACTCTTTATTCCTTGTTCTCAAAACTTATATACCCTTTGTTAAACCGTAGATCAACATTATTTACATAACACCAAGGGCACCCAAGAAGATCTAGGAAGTTGTCTACTTCTGCAAGTGCTAAGATCTCAAAGTCCCCAGTGAACTTGGCCCCTTATATAGTAATGGATGCATCTTTTAAAACTTCGATGGGAGTGGCCTTAGTTTGATTAGCCATAAACAGCACATTAGAGGATGGCTACTGCAATAGAGGTCTTCCCATCATTTGTACCCATGCATCCAAATTAATCACATTCACTTCCACACCTATGTCAATCAATATATTACTCAAGATCCATCCATCCACAACAACATTGAGTGATCTTATTGTCATAATCCAAGCTATGAGGGGAAGATTAGCATGGAGGATCTTTCATCCATTCTCAATACTTACACGTGGAGTGTTCCCTTTATCCTATTCCCTAGTAATGGAATGATATTCTCTGCACTGACATTTGGTATACCTCTTTCAAGTCATCAATATCCAAGTGGACCGTCTCACTTGCCTTCTTTTGTTCCATCTTTCGTGATTTCTCCTTTAAACTTTGTATTTCACCCGAAGATTTTCGAGTACCTTCATGGTTTCTCGATAAACCTCCTTCGATGTGCCAGATCTGGGTACCTTGCATGTAAAACTTCCTCCTTAGTGATGGTAGGCTTCTACTGTATGCGCTCTCGGCGCACGCAGCCTTCCGGTGCATGTAGTAATCTTCACAAGTAATACATCAAGTTCTGATGCCAACTTTGGAATCCACTTGATTTTCCACAATCGTGTTGTATTTTAACCATCCATGTGCCCTTGTTCTCTATTTATATTGCTTTCTAAGATGCTCATATAAGTCTGGGCATTCCTCATAACTTTGATTCTTCCCACAAAAAGTACAAGTAATATTTTGAGGACATTCGCGCTGTAGTGGTCGGGAGATCCACATTAAAACATGTTCTGCGAGGGAACTCACCTCGTCCACCACTATGGCCTTGGCCCTGAATCCACCACGGTATCCTCGACCTCTGCCACGACCTCCTTCAAAATGCCCTTTGTTCCGATCATAGTGCACTTGAGTGTGATCACGGTCATGGTGCTCACTTTTACCTTTAGAGTTATCTTATACTCTTGTCTATCACACACCAATATCTATGGCATCATGGATCTAACCAATCAACCTGCAGTCTTCTGTATTGTGAGTTGTGGACCGGAAAATCTTACAATATAAAGATACATTCTTTCTTATCACGTGTTGTAATAATGGCAGCTGCTGGCATCATGATCCAAATGACATATCTCACAGTCTAGCAACAATGAATACATTGGTCTACGGGGACAACTATCCTTGGTGTGCCCTTCCACTTCACAATCTATACACCAAATCCCAAACGTCTCATGTCTAAATTCATGACTAAATTGGTCGATAGTTTCTCCAATACCTCAATGCGTAAAGCAAGCTTCAAGTGCTTCACATGGGTCTATATATGTCTTATGTGACAACGCCCTCCTAAAAGGTGTGATCAAGCCCCCAATAAATCACTTTGCATGTTGGCTTGCATGAATATCATAGGAAAGTTTAGACAGTAGTTTTTGAAATGGGCATCATACTCCTAATGACACTCTCGGTAGTGCCTCGCTTAATATTCTTGAGCCCGCTTATACTCTTACTCAAATTCATGGATATATAACTCTTTAAGGAAATCTTCTTTTAATGATGCATAATCTACGCAAGACTAATCAGGGTCAAAATTCTTGTACCAATACTGTGTGCGCATCCCTATAATGTAGTTACAAATTGACTTACCTTGCGCTCAAAGTTTGTAATTCCTTTTACGCGCCACAATTATCTCACACATGTGCATGTGTTCAATAGCATCTTCTATGCCCCTATACTCTGGAAGATGAAGAGACATCTCCATGTAAATATTCTAGGGTTAGTGCGGACCCTTCCCACCTGATCCAGAACCTCCTGTGTTACCTCTTCCTCCAGAACCACCAGATCCACCAGAACTAGAGCCACCTATACCCCTTGTTCCTCCACCGATAGTCGAAAGTGGGCCAATAGATGTACTTCCATGTGTCCCAACATTAGTACTAAAGCGAACTCCTACGATCTGTAAATTGGTATTACTCCTAGAAGTGAGTCCAAAAAAATTCTGCACGCTTGAGTTCGGTCTTTGATGATGCACCTAAAAATGTACCTACAAATAACAAAGAAGATGTTTACTGGCCATATATGTACTTATTATCCGACTTACTCCTGCTCTTCTACTACCCAAACCAACTGGTTTGACTACTAGTTATACTAGATAGTGGAAATCCAAATGCAAGGGATAGGTTCGTAGATGTAGCACCCACGACCCATATCATCTTTCTTGGCACACTCCCACGTGAAGTTGAGAAGGATTCCCTATCATTCTTTCCCATATGGGGGAGTTCTAAATGCTCTAGCTCCACGCCTCCTGCATGAGCTTCAAATCCTTCACGAGCCATCTCTCTCCTCAACGTCATCCACTCTGCAATATAACGTTGCTTCCCTATTTCCCTCTCTCACGCCTCATTATACTTAAGTTGTCTTTCTTCTCTCTTCCTCTCTGTGATAGGTCTACCATCCTTCACCAAACCTAATTCTACCACTGTGCGTGGTGGGTTTTAGCTATCCATCGATTTTCTTCCAAGTTCAAGGTTACTTATCAAGATTTTGAGCATTAATGAAATTCCTTGTAAATAAGTTCCCTTGGGATAACATAAAAATGGAACTCAGCTACCTCAGAAATAATAAGTGGAAATTGAGTACTCCAAAATATAGCTATTCAAAACACCATGGAACCAAATATCCACAGCACGTGTCTAAATCAGATCAACATTGTAGAGGGCCTGAAATTCTTCCTGCGTCTAGACAAATGTGTGAACCTCCAATTCCTTTTAGATGCATAAGCAACTAGCCACTCGTATAACTCTACTAGAAAGATAACAAAGAATCTCTCATACAAACAGTCATACAAATTCTACTCCACCCACACGCATGCATCAAACTCAGATCCAATGTTGAACCTCCGAGCGTACTCTTCTTCCAAATATTTTATCCACTCCTCAACACTTGCTAAGGTCAACTAGTACGTCTTCATCACAAAACATCCTGAAAACAACTGAAAAATAGGTCCCGGTAACATAACCAATGATGCATCCTAGAATCCACTATGAAAACCCAAGCACGTTGGCACATCACCCATCTTGAGCTGAGCACTCACCCGAAGCGCGCAAAAGTACCAAGCCCCTTTTTATATTTACTTGTGCAAGATGTTAATGTGATGAAGATAGAGCATATACAGGTCCATAAATAAACATAAAAATTCCACAGTGCATAGCCACATCTAGATCTTAGAGATTTATGAATTAAACAATAACTATGATAAGATTAACCAAACAAGAACCAATTATAGTCATGTTTAACACCATTATCCATCCAATATACTCCATTACATTAAACACAGTAAAACATAGAAGCTTCTTACATTATAAAGTATCTCCATAAGTTATGCACGCACTAGACCCAAAGAATATAAATCTACTGTAACTTAGTCTAAGCATCTCTCTCTAAACTACATAGTTCACTACATATTTATAGAGGTAGGTACTTTCCTTCACCGACTACACACTTCCCAAAATAGGTCACATGCTGAAAATAGCCATGAACCTTTACAATATCATGTATATATGTAAGTGCGCTAATAATAGACATCCTATAGCTAAGCTGGAATAAGTAATCCTATTATTATCTTCATACATGGTGCTTATCGACGTTCATTCCCAAAATAGTATTTGCATGTTCACGCAAGTCTCCATCCCAATGTGTGTTTTGCACGTTATCTCCAAAAATATCATGCATCCATGAAAACATGCTAAGTCCCAAATCAGCTTACACATTTCCTTTCCTATCATTCCGCTCCTTCAAATGTGCCTTATTCCCACATGCACATTCTTTATGTGTCTTCTCCTTAGAATAATATGTATGCTACAAAAAAATTTACGAGGAATTAAGAGTTTTCCAAACACCGAAGTCTGAAATTCAGGTTTCGGATTTGAGTTCTCTTATTCGGGTTTTTCATTATTTGTAAGAAGGAAATTTTCTCAAATTTCTGAAGTCCAAAACTCTAAAGTTCCAAAATTTCGTAACTTCGACCTTTTGAGTTTCTGAGTTTTCCTTATCATTTCTCGCTTGTTTGCGTATTTCATTTTTGAACTCCGAAAGTCCAAAGTTCTGAAATTTCATAACTTCAGCCTTTCAGGTTTCGGGGTTTCATTTCGTAGCCGAGATAATTTGAATGTCAGAATACTTCCAAACTCAGAAAGTCAAAGTTTGAAATTTGAGCTTCGGCCTTTCAAGTTTTGGGTTTCGGGTTTTGTATTGAAACTATCGCGCTTAAATTTTGGATTTTAGGCTTTCTAAGGAACATTTAATTTCCAACTACCCCACACGTGTCATCCTGCGGGCATTAATTTTGGGTTTACCTATATAAACCTATATTTTCACCTGTCATTTTTACCTGGCTTTCGCTCTGACACCTTGATTTTTACTATGTCATATCGTACCTTAAGGCATCATTTTCAAGGTAATTTTTTGAGTTTATTTAATATTTTTGGTTTAGATTGACCATGGTTTTTATTTTCTATCATCCTTTTCTTTCCATTCTTTCTCTTCTTGCTCAAACATGGAAGCCACTGTTGTTTTCTATTTATTTTTAGTCTTTTCAAACATGTCGTCTGGACTTTTTATTTGATTTTGCAAACAGGCGTCAAACCTCATCAAATTCAAGGGTTGTGTAAAATTTTCCTTTCAGATATGTGGAATTATTAGCTTTCGAAAGTGACCATCTTGGGAGTTACCTTTTCGGGATTTCATAGGTCTATGTTTCAGAGGTTGTTATTTGAAACTTTCATAACTAAGGCTTTTGGACTTCCGGAACTCTTCAACTTTCAGGTTTTGAAGTTGGATTGTTTTTGGACTTTTGGGTTTTGGAGTTGGATTATTTTTAGACTTTTGGGATTTGGTTTTGAGTTTTTAAGAGATTGTTAATAAATTTTCAAGGTTCAATCGGATTCCAAACCATGAATTCATGTCAACCTCTTCATCAAAACGCAAGTGGAAAAAGGAGTATGTTAGGTTAATTAATTATGCATAGTATAAATTGATTATTTAATTAATTTTATTAATTAAATAATAATGTTATATGGTTATATTATAAACCATATTATTGTTGTATGTTGTTATATGGTTTTTAAACCATATTTGTCTTTTATTTCCACAGGCATAATTGTTATAATTGTTATAACAATTTATGTGCTTCCCGGATGTATTTTGGAAGCTGTTGTGAGTTTAGTTTTACCTGTGCAACCTATTTCTTTTTCTGCACATGGCTATTCAATTCCTATAAGAATTACAGCACTCCATTGTATTCGAGTGTTGATTTTGCATTAATATATTTTACTGAGCTTCCGTTCATGTTTGTGAAATTACATTTGGTTTTGAAGCGAGGTTGAAGGATATTGGAGGATTGCTGTGAGTTTGAGGAGCATTGGAGAAGCTTGTGCAAGAAAAAGAGAACGAGTTTCTTACGCAACTTCCCAACCCCATCCCTGCAATACCACCATCAAATTCCTCAAAACCACCTTTATTCATTGCAATTAAGGTTGAGGAGGATAGAATTCACCAAGGAAGAGATTACAAGCTCAAAGGAAGAAAGAAAATTGATCTAAGGCACCATACACACTCCAAGCCACCTTCATTCTCACCAAAACCACCTGTCATTTTTTCTCTTTGCTGGAATTTTTGCTCAAAACCACCTTTCTAAAACCATGGTTTTTGAAGAGGTATGGTTTACTGATTTGGAAGTGTTTAATTACATTTCACTCTTTACGTATACTTGTTGACTTAGCTGCCCAAGTGGCTAGTATAACTTTTGTAAGACACTTCCCATTAAAAGAGGTCAAGGGGTCAAATCCCCCTCCCTCACCAACTACCAAATTTGGTGAAAATTCAAATTTAGTTATAACTAACTAAATTTAGCGAGAAAAACCCTATTTTAGGGTTAAAAAAATTCTCCACTCTGCATATTTTTGCATTCGAGCACTTTTTTCCAAAGGAGGGCTATCTAAAAACTTCATTTTGAGCTAGTTTTTTACAGTTGTTTGCTCAGCAAGCCGTATTGGGCTCCGAAGGCCACCAGGGCCCCGAAAAACAAATTTTTTGCCTGCCATTCAATTTTTCCAGATTTTTGAATGTAATTGCATGCTTCAACATATTGTACTATTTGTAGGTTTCCATAATCAACTAAAAACTTTGTAACTACTTAGAAACTGGAAAATTTGTAATACAAAAAAAGTAAAAATTGGTTCTGTAACACTCACGAGATCCTAGATCTCATTCGCAGTGTTCGGTGTATACGGTGCCTCTGCGAAGTGGTTATAGGTAAAGCCGTCGTGACTACTACTACACTTAACGCCTAATATAGCTGCAACAACGTCATCTAAGCATCATCCCTATAAATTGACGGGGATTAATAAGGTCACAGTGCACACACTATGAGCCACCACATCAAATCTGTGAATGATTACTCGACATAAATATGGACTGAAAAATTATCCGAGTATCTAGTGAAGTTACGCACGCATATGAGGATATTTCTTTGAGATGGTGTTAATAATCGCATAGACCCAAAGATGATCTTGTCTTGGTACCACATATTAAATTCTTTCACATACATTAACACCTCTTTCACGTACCACCGGTATATAGAAAAGGGCGAGCTAATTCCATATACCGCGGGTATATCGGAAGGAGCATATATAGAAAGGTTCAAGATATCGATTTGGACCTTATACCTAGAGTGATAAGAGCCAAACCCTGTCAGTGATTTCTACAAAATGGGCACCAATGCCCCCAATTTTTTTCTTCCAGATTCACAACTACTCAGAGGAAACAACTATGCTGCATGGAAGACAAAAATCAAGACACAACTTGAGTTTGAAGAGATCTGGCCTGTTGTGACTGGTACTCTAACCAGATCAACAATTGATACAACACAATAATGACAATTTGATAGAGCAGATCAGAAAGCAAAACTCATCATCTTATTTGGAGTGTTCGACGATGTGCAACCCCACATTCGTGATGCCACAACAACCAAAGAAGCATGGGATAATTTGAGCACAATATATGAGGCCAAGAACAAGAATGTCATACTAAATTTGCAGAGTCAGTTACATACACTAAAGTTCAAACAGAATGAAAAAATCAAAGCTTTCTTGAGAAGAGTTGCAGAGTTAAGGGCTTCACTTTTAGCCCTAGGAGAAGCAGTCAAAGATGAATCTCTCATTCCCATTGTTCTGAGAGCTCTCCCTTCTTCTTACCACATTTTTGTCACAACACTAAACTTGTCAGATATGACAGTTAGTTTTGACAAATTGGTAAACCTACTGCAACAAGAGGAAGCCATGCATAATAAGGATGATGAAGAGGAGCAGGCACTTTCTTCACATCAAAAATGGAAAGGAAAAGGTAAAGGAAAACCTAATTCCTATCAAAATTCCCAACATCAGAATTAGTATCATGGGGACAAACAATAAAAGAAGCAATGTCCAATCTGCAAATGAGGACATGACTTAAAAGATTGTTGGTATAACACTTATAAGAAAGGTTCATCAAGCAGCTCACGGACCTCCACAACAATTTCACAAGGGACATTCTAACTACAATCAAGGGCATAAAAAGGGGAAGCTGGAAAAGAAGAACCCATCAAGAAGAGGAAATATTGTTGAGCAAGAAGAAGCAGTCAGAAAATGAAGACCTCTTATTCACTTTGCTCGATCAAGTGAACCATCCACGTCCTCTAGTGATGTCTAGTATGTTAATTCAAGATCCACTCAACCCATGACCAGCCAGAGACTCTGGTTTACTTCAATGAGGACACACCATCGAAAAATCATGTTTTGTTGGGAGACGATTCTTCATATACGGGGATTGAGAATATTTCTCTACCCCTTGGTTCACGAATGGCGTAGACTATCGGATGTCTTATATGTCCCCTGGGTTGACAAAGAATCTACTTTCGGTCGATCAACTCCTTGATCACAACCTAAAAATGACTTTGATAGTCATTCCGGCAAGAAAACATGTTTGATTCGAGATAAATCACAAGGCTCGAAAATAGTTGCAAAATCCTCCAATTTGGGACGCATGTTCCAACTTGATTTTGTCGCATAGATGATCGGACACTTATGGCTAAGAACTCTACCTCGGCAAAGACAATTGTGGCATTGGATACTTGGTCATATAAGTTTAAAATATCTCGAGACACCTCCTCGGTATAATATGGTAAATGGGCTACCATCTCTTCAAAAGGATACAGACAAGTATCCTCATTACCTAGCAGGAAAACAACACATAGCTTCATTCCATAAAAGTACTTTTTGATCTCATGGCAAGCTTGATTTGGTTCATATTGATCTTTGTTGTCTGATGCAACCAAGTAATTCTAGGTTCCAATATTTCATGCTTTGTGTTGACGACTACTCAAGAAAAATGTGGATTTTTGTCTTCATAAGAAAAGTGAAGCTTTTGAAACTTTCAAGAAGTTCAAAGTAGTAGTTGAGAACAAAACTGGTCATCACATCAGAACTCTCCACTCAGATCGAGGGGAATTCACCAGTAATGAGTTCAAAGACTATCTACAAACTCACGGGATTCATTGATAAATGCCTCCTCCACACACACCACAGTAGAATGGTGTCGTTGAGAGAAGAAATCGTACTATAATGGAAATGGTGTGATGCATGATTGATGACTCTGGACTTGTAAAGAAATTAGGGAGAAGCAACAAAGACATAAAGTGTATTTGTTGAACAAAATTCCCATAGCTACTCTTGATGGAGTAACACCACAAGAAGCATGGTCAAAATGGAAACCATCTGTTGCACACCTTAGAGTATTCGGGTGCAAAGAAAGTATGCACATACCAAAGTAGAACAGAAAGAAATTGGAGATGAAGTCATAGAAACTCGTCTTCATTGGGTACAGTGAAGAGACTCTTGGTTATAGATTGATGGATCCTAAAACCATGAAAGTATACACCAACAGAGATGTTGAGTTCTTTGAGAAGAAGGAAGCAGAGTCTCCTCCTCCAGACTCACCTGATGTAGATTCTTCACCAGTTGTAAAAACTTAAACTAATGTTCCCACTGATGATGAAAGTGATGATGGGGATGATGGTGTTGATATGATACAACCACAACCCACGGGAACAGTTCAGCGTATGCCCAAGTGGTGTACTAGCACATTACGAGATGTAAGAATGGATGCTCCACTGAATACATCCACCCCTGGAGCACAGACTCACAATAAAGCAAGAGAAGAAGTTAACCTTGCTTTGATGAGTAAATTAATTGAATCGGATGAGCCCCACTGATCTAGGAAGCCCTACATTCAAAAGCTTGGAAAGATGCCATGGATTCGAATATCAATAAGTGATGAAAAATAACACTTGGCAACTTGTCAATCTTCCACCAGGGAAGAAACCCATTGGATGTAGATGGATATTCAAAATGAAGTACAAAGTAGATGGGACAATGGACAAGTACAAAGCAAGACTTGTAGCAAAGGGTATGCATAAAAAGAAGGCATTGACTACGAGGAGACATTTGCTCCCATAGCTAAAATCAAGACAATCAGGATGATCTTTACTCTAGCTGCATAGTTTGGTTGGAAACCCCATTAAATAGACGTAAAAAGTGCCTTCCTGAATGGAGATTTACAAGAAGAAGTCTACATGACTCAACCTGAGGGATATGTTGTACCGGTCAAGAAGAAAAGGTATGCATACTCGGAAATCTTTGTATAGTCTCGAAAAGCACTCGGGCATGGTACATCAAGATTGATGAGCATCTCGTACAACATGGATTTGTTAGAAATCCATACGATCCCAATCTTTACCTCAAAAAGCAAGGGGGAGATTGTCATTGTCATTGTCTATGTCAACGATCTAGTTATTCACTGGCAGTTTAGTGAAGATGATTGATGCAACAAAGAAAGATCTTAATCGATCGTTTCAACATGATAGATCTTGGGCTAATGGACTATTGTCTTGGATTGGAAGTATGGCTAGAAAGAGAATCACATCTTTGTTTCTCAGATGAAATATACCAATACAACACTCGAGAAATTTAGGATGATGGATTGCACACCAATTTCTACACCCATGGAGAACATATTATAGTTATCTCGTTTAGATCCATCTCCTGAGGTAAATTCCACTCTCTATCGGCAGTTGATTGGGAGTCTCATTTACCTGACCTACACTAGACCAGATATCAGCTTTGCAGTAAGCTATCTATCCAAGTTCATGCAGGAACCCAAATTTTTCATTGGAAAGTAGAAAGGTGCATCTTGAGATATCTCAAAGGATCAGTGGATCTTGGTCTAGAATACAAGAAGAACGATAACTTCTTCTTGTCTGGATATTAGGATTCAGATCATGCAGCAACATTGATGATAGAAAATCCACTTTAGGATTTGTGTTCTTTATGGGATCTGGACCAATATCATGGGGAAGCAAGAAACAACACTTTGTTTCTCGTTCTTCCACAGAAGTTGAGTATCATTCTACGTAGGAGAAGCTGTTTGTGAAGTGATTTGGCTACGTCGCATACTAGAAGGACTTGGAATACCACAGGACAAACCGACCACCATGTATGTTGACAATGAAGGTGTTCTCAAACTTTTCGCAATCTAGTGTTTCATGAGAGAACAAAGCACATTGAGGTACAGGTTCATTTCATATGTAAGCATGTGTTGAAGCACAACATCCAGCTTCAATTTTGTCCAACAGCTAAACAACGGGCAAGATATCTTCACAAAGTCACTTGCACGTGACAAGTTCGAGTTGTTCAGAGAGTTCCTCTCCTCATCCCTTAAGACAATGCACAATTAAGGGGGGGAATGTTAGGTTAATTAATTATGCATAGTATAAATTGATTATTTAATTAATTTTATTAATTAAATAATAATGTTATATGGTTATATTATAAACCATATTATTGTTGTATGTTGTTATATGGTTTTTAAACCATATTTGTCTTTTTATTTCCATAGGCATAATTGTTATAATTGTTATAACAATTTATGTGCTTCCCGGATGTATTTTGGAAGCTGTTGTGAGTTTAGTTTTACATGTACAACCTATTTCTTTGTCTGCACATGGATGTTCAATTCCTATAAGAATTGCATCACTTCATTGTATTCAAGTGTTGATTTCACATTAATATATTTTATAGGCTTTCGTCCTGTTTGTGAAATTACAGAGTATACATTCTTAGGAGTCTCTCCTCATACTTGTTTATTGTTAGATGTAGGAAACATCGGAGACACCGATTTGGGATAGGTGGACATGGCAGATTTCTAGGAGAGACTAAAGGCTCCCAAGAAAACAACCTGGATGCAATCTATTTTTTAGAGTGGGCTTGCTCTCCCATTGCCTTTCTTGTATCCATACATTTCCCAGAGTTTGTTTTAACTGCAGCAGCTCATTTCGATAAAGATACTAAGTTTGTCAAGGATGATGATGGAAATATTGTAATCATATTGGATGCTGATTTCTTTGAATATTTATTCAAACTTCAGATGTTGAGGAATATGCAACAATTTCTCTCTGAGATGGCAGTCAAACACTGGGATAAAGAGTATGAATTATGTACAAAAGTCATGATGAAAAGTTACTTAGCTAAGGGTACTACTAAGCTCCCTAAAACATTGTTCCACTCAGACTTTATCCAGGAGGTCAATGACCTTATTATTCTCTTGAGTAGAGTTTCGGGTCTTTCTTCGGTGAAATAATTTCACGAGTGGATGTTCCTATATATCGCCACCATAAAAATAATGAGTTCATACGATGGGGGAGCATATCAGTACTTCAATATGTCATCAATTGGAAATTGTTTTGGTTTCAAAAGACTTTTCATGACTTCTTTCCTTGTCTATGCAGCAGTACGCTTTATGGGAGACTATACTAGATTGAACCCCAAAGGTGTTAGAAGCACATCTCAAATCTATGAGTTTTATCCTCAGCTCACTATGGAGGAGGGAAGAAAGCATTTCAGGAGAGTAAATGATGCATTCTTTGTTGTTCTTTTATATCATTTTGATAAAGATTTGTACAATCGTAGAATATCGATGAGGCCTTTCAGGAAGTAAGGGAATGGGGAGCCATATATCTTTAGTTTCTGACTTTTACATATATCAGGGTTCTAGGGTTTTTGGGTGCTCGAATAAGTTACCGAGATGTCCAACTGATAAATGGGTCTGTTAGAATTGGTTTGTCAATTACTTGATTATCATAAGATTCGAATAAGCGACACAAATCAAGAGTCCATTTTCCTATTTCAATTAGAAGGTATACTTGTGCCAGTATCTATAAATCCAAGAATGTAGATGGAGAAATGTTTGAGGTCACTTTGTGGACTTTTCATCCTAGGACCAACTTTGATTATTGGGGAAAATTTAGTGAAACAGGTTGGCAAGCTCCCATGTGCCACAGTTAGAAGACATCTAGATCCACTGTTATCGAGATGAAGTCATCATTAGACAATGAGAATTCAAAAGATTAACTTTGAAAGAGGTTAAACAATATGGTATTGCAGATGTTCCAGATGACATCGAAGATGATGATGAGGTACTTGACCGGTTTATAGGAGTGATAATATTGTTAATCAATTGTTACCTTGGATTGATTGGTATCAAGAAGAATGTTCTAACACAAAGGAAAGGGTGGGGCCCATTTTGTAAAGGACATATGATTGGTTGGATACTCTGGGTATTTCACCTAAGGATCAACCTATAAAGGTAGTTCAAGTTCAGACAACATTAAGCCTTCCCACATCTTCGAGGAGAAAAATATCCACTCAAAAGACTACCATAACTCCAAGAAATATTTCCTTTGTAGTAGGAGGTTCTTCTTCTAAGGTTTTTACTGCTAAGGTCGTGCCCAAAAATACAAGTGTCTGAGATTATTAATGTCATTACTTCTCCATTTGAGTCTCAATATTTGCTTCAAACTCCTTCATTGTCATTTTCACTACTGTTCTTCCTCCTCTTCCCTTATCATTTGTCATTCTATCTTCCATTTCCACTTTTCCATCTCCTTCAATGGCCCAGGTTTTCTCATCCCTACTCATTCTCTTAGTTGGAGAGATGATTATTTCCCCACATTCTACTCCACCTTCTCATCAACTTCCTCTTGCTTCCATTCCCGTTTCATCCACTCCTGAGGCTATTCTAACACCTATGCCTTCTATCGTTACCACCTCCATTCCATCTTCTACTACTGCCACTAGTGCCATGATTTTATCCAGTACCCTAGTTTCAACTTCAGTAATGACATCTTCATCCGCATCTGCCATACCTGATTGGTTATATCACCAAACCCCAAAGCAAAAGAAAAAGGTGCCCCTAGTGGATGTAATTGACCTAAGTGTGATAGAACCAACTCTAACAAGATAGGCCAAATGGCCAAGAATCATCTCTAACTTATCAAGAAATCATTCAGGTGAAAGGTTCGTGGAGATAGCTACCCCACGGAAGGAAAAACCAAAGAAACTATTACTGCAATCAGATTATTAGATTTCTAGGTTTCTTTGGGAAAAGCAACACACGAAGGGGTGAAACAAGATGTGCAAGTGGCTCTGGGAAATTTGTTGGAAAAATATGACAAGGATAAGGCTTCAAAGGATGAGTTAAAGACAAAGGTTGAGCAGCTCACTGCTCTTCTGAAGAAAGTAACACAACCCACTTTGTCTACTGATCCTTCAACTACAACTGCTCTGACAGTTTCTTCTCAGCTTGGATGATATTTCATATCATGAAATCGAGAAGATAGGTCAAAAGGGAAGATCAGTGGATGGATGGATTGAATGCATACTTCAAGAATCAAATCCATTGATTAAATGATAAATTGAATACTAAGAAAGATTCCATAAGGAAACTAGATGCATCCATGTCTAAAGAAAGCAACAATTTGGGTCTTAATTTGGTTACCTGGGAAGAAATCAAAAGTATTGATACATATCTACTCTTCCAAGAAGGTGTGGTGAATAGTGCCTACAAGTTGTTTGAATTTCAAAAGGCCATGGAATTCAGGTCACAGGTGTTACAAGATTTGATTAAAAAATTGGATGAAAAACAGGTTGAAATAATAGATGCGTTGAGTGATATTTCAGAAGAATTTGAGGAGATCCACTATAAGTTCTTCAATGAGAACATTGACGCCCTTCCAATTGATCAAGTGAAGACCAATTTCAGAAGTTTGGTAAAGCAAGATGATGAAGTTACAAAAACCTTCGACATTAATTCAATCTACAGACTTGTTTCATGCTAGAATTTCATAAATCGGATCAAGAAAGTTATAAGAAAGTTGAAAAGGTTACCAGTTAAGGTTGTAAGGGAAGTGGATACAGCAGATGTAGTAAGTCAGTACGCATGTGGACTGAAGAGGAAGAAATACAGGAATTTTGAAGTGCTTCATGGAATTTAAGCAACATACGGCTGTGAGCAAGGAGATTCGGGATAAAGATGAACAAGAAGCAGATACTGCATGGCCAAGTTGAGCTTGGTGGCCATTGTTGAACAAGCTCGAGTTCTTGGTTGGTCAAAGGTTACAGGGTTGACTTAGTCAAACTTTTGAAACTACTTTGCTATTTTTATGGGAGCTTGTTCCCTTGAACTTAAATACATTCTATTTTTAGCAATTAGTTAGCTAAAGGTGGGGCTGTAATGGCCAACCTCTTGAACTTATAAATAGATTAGAGGTGTTAAGAATTGGTATAACTTTTAGATTTGGTGAGAATACTCTTCAATCTTGGAAGAGTTTTCAAGCTACTTTGAGCCTTTTGATAATATTCAGAATGATATTTTGTCGTGGAATGTATGGTGTATTGTGCTCCAATTGATTAATCTCTAATTTGTGAATGTTTAATTCCTTGATATGGATTGATTGATCTACCTTTATATTAGTTATTTTTCTTTAATCTTGAGGAACATGACATAGAACCTTTGTGTTTCAGCTATGGAGAATTTATTCCCTTTCTATTATCAAAGTGAATTATACTTACCAGTCAAAGATTAGAGAGTATCACATGAAATGTGCATATAATTGATTGTTGTGATATGTTAATTATGTTGTTGAATGAATCTATCTATTCAGTTTGTAACTTGGTGCATCACCTTATTTAAAGTTTTATTGTTATTTATCTCTAACCTAAATCCGAAAGACTAAGTAGATTAGGATATTTATGTGTTTTAGCTTTGCACTTTTATCGGAGATCAAGTGATCTAGGTTCAAAAGGAATTCGGCCTTATCCAGAGGTTCATCCCAAGACAACAAGGTCCCACACCTTGGAGATGTTCCAACATTGCACGATATCACTCAAATATTCAACGGGTGCCCGATCCACGTGACAACACTCTCTAGAATTGATCCTTGATAAATGATCAAGTCTCAGTTGTTATTTATTAGCTACTACAAATGTAAAATAAAATTCCTAAAAAAGGAGTATCCACTAGCAGATGCACCCTTGCAAAATAGGTTTGTTGACCAAGTACTTCAATGTCATATGATCTATATAGAAAATAAACAATGTGGCCAATAAGTATTGTTGAAAGATGTGAAACTCGTAGATCATAGGTAATGTCTAGCACTCCTTGGTTGTATAATTATGCTCTGTTGATCTCAAATTAGTACTAGAAAATCATATGGGATGATCCACATTACCCTCTCATAGTTATGCTAAGATTTTGCCAATAGCCATGCCAGAGGAATCAACATGTACATGGAAATGTTTGTTTGATGAAGGGAAGCACAAGGTTGGTGTAGTGGTTAGCTTCTCCTTAAATGTTTATAACACCTTTTTTTGTGCATCACCCCAATAAGAATTCCCTTTGGCTTTGAGAAATTACTCTAGGGGTATGAAAATCTTTGTATATCCTTTGATAAACTTCATATAATAACCAGTATGCCCAACAAACAACGGACTTCACTTTGGTTGGTAGGTTCTTCGAATCCAAAAATCACTACAATTTTAGCTGGATCCACCAATAGTTCATCCTTACAAATAATGTGCCCAAGTAAAGCTCATAATGGTATAAAAATATACACTTCTTTATATTGAGATAGGTGTTTAACTTCCTACATTTTCAAACATAAGCCTCATATTTGTTGTTGCCCTCAAAATTCCCCTCATTTTGAAGTCCAGATTAAAAAAATTTGAGTTGGTGCCTTTGAGAAATGTTTAAAGCGAGAGGAAGAGGTTTGGGAAGATAGAAAAAAATTGTTTTGTAGTCTGAGTGGTTTGATGTATTATCCATTTTCTTGTATGGAAGCGTGAAAATCTTTATCTTCATTTTGGATGCGGGGAAATTATCAATCCTTCTCTTTGGTCATGGATCGCGTCTAGCCTTGCATTGTTAGCAGTTTCTCTTTACATGGAGAAACATTTTGAAATTCAGGCGTAAATGGTGGAGTTTCCCCTCTCTTTATTTTTCCACAGTCGTGAATGACAGTGTTTCTTCCCAGTCAATTTTTCCCCCATCCATCCGCAGTTATGTGGACATCTCTAATCGGATGCGGCAGGACGGGTTCTTTTTTCGAACTTGTCACTTTTGTTATTTTGGAAAAAGTGTCAAATTGGCCCCGCAGTCCGAAGGACTTTGATTGGCTGTTCGGAAATATGAAGCATCGGGTCCTTTTTGCGAACTTATCAATTTTGGTTATTTTTGCAAAATGTCAAATTAGCCCCATGGCCCCGAAAGTTCTGATTGGCTATTTAGCGAGAAGGCGGAAAGGCGGGCCCTTTTTACATTTTGAGGCATTATGGTGAAAAGGATTAAAGTATAAAATAATTCCTAAGGCCCGCAAAAGTACACATGGCCATTTTTAAGTTCGGCGGTGTTGTCACCCTCAAAATTCCCCTCATTTTTCAAGTCTAGACCTAAAATTTTGAGTTGGTACCTTTGGAAAAGTGTTAAAACAAAGTATTTTTAAATTTGGTACTTTATAAGGACTTAAGGATTCTTAGAACCTTCTCCATTAGATGGGAAATTTCTTCCCCTTTCCAAAAAGGTAAAGAAGTCCTTCTAACTCCTTATACTTTGTGAGTTATGGCTCGGTGGACCTAAGATGGTGTTTTTTGCCAAAAGCGGGCCGCGGGGCTCGGGAGTTATTTTGGAACTTTGTTTTTGGTGAAAAAGTGCAATTAGTGATGATGAAGCCCACAATCCCGCACGGAGAATTAAAATAAGAATTCCCAAGGCCCATGACCAATCGAGATGTGGACACATGTTGTTTTGACCAGTTGAAAAGTTAAAGCGGAGGTATGGGTTGGTGAGAGAACTTTGAGTCATTAAGTTTTTATGGTTAAAAAGACTAAAGGAAAAAGGTAATCCATGACCCCGCCACCAATCAAATGATGCCACTTGTTCAAGATGAAAATTCAAAGTGGGAAATGTGGGCCGTCGGCGGGAATTTAAGTTTTTGCCTTTATGGTGAAAAGCATAAAGTATGAAGATAAACCGCTTCCCCATGACCAATTAGAGAGTGCCACATGTCGCATTGCACCATTGAAAAGTCAACATGGAAAAGTGGATCATCGGAGCATTTTTGGAAATTTAGTTTTATTTCCAAGAGTGAGGTAAAAATCATAAAATGGTCACAGTTCGCCTTGGTCTTTTGCCCGCCTTAGTTGAAAAGACAAAGCTGGGGAAGAAAGTCCATGAGAGGAATCTAAGTTTTGAGACTTTTTGCTGAAAAGGTTGAAATGTTGTAAAGAGATCCGCACTCCCATCTCCAATCAAATGATGCCACGTGTTCACGTTGAAAAGTCAAATCGGCCCGGACCAAAATGTCAAAAATTGCCAAATCTCCATAAAAGTTATAAAATGCGAAGGGCTTGTCGCGCCCGCTCCAATCATTTCCTGCCACATGGATGGCTCAAATTTAAAGTTGTAAAATCAATATGAATGGTCCATATTTAAACTTGTGAAAGAATGTAACGGATTTACAATATGAAAATCTGGTTTTTTCCGCCATTTTCGTTTCTCTGCAAATCGGGAATTCGAAAGGGTGCGAATGATTTGGAAAGTTTGTAACCATTTCTTGCTTGCTTGATGAAGTTAGCTTGTTTCTTGATGGCTATTTGATGGGATTTCAAATCCATTTTAAAGGGATCAAATTACGATACTGACGGGATGGTAATTTTGAATACAAAGAAATCAATACGAAGGTTTTCCCCTTTCTTCCTCTGTTTCTCTCTCTTTCTTGGTTCGATTTGTGAATCATTCAATCTTTGCATGCTAGAAACTTTGTGTTCTTGTAAATGTAATCTTGAGAACTTTGTGTCTACGGGATTGTGTCGATATAAACGTGAATGGTTCTATTTTGTACTTCATTTTTCTCAATACATATTAGGGTTTTCTCTGTTATCTCTTTTCCCTGAAAGTATTGCATTCTTCTTCCTCCCTCATCTCTTAATTCTTCTATCCTCATGTGTTGATAACTCTCATGGCATAAAACTCTTTTCAAGATATCAAAAGACCACATTATGATGAACATTGTATATTTGTACATAAGTTTTTGTTGCTTTCAATAAGGGAACCTCTCCCATCAAAGAGGAGGGACTTTCTTGTCCCCTGACTGTGGTTTCATTCAAAGTGCAAATCTGAAACCCAACAGTTTTTGGTGACTCTATTGGGGATTCATTTCAATGGATTTCCTTTCTGAAAAGAACAACAATTTGATCATTTCCTTGATCTGGCGACTCTAAGATACACTCGGGGTAGAAGAGCCCTTGGGATTGAAGATTCTCAATTTCAACTTCTAGATCAACAAGGTTTTCAACTTCCTCCAACAAGAAGAAACAAAAGAGCTCGTTCTACAAGCACACCTCCTACTGAAGACAAAGCTTCTGGGAGTGATATTTCTCAAGCACAACTTAGCCCTAATCTTCATGCCCTAGTTCTTATTAGTGTTTCAGTTCCACTTCAAGCAATTTTTCCAAGGATGGCAGCACCATTGCCTTGGGGACAACAAGTTGGGCCTCTTGCCCTCCCTCAACCTTTGCATGAGTTACCTAGGGGTAACAGAAATAACTTTCCCAAGTTCAGAGGTGATGGAAAGGTGCACCCTGATGAGCACATTATAGCCTTCATAGTTGCATGTGGAGTCCTAGGGGTGGAACATGAGGATGTATCTATTAGGATTTTTGTGGAGACTTTGCAAGACAATGTTGTAGACTGGTTTTACCATCTTCTTCTGTTGGGACCATCACCAATTGGAATACCATGAGAACTAGATTTGAGAACCGTTTCAAACCTACGAGAGGATGTGCATGCTTTGCTAGCCCAAATTTCTCAAATCAAGAAGGAATCACATGAGCCAATGAGAGAATTTATGGCCAAGTTCAACAAGCTGATTAACTTATGGATCAGATTCAAAAATGCTTCTTCTTGAATGCTCAATTTCTTGAAGTGAGCTATGCCCTGAGGAGATCCAATCTTGCAACTTTGGAGGTTGATCAGAGATTGGTTGTTAGTGTTGAAGATGACTTAATCATGTCTAGAAAACTGAAGAGAGAATATTTCAAATCCAAAGCATCACCTTCTTCTTCTTCTTCTTCTTCTAGAGCTAATGCAGACCAGTTGGTGCAAAAGCTTGCAAATGACCTCATTGCCCTCAAGAAGCAATTGGCTCAACATGCTCCATATCAAGATGTTCCAAGGAAGAACTTTCAACCTAGGAACCGTTTGGTTTCCTCTCAAACCAGGTTGGCAATTGAAGGTCCACCCCTCAAGGTGCCTGTTAATGCCACTTGTGAGGTTCTTGAACCTGATGATGAAGATGAGAATGAACTATATGATGAACAAGAAGATGAAGCTGATGAAGAATTAGAGGAGCTTGGTGGATCTCAAGTTCATTTCCTCACCACTGAGGGTGTAGATGAAGAGGATGATTATGATGATGTAGTGGCAGAGATGAATAGCGAGTCATATGTTGTTATGACCTAGGAGAAGACCAAAAAAAGAAAAAAGTGGTGCAGCCTGCTAAAAGATCTAAGGAGTACCCCATCACCATTCCAGTGATTGCAAAAAGAGGAGCTCCTATTCCCACTACTTCCACACAAAAGGTAGGCTTTGCTAGTCCTTCTTCTTCTTCCTCCACTTCTAAAGCTTCTTGTCCTCTAAATGATAAAGTTGATAGATCAAATTTTTCCCTACTCATAGTAGTGATGCCCATCCACATCTAGATATTTTGACATTATTGATCACTTAAAAATACCAAGATTCAGATTTCAGAGGCTGAGTTTTATCAGACCCATCCAAAAGCCTTTGCCAAGATGGTTAATTTTGTCAATTCTAAATCCAAAACCCCATCACCTACTTCTAAAGGTCTCTTTCCCACTCCTTCTTCCTCACCCCAACCAAGCCTTGTGGCTGCAGTCACTTCACCCCATGAGAAAATCAAACCTTTCTATGTGACTCTCCTCATAGCTGGCCACAAACTTAGCAATTGTGTCATTGAATCTGGTGCATTAGATAATGTAATGCCTACCAAAGTGGCTCATGATTTGGGCTTAACCCTAACCCACACCTATGGCTCTTGTTATTCCATGGAGATTAAAGAATTGACTTTGATTGGGAGAATCAAAGATGCACATGTAGCTTTTTCACGCTTTACCAGAGAAGAAGGTTTTAGTGATCCGTAAACTCTTCAACTTTGGAATTATTCACAAAATCACAATTACTCGCTATTGTTCGATTTCTATTAGAAAATAACAAAGATAGCTAGCGAATAGATTATTATTGTGCTTAGAATCAACAATTGTAGTAAAGGAAAGAATAAAAACTCATAACACTAACAATTTTATCCTGGAAACCTCCAATGGAGGAAAACCAGTCGGGAAGGGCAATTGCTCTTTCTTCCCACTTCTATTGGCCAATTCAAATCACAAGTATAGAATTTACAATAAGTATGAAAGGGAAGTAGATAATATCTCAACACTTCCTTTCAATTACTTGTTTGCTCTGTCTCAAACTCCTTTCTTCTACAAAATACAATTTCCAGCACTAAGACTTCTTGCTCACTTGCTCTCATGCTTCGATGATCTTCTACACTTCTACAATCATGTATTTATAGCCTTTCTCATGTCCTCTCATGCACTGGAGAATGGGAAAGGTCATGAAGGTGAAGGGAAACAAACATCCTTTCAAATTTGGAGGTTGTTCATTTCAAATTTTCTCCAATCTGCTCCAATATTGTGAAGGGTCCATATCTTAGTGGCTTGAGCTTCCGTGCTTGACCTTGTATTCTTTCCTTGCTCAAGTAAAGCCAAAATTTATCTCCAACATGAAGCTTGTGTTCCCTTCTATGTTGATCATGCCTAGCTTTATACTTAGCTTGAGATTTCTCTAGTTGTTCTTTGACCTTGAGATGGATTTGTTGGATCCTCTCAATGAATTTGTTTTCTCTAGTCACCTCTGTGTCTCGTGTATCCTCCTCATCCTGTTTTCCAACTGCTATGTCCATCAAATTTGTAGGTAGATATTCCAAGCATGCTTCAAATGGTGACTTCATAGTGGATGTGTGTACTTCCCGAGTTATAGGAATGTTGAATGTAGGCTAAGGACTCATCCCAAGTCCTTGGGTACTTACTGTTATACCCTCTAATCAACTGTACCAAAGTCCTGTTTACCACCTCTGTTTGTCCATCTGTCTGTGGATGGAAATTTGTGCTCCTCTGTAACCTGGTATCCATCTTGTCCCACAATGTAGTCCAAAAATTCCCCAAGAATATGGAATCCCTGTCAGAGACAATAGACTTTGGAAAACCAAAATGCACCCATACATTAGCAAAGAAAAGATCTGCTGCCTCATGTGCTTTTACTATCTTTTTACATGCCATAAGAATACACATTTTACTGAATCTATCAACAACAACATAGAGATAGTCATGGCCATGTTTAGACATAGGTAATCCTCCTACAAAATCCATAGAGATGTCCTCCCATGGATGAGTAGGTACTGGTAAAGGCATATACAAACCTTCCTTCCTAGTCTTTGGCTTGCTAGTACAACAAAGTTTACATCCACGAATAAATTTTGATACTTCTTCTTGCATATTGGGCCAATATACATACCTTTGCAAGTGGGTTACGGTCTTACCAACACCAAAATGTCCTGCTACTTTCGAGGTATGTGCTTCCCTCATCAATAGAAGTCTTTCTTCCTTAGGCACACAAAGTTCCCCATCGGTAGAGCAGCCCGTCCTTGAGATAACAATCTTCAATCCCCATCCTTTCAGCCCCTTGGGACTGTAACTTCTGAAATGTCACCCCAAAGTCTTTGTCTTGGGCATATGCCTCTCCGTAAGCTTCCTTCGTGAAGGGCTTGATCTATGAGAAATAGTGGCCAAGCAGGAGAATTTCTCTGTGTGGGTGGCCTAGACAACATGTCTGCCACCAAATTTGTACTACCCTTCTTGTATTTGATCACCAGATGGAACTGTTGAAGAAACCCCATCCATTTGTAGTGCCTTTCTGCTGCAATTTAGACTGTACTTGCAAATACTGGAGAGGTTTGTGGTTAGTGTGCACAATAGTTTCTTTACCCATCAAATAGTGTTTCCATTTTTTAATTACCTGAACTAGTGCATACATTTATTTATCATATACTGAATATCCTTTAATCGCATAAGTGAAAGTTTCAGAATGATAACTTACGGGTTTACCTCCTTGAAGCAACATTGCGTAATCACGCACTGTCTCTACTTCAAAAGGTTGCTGCAAACTAGGAAGAGCAAGTACTAGAGCATGACTAATCTTGTATTTCAATAACTCAAAGGATTTGTCTTGTTCCTTACCCCAGTCAAAACCCTTACTCTTTGTGGCCACTGTGTGTAGAGGTGTTGTAATCATGGAGAAGCCCGGAATGAACTTCCGCATGTATTATACTGCTCCCACAAAACTTCTAGTCTCTGTGGCTCCTGTTGGTGTTGGCCAATTAGTGATGGCTTCCACCTTCTTTGGATCCACTCGTAGCTCTCCTCCTCAACCATGTGCCCAAGATAGACAAGTGATTGTTTGGAAAATTCACATTTCTTCATATTACAAAGCAGTTGTTTCTCCTTGAGCACTTGCAAGACTTGTTGCAAATGTGTTAGATGTTCTTCCCATGTGGCACTAAAAATCTAGATATACAATGACACATGACTCTATGAAATCCCGCAATACATCATTCATCAATCTCATAAATGTAGTGGGTGTGTTGCATAATCCAAAAGGAAGTACTAACCATTCATACAAACCTTGTTTTTTCTTGAAGTCAGTCTTCCATGTATCCTCCTCCTTCATCTTGACTTGGTGATAACCAGACTTGAGATCCAACTTCGTGAAAAATTTAGCATGTTGAAGCTGGTCCAAGAGATCATCTATGTGGGGAAGTGGATATCTATTCTTTATAGTGATCTTGTTTAAAGCACGGTAGTCAATGCACATTCTCCAAGAACCATCCTTCTTTGGCACCATCACAATAGGTGAACCGCATGGTGAGGTGCTCGGATGGATCACCCCTTGGTCTATTAGTTCTTGGAGTTGTTTCTTTACTTCAGTACTCTCAAGTAAGGATTGCCTATACAATTCGATGTTCGGTAGAGGTGACTCTGGCAATGCTGAATCTCATGCTCTACTTCCCGTTTTGGTGGTAATCCACTAGGAGCTCTGAAATACTTCCTGAAAAGACTGAATAATACTATCCAAATCTTGTTTTCCTTGGTTAGAAATTTCTGAAACTTCTACCCCATCTTGCTTATCTTTTAACAAAAGTAAACAAAACTGATTATGATTTTCCTGAATTAGCTGTTTTGCTTGGTTAGCACTCACCATAGTAATTTGTGTCTTACGTTGGTGTGCCCAGATGTTGTAGCTGATCCCATCCTTGACCCATCTGTACCGGTTCTCCCTTCTCATAAATATAGCATCCCTAACATACAAGTAAGGACTCCCGAATACCACATCAAAAGCATCAAGTGGAATAATGTCACAAAAAACATCTATATATTGGGAATTTATCCCAAAGCGCCCTTACATCTTCTTGTTATCTGAATTTCAACACCCTTCTTCACCCAACCCAAAGGATAAGGGTGTGGATTCTTGTAAGTCTCAAGACCAAGCTTCTTTACAACCGCCTCGAAATCAATTTAGATTGAGAACCAGTATCAACCAAAGCATTTACCTTAGTTCTCTTGATCTCGGATTTTGATTTGGAATAGTCTACTCATCTCTCTTCGTTTGTCCCTATTGGTGGTCATGCATCCAAGCCTTTTCATCTACATCGAGTCATCTTCGATTTCTACCTCCCCCTTTTTCTTTATAGTTGTCATGGACTTCTTTGATTCCTTGGTTCAGTTCTTTGGATGTAACTCCGGATGCAAATTCTAACATGTAGCGTTAGTATGACCATTGATATCACAATTCTTGTAAAAATTCTTGGGATCTTTACAAGTATTTAAAGTAGTGGCAGCTTGTTTACCTTTCCCTTTCCACTTACTCTTGTTACTTGTTTGCCCATAATCCTTTTTTACGCTGATTTTTTTTTGCTTTACCCTTGGCTCTACTTCTCCTTGCTTCTTCTCATCATCTATGTAGTATGCTTGTACACATGCTTCATTGAGATATTTGGGCTTTGTGGAGATGACTTTTCTTCGAAGGTGAGTGTGAAGTCCTCCCAAGTACTTGGTCAGAATATCCTCATCCTCCAAATCCATGTTTAGCAACATGACTTGCCTCTGAAACTTCGTAGTATAGTCACGCACTTGCGCTTTGACCACTTCCTTGTCTAAAATACTGCCATTTAATCATTTGGTCAGTTTTATGGCCAATAGGATAAAAGTTAGCTCTAAGTAATTCTTTGAATTCTTGCCAAGACTTCACAATAGGATGCTTCTTCTTTTCACAAGTAGTTATATGGGTTTCCCACCAAACTAGAGCATGTCCTTCCATCTTGAGACGTGCAAAGGTGATCCTTTGTGCCTCAGTAACATTATGGATGCTAAAGTAGACTTCTAACTATTTTAACCATTTATCAAGCAATTCTGCATCTACTTGTCCTTCAAAGCTTTTGATTTTGACTTTAGTCTCAACTTTAAAAGGAGTATGTTCAGTTTTTAACTTTTCTCTTGTGTTAGAAGTCTCTTCTTCATGCTCTTCTCCATAATATTCCTCATGGCGGCTCTTGCCTATACCAAACTTTTCGGCTAAGCCTTGAACCACTGAGTCTATGGAGTCTTGCTTGGTTGAAAAGTTTGTCTTCTACAAATCTGCAAGTTCTTCTTGCCTTCTAAACATCCTCTCCATCATGGTCTCCAGCATCTCGATTCTACGGACCAAGTTCTCTTCCTCCATTTCTCCCTGAATTC
Organism: Taxus wallichiana var. yunnanensis; assembly: GCA_018340775.1. NCBI lineage: Eukaryota > Viridiplantae > Streptophyta > Pinopsida > Cupressales > Taxaceae > Taxus > Taxus wallichiana. The sequence continues at coordinate 890,337,914 of CM031235.1, forward strand.
TCTATTTCCACTTCTTTGTAGAAATCTCCGGATCACAAGGTAAAGTTTCTTCACCTTTAGATCTTGTCACTGTCATACAAATTCAAGAACGAATACCACAGTCCTGGATACTTATTAGCTCTGATACCAAAATGTTCTGTAAACTCTTCAACTTTGAAATTATTCACAAAATCACAATTAATCGATGTTGTTTGCTTTCTATCAGAAAATAACAGAAAGAGCTAGTGAACGGATTATTATTGTGCTTAGAATCAACAATTGTAGTAAAGGAAAGAATATAAACTCATAACACTAACAATTTTATCCTGGAAAAACCTCCAATGGAGGAAAAACCAGTCGGGAAGGGAAATTGCTCTTTCTTCCCACTTCTATTGGCCAATTCAAATTAACAAGTATAGAATTTACAATAAGTATGAAAGGGAAGTAGATAATATCTCAACACTTCCTTTCAATTACTTGCTTTCTCTGTCTCAAACTCCTTTCTTATACAAAATACAATTTCCAGCACTAAGACTTCTTGCTCACTTGCTCTCATGCTTCGATGATCTTCTACACTTCTACAATCATGTATTTATAACCTTTCTCATGTCCTCCGTGCACTGGAGAATGGGAAAGGTCATGAAGGAGAAGGGAAACGAACATCCTTTCAAATTCGGAGGTTGTTCGTTTCAAATTTTGTTTTCTGTCCGTAATGGACAGGACCATCACCCTATGCGAGACCAGCGGTCCCAGGCTGCCACCCTTTCTAGGTGGTGGTTATGTAACCACCGCTGCACAGGCAGCGGTCTGTTACTTAAAATACAAAACCTTCGTTTAATGTTTTTCTTCTTCTTTGTCTTTGTTATTTCGATGAAGTAGAGTTTATTCTAGATCATTTAGCCACCATCTTAGTTGTTGACATTCCACCTTCATGTAGCATGTTGTTGAGTAGGAAATTTTGCAAGGATGTAGGAGGTGAAATCCAAATGGGTTGGTCACATGTTTTGATCCCTGTCAACTGAAAGATGAAGAAGTTGTTTTTGAGAAACAAAATGAATATATTGTGCAAAAGACAGATGATCCAAAAGCACAAATTCTTTATGAATACATTGGGCATGGGAACTACATGATCATGTCACAAGATGAGACAAGTCTGTCAAAAGGAGTGTTACATGATCCTAATGGTGTTTGGACCTTGGAATTTGATGGGAGTTGTTCCTCAGCTGGTTCTAGAGCTAGTGTGGTGTTGATTTCTCCTAAGGGTAAGATTCATCCTTTCTCTTTCAAGCTTCAGTTTGAAAATACCAATAATGCTGAGTATGAAGCCCTCATTCTTGGGTTGAGCATGGTGAAAGAGTTGGGGGTGAAGAACCTTCTTTCTCTTGGAGATGCAGAGCTAATAGTGAAGCAAGTCAGAGATCTTTATCAAGTAAAAAATAGAAGGTTGAAGCACTATAGGAATCTGGTCTGGGATTCTATTGAGTTCCTTGATGCCTTTTCCATTGAAGTTATGCCAAGGGAGAAGAACACTAGAGCTGATTCTCTAGCTATTTCAGGGTCTTTGTTGATACCTCATCCTGACTTCTCTCAAGACAAATTCACCATTGAGATGATTCATAGACCCAGTGTGCCTGATAATGCAAATAATTGGCAGGTATTTAATGATGATCAGCATTTGCTTTCCTTCTTGGAGCTTAGGGACAATTTTTATCAACTATACTTTGAAGGAAGTAGTAATCTGCCTAGAGAATGTGTATCATCCAATGAGGAAGGTGTCAAGGAGGAGATGGATCAAGATGGCTGCATTAAACTAAAAGGTAACAAGATCCCTAAGGGTCTGGTAAGTCTAGAGGAGCTCTTTGATAAGCATGATAGATATGTTAAGTCTAAAACTTCCAAGGAAGCTCAAAAATCTGTTGAGATTGAAAAATTGAATATTGGCAGTCTTGATGAACCAAAAATGGTGAACATTGGAAAGTGTTTGCTTGCGGAGGAGAAAAAGAACGTGGTGAATCTTTTGAAGAAGTATGTTGATGTCCTTGCTTACTCTTATGATGATCTTAAATTCTTCCAGCCAAAATAAATGCAACATTTCATTCCTCTTAAACCTGGGATCAAGCCTTTCAATAAAAAGCAAAGGCAATACAATCCAAAGATTGTTGACACCATCTTCCAGGAGATACAAAAGTTTTTGAAATCTAGGATCATCTTTCCCATTCACCATTCAGCATGGATTGCTAATATTATACCTGTTAGGAAGAAAAATGGTGAGATTCGGATTTGTGTTGACTTCAGAAATCTAAATCAGGATTCTTTGAAGGATAACTACCCCCTCCCCATGATGGACCAGGTGTTGCAAGTTGTCACAGGCTCAGAGATGCTATCCATGTTGGATGGATTCTTGGGGTATAATCAAGTAGAGGTGAATACTGCAGATTAGCACAAGACTGCCTTTACCACCCCTTGGGGTACATTTTCCTACAAGAGGATGCCCTTTGGTCTCATCAATGTTGGTGCTACTTTTCAGAGGGCCATGGACTTGGCTTTTGGCATTTTGAAGGGAAAGTGCATTGTGGTGTACTTGGATGATTTGACTGTGTTTTCCAAAACCAGGTAGATCACTTCCAACACCTAGAAACAATCCTGCAAAAGTGTAGAGAACATGGAGTCTCTTTGAACCCAAAGAAGTCAATTTTTTGTGTCACTGAAGGAAATCTATTGGGACACATTGTTTCAAAATATGGGATTAAGATTGATCCAGAGAGATTTCAAGCCATTCAGCAAATCCCTCTTCCCACAAGTAAGAAAGGTGTCCATTCTTTCTTTGGTAAGATCAACTTCTTAAGAAGATTCATCCCTAATTTTGTAGAACTTACTATGATCATTTCTCACATGATGAAGGGGAAGAAAGCATTTGGTTGGTCTCCTAAAGGAAAGGAAGCATTTGAGGACATCAAGAAATCTATTGCAAAGACTCATGTCTTGGCATGCCCTGATTTTAGCAAAGATTTCATTATCTACTAATATGCCACTGAGAATACCCTAGCTGCTATGTTAACCCAGAAGAATGTTGAAGATCATGAGCTCCCAATTGCATTCATGAGTTATGTTTTGAAAGCCCATGAGCTGAAGTACACCATGATGGAGAAACATGCATTTGTAGTTGTCAAAGTTGTCAAATAGTTTAGGTTTTACATTCTAAACTCTCATTCTATCGTGCTTGTGCCTGATACAACAATCAAATCCATTCTTACAAAGCAAGAATTTGGAACCAAGAGGGGTAATTGGGTGGAAAAAGTGCAAGAGTATGATCTTGACATCAGGCCAACAAAGCTAGTTCGGGGAAAAGGCCTGTGTGAACTCATTGTTGAGGGAGCTGATAAAGAGTTGTCCAAAGATGAAGTTGATATCCCAGCTTGTTCTCTTCCTCAGTTCTACAGATGAATGGTATGCTGACATTGCATATTTTCTTACCTATGGTGAGTGTCCATCTCACTTAACTGCCAAGGAGAAGAGAGCCATCAAACTGAGGTCTGCACAATATGTTTTGTGGGAGAATGCCTTGTTCAAAAGAGGCATAGATGGAAGGTTTTTAAAATGTGTAGACAAGGAACAAAAGAAGAAGTTGTTCTCTGCTTTTCATGACCAAGCTTGTGGAGGTCATTTCTCTTCTGCTATAACAGCTCACAAGATCCTTCGTGCTGGTTATTATTGGCCAACTCTGTTTAGAGATGCGTCAAAGTGGGTAGGCAAGTGTGAAGCATGTCAAACATTTGTTGGAAGACCTAAATTGGCTGCCTTGCCTCTTAAACCTATGGTGATTGAGGAACATTTTCAACAATGGGGTCTGGATTTCATTAGAACACTCAACCCACCTTCTAGTGCTGGGCATACCCATGTGTTGACTGCCACAGATTACTTCACCAAGTGGGTGGAAGCCATTCCAATCAAGAGTACTACTTTTGAAGTAGTATGCAACTTTATTAAGGAGAACATATTGATAAGGTTTGGGATACCAAACAAGATTGTGATTGATAATGCTTCTAACTTTTCTTTTGTTGAGATGATGGATTTCTGCTATGGGTATGGAATCTCCCTTGCTCATTCTTCAGACTACTACCCCCAAAGGAATGGACAAGAAGAATCAACAAACAAGAACTTGGTGACCATTGTTAGGAAGCTTGTCAATGAATCTTAGAAAAATTGGCATAAGAAACTGTATGATGCACTCTGGGCTGATAGGATTACACCCAAAAGAGTAATTGGAATGTCTCCTTTCCAAGTGGTGTATGGTGTTGAGGCTCAATTTCCAGTGATGGTGGAGTTTCCAACTTTGCATCTAATGAAAGCCATTGAAGATTCAAGTTTCAGTGGGTCTTTAGACAAGAGGATCATGTACCTTCAAAATCTGAATGAGGACAGATTGCAAGTTGTTGACAAAATAACATCCCATCAATTGAAAGTGAAGGCTTTGTTTGACAAGAAATCCAAACCCAGAGTTTTCCAAGTGGGAGACATTGTGCTGCTATGGGACAAGAGACATGAGCCCCGGGGAAGCCATGGTAAGTTTGAATCTCTTTGGCTTGGTCCTTTCAAGATAAGGCATTTTGCTGGTGAAAACTCCTTCTATCTTGATTACATGGATGGATCTCCTCTCCCACTTCCTTATAGTGGGCAGTACTTAAATTTGTTCAAGTCCTAGGTGACTAGGAAGTCCTTTTGTATATTATGTATAGTTGTTGTTTTTGGCTTGTTTCCCTTTCTTGTTCCTTGTTGTGTGGTGTGTTTTGTTTTGGTCTTCCTTTTGGTTTGTTTTGTTTCTTTTTCTGTCTTGTGTGTGTTGTCCCTAGTATTGGTTTTCCTTTGACTCTGGTTGCCCAATGGATAAGAAACTGGTCTTATTTCCCAGAGTGTTCTACAGTTCTTGATCTTGCCTTGTCCCTTTGTTTCAAGCCAAGTCATCCCCAGAAAGAGCCAGTTGTTTTCACCCTCAAAATTCCCCTCATTTTTCAAGTCTAGACCTAAAATTTTGAGTTGGTGCCTTTGGAAAATTGTTAAAATAGAGTATTTTTAAATTTGGTACTTTCTAAGGACTTAAGGATTCTTGGAACCTTTTCCATTGGATGGGAAATTTCTTCCCCTTTCCAAAAAGGTAAATAATTCCTTCTAACTCCTTATACTTTGTGAGTTATGGCTCAATGAGACCTAAGATGGTGTTTTTGCCAAAAGCGGGACGACGGGGCTAGGGAGTTATTTTGGAAATTTGTTCTTTTTGTGAAAAAGTACAGTTCATGATTGCGATCCCACGTGGAGAAGTAAAAGAAGAATGCCCAAGGCCCGCAACCAATCAGAGGTGGACACGTGTTGTTTGACCGTTGAAAAGTTAAAGCGAAGGTACGGGTTGGTGGAGAACTTTGAGCCATTAAGTTTTTATGGTTAAAAATACTAAAGGAAAAAGGTAAGTCGTGACCCCGCCACCAATAAAATGATGCCATGTGTTCGAGTTTAGAATTCAAAGTGGGAAAGGTGGGCCGTTGGTGGGAATTTAAGTTGTTTTCCTTTGTGGTGAAAACAATAAATTATGAAGGTAAACCGCTTCCCCTCGACCCGATTAGAGGGTGCCACGTGTCGTGTTGCACCGTTGAAAAGTCAACACGGAGGAGTGGATCATGGAAGCATTTTTGGAAATTTGGTTTTATTTCCAAAAGTGAGGTAAAAATCATAAAATGGTCCCCGGTTCCGCCTTGGTCTTTTTTTCCGCCATGAAAAGTCAAACCAGGGAAGCGGGTCCACGGAGGAATCTAAGTTTTTGAGCCTTTTTTTGGAAAGGTTAAAATGTTGAAAAGTGAGCCCCACCCCGTCTCCAATCAAATAATGCCACGTGTTCACGTTGAACATTCAAATCGGCCCGGCGGGCCAAAATGTCAAAAATTGCCAAATCTCCATAAAAGTTATAAAATGTGAAGGGCTTGTCCGTGCCCACTCCAATCATTTTCTGCCACGTGGATGGATCAAATTTAAAGTTGTAAAATCAAGATGAATGGCCCATATTTAAACTTACGAAATAAATGTAACGGTTACAATATGAAAATCTGGTTTTTCCGCCATTGTCATTTCTCTACGAATTGGGAATTTGAAAGGGTGAGAATGATTTGGAAAGTTCAGTAACCGTTTCTTGCTTTCTTGATGAAGTTGTAACCATTTATTTTCGCTATTTGATGGGATTTCAAATCCATTGTAAAGGGTTGGAATTCTGATACGACGAGATGATAATTTTGAATAGAAAGAAATCAATACGAGGGTTTTCCCCTTTCTTCCTCTGCTTCTCTCTCCTTCCTGGTTCGATTCGTGAATCATTCAATCTTTGCATGCTAGAAACTTTGTGTTCTTGTAAATGTAATCTTGAGAACTTTGTGTCTGCGGGATTGTGTCTGATATAAACGTGAATGGTTCTATTCTGTACTTCATTTTTCTCAATACATATTAGGGTTTTCTCTGCTATCTCTTTTCCCTAAAAGTATTGCATTCTTCTGCCTCCCTCATCTCTTCAATTCTTCTATCCTCATGTGTTGATAACTCTCATGGCATAAAACTATTTTCAAGATATCAGAAGACCACATTATGATGAACATTGTATATTTGTACATAATTTTTTTTGCTTTCAATAAGGGAACCTCTCCCATCAAAGAGGAGGGACTTTCTTGTCCCCTGATTGTGGTTTCATTCAAAGTGAAAATATGAAACCCAACAAAGGGAAGGCGGGTCGTCGGGACACTTTGAAGATTTTGGCTTTGTTGCCAAAAAGGAGTTAAGTTGTAAAAATGAAGCGTGACCCAGTCATGCATTGAAAAGTCAAAATTTAAGCTGCGTTGAAAAGTCAAAGTGGGAAGGTAGATCATCGATCAATTTGAAGATTTCAGATTTATTTTAAAAGGCATAAAGTCATAAAATGAGATCCGTTGATGCCGCTTAAGCCGTATTGGATATGCATTGAAAAGTCAAAAGCCCCAAGGCGGGCCCTGGAGATTTTGGGACTTTTGGTTTTATTTCCAAAAAGAGAGTTAAAAGTTATAAAATGATCCACAACTTTGTTGGGGTCTTGAGCCCACGTTGAAAATTCAAAGCGGGAAAGTCAGTCAATGGAGAACTTTGAGTTTTGAGACTTTTATCAAAATGAAGTAAAATTGTAAAAGTAAGTGCGACTCCGTCAACGCCGAAGGAGAGCCACGTGTCAGGACTATATCAAAATTTTCATTTATAGGCCTATGGGGTTTGAGGGAGACTTTTTCACTTTGCATCTTTTGTGCTAAAGGCGCAATTTCATTTGCGGGCCCACGGATCCATTTTGCGAAAATTGCATTTTCACCATTTTTGTACATATTCGATTCAAATATTCAAATGGCCATATCTTTCGATCTAGAGCTTGAAATTTGACAAATTTTATACCATTGGAAAGATGTTGACGAGGGATACATGATAGGCCATTCAAAATCAGATTTTAGCAAGATTTGATGGGTGAAAATCTATAAAATGTCTTTCACGCCATTAATATGAAATCAGATTGCTTCAAGAACCACATCCGAATTCAATTTTCATCCTTCCTTATTCAAAGACACCAAAGACATGAAAAACCAGACTTGATGACAGATTGTAGGTGAATTTTCTTTGGGCATTGATGGTTGGTGGTTGAGCTTCCAAATCATATTTTCTTCCTTCTCTTCTTCTCCTCTCTTCGCTTCATCTATAATTGTAATAGCTTAGCTCATTGCAAAAGGTTGGACTCTGATACTTTTGAAGTGTAATTGTAATCGAAAGCAAATCAATACAGAAGGATTTTCCCCTTTTTTCTATCTTCCTCCATTTTCCCTTCTTGCTTACCTGAAATTCATGGATCATTTATCTTCTATGATAAGAAACTTTGTGTTCTTATTGATATGATTTATAGAATTGTGTGTCTATGGAATGATATCTTATGTTGTGAATGTGAATGATTCTATTATGTATCACTTTTACTCAATACGTATAGGGTTATACTCTGCTATCTATATTTCCTAAAAGTAATGTTATATTTTGTTCTTTCCTTTCTTCAGTTCTTCCATTCATTTGTATTGATAAGTTATTTTGGTAAAAATCATTTCAAGATGTCAAAGGTCCAGCCTTAAGATGAAAGTTGTACATTTGTATATAAGCTTTGTTGCTTGCTTTCAATAAGGGAACCTCTCCCATAAAGAGGAGGGACTTGTTGTCCCCTGATTATGGTTTTGATTAAAGTACCATTTTAAAACCCAACATTTTTGGCAACTCCCCATGGGATTTTGTATCCCTTTCAAAAAGAACAACTTCAAGATCATTTTTGATTTGGCGACTCTACAATATATACATGGGAAGAAAGCTCTCGGGGTTGAAGATTCTCATTTTCAACTTCTGGAGCAACAAAACTTCTCTCTTCTTCCAGCAAGAAGGAACAGAGGAACTAATTCTGCAAGCACACCTCCTGTTGAAGACAGAAATTCCAAGAATAACATTCCTCTAGGACAACTCAGCCCTAATCTTCGTGCTATGATACTTGCTTTGGTGTTTCAGTTCCCCTTCAGAAAATCTTCCCACATATGGTAGCACCTCTACCTTGGGGACAATGGATTGGGCCTCTTGCTCTTCCTCAGCCATTGCATGAGTTACCCAGAGTAGTAGGAAAAGTTTTCCTAAATTCTGAGGTGATGGGAAAGTGCACCCAGATGAACACCTTGCAGCCTTCAATGTTGCATGTGGGATTCTTGGGATTGAATATGAAGACGTTTCTGTCAAGATCTTTGTGGAAACATTACAGGACAATGTTGCTAATTGGTTCTATCATCTTCCTGTTGGGTCCATTACTGATTGGGCCACCTTAACAACTCAGTTTGAGCAACGTTTCAAACCTGCTGAAGATGTGCATGCTCTCTTGGCTCAAATTTATCATATTAAAAAGGAACCACATGAACCCATGAGGGAGTTTGTGGCTAAATTCAAAAATATAATTCATAAAATTCCATAGAAACACTCCTGTAGATCAAATCCAAAAGTGCTTCTTCCTCAATGCTCAGTTTCTGAAGTGAGTTATGCACTAAGGAGGGCTAACCTTGCAACTGGATGTTGATCAGAGATTGGCTATCAATGTTGAGGATGACCTGATCATGTCTGGTAAATTGAAAAGAGAACCTTCCAATCTAAAGCATCTTCTTCTTCCTCTCCTAGAGCCAACTCAAACAGATTAGTGCGAAGTTGGCAAATGATCTCATTGCCATTAAAAAGCAATTGGCTCAACATGCTCCTTACCAAGACATTCCAAGAAATAATTTTCAGCCTAGGAACCGGTTACCTCCTTCTCCAGACTAAATTGGCTATTGAAGGCCCACCTATCAAAGTTCCAGTCAATGTAACTTGTGAAGTTTGAGAACCTAAGAATGAGGAGTTTAATGAAGACTATGAAGAACTAAAAGAAGAGGTTGATGAAGAACAGGAGGAACTTGGTGGATCTCAAGCTCATTTCCTCACCACCGAAGGTATGGATGATGAAGATGAATATGATGAAAGAGTGGAAGATATGAATAGTGAGTCATATGTTGTTATGACTTGGGAGCAAACAAACAGAAAAGAAAAAGTGGTGCAGCCTGCTAAGAAATCCAAAGAGTATCATGTAAATATTCCAGTAGTTGCAAGGAGAGGAGCTATTATTCCCACTGCCTCAACACAAAGGGTGAGTAATTCTAATCCTCCTCCTTCTACTTATGTTTCCAAAACTTCTTGTCCTTCAATTCCTAAAACTGACAAATAAAAATTTTCTCCTATTCCTAGCAATGATTCCCCATCCACCTCTGGATCTTTTGATATTATTGATCACCTCAAAATACCAAAATCCAAATCTCAAAGGTAGAGTTTTACCAAACTCATCCAAAATATTTTGCTAAAATGGTAAACTTTATCAATTCTAAATCCAAAGCTTCATCCAATACTTCTAAAGTTCTTTTGCCCACTCCCTCTTCCTCACCTCAACCAAGTCCTGTGGCTGCAGTCACTTCCCCTAATGAGAAAATTAAACCATTCTATGTGACTCTCCTCATAGTTGGCCATAAACTCAGTAATTGTGTTATAGACTCAGGAGCATCAGACAACGTAATTCCTGCAAAAGTAGCTCATGCTTTGGGCCTAACTCTAACACGTACCTTTGGTTCCTGCTATTCCATAGAGAGTATAGAAGTTCATTTGGTTGGGAGAATTAAAGATGCATGAGTAGCCTTCGCTGATTTTCCAGAGAAAAGGGTTATAGCCACTATTTTTTTATTGATATTCCTCCCTCATATGGTATGTTGCTAAGTAGGAATTTCTGTAAAGAGGTAGGAGGTGAAATTCAGATGGACTAGTCACATGCTTTGATCCCGATCAATGGAAAAATAATAAATATGTTACCAGAGAAGCAAACTGAGTATATTGTGCAAAAGACTGATGATCCAAAAGCACAAATACTCTATGAGGATATAGGTCATGGAAACTATATGATCATATAGAAGATGAGGCAAATCTTACTAAGGGATTGATTCGTGATCCCAATGGCATTTGGACTTTGGAGTTTGATGGAAGTTACTCTTTAGCTGGTTCTGGAGCTCGTGTGGTGTTAATCTCTCCAGAAGGGAAGATTCATCCATTTTCTTTCAAGCTTAATTTTGAAAATACAAACAATACAGTTGAGTATGAGGCTCTCATCCTTAGATTGAGCATGGAAAAAGAAATGGGAGTAAAGAATCTTTGTGCTCGTGGTGATGCAGAGCTGATTGTGAAATAGTTCAGAGGTCTTTACCAAGTTAAGAATAGGATATTGAAACATTATAGACATCTTGTTTGGGATTCCATTGAATTCCTTGATGCTTTCTCAATTGAAGTCGTGCCAAGAGAGAATAATACTAGAGCTGATTCTCTATTTGTCTCCGAGATCTCTTTTGATTCCTCATCCAGATTTCTCTCAAGAGAAATTTACTGTTGAAATTATTCACGAGACCTAGTGTTTCGGATAATGCAAGCAACTGGTAGGTTTTCAATGATGATCAACACTTGCTCTCTTTCTTAGAGCTTAAAGATAACTTCAATCAGTTATATTTTGAAGGAAGTGAAACTCTACCTAGAGAGTATGTGCCCTCTAATGAAGATGACATCAAGGAAGAAATGGATCAAGATGGTTGTATTAAGTTGAAAGGTAACAAGATTCCCAAAGGGTTGGTGAGTCTAGAAGATCTGTTTGATAAACATGATAGGTACATCAAATCTAAAGCTTCTCAAGGGACTCGACAATATGCTTGAATATGAGAAGGTTAATATTGGAAGTCATGAGGAACCCAAGATGGTGAATATTGGAAAATGCTGCACTCAAGAAGAGAAGAAGAAAGCTGAGACCTATTAAAAAAGTATGTTGACATTCTTGCCTATTCATATGATGATCTCAAGGCTTTTCAACCAAAGGAAATGTAGCACTATATACCTCTCGAAATCTAGAATCAAACCTTTTAATCGAATAAAGGTAAAACAATCCCAAGATTGTTGATACCATTTTTCAGGAGATCCAGAAGTTGTTGAAAGCAAAGATCATTTTCCCTATACATCATTCAACATGGATTTCCAACATTGTGCCTGTGAGGAAGAAGAATGGTGAGATCCGCATCTGTGTGGATTTCAAGAATTTAAATCAGGCCTCTCTAAAAGACAACTATCCTCTCCCCATGATGGATCAAGTTTTGCAAGTTGTCTCAGGCTCTGAAATGTTGTCTATGCTAGATGGATTCTCTGGATACAATCAGGTGGAAGTCAGTACTCCAGATCAGCACAAAACTACTTTTACTACTCCTTGGGGCACCTTTTCCTACAAGAGAATTCCATTTGGTCTTATCAATGTTGGTGCCACTTTTCAGAGGGCAATGGATTTAGCTTTTGGAAGTCTAAAGGGAAAATTCATTGTTGTGTATCTTGATGATTTGACTGTGTTTTCCAAAACAAGAGCAGATCACTTTCAACATCTTGAAACAGTCCTTCAAAAATGTAGATAATGTAGAGTTTATCTCAATATTAAGAATTATGTCTTTTGTGTTACCGAGGGTATGTTGTTGGGGCATATTATTTTTAAAGAAGGGATCAAGATAGATCCAGAAAGAGTTCAAGCAATCCAACAGATTCCTCTTCCCACAAGCAAAAAGGGTGTTCACTCTTTCTTTGGCAAGATAAATTTCTTGAGGAGATTCATTCCAGATTTTGTAGAAATGACTATGAGCATTTCTCAAATGATGAAAGGAAAGCAAACCTTTGGTTGGTCTTCTAAAGGTAAAGAAGCATTTGAAGATATCAAGAAATCCATTGCTAAAACTCCCATCTTAGCATGTCCTAATTTCAGCAAGGATTTTATCATCTATTGCTATATTAGAGAGTACCTTGACTCTTGTACTAACTCGAGAAATTATGAGGGTCAAGAACTTCCAATCACCTTCATGAGCTATGTTCAAAGCTCATGAATTGAAATATACTATGATGGAGAAACATGTTTTGCAAAGTGGTCAAAGTCATGTCAAGATTTCATTTTATATTCTTAATTCTCACTTTGTTGTGCTTGTACGATACAACCATCAAGTATATTCTTACACAACATGAGTTTTTAACTAAGAGAGGTAATTGGGTAGAAAAATTCCAATAATATGACCTTGATATCAGACCAACTAAGCTAGTTTGGGTAAAGGCTTGTGTGATCTTATTGTTGAAGGGGATGATGAATAATTGTCCACAAAAGTAGTTGATGTTCTGTTGTTCTCTTCCTCGTTCAACGAGATGAGTGGTATGCTGATATTTCACATTTTCTTACTTATGGAGAGTGTCCATCCCACTTTAATTCTAAGGAAAAGAAAGATATTAAGATAAGCTCTGCACAATATGTTTTGTGTGAAAATTCTTTGTTCAAACGAGGCATAGATGGAAGATTCCTTAAGTGTGTGGAAAAAGAGCAAAAAAATAAGTTGTTTTCACCTTTTCATGATCAAGCTTGTGGAGGGGATTTCTCTTCTGATGTTACTACCCATAAAATCCTTAGGGTAGGGTATTATTGGCCTACATTGTTCAGAGATACATCAAAATGGGTAGGTATGTGTGAAGCCTATCGGACTTTTGTTGGGAGACCTAAGTTGGATGCTTTGCTACTCAAACTAGTAGTAATTGATGAGCCTTTTCAACAGTGGGGATTATATTTTATTAGAACTCTTAACCCACCTTCCAATGTTGGGCATACCCACGTACTAACTGCTATATATTACTTCACAAAGTGGGTAGAGGCTATTCCAGTCAAGAGCACTACTTCTGAGGTGGTGTGTAATTTCATCAAAGAGAACATCTTGATAAGGTTTGGGGTGCCAAACAAAATTGTGACTAATAATGCTTCTAATTTTTCTTCTTCGAGATGATGGATTTCTACTATGGATATGGAATTTCCCTTTCTCATTCTTCAGATTATTATCCTCAAGGGAATGGAAAAGTAGAATCAGCAAATAAGAACTTGGTAACCATTATGCGGAAGCTTGTCAATGATTCTCAAAGGAATTGGCACAAGAAAATATATGATTCTCTCTGGGTAGACAAAATCGCACCCAAAAGAGCAATAGGTATGTCTCCATTCTAGGTGGTGTATGATGTTGAAGCTCAGCTACCAAGAGTAACAGTGGAATTTCCAACCTTGCACTTGATGAAGGCTATTGAGGATTCACGTTTAATTAGTTCCTTGGACAAGAGGATCATGTATCTCCAGAAGCTGGATGAAGATAGGATGAAAGTTTTTGATAGAATCTCAACTCATCAACTGAAGGTGAAATATTTGTTTGATAAGAAAGCTAGACCCAGATATTTCCAAGTAGGAGATATTGTTCTATTGTGGGACAAAATACATGAACCTCGAGCGAGCCATGGTAAATTTGATTCTCTTTAGCTTGGTCATTTCAAAATAAGACACTTGGCTGGAGAAAATTCTTTCTAATTGGATTATATAGATGAATCTTCTCTCCCACTTCCTTATAGTGGGAAATATTTGAAGTTGTTCAAGTCCTAGGTGATTAGGTAGTCCTTTTGTATAAATTGTGTGTCGTTTTTTTTGTTTTCCTTTTTGGTTTATTTCCTTCCGTGTGTGGTCTTCAGTATTGGTTTTACCTCGACTCTATTTTCCCAATGGATAAGGCACTTTGGTCTTCTTTCCCGCAGTTTTTCTACGTTCTTTATCTTGCCCTGTTTCTTTGTTCTAAGCCAAGTCATCCCCGAGAAAGAGCTAGTTGTTTTCGCCCTCAAAATTCCCCTCATTTTGAAGTCCAGTTTCAAAAAATTTGAGTTGGTGCCTTTGAGAAATGTTTAAAGCAGAGTAAAATGTTTAGGAAGATGGAAAAAAATTGTGTTTTGCATCTAAGTGGTTTGATGTATTTTCCATTTTCTTGTATGGACGCATGAAAATCTTTATCTTCATTTTGGATGCGCGGAAATTATCAATCCTTCTCTTTGGCCGTGGATCGCATCGAGCCTTGTATTGTTATCAGTTTCTCTTTCCATGGAGAAACATTTTGAAATTTGGGTGTAAATGGTGGAGTTTCCCCTCTCTGTATTTTTCCACAGTCGTGAATGATGGGCGTTTCTTCCCATCAATTTTTGCCCCAGCATCCGTGGTTACGTGGACATCTCTAATTAGATGCGGCAGGACGGGTTCTTTTTGCAAACTTGTCACTTTTTTATTTTAGCAAAAGTGTCAAATTGGCCCCACGGCCCAAAGGAATCTGATTGGTTGTTCAGAAATATGAAGCGGTGGGTCCTTTTTACAAACTTATCATTTTTGGTTATTTTTGCAAAATGTCAAATTGGCCCCGTGGCCCCGAAAGATCCTAATTGGCTATTTAGCGAGAAGGCGGAAAGGCGAGCCCTTTTTACATTTTGAGGCATTATGGTGAAAAGGCTTAAAGTATAAAAGAATTCCTAAGGCTTGCAAAAGGACACGTGGTTATTTTTAAGTTTAAGGTGGGAAGGCGTTGTTGTCGGAGTACTTTGGAGATTTTGGCTTTGTTGCCAAAAAAAGAGTTAAGTTGTAAAAATGAAGCGCGACCCCGTCATGCATTGAAAAGTCAAAAGTTAAGCTTGCGTTGAAAAATCAAAGTGGGAAGGTAGATCATCGATCAATTTGAAGATTTCACTTTATTTTAAAAAGGCATAAAGTCATAAAATGAGATGCGATGCCGCTTAAGCCAGTATTGGATATGCATTAAAAAGTCAAAAGCCCAAGGCGGGCCCTTGGAGATTTTTGGGAATTTTGGTTTTATTTCCAAAAAGAGAATTAAAATTTATAAAATGAGCCACAACTTTGCTAAGGTCTTGAGCCCACATTGAAAAGTCAAAGTGGGGAAGCAGGTCAACGGAGAACTTTGAGTTTTTGAGACTTTTATCAAAATGAAGTAAAATTGTAAAAGTAAGCTGCGACTCCGTCAACGCCGAAGGAGAGCCACGTGTCAGGACTATATCAAAATTTTCATTTATAGGCCTATGGAGTTTGAGCGAGACTTTTGCACTTTGCATCTTTTGTGCTAAAGGCGCAATTTCATTTGCGGGCCCACGGATCCATTTTGCGAAAATTGCATTTTCGCCATTTTTGTACGGATTCAATTCAAATATTCAAATGGGCATATCTTTTGATCCAGAGCTCAAAATTTGACAAATTTTATACCATTGGAAAGATGTTGACAAGGGCTACATGCTAGGCCATTCAAAATCAGATTTTAGTAGGATTTGATGGGTGAAAATCTGGAAAATGTCTTTCACGCCATTAATATGAAATCAGATTGCTTCGAGAACCACATCCGAATTCAATTTTCATCCTTCCTTCTTCAAAGATGCCAAAGACATGTAGAACTGAATTGATAGATTATAGGTAGATTTTCTTTGGGCATTGATGGTTGGTGGTTGAGCTTCCAAATCATATTTTCTTCCTTCTCTTTTATCCTCTTCGCTTCATCTATAAATGTAAGAGCTTGGCTCATTACAAAAGGTTGGACTACGATACTTTTGAAGTGTAATTGTAATCGAAAGCAAATCAATACGAAGGATTTTCCCCTTTTTTGTCTATCTTCCTCCATTGTCCCTTCTTTCTTACCGAAATTTGTGGATCATTTATCTTCATGATAAGAAACTTTGTGTTCTTATTGATATGATTTATAGAACTTTTTGTCTATGGAATGATATCTTATGTTGTGAATGTGAATGATTATATTCTCGTATCACTCATGCTCGCACGTATAGGGTTATACTGCTATCTATATTTCCTGAAAGTACTATTATATTATGCTCTTTCCTTTCTTCAGTTCTTCCATTCGTTTGTATTAATAAGCTATTTTGGTGAAAAAAGTATTTCAAGATGTCAGATGTCTAGCCTTAAGATGAAAGTTGTACATTTGTATATAAACTTTTTTGCTTGCTTTCAATAAGGGAACCTCTCCCATAAAGAGGAGGGACTTGATGTCCCCTAACTATGGTTTTCATTAAATTGCCATTTTAAAACCTAACAATATTATCACGGTGATCTTTTACTAACCCATAAATAGTCTAGTCATCTAGATAAACCCGCAAACACTAATGGATAAACTCATGAAATGTTTGTATAACTATGCGTGAGAATATTTTTGGCACATTCTTCATTCCAAAGGGCATCACAATATATGCAAAACTTCCCCATTCAAAGTGTTGAAGGTAGTCTTCTCCTTATTCTCACGTGCAATGTGCACCTGGTGATACCCTAAAAATCCATCAATAAATGAATAAATTTCACGCCCAGAACTCCTTCAAGGATTTCCTCTATGAATGGCGTAGGAAAAGGATCTATGACACATGAGGTGTTAAGTTCCCTGTAATCAACATAGATCCTAATCCATCCATCCTTCTTGATGTTGATCACCATGGGGATAACCCACTTAGATTCCTCAATTGGCTCAATGATTCCAGACTTCAGCATTTTGTTAATTTCCTCTTTCACCTTCATGCACAAGTTCAAGTTCATCCTATAAGGCCTCTTCTAAACTAGACGCATGCCTTCTTTCAACTTAATCTTCATTTCTCCTAATGAGGGATGCACACCTTTCAATTCATGGTAGCCTCTTTGAAACAAGTCCTTAAATTCACATAAGAGTTCAATGATCTTTTCTACCTCTTTCTTTGACCAATGAGTCCCCAATGATAGCCTCCTTAGGTGTTTCCTCATTCATAATGTTAACCTTATTAGTCTTCATAAGATAATGGTATGTACATGAATTTTCATCTATAGATTCCATTACCTCACACATACCCTTTGTATAGCTAATATCCATATTCTCAACTTCCTCATCGTTAATGAGGTATACCATTTTCCGCTTTTCTTTTTCTTTCCAGACACACCTCAAAAGTGTCTCCTCTCTTTCCAATATATCTTCAAGTGCCTCGGGATCGGGTTCTCCAAGTAATCAAGTATGAGCTCCTCGCTTTTACGTTATCCCCCAATGTGATGTGCCTCATGATCTACAAATCCTCATGTACTAGTGGCTTATTATAAAAATAATCAAAAGTGTGAGTTATACCTTCATTCATGTCTTGCCAACTTTCAATCTCTTGTTTGATCTCAACATGCACATACCATTCTTCTGTGCATGGTGGAGTAGAATTTATGTACCCAGAGAGATGGTGATAAAGCCTTGTGTCCTTGCTCCCATTGTCTCTCATAGTTATGGACGTGTACCAAAGAAAGATTCTTACAATCATACTCATGTATAAGGGAGGGAACATTACTCCGAGTATACCTTTTTAGAAAGGCTATCCTCGCTTTACACCAACCAAAAATATTATCTCTGTGTGTTTCCCACCAGTGTGTTATTGTATCTTGATCATCCGAATGACTCTTCCTTTAACCTCACACTCGACCACTTCATACGTACTATGGGCCCAATTATCACAAGCAAAACTAGTAGTGTCACACCCAGTTGTGTGTCTTCCCTTTGAAGTATTTCTTCCTTAGATGGTTCCACATTCTTAGAGTCACAAATTTTGCGTACATAAATCATATTTGGTGTTGTTTGATCCCAAAAATAGTGAATAGATCTCTCCAATTTGGCTACATGGCCAAGTTTTAGATCTTCCCTTACTAACTATGTTTGGATTGGATGGATGCAAGATGGAGGATCTCTTAACTCAACAATGGAGGAAGGCAAGCTTTAGATCAAATGTTTAATTATCTTAAAGCTAATACAAATGAGATCCAAGCTTTCTTAGGCTTGTTTTGGTTTTGTGTTATGTAAAGTTGTAAGTTTGAATGGGTAGGCTTAGCCTTGTATTTATAGTTTTCCAAATGGAAGACTTTGAACTTGGGTGCATGTGGGACTAAATTCTAAGAAGGATTAGGTTAGTTAACCTTGGTTTAGGCTAGTTAACTAGGGTTTAGGCTAGTTAAGCTTGATTAGCGAGTGATTAGAGACTCATTGAGAGTTGGGAGGGGTGCAGTTAACTATTTCGACTGATAGATAGCCTAAGAAGCTTACGTAAGTGGTTCGAGAGAGAACTAGGGAGGTTCGAGTGGTGAAAGGAGGAAAGTTTAGCTAATAAGAGAGAAATTATCCCAATTAGCTGATTATAGGAGGAATACGACTAAGAATGTGTCGTAAATTGGCATCCGAGAATGGAGCGAAGAATGGTTGATTAACAAAGTGTCACCAATTGGTTGAATTAGAGGAAATGCTAAGTGTAAGGATATTTTAGGTGTCTACACAAAGCACTCACCTCAGCGCCTGTGTCAATCAAAATATTACTCACCAGCCAACCATCAATCACTATATCCAATGTGATTTCCTTGTCATACTCGTGGTTCTATGGTGGAAAATTTTCATCCAATATCGATGCTCACGCTCATCTCCTACGTGTGGTAATTTCTCACGCAACCATTCTCTTAGAAGTGGGATAATGTTCTCCTACCTCAACATCCTACATATCTCCTTCAAATCATCTACATCCTTATACGGGAGCTTAATATTCTTCATATGTTCCCTTTCGCATGCCTACTCCTTCAGGAATTGAATCTCACCCTGTAATTATTTAATCACTCCCATGGTATCTTGATAGAACTCCTTCTTATGAGAAACATTTGGATACTTCGCATGCATAATCTCCTCCCCTCCTGATGAGTGGTTTTCATTTACTGGGGCTCGCGTGCATGCACTACTTCGCATGTGTAGTAACTAACATAGGCTATAATTCTGGATCATTCATCTTCTTAGGTCCCCATTGTTCACTCTTTGTGCGTTGTACCTTGATCATCCCGCGCCTTTGTCCTTATTTTTGTTTTTACACATATGCTCATAAATATCAGGGTATTACTCAACCTTATGTTGCTTCCCACAATACACACATACCTGATTCTGGGGACACTTACATTGGTAATGATCTGGGGGGCACAAGTATAACAAGTCCCATGCATGAACCATCATCTACCACCTCGACCTATGGTCATGTATCCACCTCAAAACCCACCATCTCCATTATTACACCCTTTAATAGGTTGGTATTCCCGTGTCTAAGATATACTCGCCACTATGGTCCATTTGTAACCCAATCTCGCATGTCTCATGTATTTTTTCTATCAACTATAAATATTTCGTATCATGGGTGTGTACATGGAAAAATTTACAGTACATAGAGACATTATTCATCATTGCACGTTGTAAGAGGGTGAAATTATAAACATCATGATTCATGTCAAAAATCTCACAAGATTGTAATAGTGCACTCACATTCTTACACAAACAACTATCCTTAGTATGTCCTTCCACATCATAATTGGTCCACCATAACCCATTGTGTGTCTCATGTGTGGAATTGGAAGAAAGCTTCTCCAATTGTTTAGCCAATTTTTATCTATGCCTCAATAAAATGGCTCACTTTAGTGTCCGCACTCCCAACTTTTTCAAAACGGGTATGAGTATGTCTTATGTGATAAAGCCCAAAAAAGAGTCAAGCAATCCTCCAATGAACAATTGTGCATGTTGACTTTGATGTATATCATAAGATAATTTGGGAAAGAGAGTTTTAAACCATGCATCATACTCACTCACACTTTCAGATAAGACATGTTTAATGTCCTTGAGTGTACTAATACTCTATTTCTCAAACTCTGAAATGTGAAATTTAGCCAAAAACGCAGAGCGCAATGCATCATAGTCCACCGCAGTCTAGTGTGGATCATAATTCTTATACCAACTTTGTGCACACCCTTAAAGTGTGGTGGAAAACTAGATTTCCTTTTTATCAGGAGCTGTAATATCTTACTCTCTCCATAGTAATTCACACTTGTGCACATGCTCAGCCGCATCCTCCACACCTCTATACTCTGGAAAGTGAAGAGACATCTCAAATTAGACTTGAGGTATATGTTGTTGTGGTTATTGAGGTGGTGTCTGCTGAGGTTGATTCGGTGGTGGTTATTAGGGAGGTTGTTATGGTGATAGACCTTGACCTGGGTTAGTACCAGAACCAGATCCTAAACCTCCACCAAAATTTCCTCCATGTGGTGGCTAAACTGAACCTCCTAAGCCTCCTACCACAACCTATGGTCCTATAAATGAACTCCCTTGTGTCCCAGTTGTTGTACTAAAGCTGGATACCCATTTTCGTATTATAGTAGCACCTATAGGATTTCTTCTAATAGTCTACATGCCAACACTCTGTCTTGATGACATGATTGTAAAAACACCTCTAAATGTACTTCCAAACACTTTGGCATCTATGTTTTTCCATATATGCGTCCATAATCTGCTACGCTTCCTAAGATGAAACTAAAATATGCCTATATGTATCTCCTTCCCAACATGGACATGTCATTTTCTCGCCCTCACTATGATGCTCTTCAATAACTACCTCTAGATCTAGAACATCTTATTCAAGGGCTAGGCATCCATGTTGGGTTAGTTTTGTACCCATGGTCCTCATTCTTTCCTCTAACATGCTCTCATCATAATTCAATGGGGTCTCTCTACTGTGATTTCCCAATGTCAAGAGAACATGATATTATGGCTCCTCATCTTCTATAAGGCTCTCATCACTTCCGCTAATCATCATTCTTCTCAATATAAGTGGTACATCAACCTGCCTTATGTCACGCTTCATTATAATTGAGCCATCTTTCCTCTCTCTTTCTTTCTTCCGCCGGTGGTCATCACCATCCTTTCTAAACCTACTCCCGCCCCTACATGTGGTGGGGATTTATGATCCTGGAGGTCAATACAGAGGATATATTTTCCCTAAAATTCCCAAGATTAGCACAAGACGGATGATGACTTGAGATCTTTCCGTCGACTATTTAAAAGTCAAAAACGGAGTCCGTACGTGCAAACAATGGCCGATAAAAGTTCCAGTCATTTCTAGGTAGGATCGTCAAGCTGAAAAGTCAAGAAAAAGTGGCAAAGAGATTGTGCGAAGGTAAGAGATGGTGTTTTGAGCCTCCGGTATTCGACGCACGATATCAGTCATCTTCGTCAGCAATCGAGAAAAATAGTTGCCACATGGTGGGTCCTTAGGCCACCATGTGGCCTGCCACCAATTAGCCCATCAACTCAAGCGAGTTATATTTATCTCATCGAGTTATTCACATTGATGAGTTTGAGTTATGCAACGAGCCATATGGAATGAGCTAAGGGTGAGTTAACCATTTTAGCTCGGCGAGCTATATAATTGCATTGATGGGTGAGTTGATAGTTGTGCATTGTCGAGGTATCTTATAAACATGGTGAGATATCCATTTAAATGTGGTGGAAAAAACATATAGCTATGGCTCAAAGCCATGTGGTTTAAAAGGCTAATTCAAGCCTTATCTCTTTGGCCCGATGAATGAGGGATATCCTTTATCCCACATAATGTGGAATAGATTGACTTGGGCTCACGGAATGGATATGGAAAATGGTCCAATAGCGAGGTAGGGAATAGCGTGGCAAGGAGGAATGGCGTGTGGACGTGGTTTGAGGGACGTGGTAATGTGGCTAGAAGACTTGGCGTAGGTAGGGAACCCATGTGGATAGGTCACAGCCGAATAGTTGACACGAGTAAAATAGCGAACGTGGGGAGTCAAAAAGTGCGGGATTTGATCCCATGACCTCCCTTTTCAAATTGCACCTGCCAATGAGTTGGTTGGTCTATGAGCTTTCTAATAGGCCATATAAATAAGAGTTTTTGGTGATTTAAGCCTATAAAAGGCTTCGATACCCTCCCTATTAGACAAGCTCATTTTTAGAGATCTTTCTCCAAGCAAAGACCGAAGGCAAGCCCAAGGAGTTAGATAATATGGTGGAGGAGGAAAATATATAAGTCCTATATTATTTATTATAGGCATTATTATGTTATTTAAGACCTATATTATATATAGGCATTATTATTTTGAAATACCTATATTTTAATATAGGTATATGTTCTGGAGCTAAGGCCTATTATTATAGGCATGTAAATATGTAAGCCCTATCATTATAGGAATTATTATTATTTTTAATAGGTGAAATATTATTTTATAGCTCTGAATTCTCTCCGAGAAGACATACTTTGAGCCCAACCGAGAAGGACGATTGGTGAAGTTCGATGGTGATCATGGCGACATTATGGAGATGTACAACCTATTTTAATATAGGCAATATGGAGAGATAAGACCTATTATTTTTAATAGGCAATATTGTTATTGGGAGTTATTAATACTATCCAATAGGCCATTTGAGCCACACTACATATTGTGGATCCTGGACTTTGGTGTCATAGGATATTCTCGTAAGGGAAGATTGGATCTACTACATAAGCTAAGGATTATCACTTGGTGGTCGTGGAGGAGGTTCTTGTTCTTTAGGCTTATTAAGCCACAACTTCAGAGTACATCATGTCTAGAAGACCGACTGGGGAGCCATAGGGTGACATAATAGCATCTAGAAGACCAAGCGGAGCCATTGGGCATTGTACCATGAAGGGAATACTGGATCGAATCTACTAGGATAGCTACTTGGTATAAAGGTTCTTGTTCCATTTGTATTCAGCATTATCTTACTTAGATTGTATTATTTGTTACAGATCGTTGAAGTAGATAATATATCGGTTCTATTGAAGAACCCGGAGACGTAGGCATTCTGCCAAACTCCGTTATCAACCTATGTGTAGTGTACTTTAATTATTACATTTCTTTAAGTTGATTTTAATGGGGTGAATTTGGAAAAGAATCTAATGCCTATAAGGGTTACGTGATTGAGTGAAAAATTTTGGTCAATTTTCTGATCAATTTAGCTAGCCATAGGTAAGTTCTCCATTCCTAGTTATATCATCAAGATCTTGATAGCTAAAGGTATCACGTGTAAATAGGATCCTCTTGGTTCACACAAAAACCAGAATTTTGCTTCCTCTAGACAAGAATATGTTGAAATTGTGTACTCCAAAGTATAGTTGCGTAGTACACCTTCCCACCAACAATCTACAACTTTAGTCCACGTCTCTATCAAATCAAAAGAGATTTTGATAGTCTTCTTACATCCAAGTTCTCTTCCCTGGCCAAAGACCTCTATTTGTCACATACGGTGCCAACAACTAGTAAGACTCTCTTTGGGAAAATGCTGAAAAACGCGTCTCATATAAGCATCCATACAAATTGTCTTCTACCCACTTTCACACATTAAAATCAGGTCCAGTGTTATATCTTTGTGCAAAAGCATCTTGGTCATCTTCTATCCAGCTCTCAATACTCTCTAAAGAAATTCGATATGCCATCTACATGCAACATCCTAGTAGATAGTTTGAAAAGACATCTCAAAGCAATGAAACCAAAATGTAGTCTAATTTTACCCACTCAATAGCTATACACACCTTTGGCACTCCATCCAAAAAGATATGGAAGCTCACCCAAAGTGTGCACAGCCACTAGGTCCCTCCTTTTCTTTTCTTATCATAATGTTAGCATGTATGTTCATTATAGTCATGGTAAAAACATCCATTCATGCACATATAAGTAACATAACCAAGGCAATCCAAAAACACATATAATAAGGAAACTTCATCAACATAAAGAATGATTAAATACATAACAAGGTAGCTGATTATAAAAACATCAACACATCCTTCCGCTAGACCATGCGAGCTCTCAAAGCAAACTCAAACCCTAGAATAATGAAATCTTCATTCACACTTAACTCTATTACATCCCACCAAAATCCTCAAGAACCTCCCTTACAATAAGGATGCACTACCTACATATAAGGGTGGGGATTTGCCCTTCACCACTTCATCCACTTTCCTAATAATAGGCATGCGTACAAAAATATTACGCATGATTTTATAATCTGTGATAATAATATATTATCCTAAATATATCATGCTTCAATCCATATTTTTAGATTGGTCCATTAGTGTACTTTATCATGCTCTACATGTGCTTTCTTTTCCATTGTTTGGCCACTAAGTATTTGTGCTTTTTCTTATTCTCGGATCTTTTACTTGAGTAGTACTCCAACTCTGCTTTTCTATTTTTAGCCATTATGAAAAATTATTTGCCGAGTCCCTAACCTTCTGACTACATGCACGCAGCCTCACGTGTTGTCCTATATTCCCATTGTGCACACCCCTTGCACGTTGATTTTAAAAATATGGAATTTTTGAAATCTTAATTGCAGATTCACGTATGATAAATAAATGATAAACAATTGTTGGAATATAAATGACAAAAGAAATAATCAAGTAAAATAGGAAACCCTAAGTGTAAGATGGAGGAAGAGAGACTTAGCCGATTTATGTCGAATGTCGGGACTTCGGACTAGAAGACTAATGAACAAAAAATGTAGATTGTCGCAACTGAGCATAAACAAATTAGGAAATGTTGGATATTCCTAGATGGGGCACTGGATTAGGTTAGGGGTACTGGGTGTTTGATACCTTTGTTGGGTGCTTGTGATCGCGCGAGGGCTCAAAATTTGGTTTTTTCTATATCACACAAGTGTCTCTAACCTTTGCTTTCGGTCGCCTATATGTTGTTGGATGATTGCTCAATTCATTCTGTAACCTACAAAACACATGATATCATGCAAAACCCTAAAATACATCAAATCCTAAAAATAAAAATGCAAATGGGGAGTCAAACTGACCCTAGCATTCATCCGATTGAGTGAGCTTACAATCAATCATTGCACTGCGACATTTCAGACTCCATGTAGTTATTGTATATGTGTGATATAATCATACCCTAGGAAGCCCTTGTGCAAGTGCATGTGATAGCGGGTAGTAGTTATATGTACCAATGTAAATAGATGTGTGGATGGAAAAATTAAATTCCCTTCTTATGCATGTATGTAGAAAATGTAGTCCCTTGTCCCTTGAGTGAGTGCTAGATGGATGCCTTGATGCTCTTAGAATTCCTTTGGATGTAACCTTAGGTGGTGATAATAGATGTTTAGAGCTTGGTCCTTTATTATGGTCACATAACTTTGTATTTATATGATTCCCTTGGTTGAATTTTGAAATTTACAACTGGAAGACTGGAAGATCGACCCATAAGAAAATAAGATGCCCAAAAGATAAAAGAGACCTAAAAGAAGTGAGTAAGATAGAAAAGGGTCATTGGCACCCGAAGGATGGGGGCACTGGGAATTGGCATCTTATTTGGGCCTTTGGTGTCGAGAGTCATAAAAGATAAATCGGTGAAGTACCGATTGGTTTATAGGGTGTAGAAGGCTAGATAGAAAATAAGAATCATGCATACAAAAGGCCAAAGATAGCTATCAATTATTAGTTTTCTCACTTAGAAATCATATTAATATTGGTATGTGATTAGGACCTATAAATGTACCCAAGTGCGTGATTTTGTGTTTACATTTTCCCCACTTTATGTTGTTGAGTGAATAATTGATAACATAAAGTATTTTAGAATTTGTTTACCTTTTTTCCTTGCAGATTGATGGCAAAAGTGTGCCAAGGAGACAAGTGAAAGCGTGGAAGCTAAGAAAGAGGAATTGACCCTAGGGGTGAAAGTGTATAGTGTCATACCATGTTGTACATGTTGTTGTGCTTATTTTCACTAATGTGGAGTTGCTTCTTGTTGCGTATTAAGGATGGACCTAAAAAGAAGAGTAAAAGAAGTAGTCAAATATGTGTATATGAAAAATTTTGCAATTATGTAAAAATGTGTAAAAAGAAAGTGTGCACCTAATCCGTGAAGAGTGAAAATGATAGAAAGCGTCTTGAACCGTTGTAGAAGAGAAAATTTTTGGGTGATCTCGCAACAAGTGCGAGTTTTTGGGTGATCTCGCACCAAGTGCGAGTTTTTGGGTGATCTCACGCCACGGTAGAAGAGTGTTGGGGAGAAAGGTCTAGTTTTATCCTTCATCCTTGATTGCTTCCCAAATTTATACACCACTGTAGATGGTGTGATCCATCTTTAGTTATGTGTTATTCTAGTTCAATCCAAGTAGAAAAATGAGATAGAATGCATTCTAATTGTTGGAGGATTATACATGTACTATGAAAGCGATGTAATTGTATTGATCGATAAAGTGATTGAATCCCCCCTAGTCATAAGCACCCAAGAAAGTTCATGTTGGTTGGGTAAAATGCTAAGTTTCAACAAGGTACAAGTATTATGCACAAGGGGATGCATGCGTAAGGATTAGAGTAGCACCAAAGGGGTGCACACAATGGAGATACAACTTGGTCCGCGGGGATGCGTGCAAGGATAGGGACTTAGCCATTTTCCCAGTCATAGATAAAAATAGAAAAGTAGGGTTTGAGTGTCGATCAAGAAAAATTATAAAAATAGATGAAACTAAGATGAATTGATGGTCAAGAAAGGGATATAAGTGGGAAAATCACATGTAGAAAGATAAAATAACCATGCGAGTCAAGCTAATAATAGGATTAAAACAAGTCTTATATTTAGGATAATATATTATTAGCATAGAAGGGGAATCATGCGAGCTATTTTTGGTATGCATGGCTATTAAGAGAGTGCATGGGCGGTGAAGGGTAAGTCTTCATCCCTATATATATTTGATGTATGTCTTTGTCAAGAGTGACAGTGTGTGGAAGAGTAGAGTTATGTTGTTTGACACATATTTAGGGTTTGGTGTTTGCGGGAATGGTCATACACACCATTATAATGATTATTATATGTATTCAACTTTTGTGATGTAATGAATTTGGTTTATAATGGATACTTTCCATTCGATAATGATAGTTCATATGCACGAAGATGATGTCTTGATGATGTATTTGGTCTTAGTTTTTGGTTTCATTGATTAAGTATCTTCCTTATTATATGTGTTGTTGAATTATCATGATGATTTATTATGTTTGAATGGATGTCCGATCATTGTAAATATGATGAACATACATGTTAACTTCATGTTAAGCATAACAAAGGAGGTACCTAGTAGTTGGCATGCTTCGGTGAGCGTTCATATTTTTCGAATGAAGTGCCTTAACATAAATCTATTGAGTGGGTAATAAAATACTACATGTCATGAGTTTCTATGAACTAGTGTTTGTATCTAGGGCGTTAGTATCTATGCTAAAATGCGAGACCCAAGTTAGAATATGGGTCATTTTATAACCGTAACTTTGTTCGATCATGTATTGTGCAAGCATGTCTATGAAGCTCGAGATTCATAATGGGTTGACTGATTCACCCAATGTATGCCCCCCTCATTTGGGGTGCATACGACATCGCTAGGATAATGCGGCCCAAAGAGAGGACATGATGTTGATCTGAAATTGTGTACCCTACAGGGGGGAGGAAATGTGCATGGTAGAAAATAAGGCACATGTAAACAAGATGGCTAAATACATGTGTAAGTAGAAAAATAATCAAGTGTGTCATAGAAAATCATGTCATAGGAAAGTAGTGTAACAAGTAAATGTGCATACAAGAGAGTGACCACAAAAACTAGGTTGTATACATGGTACATCACTCATAATGTCACAAGACAATCAAGTCTGAATTGGCTAAAAAGACAAAAGAAAACAATGAACAATCAATCAAGTCACAGAGCAAAGCCCGCAAATAATGACATATAATGACAAACAAGGGCAAAAGCGAATAAGTAAAGTATCAAAAACCATGGTGGAAAATAGTTCCTGCAAGACAAATGATGTACATGAAGAACTTGTTAGCATGTTAGAAAGATAAAGAGTATTTCAAAGCATGTATGTTCCAATATAGAGTAGTGTGCTAGTAATAATATGAAGTATTAAATAATAAAACAATATCACATGTGATGTGTAAGAGTAGAAATGTAGATTCCTCCAGGAGCCCCAGTGGGACTAGTAAGAGGTACAGCTCTAAGCATCATTGTTGCGTGTAAATATTTATAGAAAGTATGCTTACACAACTAATTACCAAGTGCACGTGCATGTGTATATATAGAAAGATAATGACATACTAAGTGTTTTTCTAGCATGGTAAACAAAGTGTACATGTAACTAGTATAAGTAAACAAGAATAATCTCAACCAAGATATGCAACATGTTGTGAGTGTGAATGTAATGGAATGTAATGGAATGTAATGAAATGTAATGAAATGTAAACTGAATTTGATAGGAGCAGCGTTCCCCTCGAGAAAATTTGAATGAGTATGAGATGAGGTTCATTTATAAAATACCCCTCGGCATTCAAGAATCAACCAAGAACAAGAGTGCGTCATCAAGAAATGGTTTGAATTATGTGCACTAGAAATATAGATCAATGAAGCATAGAGTGTAAAGAGTGAAATGAGTGATGTGAGGTTCATTTCATATTTAGACCCTCAGTAGTCAAGTATGAACCATGGAACTAGAGTGCGTCATAGGGTAGTGTGATGTGTGAGAATGTGATGCTAGAAATATGTGTCGTGAATGTACAGAGTGTGAAATGTGTAGTGTGTGAGGTTCATGGATGTAGTATTCCCTCAATAGTCAAGTGTGAACCTTAGCACAAGAGTGAATCATAGGGTAATGAGGTGATCATATAGAAATCACCTCCCAAATATGGAGAGGCTCACGAGGAATGGTGGAAGCATGTGAGGCGGTAGGAGTGTGAGTGTAAAAGACAAATTAAATGGAAAATGAAATGATGCCAATAATGGGAGATGTAGTGGTAGGAAGCACAGATGCTGATGGCTTAGGTACCCAATGGGATGTAGTAACATGGTGAGCTGGTGATATTTTTGGCAATCGATGAGCTAGGTGAAAGACGTAGATGGATAATGATCTTAGGAGGTGGGTGAATGACAACCTTAGAAGTTGGTGGATGTGACAAGTGAACAGCGGTGGAAGCACGATTATGCAAAATAGGAGAAAGATACCGCTCACGAGAGCGAGATCAAAGGAAATGACACCCTTATCTTCTAATTGTTGAAACTTGTCATGAATAGAACAACATTCATTGTCATGGTGTCCATTGATGTGGTGTAAATTGTAATAAGGTTAATCACATTAGTGATGCAAGCGATGAGGAGGATGATGTTGATTAGAGGGTAAGTGAATTAAGCGCTTTAATAAAAAGAACGCAAAACATCATGAGGCTTAATAACATGTGAGAAATACAATGGCTCCCAAGTAGGAGATGAAGAATACTTAGGTGGAGACTAACATGGTGGAGGAGATGGAGGACGCTTATGCGGTGGAGGGGATGGAACATGCTTACGAGGTGGAGGAGATGGAGACCTTGGAGGATGCTTAATAGATGGAAGAGGAGAAGAAGTATAATATGATGAAGTAGTAGAAGGAATAGAAGGGGTTTTATAACATGTGCAGTAATTAAATATTTTTCTAGATCAATGACTTTATAGCATAAAGTGTAAACGATTCACATGTATCATATTGTAATCTTTATTTCAATGTAGGAATCAAGCCATGACAAAAGATAAATTTCTTTTCTAGATCAATAGGCTGAAATAATAACTGATGCATGCAAGAATTGAAACGTAAAATGTAATCTAGAATGGGTTCTTTCTTTCCTTGATGCAAGTTAGGTAAGTGATCATGTGTAACTCTAGGACCATTGTTAATTATAAATTGTCTAAGAAAAGCATCTTCCATTTCACAATATGTACTAATAGATCCATAAGGAAAATGAGTATACCATTGAAGAGCATCATCAACAAGACTATGACGAAAATATTTTAGTAACAATTGATCATTAGAATAAGAATCCATAGCTAAACGATAATGCTTAAGATGCAAATAAGGATTGTCAGTGCCATTAAAACATGAAAAGGTAGGCATGATAAAATCCTTAGGAAAAGTTGAATTATGAATTTTCTTGGGAATAGGATTTCCATGAAGAGATTTATTGTCAATGGAAGCATAATAGGATTTGCTTTCGAGAGTAAGATATTGAAATTGAGATTACAAATGGCCAACAACATGCATGAGTGATAAAATATCATGTGAAGGAATTGTAGAAGAAGTGAGAGGCACATGAAGAGGTTGAAGTTTACCATTGTGAGTGATCATGGGAATGTGAGAAGAGACGGTGGAAGGTGGAGTATCGATGGGGATCCTAGATGGAGATGTCAAATAATTTAGAGAACGTGTACTAAGAGGAATGTTAAAATCACTTGTGAATAGCATCTAGAGAAGAATAAGAAGAAAGAGGTGGAAGAGGAGTAGAGGAACATGGAATATCAACAAAAATGATAGAAGAATCAAAGGAAGTGATAAGAGGAGTAGAATTATCATGAATAACATGTATAGAAGAAGAAGAAAGAGGCGGAAGAGGAGGAGAGGAACATGGAATATCAACAGAAATTCTAGCAGTAGAATCAGAAGAAACAATAAGAGGTGAACTAGTAGGAGTGGTAGAATCATCATGAATGACATTGGAAATAACCTCAAAAGAAAGCAGAGTGGAAAATTCACATTCAACAGTCTTAAGAGAAGTAACATCCTCACTAACATGTTCATGATCAAAAATATAATCAACATCACTATCAGACAAAGTTTCACATGCAAGTATTTCATCAAGAGAGTCATCAACATATAGAGAAGTAGGAGGAGAACTATCATAAGATATATCTTTACAATCATTGGAAATATTTTTAGAAGTAGAAGAAACATGAGATACAACTTTACATTCATCTTGACTAGTATGAGAAACATCATCATGCACATGTACATTTTCAACATTAGAAATAACATTATTTGTATCTACAAAGTGGCATAATCAAGACCAAGAATGTAATCTATAAGAGCATCATCATGTGTTATAATAGGAGTAGAATAAGGTGGAGTAGAATGGGTGGCCCTAGAAGAAGAAGGAAAACATGAAGTAAATTTTTGGTCAAAGAAACAATTATCACGTTGGAATTGCAAAAACTAATGGGAATATTGTTTTCATGAGAAAGAATTTATCTTTGAACTTCATCATTAAATCAAGCATTGCGATAAAGGGCATTAAGTTCAGCCTCAACAGCATCATCAAGGATATGATTCACACTAACATGATGCATAGCTTGCCTAGGAGAGGAGGATCTATTTTTAGCCATGAGGTTTTTGGGGATCCTATGGAAAGGAGTTATAAGAGAGGGATTCACCAAATGATTTAAAAATGTGGAATTTGTGAAATCCTAATTGAGAGTTGTGTATGATAAATAAATTATAAAAAGCTGTTGGAATATAAATGACATAATAAATAAGTAAGTAAAATAGGAAACCCTAAGTGCATGATGGAGAGAGAGACTTAGCTGATTTATGTCGAATGTCAGAATTTTCTAGACTGGAAGACTGATGAGCGAGAAAATGCAGACTATCGCAACAAAACATAGAAAAATATAGAAGCTGCTAGATATTCTTGGACTCGGGCACCTAGATTAGGTCGGGGTTCTGGGTTGGAGACCTTTATTGGACACATGTGACCACGTAGGGGCTTGAAACTGGTTTTTCTTGTGTCGCACAAGTGTCACTAACCTTCGCTTTTAGTTTCCTATATATCATTGGATGATCATAGAATTCTCATGTAACCTGCAAAATAAATGATATCCTACAAAACCTAAAACTACATCAAATCCTAAAAATAAATATGTAAATGGGGAGTCGATTAACCCGGTGGTCACCCAATTTGAATGAGCTTATAAGCGAGTGTTGTACTACATTTTTAGACTCTGTGTATTTTTTGTGTGTGATAGAATCATGTCATAGGAATCCCTTATGCAAGTACATGTTATAGTGAGTAGTAGCTAGATGTACCAATGTAAATAGATGTGTGGATGGAAAAATGAACTTCCCCTCCTATGCGTGTATGTAGAAAATGTAGTCCCTTGTCCCTTGAGTGAGTGCTAGATGGATTCCTTGATGCTCTTAGAATTCCTTTAGATATAACCTTAGGTGGTGATAATAGATTCTTAGATATTGGTCCTTTATTATGGTCACATAGCTTTGTATTTATATGATTCCCTTGGTTGAATTTCGTAATTGAAAATTGGAAGGTCAACCCATAAGAAAATAAGATTCCCAAAGATAAAAGAGACCCAAAAGAAGTGAGTAAGATAAATAAGGGTTAGGGGTGCAGGAAGGATGGGGGTTCTGGGCGTTGGCATCTTATATGGGTGTTGGTGTCCAGAGTCATAAAATATAAATTAGTGAAGTATCGACTGGGTTTTAGGGTGTAGAAGGCCAGATAGAAAATAAGAATCACAGACAAAAGGTCAAAGATAGTTGTCAACTGTTAGGTTTCTCACTTAGGAATCATATGAATAGTGGTATGTGATTAGGACCAAGAAATGTACCCAAGTGCGTGATTTTGTGTCTACACACACTACTTTGATCCTCTACACGCGTGTACCCTTGTGCATAGCCTTTGTGTTCCAATGATACTTAGAAATTTTCTCACGACCAATAATGATACAATCAATGGGTGGAAGGACACTCCTTGGTGTTTATGACATAGCAATCAAATCCGAAAATAGTCTTATACAAGTAGGGAAAGTTACTCCAAGGCCTCCTATGTCCATATTTCCATAGATTCCTCTTCCTATTTCTTACCAAGTACCTACAATAGCTCCAATTCCAACACCTAATTCTCAGCCTTTGAGTCAAACTAGTGCAGCCCCAAGCCAATCAAATGATTTATAAGAAATAAAGGCATATTAAAAGAGTTTGGGAATGAGATAGTTGTTATCAAAAGGCAACAAAATCAAATTTTTAGACCTTACTATCCTCCCAATCAGCATAATAGACCTCTTTTCCAACCAAATTTATAGAATGAAAACTAGTTTGTTAATGTCAAACCCATCAAAGCGGTAAATCCCAATTCCGCTAGCACATCCAAAACATGTGTACCAATTCCAAATAATATGATTCAATATTATGAGTGGTGTTATCCATGTAATAAGGACCATAATCAGAATTATTTCTTTAACGGTATTGAGAATCATGTACTTTTGGTGAAAACAGTTGTTATGTCCCAAGGTGCATCGAGTTGAGACTCCACCATAGCTAGAAGTTTCATAAAAAATAGTGCAAAGCGATGCTACATTCCTAAATTGGCAAGAAGATGCTTTTTGTAAAATAAATCATCTTAACAATAAAGAAAATATATTTTATCTGTGGCGGTGAACACAAGGTCAAAGAAAAGAGCATTAGAAGTGGAGTAGCCTACTAACAAGAGCAATTCTCATCCTCTTCCAATGTTAGAAGCTATTGTTCTAGTTTTAAATAAGTAAAAGGATCAAAAATCCATTCTACAAAATTTCAAGATCATCATGAGGTCCCAATCTCCATGCCACCAATGCAAGAGGGTGTTGTTAGCAAAATACAGTAGAAGGTTAGTACTCCATCATTTAATATCCTTGATTATATAAAGCAAACCAAATTTAATATTTCAATGTGGTATTCCTTACCTCTTCCCAAACAAAAGGAACTCTTGCAAGAAGATTTTCTAACTTCATCCTCTCTATCCAACCATCAAAATAACCATCCAAGATTGTACTCACCAATACACTTAATTCAAAATAATCCCAAACAAAAAAAAGTGTCAAGCCACCTCCCTTCTATGTTTCATTAATCATAGGTCAAAATCTAGTTCACAATTGTATGATTGATTCTGGAGCCTCTAGCTTTGTTATGCCCAAGCAAGTTGTTGAAAAACTTGGTCTAGATTATAAGCCTCTTTCTAAGGGAGTAGTTCAGCTTGATGGGACACCAGTAGTCACTCTTGGAGTCATTAGGGGACTGATTTTAACCTTGCATGCATGCCCCAACTTCTCCATTCCTCAATATGTTTTTTTATCATTGATCTTCCTCCTCTTTTTTCCTTGTGTCTTTCTAGATATTTCACGGACAAAATTAGAGGTTATTTATCATCAGACTAGTCTCATATGTTATTTAGAACAAGGTATGGCACCAAATTTACCATAAGGTCTGAACCAATCTCAACAGATCACATAGAGCCTTATGTTCCTAGTGTCATTAACTCAAATTGCATAATCATTGATGAAGAAGACTAGCCAATTGATCAAGATCCAACCACACTTCTTGAGGGAATTCCTAATTTATTTCTTGATGAATGGGATACTCAAACTCATGTTATTTGTCCACATAGTTATATTGAAGAATCAAATCTTGGAACATATTGTTTTCATGAGTAAAATGTTATTATTCCTAACCTTGTCAAAATAGATCAGCAAGATGAAGGTTTATGGAAATTATACTTTGATGGATCAAGAAGTAAGAATGGAGCAGGTGGAGGAATCATGTTGATTTCCCCAATAAATACAAATTATTTCTCATCTCTAAGATTTCAGTTTTCTTGCACTAATAACACAACTAAATATGAAGCTCTTGTGCATGGTCTTCAGTGGGCAAGAAGGACAAGAGTGAAGCAATTATTATTTTTTGTGAAAATGAGTGGTTAATCAAATTAGTGGATAGGATGCAACTAAGAAAAACTTGTTGAGATCATACAAGAACAGTGTATGGTATTTAATTAAATATTTTGATGCTTTCAATATTCAATCTATTCCTAGAATAAAGAAAAAAACATGCATATAGATTGGTTGTCATGGATCTCTTGTCGATATTCCATATCAATTCAAGAAAGAGGAAGATTAACAACATATCAAGATAGTGGTAATACCTTCTATCCTAGATAATAATTTTAATTGGCAAGTATTTGAATCAAATTAAAAAATTGTCAATTTCTTGCAAGAAGAAGTTGATTTTTCAATCAAAATCGGGAAAGGTTACGACATAAAATTATGATGATCAAATTATTGAGCTGAAATATAACAAGATACCTCAAGGATTGGTTACTCTTGAGTCTATTTTTAACATAGATGACCAGGTCATAAGTGATAAGTCCAATATGATGATCAAACAAGAGTATTATGAAGCAATTAGCATTAGCAATGATAAATCACTCAAAGTGGGCAAGGTATGTAATAGCAATGAAAAGCTTTCTTTTGTTCAAATTTATCAAGAATTTGATGATGTTTTATCGTGGAGTTATGATAATTAAGGGTTTTTAATCTCGATTTAGCTCAGCATACCATAGAATTGGATCAAAACCAAAACCATTCTACCAAAATCAAAGACCTATCAATCCTAAGATTGAACCACTAATGAAACAAGAGTTGGACAAGTTAATCAAAGATAACATTATTTTTCTTGTCAAGCACTCATCATGGATGGACAATTTTTTCCGTAAGAAATAATAATGGATAAATATGGTTGTGTGTAGATTTCAGAGATCTAAACAGAGATTCCTTGAAAGATCATTACCCACTACCATCAATGGAACAAAATTTGCAAAGGGTAAGTGGTTCAGAATGTTTCTCATTGCTTGATGGCTATTTCGGTTACAATCGGGTTTTTGTGTAGGAATCAAATCAATTCAAAACATCGTTCACTACAAAATAGGGAATGTATGAGTATAAAAAGGCCATTTGGACTATCAAACACATGATCCACATTTCATCATGCGATAAACATGGCATTCCAACGATTAATCAATAATTATGTTCTCATTTATTTGGATGATATAGCTGTATTTTTAAAGTATGTTGCAAATCACATGATTCATCTCAGGCATGTTTTCGAGAGATGCAGATAATTTGGTATTTCACAAAATCCAAAGAAGAGATTATTTTCAGTCTATGAAGGTAAGTTACTTGGTCATATCGTATCCAAAAGGGATCTCATAATTGATCCATAATGGGTAAGTGAAATATTATCCTTGTCATTACCTAATCACAAAAAGGTGTTGTAAATTTTCTTTTTGAAGTATTAACTTTATCAGAAGGTTTATTCCAGATCTTATAAATCTTGTAAAGCCACTAACCTCAATGCTCGGTAAGAACATGGTTTTCAGTTGGAAAATAGAGGAAAATAATTCCTTCAAAGAAATTAAAAATTCCATTTCACAAACTCCAACACTTTCCAATCCAGATTTTAGTAAAGATTATATTTTGTATGCTTTTGGAGTGATTGATACAATCTCATCTATGTTGGTGCCGCAAAATAACAAAAAACTAGAATATATAATTGCCTTCTTTAGTAAAGGATTACATGATTATGAGGTGAAGTATTATTTTGTTGAAAAAAGTTATTTCAATTATTAGAAGCCTCAAGAAATTTAGACATTTTTCTCTAATAACAATATTCATCTAATGGTTTCTCATCCAAGCGTTAAAGAATTTATTTTAAGAAAATATTTAAATGAAAAAATAGTAGGTTAGATCACAAAAGTGATGAAATATGATGTTGATATTAAGGTCACTAATTTTTTTAGAGGAAGAGGATTGTGTGAAAAGTTAGCTTCAGATTTGCATGATGATAAAAATCATATTTTAATGCTTCAAGATGGTCCAAACACAGTTGCTCCCTCATTGCCTCAAAGTTGGACTCAAGATATGATCCATTTTTTTAAACTGGACAATTCCCATAGGGTTTAGAAAAATAAAAAATAAGATATTTTAGATTACATTCCATTCCCTATGTTCTTTTTGATAACATATTGTTTAGAAAATATATGAATGGAGTTCTTTTAAGATGCATTGATTCAGATCAGATTGAGCATGTTTTGGAAGAATTCCATGGAGGTATATCCAGTGGCCATTTTACACCAAGAGATATAGCCTTGAATATTATGAGAGATGGTTATTATTGGCCAAAATTATTCAAATATTCTCATGCATGGGTAAGGAAGTGTGCAAAGTGTGCCATTTTTGCAAGAAAAACAAAAGTTAGTTGTTCTTCCCCTTCAACATATTCAGGGAAATTATCCTTTTATGCAATGGGGTTTGGATTTTATTGGTATGATTAACCCACCTTCTAGTGCAAGTCACAAATGGATTTTCATATCTATGGATTATTTCACAAGATGGACAGAAGTAGTGGCTTTGAAAGAGGCAAATGAGACTTCAATTTTAGACTTTTATGAAAGTATAGTCACAAGATTTGGTGTTCCTATAACAATAATCTTATATAATGCTTTAGCTTTCCTTGGCACCAAAATATGTACATGGGAATTCAAGATTGGAATTCATCTCTCAACCTCATCAACTATTATCCTCAAGGAAATGGTGCGGGTCAAATAAGAATATTCTATGAATTGTCAAAAGAACTATGGTAGAAAATCAGAGATCATGACATACAAATTTGAAATCAAATTTATGGGCTGATAGGATTACTCCTAAAATATAAATTCTAAATTCTCCTTTCATGTTTTCCTATGGTAGATAAGCAAGGTTTCCTATTTCTAATGAACTACCACTCTAGACTTCATTGCATAGATGGAAATGATGGAATAAGATTTGATGGAAATCATATTTTCAAAGTTAATGGAATTGAAAGAAATCAGAAACAAGGAAATGAAAACAATGGAACTTCATCAAGCAAAAGTAAAGAGGTATTTTTATAAGAAATTAGTTGCAAGAACATTTAGAGAAGGGTAAATTATGCTCAAGTGGTATGAAGAAAGAACTAAGCCCAGAAGACACACAAAGTTTGATAATTTGGGAGCGGTCCATATTTAATTATAAGTTACAAACAACACAATGCCTTTCAGCTCTCCAAGATGAATGGTGATGAGTTTCCTATCCCATTTAATGGGATATACCTCAAACTTTGTTATTAAGGTCATGTTTCAATCTTTTTAGGTTGAGGTTTTTGTGTTTACTTTCCTCCAAGTGCTTCATGCATAGTATTATTTTAGTTTCCTTTCTTGTGTGCCTTGTGCACTTTGTTGGTGTGTTTATTTTCTAATAAGTTCTTCTAGCACAGTTTTTTCTTCCTTTTCATAAGATAGATGTCAGCTCCTTATAGTTTCAAGAGTTGCACTAGTTGATACATGACTCCATGCCCAATGGATGCTTCAAGGCTACTAGATTTTTACATCTAGCATACGAGATATCGCCTAAAAGTTTCCAAATTGTTATCTAAATAAGGTTCTCATGTTTATTCAGATCACTCATAATATTATGTGATAAATCAACTCAATATTAGAGGAAAAAGAATCAAAGTAGGAGAAAATAGTGTCTAGTGTGCTTCAGCAGAAAGACAACAAGACGTGTGACAAAGGAAAGATCCATGCAAGGTCTGTTAGACAGGAACTGAAGTCCACGGGAAGATAAATGATAACCACATGAAGCCACACAATAAAGAAGGAAATGACCCACATGCAAATCTGCATAATGTCACGTGACTCATACACTTTACACACAAAGGTGCGTGATACAGAAACTTTACACGTAACAAAGGAAAAGTAAGTAGCATGTGGCAAAGAGTGGGGAAAGGACAAGAGAAGTTGTAAATCAAATAAATAAAATGCACCAAGCTACGTGAGATAAGTGATAGAAAGGTGATTCGTGTGTCAAACCATGCAACACATAAAGAGACTGTGCACAATGTTGAGTGTCGAAGGAAAGAGAAACCCACATATTAAATGCATGGAATGCGTGTAAAAGGCATAAATTCAAAGGCACAAAATGAAAGAGCATAATCCACATGTATGGATACACAAAATTCCACGCAACAAAGAAAAATCAAAGGAAGAATTTTTCACGTGCCCTCAATCCAAATCATGTAGATGTTTTATTTTTCTTTTCTTTAAACATGGAATGTTTTTTCTAACACAAATTATTAAGAACGATGCATGGAAAATCCAAAATAGATTTAAAGCATAAAAGGATGGTTCATCTCATCATCAAGAGATTCTAATAATAGAACAAAGCATGCAGAATTGAAAAGAAAGTTATTTTTGTAAATGTGGACTCTATTTTTAGCACATAATTGATTAAAATAAAGCATGATACCTATTTTTAAAGTGGAGAAAAATATAATGTGCACCTTTCACGTGTAAGAGATATTTTTTGAGCAGGAAAGCAAGATGCATGCACTTTTCCTATGTTTAGAACTCAGACTTTCATGTCTGCACTTTCTTCTTCTTTCTCTCTCAGATTAACTATAAAACTCTAGAACGCATTGTAAAAATATGTCTTTGCCTCTTCATTTAGTTCTTTGGAGCAATTCATTTTTGGGTGAGAAAGAAAGGATCATGAATGATTCTTTGTGCTTATTCCACCTTTAGAGAAATAAAGGATCTTTTTTTACCTTTCTACTGATCTTTGTTTAGTGTATACTCTATTTTAAGTTGAATTTATCTTTGTGATACGTGTTTATCCTCTATTTATCAATTTAACCTTCATGCCTTTACTTAGCTTTGTGTAAAATTGTAGGTCATAAATTTTATTTTACAGGTTGCATGCAATATTTTTCGTGGAGCAATCCGCTTCCCCTTCTTGTCCTATGAAAACTCATTCCAAACCCTTATATGAAGTTAATTTTCTTTTATACATTCAATTATAGTTAGTTTATGGTGTGTGGCTCACGTGCTTCATTTGTGTGATTCGATAAGTATGAGATCCTGAAAATATTTTGGTATATCACCACCCCTTTTTCATTTTCCTCTTCTTTTTCCTTCATTTTTCTCATTGGTTCTGGTAGAGTAGAGTATCCTTAGAGATATGAATAGTTTAGGTGTTGCACTAGGGGAACCAACCCTCTCTGGATACTCACTCCAACATACAAAGTTACCCTGACCAAGGAGTGTTTCCATTTTATCAATTAAAAGGAGAGTTATCACACCATTCTCTAAAGGTTGCATTTCAAAGTGATAGCAATGATCACAATGAGTGTTTAAGAACACTAACTTGAGTGAGTGACACCAAGTGAAAGCGATATGATTGCTCATTCTTACAAACATGGTGCTTCGGTGAAGATCATTTCCTTGTCCTTTCTGGCTCTAGAATCCTCATTGAATGGAATCAGATCTAGGATGTTCATTCACCATCTTACTCATATGTCTCTCATGGGAATGGATAGATTTTTTCTCTTTCAAATATGATGATCATTATACCTTGACTCCATGAGCTTCCCATTCACCTTTGAACCTAATGACACCTTTTATCACATGAGTGGAAACATACTTATGGTATATGGACACCTTTTTCTCAAGCCTATAAAAATTATTTCCCTCTCCAAATAGAAGGATCAATCCCTAAAGGAAATTTAAGGGTGAGTTACATGTTCTTTACCTCCACACTGCTTGAAACACCGCAAATGCCACCTACCTAAGCGGAGAGATGTGGGGACATATCAAGCATGGATCAAGTGTTTAGAAAAAATTCACAAGGTATGCATTTCTTGGGATGACTACCATTATCATTCAAAGTGAGCTTCTCTCATCATGCTCCCTATGCCCATCTCTCAATGACTTTGAACTTGATGGAGCTCTTGATGCTTGGATCCCTCGTAGACCACAAGATGTTCTGATTTCACCCGTTATGCAGGTGAATATCTCGACTAATTCCCCAACCCAATGTGATACATATGATGTTTGTTTTTTATGAATGAATTCAACTAGGATGGTTACCTTTCTTCTATAATTGGAATGAGTTAGATCCTCCACCCTCTTGCATCAGATTGTGCCTTGCAAAAATCACCTCTAGAACGATGCTTTGAGATCTTGCGGGGAGTTTTATTTCATGTTTGGGACATAAAACCACTATATCGTCCTCACAATGATGGAAAAAAACAATGAGATAATAAAAATGGTATTTTTCACAGTTTTGTAAGCTCAATTCCAAGGCTTACTATTTTTAGCAAGTCCTATTCAAGACTGTTATTTTTAGAAAATTTTCATTGTTTTCACTCCCTGATGTTTCATGTTCATTGAAGTGTCACCAATTCCCAAAACTTTATTTTTTTAGAAATTTACTATTTTTATACACTCATGGCTCTAAGTACTTGCTATTTTTAGAAAGGAGAACTACATGTTTTAGATTGAGATGAAATTTCTCAAAAGTTTCATGATTTTCGCGAATGCCCCGCTGCTCTAATTTGCAAATGATTTTCTTATCTGGATTGGATGGAAAATGAGAATTTCATCAAATTGGGTATAATACGAGAAAAAATCAGTCCTCCATATCTCCAAAACTCAGCCACCTCATCATGAAAAAAATGGATTGGATGAAAGTATATTTTTGAGGAACATTCACTCCAAGTTTCTAATGATTTAGCTCATTGGGTCACTAGGAAAATGCAAAATTATTTAAATATGGAATAATGCTGAGAGAAAACTCATTCCTCCATATCCCTAAAAATTAGCCACCTCATCATGCAAACAATGGCTTGGGAGAAGGTATATTTTTCGAGGAACATTCGCTTCAAGTTTCAAATGATTTTACCTACCTAGGATCTCTAGAAAGCGAAAAAGTAACTTGTTTTCATTTTTTACTATGGCATGTCATTTATTAATAGAGGTTGGATATGTTTCAACAAAAATTTACAAGAAAAATCAATAACTTTTGTGAGGGGAAGATTTGGTGAAGTTTCCATGTGTTTTTTGTGTAATTTTTACCATGTTTTGATCTGGAAGCTACATGGAAGACATGTGTCACAATTTTGTGTCCTCCTTTTCCATTGGGGAAAAGGGGAAAAAGGTGATACCAAGGTGTCTAAAGTGTGACTTGGGAGTTTGTGGGGGCTGAAAGTGAGGTTTGAGGGTTGGGAAATGACACTTTGGAGGAGTGGTTATGGTCACATGGGCTCCATGGGCTATATGCATGTCTTAGTCATATTTTTATCTCCCCCTTGTCACTTGAGGGACATAAGGGATACATGGACACCAAAGTGTGACATGGAGGAAGGAGGGAGGTCACACTTTGGTGTCCCCCTTGCACCATGGGGGGCAGAGGGGACACGTGGGACACTGGGGAACCAAAGTGTAACTTGCGAAGGAAGTTGAGGTCACACTTTGGTGTAACCCTTATCCCCCTTATCCCTTGGGGGACAAAGGGGACACAATAGTATCTAAAGTGTGACTTTTTTATTATGTGAAAGATAGTTTTGCCTCGTATGTCCAAATTTAGACATTAAACTTACTTTTTTTCACCTTGGAGGCTTAGGAAATGATTTTGTATAAAATTTTATAGGATTTGGACTCGAAATGAAATTTTAAGATAAATTGAGGAATTCCCAAAAGAAAATTCTTCTTGAAACTCAATATTTTGGTCTTATTTCATTTTGAATTTAGAGGGACAACAACAGAGTTTTGAAATACCTCAAGAATTCCTTAAGCCTTGGAGAAAATATAATGTTTCCATCTTGTAGATGATTACCATATATTTTCAATTCCTATTTTATTGCCTTCTAACTCCTTTGCAAACTCCCAGAATCATCCAAAGAAGTCAAGTTTCACCAAGGATCCTTCATTTCCCACATCATAAAAACTCAGTCTTGAATAGATTGTCCCTGAATGAGATTTCTTTCATAAATATTCCTAAATTTCTTATGACATATTCAATACTCTCCTAAATCACCCTCGAGATACTTTATATTCTTTCTAAATCTTCTTGAATGGTGCATACTAGCTGGAAAATGACCAAAAATAGCCTTTTTAGGCTTCAGGAGGACTTGTCTTTCACCAAACCTCTTTGAATTCATCCATCATCTTAATTAATCATCCTTTCACATTGAAACAGACTTAAAACCTTGTTATCACTTCCCTATGAGCTAGGGTGAGGGTTGAAATGAGGAAAAATAGCCAAAGGAAGGATGCACAGTGATTGGGAAGCCTAATTTTCAATTAGGGGTTTAGTTGTCATGCTTGAAATTTTCAATTTTTATGTTGCACATTTTGCATGAAAACTTGATTGGCTCTAGCTTGGGGACATTGAACTATAAGTGGAAATAGATAACATCAAGTATCTCATGGTGTTGCGAGATCAATGCTTTGTTCATTGGGTTATAGATTCATTACACTAAATAATAAGAAAAGATATAAATACAACCAAGAAATAAACATGGCCACACACGCTAGGGAAAGGGAACACAAATGGGGAGGGAAAATCACACAAAAAAATGGAAACAATGTCAAAACATATTAAATCACCTATTTACATATAGGGGATATCTCACTTTATTGTAGCACCAAATCGATTGAATTCTTACTAAATACATGGATATCATCGAATGTATTTCTTCGCAAATCCATTGATGGGCTCGCTTGATTGTTCTCGCACTTGAGGCTCCACTTAGTTAGTTCATTAAATTTTTTTCTTTGACACCTTCTTTCCATCTTCTCATCTATTCCCAAGTTCATTATAATTTTTGATCTTCCTTCGCTATTACGAGAATGAGCCTTTATCATACTAGGCTCATTGTCTTCATACTAAGGCCTATGATATTCAATAGGCACGTGTCCTTCATTTTTCATTTGATTCATGACCACTTTTTTCATGAGTTTATTCTCGACAAATTTTTGGGATATTCAACACCATCACAAGCCTCTTGATGCTCCACATTTCTTGATTACTTTAATAAATCTTCTTTCACACACACCAGATTTTTATTGAAATGTTATTTGCTATGATGTGACTTACATGAGTGCCTTATCCTCTTGAAATGAAAATGGGAGCAGAGTCAAATATAAAGAATGAAAAACATCACCTTATCCATCTTGGCCATTTTAGAATTCATAATATATCTTCATAATGAAAGCCTCTTTCCTTTATTAGAGTCCAACTCGAAAGATTCAAGAGTATTCTTGTTCACATATCCCTAGTCAAGAAGGTTTTCATCTTAACAGATTCATCCTTGGGAAAATCAAACACTATCTCTCTATTAGTTCTTCATTGAGAAATTATCCATCATCACTTAAGGTGAGCTTCTCTCATCATGATCCCCATGACCATCTCCTCAATGACTTTGATTTAATGGAGCTCTTGATGTTTAAGATCCCTCGTAGACCATAAGATGTTCCTTATTTCACTCATTTTCTGAGTGACTATCTCTGAATTATTCCTGAAACAACGTGATATGTAT
The DNA here is from genome assembly GCA_018340775.1 of Taxus wallichiana var. yunnanensis. NCBI lineage: Eukaryota > Viridiplantae > Streptophyta > Pinopsida > Cupressales > Taxaceae > Taxus > Taxus wallichiana. Next base: position 890,382,290 of record CM031235.1, read on the forward strand.
GATGTCCTTTTCATGAATGAATTTAACCAAGATGGATCTCTTCTACTACAATTGGAATGAGTTAGATCCTCCACCCTTTTACATTTTATTGTGCCTTGCTAAAATCACTTCTAGAAATGTGCTTTGATAGCTTTGTGGGAGTTTTCTTTCTTGTTTGGGACACAAAACCACTTATTTTCCTTACGATGATGGAAAAAATCAATGAGATAAGTAAAATGGGATTTTCCAAAGTTTTTGAGCTCAATTCCAGGACTTACTATTTTTAGCAGGTCTTATTCAAGATTGTTATTTTTAGCAATTTTTCATTATTTTCACTCATTGATGTTTCTTTTTCATTTGGAGTGTCACAAATTCCCAAAAATTACTTTTTTATAAATTTATTATTTTTATACACTCATGGCTCTGAGTACTTTCTATTTTTAGAAATGATAACTACAGTGTTAGATTGAGATGAAACTAGTCTCAAAATTTTAATGGTTTTTCAAGGATGCCTTTGCTCCAATTTTTAGATGATTTTCTTATCTAGATTGGTGGGAAAATGATAATTTCATAAAATTTGGAATAATACTTTAATAAACTCATTCCTCCGTATCTTTAAAAATCAGCCACCTCATCATGCAAAAATTGGCTCGGATGAAAGTAGATTTTTTAGGAACATTCACTCCAAGTTTCACATGATTTCACTCGCGGACTACGTAAAATGAAAAATAAACTTTTTTTAATTTATTTGATGTGTAATTTCAGCTATTAATGTATGTTGGAGAGGTTTCAACAGAAATTACAAGAAAAATCACTAACTTTTGTGAGGGGAAGATTTGGACACTAACTTTTCTTTTTTCACCTCGGAGGCTTAGGAAATGCTTTGGGGTAAAATATTATATGATTTTGACTCAAAATGACATTTTAAGATCAATGGAATCATTAAAAAATCCAATTCTTCCTAAAACTCAAAATTTAGGTCATATTTCATTTTGAACTTAGATGGGCATCTGCAAAGTTTTGAAATACCTCAGGAATTCCTTGACCCTTGCAGAAAACATGATGTTTCCACCTTATAGAGGATTTACATAGATTTATAATTCCTATTTTATTACCTTATAACTCCTTTGATAACTCTTGGAATCATCTGGAGAAGTCAGGTTTCACCGAGGAGCCTTCATTTCCCACATCCTAAAAACTGATCTTGAAAAGATTGTCCTTGAATGATATTTTCTTTCCTAAATATTCCTAAATCACTTTTGACATCCTCAAGATTCTCCAACATCACCCTTAGAGGATATTCTTCCTTAATTTCTCAAAGGTGCATACCTTAAAATGACCAAAAATAGCCTTTTAGGCTTTCGGGAGGAATTTTCTTTCATCAAACCTTCATCGAAATCATACGTCATCTTAACTAATCATCCTTGTGCAATGAAACATAATTGAAAGCTTTTATCACTTAATTTTTTCCAGGTTGATGGTTAAATTGAGGTCATTGACTAGAGGAAGGATGCACAATGGTGGGAAGCCTAATTTTCAATTAGGAGTTTAGTTGTCATGCTTAAACATTAAAATTTTATGTTGCACATTTTGCATGAAAATATTTGGCTCTATCTTGGGGACATTAGACTATAAGGGTAAATATAGAACATCATGTATCTCATGGGATCCTAGACCAATGCTTTATTCATTGGGTTATATATTCATTACACTTAACAATGAGAAAAGTTACAAACACAACCATGAAATGAACATGAAGAACACACTACATGGAAAGGGAACATAGAATGGGAAGGGAAACACATAAAAAAGGAAAATCATTTCAAAACATCCTAAATCACCTATTTACATGTGGGGGATAACCCACTTTCATTGTAGCACCAAATTTGATTAAATGATTACTTGTACACAGGTATCACTTAATGTCTTTCTTCTACAAATCCATTGATGGGCTCACTAAAATATGAACCCTTTCTTAATTTCTTGAGAAATATTGCATGATTGTTCTTGCACTTGAGGGTCATTTTAGTCATTTCATTACCTTTTTTATTTTAACACCTTTCCATTTTCTCATTTATTCCCAAGTTCATTCCAATTGTTGATATTCCTTTATTGCTACAAGAATGAGTCTAGATCATAGTAGGCCCATTGTCTTCATCTAAGGCATCGACATTCTATAGGAATTTTTATTTCATTTTTAATATACTTCATGACTAATTTTTTCATGAGTTGATTCTCAACAGATGTTTTAGGATATTTAACACCATCACAAGCCTCTTGATGATCCATGTTTCTTTATTTCTCCAATAAATTTTATTTCATGCACACCTATGTTTTCTTGACATGTTTCTTGTTATGATGTGACTTGCATAGAGTTCCTTATCATCTTGAAATGAAAATGGGCACAAGGTCATATATGAAGAATGAAAAACATCACCTTCTCCATCTTGGCCATTTTGAGCTTCAAAATCTATCTTCATAATGAAATCCTCTTTTCCTTGAGTGGATTCCACCTCAAAATATTAAAGAGTATTATTGTTAAAATATCCCAAGAAAATAATTTTTCATCTTAAATAGAAGTCGGCCTTGGGAAAATCAAGCACTATCTCTTCTATCTATTCTTTGTTGAGAAAGTATCCATCTTCATGAAAGGGGAATGAGTGCAAGGTTGGGGCTAAAATATCTGGATTTTCATTTTCCCAATCTTGACCACCAATAACTAAGGAGTCCATTTCCATGATGAATTCATCTTCTCCTTGAGTAGAGTCAACTTCAATAAGTTGAAGCATTTTTTCATTCATGCATTCCTTGTTGTAAGATTCATTCTCTCCCAGTGGGAAGGAGAAATCTTTGTATTCACAATCATACTTATTGAACAAATCTTCATGATGAGTTTTAAGAACATGATTGGAAACATAGGGCTTACCTACCAAGAAATTTTTGGTATCATTTTGCATTCATGACCCACATTGTTCACCACTTCAGGATTGTTTTTCGTAAGTCAATGTTTTCATGACCATCATCACCACCTAGTAGAGAAAATGTGTTCATGCTCACATCTAGTAGGAAGTGCATGGTTTCAAGTTCTAATTCCTTCAAATCATCATAATACTTTCTAGTCAGGTTCATCACACTTGGATACTCTTCCATCAACATGGCTAGCTTGGCATCTTCCTCTAAAGCTATGAAAAAAATTTAAAACCTCAAAACTTGAAATAGTATATCCGCCCTTGGGTTGTCTGGTCTTTGAATGGTGTATTTTATTTTCCTAATGGAAAGGAGATTCTCCATCTTACCATTGACCATAATGGTGACATGCGATCAATCCATCTATATATCTCCCCCAACATCTCGATAGAAGCTTGGCTCGGTAACATACCATATCATGCTAGCATGTCCACTATAAGAATTATCATCATGATATTCTTGTCAAGAAAATCTATAAATGCTACTTAAGAATCCTTGATTCAGCCAACAAGAGGTAATTCTCTAGTTTCTATTGAGTAGTAATGGCTAGTAGTGGGAATGAGACATATACCATGTAGTTATGTTTGAAATTCTATGTGATGTTGCCCTTGTGTAAGTTGCACAGTGATAGTGGGCTAGATCTAGAATATAACAAATGTATAGAATGTGTGAGATGGAATAGAATATACTTCCCCTCTTATGTTGTGTATGCAAAGTGATGCAACCCTTACCCCTTGTATGGATGTGCTAGATGGATGCTTTGTAATTCTCTTATTCCTTTGGATGAAATCTTAGGTGATAGTAGATAATGCTAGTGCTTGGCACCTTATTTGAGAGCTATAATTATGTATATATATGATTCCCTTGTTTAAATTTCATAATTGACAACTGGAAGGCTGATCCAAAAGTGTAAAATATGCCCAAGAAGTAAAAGAGACCCAAAAGAGTGAGAAAAGGCCTAGAGAGGGCTAGGAGCACCCAAAAGGGATGGGAGTGCTTGGGCACTTCTGTCCTAAATGGGCACTAGTGTCCAAGGCCATAAAAGATAAATCAATTAAATACCAACAGGGTTGTAGGGTGTGCAAGGTCAATAAAAGTATAAGAGACAAAGAAAAAGGCCCAAAAGATGTTGTCAACCACTAGTTTTATTGCTTAGGAATCATGTATATATTAGTATGCTCTAAGACCTAGAAATGTATCCAAGTTCATAGATTTTGTTTCTACACCCACAATCGAGGAGTGTTTTCATTTTGTCAATTGAAAGGATAATTATCACACCAATATCTAAGGGTGCATTTCAAAGTGATAACACTTACCATTGACAAGAATGGTGGGATGCGACTAATCCATCCATATATCTCCCCCAACATCTCGACAAAATATTTTTCTTAGAAACATACCATATGAGGTGGCATGTTTGCTACAAGAATTTTCATTGTTATCTTCTTGTCGGGAAAATCTCTAAATGTTATTTGAGCATCCTTGACCTGGCCAACAAGAGGTGCTTCTCTGGTTTTCATGGAGTCACAATGGCTAGTAGCTGGAATGAGAGAAAGACAAAAATCTTTAGCAAATTTTTAGTCATGACATTATTGGAGGCACCAAATTCAATAATGCAATTGTTCAGTTTATATCCATTGAACAACAAGGCTAGATAGAAAGTTTATACTTTCCCATAGATGGAAGGTTTGGAAGAGAGAAAGTTCTAAGAAGGATTGGTATGAGGAGTGAGAGATAGTTCTTTAGAAATGGAACTTTTGGAACATGATCTTGAACTAATTTATTTGATAAATTGGACAAGCCTATCAAATTGATTGGAAGGAGTCTTCAAGCATTCATACTCGAGAAAGCAAAATTTTGGATTTCTTTCAATGATCAATGATGTAAAAATGTGGAGAAATGATAAACACATCGAGAACGATGATAGCCTTAAAATGAGTGGAATTTTCATTCTTAGGATTAATGGAAGTTGAAATTGAATTGTCAAGAGGAGGTAAAAGAGACTTACTCGAAGAGGTGGATGGATTCTTGACTAAGGTAGTATCAGGATTCTTCTTAGCTAACCCCATGGAAGTAGATAGTGATGATCCTCCTTTTTTCACAAATTTTCCATTTGATGATCCATATGCTTAGTTTAGGTAGCGAAAGAAGAGGCTTTTTTCTCTATTTGTGATCGAGTGTATAATGTGCATGTGTAGCTACCCATGGATTCTTCAAAATATTCGTCGATGAGTATTTAAAATACTCAATCTGGTGTATTCATCTCCACTTCTTCTTTAGCTTCCGATTCAGAAATTTCTTCTCCTTCATCTTCATTGGTCTCGCATATTGCATTAACTGGTGTAGCTTCCAAGGAAATCCTTTGAGGTGCTCATGTAATTTGATTCTTGTTCCTATTTTAATGCGAGGTACGTTGAGAAATTTCCTTCTTCAATGAATTCAATTCACTGACCAACTTTTACAGTAATGGATAAGATCTTTCATCTTTGAAACTATGGGCTTATCCTTCATTCAATGTTTCTTGATTTTTCCTAACATGATGAGTTCATCTTCCACATCAATGGAAATTTCTTGAGCATTTTCCAAATTTTTGGTTGCGCTCTCTGTAGTAGTAACTAACTTTAGGAAATTGGGCATTCATGAAGAACCTTTCTCGATTAGCAATAGGACGGGTGTAAACACCCTTCAAAAAAATAGCTATTTCTATCCCTTCCTAATTACCCTTATCTTTTGCATAATACATTAACAATGGTTCTAGAATGCATTTTAGATCGTTATCCTCTACATTCCTTAAGAATTAATTAAAATAACTTTATCATTCAATATACATCCATTTATAATTAATTATATTAATCACATATATCCCTTTATAATTAATTAAATTAATTCTAAGCATACTTAAACTATACTTCAATACCCTTTAGCTAATTTAATTAAATATTTATTTAATTAAATAGTTAATTACTCTCTCACACCTCATAGCTAATTAAATTAGTTATTTAAAATAGAAATAAATATATTTTCCTATTCATCCTCCACTTAGACTCCACTTCACTATCCTAATCACTCCACTCCCACTCCACTTCTATAATCCTACAAAGGTGGGGGCAACAAAATTGCACATACAACCACCTCATTGAATGAAAAACATAAATTCATTTCCCCTCAATAGATAATGAATTCATTCAAACCTCCTCCAGTGCTATTTTAAGAATATGCATTGATGACTTCATTAAGAACCTTCAACCACTCCATAGCCTCTATAAAAAATAGGCCATATCCTTTGCAATGATCCCTGGAAGCTTTGCAACAAAACTTTGCCAATTTTCTATTTGATATTTGTATATTGAAAAGCCTTCCCTGTGTCTAAATTTACTCATAGCACTATTCCTTTATTTAGAGATTACTTTAGAACAACCACAATCCAACCATTCAAATATTCTACAAGTATAATACTTCAATAATCTTATCATTGAGGTTTGCAAGAAATAATATAAGAGAGGTTTTATTATTGTTATTTGCTTACTTTTTTTTCTGCTAGTAGTTTTCACTTCTTACATTTTGGAGCAGCTGAGTGGGATGGACCCACACTCTATTACTCTCAATTTCATATTTTTTATTATCTCTTAGTATATATTTTTATCTGTATTGACCCTTGTGCAAATTTGGCATTATTTGGTTAACATTTGTGTTGTGGGAAGTTTTTGTTGTTTTGTGGTATTTGTGTAGGTTATAGGTGTTTCATCTCCAAATCTAGCTAGCTCTAGATAAAGTTAGAGGTGCTTTTATTTGGTGGATTTTGATTTCTACCACCATCTCCCTCCTTGACTCACCTCCAACTCGGTGAGTTGCATCCCGTGAAGCTCTCCCCTATCCTTTCTAACCCCATCGAGCCCTTGATCTCTACGAGACCAATCCACCTTGGGCTCGGTCTTCCTCTCACTTTTCTCATGCTCACTCCCAGCTCCCTGTCCCATCAAGCTCTCTCCCCATCCCATTAAGCTCTTCACCCTGGTGATTGAGCCCCCAAAACTCATGTGCATCCTGCGAGTTCTCTCTCCATCCCACCGAGTTATACTCCCCTATCGGGTTGAGCCCCCAAGCACTGTGCATCCGTCGACTTTTCCTTCATCTAAACCCTATATCTCTCCTCTGCATTCACTTTGTTGAGCCCTAAAGTCCAACTTGAACACACATCCCCTCTAAAACATTGGTCGAGTGTTAGTGAGAAAATTTATCGGTTAGGAAAATTAGGTGTCTTCACCAACCTTCACGGGGTTGCGCCCCTTTGCATTGAATGGTGCAACTCCCATTATTGAATGTATTTAATCTAATACTAAACTAAATGGTAACACTCCACAAAACCTATGGCAAGATGCTTGTATGGGGGTACAAGGGAGGAAATTACAGAGATGAGAGGTGAAAGAGGGAAATTAATAAATGAGGGTTATTTTTGTGAGTAGGCCAATTGTAGAGTTCACACCTAATAACCAAAGTAGTTCAACATTCAATATAGAAGAAAGCAACAATGAAGCTATTAGTGAGACAAACAAAACCCACATAAACACATAGTTCTATGAGGACCATTCATCAAAGATATAAATCTCTCTTTAATCACCATGCTTACAAAGTGCATATAAGAGGGAAAAAAGGAAACATGAGAAAGGGAAAATGGAAGAAAAATAGCTTTCATTTCATGTGTAGTGATGAGTACAAAGCTTCAATCAAGCTACAACAATTCACAATTGCTACCAAGAATTTCTAATTTTCAAGATCCTTGAAATGGAGAAGTCATCCCAATTTATAACAATGTGAATTGACTCTTTGCCTACCCCCACATGACTCTTCGTTGTCTCATTCAACTTGTGAATTTTCACCTTCCTAGGAAGTGAGAAATAAGTTCCCTTTTTATAAATTAAAGGGACTTTTACAATGTAACTTTATGAAGTCACTTAAGTGAATGAGACAAAATACAATGATTACGCCCAATGAATAATTAGAAAGGGAGAGAAATAAGGGAGAGAAATAAGAAGGGATAGGTTGTCATATTCGATGAAGAAGCTCCCTATGATGATGAACCTTATTGAATCATGCCTCCTAATGGTGGATCTTTGGAGTGGGTTCCTTTTCCTTGAATTCCTTTTTGAATTGAGCTATCGTAGCTGTCAACTTATCTTCCCCTAGAATGCAAATGCATCCCAACACCTTAGTCCATGTCTCGGGGACACCACTGATCCTTTTACATTGATGAAGCCATTCTTTGTGATCCATTACAATTGCAGCAATGTAACTTTTGATGTTGGCTAGGGAATCTAAATCATCTTTATTGAAAGAAAGAGAACCACTTGCCTCTTTTTGACCATCTCTTGAAATGCAATGATGATTTCTTCTGATGATGAGTCCTCAGTGAGTGGAGGGAACTCAAATATTTGAATGCAGTGGTAGGCTTCTTTCAAGATTTCAAAAACTTGTCATCCACAGGAGTCCAATTCAGATATGAAATCCTAATCATTACATACCGTGAATCTATGATACATATCTAAACTTGAGACAAGTCATTGGTAGTTGAGGCAAACACTTCCTTGCTCACGAGGGTGTGAGAGTTGAAGGAACTCATTTCAAACACCGGCGAGAGTATCTCATCCAAATAACCGGCCTCCTTTGAAAACTCCTCCTTTATCTTGTTTACTTCAAACAATGTTTCATGAGCATACTTGATAAGGGAAATGAGGTATATACATATTTCCTTGCCCTGCTCAATGATTTCCTCAATCCACTTCTCATTGGATTTCCCCCACATCATGTATTCTTATGCTTTCTTGATTTCCTTGGGGTCAATACTATTGATTGGAGGGATATCTTGATCGGAAGGGGAGATGTTGATTTGGGCCCTGAGAAGGGTTGAATGTATGCACTGAGATCTCTTACATGTTCCTCCAATTACATAATGGTTCACTTGTATTCTTCATTCCGATCAATGAGGCGGGAAGAGGATTATTTGAATAGAAGAGTGTCACCCTCATGTGAGGCTTGACCCAATGAGATGTGGGTCAATTCATAGTCAGATGGATTCATTTCCTCCATGAGATTATCAATATTATTCCTAACTTAAACATATTGGTTACCTGAGGTGCAAGCGAAGAAGCGGGAAGTTGTTTGGGCCTTCTTTATTCGCTTTGACATCAACATTCGAGAGATTTCCACAGACTGGGAATGACAATGAGTTGCATTGTTCTTGGATCACTTTTGAACACTTCTTAATCCATGGAAATGGATCTTCTGGAGTTTCCATGATTTTTTCATTGAGTACTTGTAGAATTTCATCATGGAGTTAAATATTGATTACGTGGGAAGCTCTAACCCTTGAGAAGACATATTTGGATGCTTGTGCAGAGAAATATGTTGTTATGAATCACCTCTTCTTTTCTTGAGAAGTTCAATCCAACCAAGTCTCCTTGGCCCACCTAAACAAATATTCCAACTCATTAATCTCACTATCTTAGCTTTTTTGAATCAACTCAATGAGGGGAAAGAAGATGCTTTTGACTTGTTGCGCTTTGCGGTGTTCCGTCTTTCTCCCGTACACAAATTTGAGACCTCAAGACCTCTTTAAAGGATGAAATGACTTGTTTGAACTATGAAACCATATTTAAACCTTATGAAGATGAAAAAAATCCACAAGATCACTGAAAATGGAGCCTACTATAACTTTTTGCACTCAACATTGGAACTTTCTATTTTTAGCCATCAGGATCCAGGAGTTGCTATTTGGGAAAGGTTTCCTTTTTACTTAGATATCAGTTCTAAGGGGTTCTCACCATGTTTAGATAATGTTCACATATTTTTATGGCCAATTTTAAGTACTTTCTATTTTTATAAATTTGCTTTTTACTTTTTGATTTTTGCTTTTTCACTTTTTTGGCCTGTGTACCCTAGTTTTCCATTTTGGTGATTTTCAGTGTTTGCTTCTTTGGAGGTTTTTATTGTTTTGGGAAAATTACTATAAATAGTAAGTGTGAACTAGCGACACTTACTATTTTTATAATATTATATTTCCCTCTTCGGTTCAATGAAAAATCATCATTTTTGTTCTGTGTTTTATCTCTAGATACTCAAAGTGCAAAATTTCAGCTCTGCATGCGCTTTCGAGGTCAGCGAGAAAATTGCAAAAGAAGGGTTTAGGGAATAAAATTTTAATTTTTTCCATTAAAATTTTGATACACCCTTTCAAATTCTATTTTTTTCATCATCAAGGTGCCTAGGAGAGGAAGAGATCCTCAAATTTTCATTAGAATCCGCCTTACGGTTTGTGAGATACAAACATTTCTTAGTTTTCACTCATCGGAGTTTACGATAAAATGCGGGCATGGTGACGGCTTGAAAAAGAAAGTTTTTGGGTGGTATAGGAAATAGAGGAATATTAATGGATGTGTAATGCAATGGTGAAGTGATGGAAGTGGCACCAATGGAGAAAAATGGTGATTTATGGCAGCCAGGTTTTTTGTGCGTACGCATGAGAAGAAGTGGAAGCAACACTCAAAACCAAAAAAATATTTTTTTCTTCAACTTGAACATGGGTGCACTTTTTCTCCTCCATCAGGGTCTTATTTTCCTCCTTCACAGACATTGTCTTACCCAATACCCTGCCATACCTATTACCCCGTCACCCCACCCATTCCCATTCACCCTATTCCTATTGTCACCTCGATCACCATTTCTAGTCAAAGGAAAGTCAAGACAAAAAACCCTTCCTTCTCCAAATTGAACCCCTCTTCCTCCGGCAGAGTCCTTAAGAGCAGCAAGGATATTGAAATTGCCCATAATTTGTTACATATCAGCACTGTAGGACAAGACAACATTACTCAACAAGAGAAGGAGAATCTTCTTCACATAATGGAAATTTTGGAAAAAGAGGTGGAAAATCTCAAAAAGAAATACATCAACTAACTAAGCAAAAGGGTAAAAGGAATTGAATGAGGATGTTGATATTGGGGCAGATCAGATAAATTAAATTTACAAGAAACTGAATTCCCTAGACAATAGACTTGGGAAATCTAAGGATCGGCATGACCACAACATTGCAATTTTCAAGGCTATATGTGATTTTCTTGAACAACATGTCAGAAGCATCACTATGCTTAGTGGAATCTCAGCTGACATTTGGGGTACTGTAGATGAAAGGAACCGCATACGCACCCAAAATTGCACATGCTACATTGTCGGAAAACAGTTATGAGAACCCCCAATGATGATTCAAAATCCTTTCAAGATGGTATTCGAGCTCCAAAACCCTTTGCAGTGTATATTTGTAGCCTAGACATCCTTACATAGCCTTTCCACGCATTTTTTCTAGCTTCCCATTTGCTTTCTCGTGTAGGTTTTGGCCTTTAGTGTTAGGACCACCGCCCTACCCGGGTGGCGGTTGCAGGCTGAACCGCAGACCCTGAGCGGGGTGGTCATTACGCCCACTTTTTCAAGAATTCTTCATGCCTGTTTTAAACATGTGACGCTTCACTTAACTTCACTTTTAGGATGCATCCGTGGGTCAAATTGGCTAAAAATAGTTTTGATTGCATGGTTATCCTTCCCTCTTCTATTTTTAAATGGATTTAATTAGTTGGAACTGCTTCTTCTTGCCTTGTGCATGAAGGCACCTCCCATTCCCAATTCTTATATATTCCATACTTGTGTTCAAGTAAATGGCTTGAGATTTTTGTGTATCTTGCATTGTATTTATGTCACAATCTTGCTAGGAATATCATATCCAAGCTCAGATCTCTTGTGTTATCTCTCTCTTACCCGCATTATACAAACTTCCTTCAAGTTGTCATTGCTCAAACGTCTTCTTCTCGTTGTTTTTATTTGCATTCCCAATCCCTTGGACTCACATGAACACTCAAGGAAAGAAAGGAACAAACTGAGGGGAAAGATATAGGTAAAGCTGGATTTGATAAAGCTCTTGCTCATCCATGTTGGAGTTGTGTGCTTGTCTTCTTTGTTTATCAATTTAGAATCGTTAATTTAAATTACATATAAAATAGAGTAGTAAAGTCATTCATTTCAATTAGTTAAGTAATTGCAAGTAGATCAAATCATTAGGAATTTTCTCTTTGACATTTCGGGGAAGTTGTGGGGAATAATAGCCCTTCTAGGGTTATGATTTGTTCGTCACCTCTAAGGTAAGGTTTGAGGGTTTTGATTGAATTAGGTTACTTGTTTTAGATTTAAATTCATGCATCTACACAAGTGAGTAGCTACATCGGATAACCATTTGTATTTAGTTTGTTTATTAGATTAGCTTTCTTTTCTTTGCTTTGATCCAATATATTGTGAAAACACCAAAAACATAGATTAGATTTCCTTTTGATAGTTAGCTTGAAAACAATTATTTCAGTTCAATCTACATGACCATCAATGGTCCACAACAAGAAAAGACTTACGGTTTTGATCCTCTGGTCCCACTGACCAAGCGGGCGAGAACTAATCATCAAAATTGACACAAGCTTACGCACGATTCTATGCACATCTACAACTTTCAACGAGAAGATAGAACAACTAAATACATTAAACATCACTGTTAATCAAGCCTATGATTATTGGACTGCTCTAGAAATAGGGTTTGATTACACGCATGACCATACAAGGGCCACAGCCTCCACGATTCTTTAGTTGTGATCCTAAGGTCCCACAACCCAATGGACCTGCTAACCAGTTAGATATTGATACTCGCTTACGTACACTAGTATTTTGGTCTTCACCACTTCCACCAGACATTATTGCACATTTTTCCATGTTGAACATAACAACCGATCATGCTAAGACTTTCTAGACTAGAACGGAAAATCTCCCATAGTCCTTACGGCTCCATCACACCTCTCGCTTACACTTCCATGACCTTGTCTTGAAATCCATACAAGGCACCCATAGGTCACTTTCAACATGTTCAATAGCCGATAAACAAGATCTCGGCATAATTCGATATTGATTGGATTCTTGAGAGCAGCTATCATATCTAACCGATCCATCACACCACTTCAGGTTAGGAGATAATTCTTTTCCCTAGATTCGCAGATTAGCTTACATAGCCAAGCTCATATCTCTTGTGTTATCTCTCTCTTACCGCATTGCAACCAAACTACCTTCAAGCTGCCATTGCTCAAGCATCTTATTTTGTTGTTGTTATTTACATTCCCAATCCCTTGGACTCACATAAACACTCAAGGAAAGAAAGGAATAAACTAAGGGAAAGATACAAGTACATTTGGATTTTCTAAATCTCTTGCTCATCCAAATTGGAGTTGTGTGCTTGTCTTCTTTGTTTGTCAATTTATAATCGTTAATTTCAATTGCATATCAAATAGAATAATAAAGTCATTCATTTCAATTAGTTAAGTAATTGCAAGTAACATGTCTCATAATCAAGCAATGTCCGACTAATGAAATAGAATGCTCGTTCTCGCTTATCATCATATTCTTGAGCCAACATGTAAGCCAATGAAACATCTGAGCCCGTGAATATAGGATCAATGAGTGAACTAACCTAGGTGGCATGAGTGTGGGAGGGGACAACAAGAATCATTTGACTGACTCAAATGCCTCATTACTGATCTTCCATCTCGCTCAATGCAATCCCTTTTCAACAAATTATTTATTGGGTGAACAACAAAGGTCAAATCAGGGATAAACCTTCAGATTGCTCCAAGCTTCCCAAGAAATGACCAAATGTCGGACTCATCGGGAAGGTCAGCAAGATAGCTCAGATTTTGGTTAGGTCGACATCAATCCCTCATGAAGATATGATGTATCCTAAAATCTTGCCTCTTGTTACACCGAACATGCATTTTTGCATTAGTGTGACGCCATATTCGATTAAGCGTGAAAGGATAACACGAAGCACCTTTGGGTGATCGCAATGATTTATAGCCTTAAATAGAAGATCATCCATATAAGATTCCACAATCTTATGAATAAGATCATGAAATATGTACTTCATTTCTCGTTAGTATGTAGATCGACATTCTTGAGTCCGAACGGCATAACAACATAACAGTAGGTTCCCCAAGGGGTTATGAACGTAGTCTTGGCCTGGTCCTCCTCAAAGATTTTGATTTGATTGTACCCAAAAAATCCATCCATGAGAGACAACAATTCAAACCCAGTTGTTACGTCAATAATAATGTTGATGGATGGTAATGGGAAATCATCCTTGGGACAAGCCTTATTGATATCCCGAAATTCTATACAAATGTGAATCTTTCCATTCTTTTTAAGAATGGGGACTATGTTAGACACCCATTGTGAGTAGTCGACTAACTTGATGAATCCTACTGCCAGGAGCTTCATCACCTCTTCCTTTAGCATGACGGCCACTTTTGGCTTCATGGTCCTTGACTTATTGTATCGCCTTAGCATTTGGCTTAGTGACTAGGTTATGAACCACAATATGTGGCATGATTCCCATCATTTCTTTGTAGCTTAAATGGGCTATTTGGGATCAAAGGAGGTCACATAATGGTCTAGGGGGCTACATGGGGGCTGTAAGTACCCAAAATTATAGGGTCTTGCATCACGGGAAAGAGGTTACACATACCCTAATGATGATACAAGTTGCCTCGCAAGGTGTTCGAGATCCGAAAAGCTTGCCAAGTGTATGTTAGCATCCCAAATGCTTTGTCCAAGCTTTATGTACTTTTTTAATCCTTTTCCCCCTTTTTCTCGGCTTTTGGTCTTGATGGCGAAACCATTGCCTCTGCCAGGCGGGTGGTTCCATGACCGCCACCTGTGCAAGGCGGTGGTCCCTGTGATCGCCACCTTGCTCAAGGCAACGGTCTGAACACGTTCTCGGCAAAGACGTTTCGCCGATCACGACATGCATAAATTTTAATTTTTACAAACTTTTCTCAACCGCCTTGACTTGTATTAATGTTTTGGTCCCTAATAATAGTGTTTCTCCATTTTTATAGTAAAAGAGTTCTATTTGGAGTTACCCTTTGGTGAATGTGAATTCTATAAATAGCCATCTTGTTTTCAAACAAATGGCCCCTCACCTTCTCAATTCTATTATTCATTCTTTCAAGTTGTGCTTAAAATTCCATTAGTTCATGTTTTGCATCCATAGCTAGTTGTATTTTGTTGTTTAGAAGCCACTTGATCTTCTTGTTTTTAGTTTGTTTCATTGTTGTTCCATGCAAATCGGTTTAGAGAGAAGTAGTTAAATTGTAGATTAAATTCATTAGAGTTGAGGTTATGTTCATCACAAAAGGTAGTTTCTAGAATCTCTCGGTGCATTTGTGATGTATTCTCGTAATAAATCCCGCTAGGAATTACATAAACCAAGCTTAGTTCACTTGCGCTATTCATCTCCTCTCGCATTATATTCGGTCTATATCCAAAGTTGCCATTGTTCGAATACCTTCTTACATTGATGTTATCATTACACACTTTTCTAGGTTCACGTGAACACGAAGAAATGAGGAGATCATACCGAGGGGAAAAAGTCACACACTGTTTGGATTCGCCATGCTCGCAAATTCCGAGGTTTGAGCTATCAAAGTTCTAGTTAAAGTATATCAAATAGAGTAGTGAACCATTTCATTTCAATTAAGCTCACTTTCGATATTGCCGAGGAAGTGTGGGGATTGATAGTTTCGAGAAAATATGATTCATTCCTCACTTCGAGGTAGGATCGAGAGTCTTTCGATTAAATTAGTCAATTATCTAGTTGTTTAGGATAAATTCACAATCGCACAGTGCAAGTAGCTATACCAGGCTATCTTGTTTGTTTTAATTCCGTTATTAAGTTAATTGTCAATTTTCTAAATATATTAGAATAGTTGTTCTTTTAAATTCTGTTAAAAACTTTATCAAAAATACAAAAATAGAAGAAAATATGTATGTTGTAGATATATCTTGCATAATCAGTTTATTTTGTTTCGCTTAAAGTTGAATCGTCTTTGTATGACAATCACGGGACCTAGAGAGCCCGGGAATATGTGTTTGAGCCAATAATACCTCAACCAAATCTTTCTACAGCACTAGCTGATATAGATCAAAATCTCAGAATTCAGGTCTTTCAAACAACAATAGATTTATAGGAAATTAGTACATAGCTAAGAGGGTTAAACATCGAAGGCGACAAGGCACACACGTTTTGGTCAAATCATCCCATTATTGATCGCCTTGATAGATATCCGTATGACCATACGGGAACTTAAAAGAGAGAAAACATTTGGTTGCGACCCATTAGTACCTCAGCCAGACGTAGGAGATCTTTTAATCAATATAGACATAGGGTTGCATATGTAAGTCACCAAAACACCCGTGAGATATTTCGAGAAAATCACACAAGCTGTTGATATTAAATATAGAAGCTGAAAAATCTTACGACTATTAGATACTCGAGAATAAGGGATTGACTCTTCACATGACCATTATAGGTCCACAACCACCATGAATTCATGGTTTTGATCCTCGAGTCCCACAACCCAATGGGCCTGCTAGTCGATCAAACGTTGATACCGGTTTACACATACTAGTATTGGTCTTCACCACTTCCACCTAATATTATAGCACGAGTTATCCACATTAGACACGAAGTCAATCAAGCCAATGTTTTTACAGTCAGGACAAAAAACCATCCATAGTTTTCACAAATCCACTATATCTCTCACCACCATTTTCATGACCTTGTCTAGAGGTGTACACGAAGCACTCGCATGAGTCACTTTCCACGTATCCCACAACCTATAGATAGGATCTCGGTTGAGCTCGATATTGATTAGAGCCTTCGAGAAGCTATCCTCGCCAAACGATCCATCACACCGATTCGGAGTTAGAGAGCCTTCTTTGCCTTAGATTCATAGATCCAATTATTGCGTGTTGAGGGTATAAGATTGCCCAATTAGTCTATCTCGTAGCCTATATATTCCATCCCCATCGGCTGTCTCGGCATGACCTCGGGAGGTCAAGTACGAGGAAGAGTTACTTGTAGATTCTCACGCTCACATGTCACTTTTCCATCATACAAAATTGGTGAACCCAACGTGAAACAAACTAGTGTTTTATCTTCTTTCATCCACCTTCGCTCTTTCCCATTATTCTACGGGTATTTATATACCCCTCCCCCCCGAATATGTTGGGATACGATGCATATGGCAAACCTCTCCTAGGTCTTGAAGCATATTATGAATAAATGAATAGACAACCTGTCACCCTCGCTTTCGCATGGGGAGACAACTATTGACTAACCACTTGTCAACACAAACTTCACCTCAAAGGACTAGATTCAGTTCTTCTTTCCAAATAGAGGAGTTGGATCAGCTCACTCAAACGCAACACCGAACCTTGAGGCTCAAACAATATGACTTTCACTAGAGAATTGGTTTCATCTCTGCATGAGATGTTATGTAGACCACAAATCGAGTAGACAGTCACATCCACACCTATTTTTAGATGAGGAGTATTTAGCACATTATGCTAGAAGTGAGCAACGCTCTCAAATCATGTATCCACCTATGGGGATTTACAAACACAACCCGATACCTCATTCCAAGAAAACACCTCCATTCTTCCACCTATGGGAAATTCCCTCGGTGAAGCTTGGCAGGGTAATGATCAATTCATAGTAGCGTACCATATGCCTATACAACCTCAAGGCACACAATAACCACCACTAAGGAAAAATGTTGTGTCTTCACCAATCGAGGTCATTTCGGCCTTAGTTGAGAAAGTTAGAGGGTTAGAAGTTGCTCAAGTAAATCAAAACTCACATTTCGGGCAAGCAAGAACTTCCAACCCTCTACATCATCCTATCCAAGTAGACCTCCTCACAGGAATAGGCACGTTAGGCATGCCTCCTCAATATTCACAGCAAACACCAACTAGAACCACATTTTCAAATGCCACTCCAGCTGAAAATATGATACCTCTCGGCTTAGCACCAAACAACCTATACCAGAGCAATGCTCCTCCATACTTAAACATGTATTCAAAATCACCACAGGGAGACATGTTCTCTACTCCCGGCATGTTCGCTCAACCACAGGGATTTCCTTATGTCCCTGTAAACACATATGTTATGCCCTATCAACAACCCATTCTACCTCCACCCCCTCAACAGGCACCATCAATGGTCAAAACCTATGCGGTAGGGACTTATTCAAAATATTTGAAAGAGCCCCTAGATTTCACCATACGAAGCGTCATGCTTCCAAGACCTCTTCTGATTTACCCAAGTATAAAGGGGGGGAGATCCGAATGCACATATCAAGGCCTATGCCACGGCCATTCGAGAACTACTCCTTGGGATGCGGTTGTTGCCAAAATATTCCCAAAACCTTGGAGGGTATCACTCTTGATTGGTATTACTGAGAATACTCAAAGCCTCGATACACTCATTCAAATAACTCGTGTCAGAGTTTTGACATGAACAAGTTGTTGAGAACAGGGATCAGGGAATTCTTGCACATTAAGCAAGAACACAATGAATTTGTTGCTCACTTCATTCAAAGATGGTGTACAGTCCCCTATTCTTCAGCAAGTGCTCTAAACATGGATCAGATGGAACTATGCGACTTATTCCTTCATTCTCTCAGCAGAGAGATAAAGGAAGAAGTCCAGAAGTTCCTACTAAGAACTTATGATGAAGTGCTTGAGAGTGCTCTCCAAATAGATCAAGCTGCAATAGATAGCGGTTATAAAACATATGGAACAAATGGGAGATTAATCATTCCCAATTAAAACACTACGGCCTATCCCAATAACGCGAATGCCAATCAAGGATCCAAAATCCTTAACAAAAATCGTGAAGTGACAAGATGGAGTCATTGACCAAGCTAAAAGGGCAAAGCGTTGTAAACATTTCACCGCCGTTAACAATCAACGAAATAATAATTTTACTCCAACAATTAGCGCGGTGGATTTTAATCATCCACCACAACAACAACAAAGGCAAATCCGGACACAAGGTTCAAATCAGAACCCAACTGGATATCAAAATCAAAACCAAAGGCAACAACCTCAAAATTTTAACTCTAATAATCAGCAATTTAATCGGGATTTTGGACCACCACAGTTCCAAACCAGCAACCTCGGAATTATAATCCCAACTCTTATGTGGTTTCCACAAAATTTATAGCCATGACACTAGGACTTGCCATGATTACAATAAATTCATGCAACGTTTTCCGAAGAGCAAAGACAACTCTTCATAGACATGTTCTTAACAGATTCTGTGACACCCACGCCAAACACTTTCACGGGAGCAGTCTCCCCTCAAAATGCACCCCTCAAGATCTTTAATGATCCACTCCCAAATCACAATAACAACAATAAATTAAATCCAAATGGGACGAACAAGGGTATCATGACAAGAAATAACGATCACGAAGCCTCAACTTCTTTAAATTTGCATGTTGCACCCCAACTAGGAACTCAACCATGAACCAAGATAGTTGGTCTAGTGGAGTTAGATACTGAGCTGCACGTAGAAGCCATAACAAGAACATGAGAATATTCTTCTCAACCAAATCCAAGTTATCCACTAGAACCAGATAACAGTCAACAAACATTAATGAAACCCATAGGTGCTTATGATCTAATTAATGACTTAACAAAGACCTTCTCTCACATTTCCTTCTTGGATTTGTTAAAAAATTCTCTCGCCCATAGGGCTTCTCTTTTGAAAGAATTAGGTCTTGGTCATCTAATTAACATCACCCTCCTCCCGAAATGCAAGTAAACCATATAGACTTTGATATCCACCCTCCAGGGAAGCCAGATAGGGATATTGAGTTTATATTTGACGTAAACAAGATGCTAACAGATGTAGAAATTACATGTTCAGGTGACCCAGCCTTACATTTACAAGTATGGGTTTACAATAATTACATTAAACGCAATGGTTGTGATGGGGCAGCGATTAACATATTCCCCTTCTCTTTTCTTCAAAAGCTAGGATATTGAGAAACAAATTGCTCCACAACACGAAATATGCTAAGAGGTTATGATAGCCTCAAGGCCACTTCAATTGGGACTATAATATTACCAATCACCTTAGGACCCAAGACTATCCTCACCTTTGAATTTTATATTATAGATCGGAAACTAACTATAATATGATCCTCGGTCGACCATGGATACACCACATGAAGGCAATCCCTTCTACATTATTCCAGAAGTAAGATTCTTACACCTAGGGAAAATATTCGTAGCAAAGGGTGACCCAAAACCATTCGATATACACCTAGCAGACAGAGAAGAAAAGACCGGGCGTTCATTCGAGTTTGAACTCTCAATGAATCAACTTAACAAACCAGTCAATTCAAAACCGGAAGAAAAATTGATACCTACAACAGAATTACAAATTACAAACCTAGTCAAGGGCATCCTAGCACTCAAGAATGAAGCTAACATTGTAGAAACGGTATCATTAGGGACTACCATAAAAATTGTCAAATTACTGGAGCAGGATCTACCAATTCTCTTACTGTTTGATTCCACAGGTATGGGATGCACCCTAGGAGTTGGTTCCCTTCCAGCAGAGGAAGTTTGTATGGTAGAAGTAACCGAAGAAGAAGAAACAGATGTGAAGAATGTCCCAACATCTATTTTTCCTAGTAAATATTGGACTCTCCACTTTGATGGAGCTAGATGTCATTATGGAGTCGGGGAAGGTGTAATCTTTACTTCTCCTGAGGGAAAGATTCTACCTTTTGCCTTTAATTTAAACTTCGAATGTACAAACAATGGAGCTGAATATGAAGCCCTCCTCCTTGGCCTCATCATAGCCAAAAGGATCGGTGTCGATAACGTTAGAGTATTAGGAGACTCACAGCTAGTCACAAACCAAGTCTCTGAAGTATATGAGACTAGAGCTGAGCACTTACAACTCTATAAAACAACAGTATTAGATCTAAGCAAAGAATTCAACTTCATATCAATTGAGGCAATTCCATGAGAACAGAACCTTATCACAGATTCAATAGCAACCTCAGCTTCATGTTTCATTCCAAGCAGTGAGTTGGAAGATACAAGTTTCACAGTGTCACCAATCTTGAACCATTGGTAAAAGAATATCTATGAACCCTCTTCTAACACATATAGCTGAGAAAGAATCTTCTATCTCGAGATCATGCTTGTGATGATAAAGTCATTCTTGACTACCTAAACACCTATGTAGAGCTACATCTTACCCATCACCGGTGGCTTTTTCTCTAATCCCACACTCGTCTTCCTATTTTGGAAATCCCATGGTAGAGCTTCCCCCGCAAAAGGAACTCGATATCTACGAGATAGAGAATGGAGAAGATTTGGAACTACCTCCAGCCCCCTTGAGTTTGAATAAGGCAACACTTCTTTAATCGAAGGAACAATTAACATAAATATCGAAACGGAGGAAGAACCAAAGATCTTGAAATTGGGATCTTCGTTAACTTCGGAAGAGATAGAAATACACACTCGAGATCCTCAAAGAACATCAAAAGGATTTTTCATTTAATTATAAATAAATGACGAGAATTACACCACATATTGTAGTACATAATATTGTCACCAAACTAGATGCAAAACCTATTAAACAAAAATCAAGACCAATGAAGCCAAAAGTGGCTCTCATGGTGAAAGAAGAAGTAATGAAGCTTCTCCAAGTAGGACTTATCAAACCAGTCGATTATTCATAATGGGTATCTAATATCATCCCCATTCTCAAGAAGAATGGGAAAATACGCATTTGCATAGACTTCCAAGACATTAATAAAGCTTGTCCCAAAGATGACTTCCCATTGTCATCCATTAACGTCATCATTGTGAGAATAGCTAGATTTGAAATTTTGTCTCTCATGGATGGATTCTCGAGATATAATCAAATCAAAATATCTGAACAGGATCAAGCTAAAACCACATTTATAACTCCTTGGGGAACCTATTGCTACGATGTCATGTCGTTCGGTCTCAAGAACGTTGGCGCTACATACCAGTGGGCAATGACATACATATTTCATGACCTTATTCATAAGATTGTGGAGTCCTATGTAGATGACTTGTTGGCCAAGGCCAAGAAGCGCTGTGATCACCTGAAGTACTCCATATCATTCTCTCACGATTGATTGAATATGGCGTCACATTAAACCCAGAGAAATGTGTATTTGGCGTGACAGGAGGAAAACTCTTGGGTTACATTATATCATCACGAGGGATTGATGTTGACCCAGCCAAAATCTGGGCTGTTCTTGAAATGATTCCACCATCAGATGACTCTGGTATCAGATCATTTCTTGGAAAACTCGGTGCAATTCGAAGATTCATTCCGGACTTAAGTTTTGTTGTTCATCCGATCAATAATTTGTTGAAAAAGGATTGCTCCATTATTTGGACAAAGGAATGCCATGATGACTTCGAAGAATTAAGAGCATTCTTATTTTCTCCTCCCATGCTAATGCCTCCTAGACTAGATCACCCTTTAATCTTGTATTCATGAGCTACGAATGTCTCATTAGCCTACATGTTGGCTCAAGAAGACGATGATAAACGAGAATGTGCAGTCTACTTTATTAGTCGAACATTGCTTGATTATGAAACACGTTATACACAAGTAGAAAGAGAATGCCTTGCCATAGTCTTCACAACAAAACATTTAAGACATTACATGTTAAATCAAGAAACAAGGGTCATTGTAAAAATAGACCATTTACGGACATTCCTCACGCAAGGGTCCTTGTCTAAAAAGGATAGACATTTCATAACCTTAATGGGTGAATTTGAATTAATTTTTGTAAATCAGAAGTCCGTTAGGGACAAATCATTGCAGATTGGTTAGCCGACAAACTGTTAGATGGAGGTGATCGGTAGACTTAGACTTTCCCAATGAATGCATATATTATGTCGAAACCAGACCCCCATCTCTTTATGTCCTTGGCATACCGACATTGTCAATTTTATCATGGACCATGCATACCCAAAAGGTGTCATGCCACAACAAAGAAGGCGGTTACGCATTAACATTGCTAAATATGTTATTATAGAACAAGTACTCTATCATAAAGCCTTCGATGGAATGCTTCTAAGGTGTGTTGACACGGAAGAATCCAAGAAGATTCTTTACGAATCCCACGAGAGGAGTATGTGGAGGCCACTTTGGTGGTCACATCACTACTTGCAAAATACATCGAATGGGCTATTTCGGCCCACTCTGGAACATGACGCAATAGAATTTGTGTGCAAGTGCCATAAATGCCAAGAATTCTCCCACGAGATTCACATGTCAGCACAAGCTTTACAAGCAATCGCGACCCCATAGCCCTTTTCCACGTGGGGCCTAGATTTTATAGGGAAATTCTCTCCCTCGTCAATGGATGGCCATAACTTTATAATTGCAGCCATAGAATATTTTACCAAATGGGTAGAGGCTATGCCTCTTACCACTTGTACCAGTTCCTTGATCGCTAAGTTCATTTTGAACCGAGATCATTTGTAGGTACGATGTGCCACAAATCATTATCTCAGATAATGGAAAATCCTTTAAGAATGATGAGGTCCATGAGTTATGCAGTAAATTCAAGATAAACCATCATACAGCCTCTCTTTATTACCCTCAAGCCAACAGATGAGGCTGAAGCCACGAATAAAACTCTAAAATCCATTCTCTTAAAAACCGTTAAGGAAAACAAATGAGATTGGAACTTAAAGCTTTTTCCAACTTTGTGGGCCTATCGAAAGTCGGTTAAAACACCAACAGGGAAACCCCTTCTCATTGGTGTTTGGTACGGAAGTGATTCTACCACTTGAAGTCGAAATACCCAGTCTTCGTATTTCACTACAAGGAATCTTGGAAGAAGAGGGTTATCGAGAATCCCGACTCTCTCAGTTAGAAAGTCTCAATGAAGCCATACTCAATGCGGCACAACGACATAGTGTTTACGCCAATCGAATGGTTCACCAAGTATGGCAAGAAAGTCTACGAACGTGAAATACGTGAGGGAGATCTAGTTCTAAGACTAGATAGCATTGATAAGAAAATGGCGAAGGAAGGAAATTCTGGCCCAAATGGTTAGGCCCATATCAAGTCATGAAAGACTACGGAAATGGTGCGTATCTCTTATGTACACTAGAAGGTGAGGAATTCAATGAATCACTCAATTCCTTGCATCTTAAATGGTTTTATGCATAAGTCATCAACACCATTTGTATAATTATATCTACATTACATGTTCATTTAGTTAGGTTCATTTTGTTCACTCGTCTCGTAAAAATTTTGTGGTTAAGGAACTTGTTCTTAAGCAATTCATTGCAAACTTCTGAAAGTATTGGTAAAAACATTCAAATCATACCTCTTCATTTTTCATAACATCATCAACTACTTTTGAATCATTTCATCGGATCTAAGCAAGATATGACAAAGTCTTGATGGTAGCCATACCAAATTCTGCATACTTGTTCTCATTTACGGTTTCTTCCTAGGATAGGTGTCTTGCCTATGGTCCATTCTAGAAGCTTCATGGTGTCACATCTATCGTATACATCTCTTTGGAAGTAAGAACATTCGACATTTTGCTCAAAATACGTAAGTCGAATACAAATCAAATAGAAAATTTTATTTTTACACATTTCCTTTCCTACCAACCTTCGGTGTTGAGCTTGCGTCTCTTACTAGTGACGTAGGGTTGGGAAAGGATGGAAATGCCTTTACTCACCTATGCCTTGTCCACGGTGATAAGCCCATGCTTCCTACTAGTAGCATTGGGCAAGGTGTAGGGGGTCCTTTTGATAGCAAAAATGAAAGTTGCAAGTGAATATTCTAAAACCTTTGAAATCTTGAGTAAAAACAAAGTGAATCGGATGTCCAAAATTCCAAGAGAGTTCGAATCCTGAAAACCAGATTTTGTCAACCAAGTAGCCATCTATGGATCTAAGTCTGGATAAACTACAAAGCAAATCACATTCTAAACTATGGATTCACTTGAGTAAGGTAGGTTTGTAGCATCCTAATTTGGTTCCACCAAACCTTTGTCTATCTCTCATCATGGCCATTCAACAATATTCGTAACTTGTGCCCTTCTAGCTCTCGGTGTTGAGCCCTCGCATCTTACCAGTTGCATGGAGTTAGGAGTGGGGCAAGTACATCTACTCATCATACCATCTTATCATCACATTTTGTCAAAACAATATGAAGTACCAAAAAATTGCTTATAGAAACTAAAGTTCAAAATCACATTGTGTTTGCATCATCATATATTAGCATCATGAAATACAAAAAGAAACATTTGTTATCACTTGCTCTCCATTGCACACATTCTCAAAAGCATATAAAAACAAAGATTCTAAAAGCATCTAGTACACATATGGGAAATGACTCACAAAATTCTAGATACAAGGAGATCTAGATTGAATATATATATATATATATATATATATATATATATATCATGTTTCGTATACAATGCCATCATGCACTAGGCATGGTCAAAATGGCTCATAAGCCCCAAAAATGCCCAAAAATGCGCAAAAACACCATTTTAATTAAAATAAAAGCCTACCCAATAGGCACCCCCTAAATGACCCATTTAAAACTAGCATTTCTAAAAATGACCCCCAAGACAAAGATTTTATCATTTCCACATTTTAGGTTCAAAAACAATAAATCGAGAAGAACTAACCTGAGACTTCGTGGGTCGATGTTCCGCTCTCGGAGGCATAATCACTATCTCGCCATGA